>JAGIQG010000007.1:112178598-112778598 GCA_024679065.1 Sphyrna mokarran | reverse complement strand
AATTATACTCAAAAGGTTGTAGCAAACACATTTGTGAACTATGCTACTCATCTGATACTGATTTTTGTAGTACAACTGAGTGACTTGCCAGGCAGTTAATTAAACTGCCATGGCATCTGAAGGTCAGAGCAGAGAAGGACAGCAGATTGCCTTCTCTAAAGGACATTTTTACGACAATGAGTAATATTTTCATGGTTACCATCACTCAGACTAGTTTTCAATTCTAGATTTATTAATTAATTTAATTTAAATTCCAACAGTTGCCATGGTAGGCTCTAAATACATGTCCCTGGAGCATCAGCCTGTGTTGGAATTACTAGTCCAGTGGCTAGTCCGATGCAGATGGTAGCACAGCGGTTAGCACTGCTGCCTCACACAGCCAGTTACCCAAGTTCAATTCCGACCTCAGGTCACTGTCTGTGTAAAGTTTGCACCTTCTTCCAGTGTCTGCGTGAGTTTCCTCCAGATGCTCCGGTTTCCTCCCACGGTCCAAAAATGTGTGGGTTGAGTTGACTGGCCATGCTAAATTAACCCTAGTATCAGGAGGATTAGGGGAATACGGCCTGGGTGGGATTGTGGTCGGTGCAGACCCAATGGACCGAATGATGTTCTTCTGCACTTAGGGATTTATAAGACTATAACGCCATCTCTGTACTGTATGACTCTGTGACAAATGGGTAAAAGTTGTATTATAAAAACCTGGCTGCATTCAAACAATTCAAGAAAAGTTTTAAATTCACAGCTTAAGTTTGCCTCCTATCAATTATTTTCTCACTCTAAATTCTCTCCAATGTTGGGCTGTTTAAAAACAATTAGGTATTTAGAGGGAGAATCATAAATTTCTTAAAGATACAGTATCGTCACATGCCTTATTGTTCGATGGTGGTGGTGGTGGGACAGGTGTAGAATGATATAGGTTCACTGAATTGATTCCAGGGTATGAGAGGGTTGCCCAACAAGCAAAGAAGGAACCTATATTTTCTGGAATTTTATTGAAGTGTATAAAACTCCAACAGATTTGAGAGGCCAGTTAGAACATAGAACATAACAGTGCAGAACAGGCCCTTCGCCCTTCATTGTTGCGCCAACCAATTAACAAAAAGCAATGACCCTCTAATCTAAACCATTCCCTTTTCATCCATAAACTTATCTACTAACCTCTTAAACGCCACCAAACTTGGCGCATCTACAACTGCAGCAGGCAGGGCATTCCATACCCTTACCACCCTCTGGGTAAAGAACCTACCTCTGACATCCGTCCTATAACTACCACCCCTTAATTTAAAGCTATGTCCCCTCGTGCTAGCTTTCTCCATCCTAGGAAAAAGGCTATCACTGTCCACCCTATCTAAACCTCTAATCATCTTATATGTTTCAATAAGGTCTCCTCTTAGTTGCCTTCTTTCTAACGAAAACAACCTCAAATCCCTCAGCCTCTCTTCATAAGACCTGCCCTCCATACCAGGCAACATCCTGGTAAACCTCCTCTGTACCCTCTCCAATGCCTCCACATCTTTCTTATAATGTGGGGACCAGAACTGCACACAATACTCCAAGTGCGGCCGCACTAGAGTTTTGTACAGTTGCAACATGACGTTGCGGCTCCGAAATTCAATCCCCCTACCAATAAAAGCTAAGACTCCGTATGCCTTCTTAACAACCTTATCGACTTGATTGCCAACTTTCAGAGATCTATGCACATATACACCAAGATTCTTCAACTTGATCTTCAACACTATTAAGAGTCCTACCATTAGCCCTATACTCTACACATTTATTATTCCTGCCAAAGTGAATTACCTCACACGAGTGAGGAATCCTACAGTGCATTCGACCCATCAAGTCTGCACCAACTACAATCCTACCCAGGCCCTACCCCACAAATTCAATGAACAATGAACCATGAAGACTATTGGAAGAGAAAAACAAAGCTGAATGCATAAGAGATAAGGAGAAGAGTTGTAAAGGTGGATTAGAAAGGAGAAGAAAATGATGAATTCAGAGTCATAGAGGTTTATAGGCTGGAAACAGGCTCTTCGGCCTAACTTGTTCCATGCCGCCCTTTTTTCTATCTAAATACTTTTTAAAGGATAGAATTGTACCCGCCTCTGGCAGCTTGTTCCTGATACTCATCACCCTTTATGTGAAAAAATTGGTCCTCTGGACACTTTTGTATTTCTCCCCTCACAACTTAATTCTAAGCCCTCTAGTTTTAGACTTCCCTACTTTTGGGAAAAGACTATCTAGCTGATCTGTGCCCCTCATTAATTTAAAGACCTCTATAAGATCATGCCTCAGGGATCGGTGCTGGCTCCACTATTATTTGTCATTTATATTAATGATTGGGTGAGAATATAGGAAGCATGATTAGTAAGTTTGCAGATTTTAAAGAGCAACACAGCACGGGAAACAGGCCCTTCGGCCCAACGAGCCCGCGCCGCCGTCATAACTATATAGTAGCAATTCCATTATCCTATTTTAAATTTAGGTTATTCCTAATATGGAAGACCCTCACTATAGGGACAATTTGTTTCCCAATCAGCCTAAGAGCGAATTTTTGGGTTGTGGGAGGAAACCGGAGTGCCCAGAGAAAACCCACGCAACCACGGGGAGAACGCGCAAACTCCTGCAGACACCGGCCCAATTCCAAGTGTCTGCACAGCTACAGCGATAGTCTCTGAGCTGTCATGGTGCCCTTCAGATGGTCCAGATAAAGCACTCATTTACGACATGAAGCACCAGGCAACCCATGAATCAACATCCAAGAGCTGCCCTCGCACCACCTGCCGAATGCATGCTCCTTGTTGGTCAAGTATGGACCGAATTACCTGTGGAAAAAAAAGCCGTAGTTAAACAGTCCTACTATATCCCTCTATCTGCATACCGCTCATGTGGCTGTCCAAGAGACCCTTAAACAGCCCCAGCGTGCCTGCTCCCACCACCTTACTCGGCAGTGCATTCCACACCCCCACTACCCTTTGTGTGAAAAACTGCCCTCTAATATTCGTCTTATACATAGCCCCCCTCACCCTAAGGCCATGACCCCTCGTCCTATCCATTTCTGAAGGTGGAAAAAGTTTACCACCATTTACTCTATCTATACCCCTTATAATCTTATACACCTCTATGAGATCCCCTCTAAGCCGACGTCTTTCAAGGGAAAACAACCCCAGTCTATTTAATCGTTCCTCATAAGACAGTCCTTCCATACCAGGCAGCATCCTGGTAAACCTCCTCTGCACTCTCTCCAAGGACTCCACATCCTTCCGATAGTACGGCGACCAGAACTGGACGCAGTATTCCAAGTGAGGCCTAACCAACGTTCTATACAACTGCAACATCAAACTCCTACTCTTGTATTCTATACCCTTTTCTATGAAAGCTAACATACTATACGCCTTCTTTATCACCTTCTCCACCTGTGAGGACACCTTCAGAGACCTGTGAACCTGCACCCCCAAGTCTCTCTGCGTCTCTATGCTCCGTATAGTTTTACCTTTTATCCTATAACTCTCTTCTACATTTTTCCGGCCAAAATGCATCACCTCGCATTTATCCGGATTAAATTCCATTTGCCATCTATCTGCCCAGTCTACCAACCTATCTATGTCCTGTTGTATTGCCTGGCACTGCTCCTCTGTACCCGCCAATCCAAGCATCTTAGTGTCATCAGCAAATTTGCTGATCTCACCACCTACCCCAACTTCCAAGTCGTTTATGTAGACCACAAATAGAAGAGGACCTAGTACTGAGCCTTGTGGCACTCCACTAGTGACAGGCTTCCAGCCGGAAAAAGAGCCTTCCACTACTACCCTCTGTCTCCTCCTCCCGAGCCAGTTCTCGACCCATCTACATACCCGACCCTGTATCCCATGCGCCTTCACCTTCTCTATCAGTCTACCATGAGGAACCTTGTCAAACGCCTTACTGAAATCCATGTAGACGACATCAACAGCATGTCCTTCATCAACTGTTTTTGTCACTTCTTCAAAAAATTCCACTAGATTTGTAAGACAAGACTTCCCCTTGACGAAGCCATGCTGCGTATCCCTGATCAGATCGCAGCGCTCCAGATGCTCATACATCCTGTCCCTGAGGATCCTCTCCATTAGCTTACCTATAACTGAAGTCAAGCTCACCGGCCTATAGTTCCCTGGGTTATCCCTCTGACCTTTTTTAAACAACGGTACTACGTTTGCTATCCTCCAGTCCTCTGGGACCTCACCTGTGTCCAAGGAAGAGACAAAGATTTGCGTCAGAGGCCCAGCCAAGTCTTCCCTCAACTCCCTTAGCAGCCTGGGGTAAATGCCATCAGGCCCCGGAGCTTTATATGTCTTTAAGCTGCCTAACAGCCCCAACACCTCTTTCCTCGTAATCCTTATTTCCCTCAACCGATCCTCAACTTTGTCAACATCAGGCACAGACATCTGTCCAGTCTCCTGCGTGAATACCGACGCAAAGTATTCATTCAGGATCTCCCCCATTCCCTCAGGCTCTAAGCATAGATCCCCTCCTCTGTCCCTGAGAGGTCCAATCTTGCCTCTAACCATCCTTTTGCTCCTTACATAGGTGTAAAATGCCTTAGGATTTTCCTTAATCCTACCTGCCAGAGCCACCTCGTGGCCCCTTTTTGCCTTTCTAACACCCCTTTTAAGATCCCGTCTACACTCTCTATAAGCTTCCAGCGCTGTCTCAGTCCCCAGTTGCCTAGATCTAATGTAAGCCTCTCGCTTCTTCCTGATCAAGTCCTCAATATCCCTGGTAAGCCACGGTTCTCTAATCCTACCTTTCCCATCCTTCCTCCTTGCCGGCACGTATCTTTCCTGCAGAGAGTTTAGTTTTCCCTTGAAAGACTCCCACATGTACCTCGTCGACCTGCCCTCGAAAAGCTTATCCCAGTCGTTATCTTTAAGATCTTGCCTAATCTGGCTGTATCTAGCCCTCCCCCAGTTAAATACCTTCCCTTTTGGGCCGGTCTCGTCCTTTTCCATTAATATCCTAAAGCAGACAGAGTTGTGATCACTATTTGACACCTGCTCTCCTACCTCGACGTCAACCACCTGGCCTGGCTCATTCCCCAGAACCAAATCCAGTATAGCCCCATCTCTAGTCGGGCCATCCACATACTGCTCCAAGGACCCTTCCAAAACACACTGTACAAATTCCTCCCCGTCCACTCCTACAGCTCTGGGCCCTCTCCAATCTACTCCAGGAAAATTGAAATCTCCCACTACTACTACCCTATTTTTCCTACACTTATCTAAAATGTCCCTGCATATCCCTTCTTCCACGGCTCGCGGGCTGTTGGGCGGTCTGTAGTAAACACCCAACAGAGTAACCACTCCCTTCCTATTCCTCAACTCCACCCATAGAGACTCAATTCCTAAATCATCCATACCTCCCTCCCTCTGCAATGCTATGATGTTGTCCTTAACTAATAAAGCCACTCCCCCGTCTCTCCTCACACCAACTCTGTCATGCCTAAAACACTTATACCCTGGAATATTCAATTGCCAGTCTTGGCCCTCCTTCAACCACGTCTCGGTCACCGCCACCACTTCTAAACTCCTCGTGAACATTATTGCCTTCAGTTCATCTGTTTTGCCAGTCACACTCCTCGCATTAAAACACATGCACTGAAGACCCTCAGCTCTTGGATATTCCTTTCTACCTTCTGGTGTTACCCTATCATCCCTCTCTCTCCCACTCCCAGTTCCCTCTCTCTCCCCACCCTCCCTCCCTATTAGTTTAAACACTTCTGAAACCCTCCAGCTAACCTCCCAGCTAAAATATGTGTTCCTCTCCCAGTCAACTGCTCCCTATCCCTCTTAAATAGATGACCCTCCCTCCTGAAGACTTCCCAATGATCAATGAATATGAAGCCTTCTTGCCCTACATCAATCCCTCATCCATGCATTTAGTTGGAGTGTCTCATTTGTTTTTACCCAATCGGTCCCAGGCACAGGCAGCAGGCCAGAGAACGCCACCCTGGAGGCCCTACCTTTCAGTTGAGCCCCCAACTCCCTAAACTGCCTACGTATGTCCCCCCTGCGCTTTCTTCCTACATCTTTCTGTCCTATGTGAACTATTACATTTGCCTTAGACCCTTCTCCCTTCAAAATTCCCTCTACCCTCTCTGAAACATCCTGGACCCCTGCTCCAGGGAGGCAGACTACCATCCTGGAGTCTCTCTTTTGCCCACAGAAACGCCTATCGATCCCTTTAACCATCCCATCCCCCACCAATATCTCACTTCCTACTTTCCTGCTGGTCTCTGTGGCATTCTGTTCCCCCTCATCTGTCCTCTCCATCACAGCTTTTACCCCTCCCTTGGTTTTCTGGGAATCCTCCTTAGAGATGGCCTTTGTGCCTTGATTTTTATTCTTGTTCCTCGTAACTGTAACCAGCCCATCCCTACTACTAGATCCTGGGGTCCCCGCAGGACTACCTTCCCTATTCATTGTAACCTCATTTTCCCTCACATGTCCTCCAAGCGCAGCTCCAGCTGTCTCAACCTAGCTCTTAAACGTTGCAATTCTAAACATTTTGCGCATATGTGGGCCTTCAGGAGACGTGATGCCTCCAAGAAGGTCCACATATGGCAGCGTACGCAGTGGACGCGTTTGGCCAAGTATCGTGGCATTTTGTATACCCCCTTTAAAGGTGTTGGGAAAAGTGTTGATTAGGTAGGAATCAAGTTACTCACCGCGTCCAAGCCTGCGCTCGCCCAAGCCCAGTGAGCTTAAGCCCTTATTGCTCTCACCCTAATTCCCGTCTCACTCCACTGCCCGCTCCCGACGCTGCCCGCTGTCTTACCTTGGCCTTCCTTTTATACTCCCGCGCTTCCTTCCCTGCAGCCCCCCGCGCCTATCTCCCGCTATGGAGTGCCGAAATAAACACTATAACAACTAAAGTGAAAGACAGAAATTGCAAATCAGGAGTCTCACCAGCCACTCTCCAAAAAACTCTGCTCCGGAGAACAGATGACACCAAGATTGGTGGCATAGTGGATAGTGAAGGAAGTTATCTCCAATTGCAACGGGATCTTGATCAGTTGGGCCAGTAGGCTGACAAATGGCAGGTGGAGTTTAATTTAGACAAATGCAAGGTAATGTATTTTGTTAGGTTGAACCAGGGCAGGACTTACTCAGTTAATGATTGGGTGTTGGGGGGAGTTACAGAACAAAGAGATCTAGGGATATTCTCTGAAATTGGGAGTCACAGATGGACAGACTGATGAAGAAGGCATTCGGCATGCTTGGTTTCATTGGTCAGAACATTGAATACAGAAGTTTTTAATGTCTTGTTGAAGTTGTACAAGACATTGGTAAGACCACACTTGGAATACTGTGTGCAATTCCAATAACCCTAGTATAGAAAGGATATTATTAAACTAGAAAGAGTGCAGAAAAGATTTACTAGAATGCTACTGGGATTTGATGGATTGAGTTATAAGGAGAGGCTGGATGGACTGGGACTTTTTTCTCTGGAGTGTAGGAGACTGAGGGGTGATCTTGTAGAGGTCTGTAAAATAATGAGGGGCACAGATCAGCTAGACAGTCAATATCTTTTCCCAAACGTAGGAGAGAATAAAACTAGAGGACCTAGGTTTAAGTTGAGAGGTGAAAGATACAAAAGTGTCCAGAGGGCCAATTTTTTCACACACAGGATGGTGAGTGCCTGGAACAAGCTTCCAGAGGTAGTAGTAGAGGTGGGTATAATATTATCTTTTAAAAAGCATGCAGATAGTTACATAGGTATAGTGGGTATAGAGGGATATGGATCAAATGTGGGCAATTGGGATTAGCTTAGCGTTTTAAAAAAAAGGGCAGCATGGACAAGTTGGGCCGAAGGGCCTGTTTCCATTCTGTAAATCTCTATGATTAAACCAGGCAAAATCCAGTAACTCTCTTCTGTGTCCTCTCCAAAGCATCCAATTAAAAAGGCAAGGTGATCATTCTACCATTGATTGAAATGCAGTAAATCTGGCAATTGGAAATGGGTTTTTAGCCTTTCTTAAGTGTGTACATTAATTTTAAGATTTGTAAGCAGCATTCTGGACAATTCCTTAATTTGCATTACCCAACCGCAATCTACGAATTGCTAGCAGAATTGAAGAGGGAAAAAAATTCAACTAGCATGCCAATGGTAAAATTAACACAATCGGTGGGTTGAAGTTCTCCTAGAAAATTAGCAAAGTGTGAAAATAAGGGGAGTACTCTGTGTAAAAACAAGTTTACAAACTGAAGCTGGGGAGTCATTTCCAACTGTGTACCTTCACACGGGGAGGACTGCAGTGGGTGAGAGAGAGAGAGAAATGCCTGCATTTTTGGGTAGCTATGATTCAAAAATGAAAACAGATAACGCAATATTAACAAAAATCAATCAGAATTAAAGCTGAAATTTCCAGGTTTTTTAACATAGATTGGTGGTCACAAAAATAATTAACATTTTTTAAAGAAACAACAACAGAAATAATACAAATTAAAACAGATGAGAAAGGAAATTAGAGGGAAAGAAAAAACAAATTCTCCAACTAAAGAACAGGTAACTGAGATGGTGGGAAAAGGGGGCACTATGCAACCATTCTATGAGAATGCAGAATCATGCAGTATCTACGAAGAGTGATTCCAACATTATCTTGCTGTAAACAGGACGGCCGATGAAATTAAAGTAGCAATAGGGTAGAAACTTTCACTCTATTATTATGTCTTGTTCATCCAATCAAACCTGATACAAAAACATACAAGGAATTGACTAAGACCCTTGAAGAATACTTCTGACCCAAACTTTTAATCATTGCGGAGACATTCAGATATCATCAGTGAAGCCAAGAGGGTGAAAATATTCCACAATTTGGAATATGGAAACTCGCAACGTATTGTGAATTTGGCCTGACCCTCAAAGGCACTTTGTGAGACACTTATTTATGGACTTTGAAATGGAGCAATTCAATGATGAACGTTCTTTAACTCTAAAACTTTCTGTTGAGAGTTCAGTATCCACATATTTAGCGCTAAAGAAGCTTCTCAAATTAGAGCTGCTGCCAAAATACACAAGCGTAGTGTGTGCAGATTTGGTTTCTTTACCTGAGGAAGGATGTCCTTGCTATTAGAGGAACTGCAGCAAAGGATAGCATGGCGAGGCTGTCAAATGAGGAGAAGTTAAATCAGTTAGGATTATATTAATTGGAGTTTAGAAGAGTGAGAGGGAATCTCATAGAAACTCGTAAAATTCTAATAGAATTATACAGGGTAAATTCAGAATGTTCCCAGTAGTGGGAGTGTACAGACCTAGGAGCCATAGTTTGAGGAAAGGAATAAGGCAGAGGTAAGGAGAAATTTCTTCACCTGAAGGGTGGTGAATCTGTGGAGTTCAGTACCACAGAAAGTAATTGTGGCCAAAACATGTGTGATTTCAATGATTAATTAGAAATAACTCTTGGGCTAAAAGAATATTAAATGGTGGGTTGAAAAGAGACAGAGAGACCAGGGTATTGAATTTGATGATCAGCCATGATCATAATAAATGACAGAGCAGTCTCAAAGGGCTGAGTGGTCTATTCCTGTTGCTCTTTTCTATATATGTGAGATAAATACTGGTGAAAGAAAATCTCTCAGCATGCAAGCAAGTGTACAGACCTAGGAGTCATAGTTTGAGGAAAGGAATGTTGGTGTCAAGAAAACAAATGTCATAATTTTGGCAAGGAAAGTCACAAAACTAAAGCATGCTGGACCAAACAGAACCCTCAAACCCCGAAGAAATAATAAACATTAGATAACACCCAGATCCGCAAAAAGTCTATAGAATAACTGAAGGCAGTAAAGATTTCCAGGAAGACACAATATTTGGAAAAATCCAAGGACTCAAACTTAGAGGAAGGCAATACACAGAGATTTTGGCTCTATCAGAAATTGAATGGGAACTAAATTATATTGGAAATTGATGTGGGAGCTGCTGTATCTCTTGTCTCTGAAAATTTATATCAACAAATGATGAGTGTCTGGAACAAGCTACCAGAGACAGTAGTAGAAGCAGATACAATTCTGTCTTTTAAAAAACATTTAGAAAGTTACATGAGTAAGATAGTTATAGAGGGATATTGATGATTGGAACCAGCTTTGCTGTTAAAAAAGGGGCAGCATCAACAAGTTTCCATCCTGTAAATCTCTATGATTCTATGAATCCACGACCAATGAAAGCAAGTGTCCCATGTGCCTTCTTAACTATCTTATTCACATGCTCCTCTGCCTCCATGGATCTATGAATAATTACCCCAAGATCCATCTGTTCCTCTGAGTCACCCAGTGTCCTGCCATTCATTAAATACTCCCTTAGCTTGTTTCTTCTTCCAAAGTGCATCACCTTGCACTTATCAGGGTTAAATAACATCTGGCAATGCTCTGCCTATCAGACTAATCCATCTATAATCTTCCTATAACTTACAATCATCTTCTTCACTATTAACCACCCTACCAATCTTGGGTCTCTGCAAACCTGCTCATCATTCCCCTCACATTTTCATTTATATTATTTACATATGGAACAAACAATAAGACTCCCAATACCTGATGGCATACCCTCATAGTCTTACGCACATCAATAATTCCCCGCTACCCCTCACCTCCCCTGCACTTAGTCTTCCCCAAAGAAAAAAATTCAACCATTTTTGTGGTGGCAACATCACACTTCCATGAGCCAATCCATATCCTAAGCTCCTCAATCTTTCCTGTTACACTTTTAGCATTAAGATAAAGACTATCCAGTCTCACTTTACTCTCTTGACATTCAACATATCTCAAGGCAATCTGACTTGTTCTTTTACAATAGAAACTTTACCAATATTCTGTACCCCTCCCCCTGCCAGACTTTTCCCAACAACACCAGTAAACCTACCTGCAAGGATGTTGGTCTCAATGTGGTTCAGGTGCAGATCATCCCATTTGTACATGTTCAAACTTCCCCAAGAACAGTCCCAGTGATCCAGGAATCTAAAACTCTCCCCTCTGCACCAACTCTGAAGCAACGCATACATCAATCCTATTTTCCTATTTCTATACACGTTCACACATGGCATCAGGAGTGATCTGGCTTTTTTATCTACTGCCTAGCTCCTTGAATTTTTGATGCAAAACCTCATTCCTCAATTTGTTGCACATGTACCATGACCCCCGGCTTATTATTCTATCCTTTCAGAATGTCCTGCAGTAATTCAGTGACTCTGGCACCATGGAGACAACGCATCATCCTACAGTCACATTTTTGACCACAGAAACATCTTCTGTTTCCCTGACTAAAGAATCACCTACTGCTATTGTTCTTCCTTTCTTCCTCTGCTCATCTTGTCATTAAGCTGCTTGTGGTGGCAAAAGCTTAGCTCTATTGCACTCCTCATCAGTTTCCAAAATGGAATACTGGTTTCTAAGTGGGACCCCAGAGGACTCTTTCCTTTAGTCCCTTGAACTGCAGTTTGACCACTTCTCTAAACATGGTATGCATGTAATTCTCAGCTTTAGTGAACTGATGAGCTGGTAAGATGGACATAGGCTTAGTCATAGGACACAGAGAAGAGGTATGTTTTTCTGACTGAAGATCTGTAATCGATAGGGAACAGTGCAGGGACCTCTGTTTGTGATTTATATAAACGATTTGGAGGAGAACGTAGGTGAGCGGATTAGTAAGTTTATGGATGACACAAAGATTGAGGGAACTGTGGATAGAGAGGATACAGCAGGATAGATAGGCTAGAGGCTTGGAGAAAAGGCATATGAAATTTAATCCGGACAAATGCAAGGTGATGCATTTTGAAAGGGCTAATGCAGCAGGGAAGAATACAATAAATGGTAGAACCCTTAGAACCATTAACATGGAGAGGAATCTAGGCATACAGGTCCGTAGTTCCCTGAAAATGACAACACAAATAGATAAGGTAATCATGAAGGCTTACCTTCATCAATCAAGGCATGGGGTATAAAAACTGGCAAGTCATATTGCAGCTATATAGAACTTTAGTTCGGCCACATTTGGAATATTGCATACAGTTCTAGTCCTCATGCTATAGAAGAATGTGGAGACTTTGGAGAGGATACAGAAACAAACTCTCCTGGTTTGAAGGGTATTAGTTATGTGGAAGCATTGGCCAAACTTGGTTTGGTTTCACTTGAACGTGAGAGGGCGAAGGATGACCTGATGGAAGTTTACAAATTATGAGATGTATGGATAGAATGGATAATCAGCATCTTTTTCCTAGGGTAGAAAGAGCAAACACTAGGGAACACACAGAACATAGAACATTACAGCGCAGAACAGGCCCTTCGGCCCTCAATGTTGCGCCAACCAATTAAGAAAAAGCAATGACCCTCTAACCTAAACCATTTCCTTTTCATCCATAAATCTATCCATGGACATCTTAAACGCCCCCAAACTTGGCGCATCTACAACTGCAGCAGGCAGGGCATTCCATACCCTTACCACCCTCTGGGTAAAGAACCTACCTCTGACATCCTCCCTATAACTACCACCCCTTACTTTAAAGCTATGTCCCTCATGCTAGCTTTCTCCATCCTAGGAAAAAGGCTTTCACTGTCCACCCTATCTAAACCTCTAATCATCTTATATGTTTCGATTAGGTCCCCTCTTAGCCGCCTCCTTTCTAACGAAAACAACCTCAAATCCCTCCGTCTCTCTTCATAAGACCTGCCCTCCATACCAGGCAACATCCTGGTAAACCTCCTCTGTACCCTCTCCAATGCCTCCACATCTTTCTTATAATGCGGGGACAAGAACTGTACACAATACTCCAAGTGCGGCCGCACTAGAGTTTTGTACAGTTGCAACATGACGTTGCGGCTCCGAAATTCAATCCCCCTACCAATAAAAGCTAAGACTCCGTATGCCTTCTTAACAACCTTATCGACTTTATTGCCAACTTTCAGGGATCTATGCACACATACACCAAGATCCCTCTGTTCATCAACACTATTAAGAGTCCTACCATTAGCCCTATACTCGACACATTTGTTATTCCTGCCAAAGTGAATTACCTCACACTTTTCCGCATTAAACTCTATTTGCCACCTCTCGGCCCAGCTCTGCAACTTGTCCAAGTCTCTCTGCAAACTATAACACCCCTCTTCACTATCTACCACTCCACCGACTTTAGTGTCATCTGCAAATGTACTAATCCATCCTTCAATACCCTCATCCAGATCATTTATAAAAATTACAAACAGCAGGGGCCCCAAAACAGATCCCTGAGGTACACAACTTGTAACCGAACTCCATGATGAATAATTTCCATCAACCACCACCGTCTGTCTTCTATCAGCTAGCCAATTCCTGATCCAATTAGCTAAATCACCCTCAATCCTATACGTCTGCATTTTCTGCAGAAGCCTTCCATGGGGAACCTTATCGAATGCCTTACTAAAGTCCATATATACCACATCAACTGCCTTACCTCCATCCACCTCTTTGGTCACTTTTTCAAAAAACTCAATAAGGTTAGTAAGGCACGACCTACCCTTCACAAAACCATGCTGACTATCCCCAATCAATTCATTTCTCTCTAAATAACTATAAATCCTATCCCTAATAACAGGTTAATGTAAAAAGAAAGTTTAAAGGAGATACAAAAGGCAAGGTTTTTTTTAAACAGGAAATGCACTGCCAGAGCTGGTGTTAGAAGCAGATACAATAGCAATGTTTTAACAGATAGTTGACAGATATATGAATAGATAGGGAATAGATGGATACAGACTGCATAGAGGCAAAAGGTCGTTAGTTTAGAATGGCATCATGTGTCAGTGCATGTTTGGTGGAGTAATGGGCCTGGTCTTGTGATATACTGTACTGTTCTTTGGTTTTTGCAGTGTCATTCACTGGTGCTCAAACTCCGAAACCCAGAGCTCCAGCTTCTGCAGCTGAAAGCACTCCCTACACACATGGTCAACTCGAACTATCAACTGGCACCATCCAGGACTTCCCATATATTATAAACCTCACATTCCTTTTCTGGCATACCTTAAATTTATGATTAATGTTTTAGACTTTAACAAATCTAGATAATAAATAGTACATTTCTTTTATCTTCTGGTATTGAAACACTGTACCTAATATCAGTTACTCACCAACCAGTTTACCAGTTTCCTGTGACGTCACTCTTGGATTAGTTTCAAACTCATGGGGGGGGGGAGGCTTGTTGTAAGTCTATGTTTTTTTGTAAATATTCCTCATGGAGTGTATATCTGTTGGCTACAATGTCTATGCAATACTTGCAATTGTTCCATATATGTTCACTTAGGGGAGTTTGTAATAACGGGGAAGGGTGTGTGCTGGTCAGATGATCCTGGGGGCTAACTCCACACAGGGTAGAGTTTGATGAGTCAGTCATGAACTCACTGTGAAAATCTGAAATAAACTGCTCCCTTGATTTGACAAAGAATCAATCTGAATCGAAACATTGACTCTATTCTTTCTCCACAGATGCTGTGAGACCTGCTGAGATTTTCCAGCATTTTCTGTTTTTGCTCCCTTAAGTCCTACAGTCCTACCTCATAGTCTTTATATATATATATATATATATATATATATATATAATGTTATAAACAAGAATAAAACATAATAGTTAATGCTATACCTTGCTTCTTTTTGGGAGATAAATGATTTGGAGGAGAATGTAGGTGGCCTGATTAGGGCTCACATTTCTAATTTAGCTCTCCACTGCTGGTATAATGCAGTCAGGAAAAAATAATGCAATTTTGCACTAGCCTTCCGCCACTCCACAGTTGAGTTTATCAGCAACAGTATCCTTGATTTCCTCAGAGCGCTGAGGCAAAAGGCTTCATGTCGTGCAGTCAGTAACCAAGTTTAAGGCTCATTCTCTGTTACCATTGTTACTCACAATAAATGGCTGTGATGGAAAAAACCATCATTTCAAACCATCTTAAGGTTCAAGCTATTATTATAAATCTCTAATTCAGAGCTGTCAGATCTATAAGGAGCTCAATCCCCAACTGGTTGCAGCTGTTTGTAATTATAACACAATCAGATGTTACAGGTTGTGCTGGTGATTCTTTTAATGAGGTGGTTACCATACTCTAATTAGTGTATTATTCTGATTATTTACAATCTCACCCCTGTACCACCAGGACAGGAAGTGGAAACATCAGCTGAGCCTCTGGTTTCCAAGTTTTTTCACAAGCAAGATCAGGGAGATATTATATTGACTGTTCCCAGCATTTGACGTAGATAACATTATAGGGACACAGCACTAACTCAGCATGATTGGCATAGCCTGAATATCCCCTGCCAGGAATATGAGGATGGTGGTTAAAGACACAAGACTCAGGTGTTCATTTAGGTAAAGTTCATCCCATTTCTTGTAACTCTTTTCCAATCTGTCTGCATCTGCACCAAAAAATCTAACTTGAACTATATTTTTCCTTTCTTATTGAAAAAGAGGAGCTGAAGGAATTATGATAAATGTAACATTATTAATAAATAATGAATTAAGGTTTCTGATGTGTCTACAGAGATTAATAGATCCCAGTCAGACTAGATCCACTATAGTTTGCCAACCGTTACAACAGGTCCAGAGTATTGACCATCTCCCTGGCCCTGCACTCAACCCTGGAACACAGAGATAACTAAGACACCTATGTCAGATTCCTATTTATTGATAACAACTCCGCCTTCAACACTATTACTCCTATGCAACTCATTGCCGAATTTCCTGGTCTGGGCCTTGGCTCCTCTCTCTGTGACTGGATCCTGACTTCCTAACCCAAAGACGACAATCAGTAAGAATAGGCAACAACATCTCCAACACAATCATCCTCAATACCAATGCCTCACAAAGCTGTGATCTCAGCCCCCTACTATACTCCTTATACATCTATAACTGTATATAACTGTTGTAAACACCAAATTCCCCTCCAACTCGATTTTCAAGTCTGCTGATGACACAACATCACTGTAGTGGGTTTCAAACAATGACAAGACAAAGCACAGGAATGAGATAGGAAAGCTGGTGAACTGGTGTGGCAACAATCATCTCTCTCTCTCAATGTCAATGAAGGAGATTGTCACCGACTTCAGGAAGCATAGTGGAGCACGTGCCCCTGACCACATCAATACTGATGAAGTAGAAATGGTCGGCAGCTTCAAGTTTTAAGGTCACCAAACAAACTGTTCACATCACCAACAAACTGTCCTGGTCCCCATATGCTGACACTATAGTTAAGAAAATCCACCAAAGCCTCTACTTTCTCAGAAGACAAAGGAAATTTGGCATGTCAGTTATGCCTCTCAACAATTTTTACAGATGCACCATAAAAAGCATTCTTTTTGGTTATATCACAGCTTGGCATGGCTCCTGTTTTATCCAAGACAGCATGAAACTACAAAAGGTCGTGAATGTACCCCAATCCATCATGCAAACCATCCATTGACTCTGTCTACACTTCCTACTGCCTCCGCAAAGCAGCCAGCATAATTAAGGACCGTACGCAGCCCGGACATTCTCTCTCCCAACTCCTTCAAAGAACAAGAACAAAACACCACAGGAATCAGGACCTTCGGCCCAACGAGCCCACGCTGCCACCCTGATGTTCCCACCTCTACCTGTGATCCCTGTCTATCTTTATATATGTAGACTTTCTGAAAAAAGATACAAAAGTCTGGGGTCATGTACCAACCTACTCAAAAGCAAACTACTCAACCTTCTTCCCTGCAGCCACCAGACTTTTGAATGAATCTATCTTGCATTAAGTTGATCTTTCTCTGCACTCTACCTATGACTGTAACACTGCATTCTGCACTCTTTTGTTTCTTTCTCTATGAATGGTATGCTTTGTCTATGTTCTATATAGAAGAGAATATATGTTCTAACTTCTATATAGAAGAGAAGGGATAGGGCCTATAAAAGGTGAAGGGGGAAAAGTCTGTGTGAATCCGGAAGAAATGGCAGAGGTGCTTAACGAGTACTTTGCCTCAGTATGCACAGTGGAAAGTGAACTGGGAGATTGCACTGCAGGTTTGAGGCATATGGATGTTAGGAAAGAGAATGTGTTAGACCTCTTAAATTCTATCAAGATAGACAAGTCGCTGGGACCGGATGGGATGTACCTCAGGTTATTGTGGGAGGTGAGGGAAGTGGTTGCAGAGCCCCTGGCAATGATCTTTGTGTCATCCATGGAAACAGGAGAGGTTCCGGAGGATTGGAGGATTGCGAATGTGGTTCCTATCTTTAAGAAAGGGAACAGGGATAGTCCAGGAAATTACTGACCGGTGAGTTTGACTTCAGTGGGTGGTAAGCTGATGGAGAGGCTTCTGAGGGATAAGATATATGAACATTTGGAGAAGTTTGGACTGATTAGAAATAGTCAGTTTGGTTTTGTCAAGGGCAGGTTATGCCTTACAAGCCTAGTTAAGTTCTTCGAAAATGTGACTGAACACATTGACGAAGGAAGGGCGGTGGACGTAGTGTACATGGACTTTAGTAAGGCGTTTGATAAGGTCCCCATGCAAGGCTTCTGGAGAAGGTGAGAGGGCATGGGATCCAAGGGGCTTTGGCCTCGTGGATCCAGAACTGGCTTGCCGGCAGAAGGCAGAGAGTGTTTGTGGATGGGTCTTGTTCTGCATGGAGGTCGGTAACCAGTGGAGTGCCCCAGGGATCTGTTCTGGGACCCCTGCTGTTTGTCATTTTCATAAATGACCTGGATGAGTAAGTGGAGGGATGGGTTAGCAAGTTCGCCGACGATACAAAGATCGGTGGTGTTGTGGATGGTCTGGAGGGATGCCAAAAGTTGCAGCGGGACATAGACAGGATGCAAGACTGGGCGGAGAAGTGGCAGATGAACTTCAACGCAGATAAATGTGTAGTGGTCCATTTTGGCAGGAATAATGGGATGAAGGAGTACAATATAAGGGGTAGAGTCTTAGCTGTGTTGTAGAGCAGAAGGATCTCGGGGTCCGGGTCCATAGGACTCTTAAATCGGCCTCGCAGGTGGAAGAATTGGTCAAGAAGGCGTATGGTGTACTGGCCTTCATTAATCGAGGAATAGAGTTTAGGAGTCAGGAGGTAATGATGCAGCTCTATAAGACTCTTGTCAGACCCCAGTTGGAGTATTGTGCGCAGTTCTGGTCGCCTCATTATAGGAAGTATGTAGAGGCTATTGAGAGGGTTCAGAGGAGATTTACAAGGATGCTGCCTGGATTGGGAGGCAGGCCTTATGAAGATAGGTTGAGGGAGCTGAGACTCTTCTCACTGGAGAGACATAGGTTGAGAGGCGACCTGATAGAGGTTTATAAAATGTTGAGAGGAATAGATAGGGTGGACTCTCAGAGACTATTTCCCGAGCTGAAATGGTCACTACGAGAGGACACAGATTTAAGGTGCAGGAAAGCAAATACAAAGGAGATGTCAGGGGTAGGTTTTTCACTCAGAGGGTGGTGAGTGAATGGAACCGACTGCCGTCGGAGGTTGTTGAGGCAAACTCACTGGGGGCTTTTAAGAGACTTCTGGATGAGTATATGGAAAAGAATAGGATAGGGGGTTATAGATAGGTCTGTGGATTGGTAGATGTGATCGGCGCAACTCGTGGGCCGAAGGGCCTGTTTGTGCTGCATTGTTCTATGTTCTATGTCTGTATAGCGTACAAGAAATAATATTTTTCACTATTTATTAATACATGTGACAATAACAAACCAAATTAAGATTATACTTCCGTTCTGAAATTTTTGGTCTTTAATCCCTGAAAATATAATTTTGACTCTAGAACAAAGAACATTACAGCACAGGAACAGGCCCTTTGGCCCTCCAAGCCTGCACTGACCATGCTGCCTGACAGCCTGAAACCCCCTATCCTCCCAGGGATCGTATCCCTCTATTCTTATCCTATTCATCTATTTGTCAAGCCACCCCTCAAAAATCATTATCATATCTGCTTCCACTACCTCCGCAGCAGAGAGTTCCAAGCACCTATTACTCTCTGTGTAAAAAAAATTACCTCTTCACCTTAAACACATGCCACCCCACTCTACAACTCTGGGAGAAAGCTTCTGGTTATCCACTCTGGCTATGTCTCTCATAATCTTCTAGACTTCTATCAGGTCGCCTCTCAACCACTGTCGTTCCGGTGAGATAAAACCCAGTTTCTCCAACCTCCCCAGTGCCCTCGATACCAATATCCTGGTACATCTCCAAAGCCTCCACATCCTTCTGGCTGTGTGGTGACCAGAATTGAACACTATATCCCAAGTGTGGCCTAACTAAGGTTCTACAAAGCTGCTCCACGAGTTGCCAATTTTTAAACTCAATGCTCTGGCCGACGAAGGCGAGTATGCCTTCTTGACTATCTTCTCCACCTGTGTTGCCACTTTCAGTGACCTGTGTATCTGTACACCCAGATCCCTCTGCCTATCTTAAGGGTTCTGCCATTTACTGTATATTGCCTATCTGTATTAGACCTTCCAAAATGAATTATCTCACATTTGTCCAGATTAAACTCCATCTGCCATTTCTCCAAACAAATCTCCAACCAATCTATGCCCTGCTGTATCCTCTGACCGTCCTCATCGTTATCCGTAAATCCACCAACCTTTGTGTTGTCCACAAACTTACTCATCAAACCAGTTACATTTTCTTCCAAATCATTATGTTTGTACAGATTACAAACAGCACAGGTTCCAGCGCTGATCCCTGAGGAAAGCCACTTGTCACAGCCCTCCATTCAGAAACACACCCTTCCATTGCTACTCTGTCTTCTATGACTGAGCCAGTCTGTATCCATCTTGCCATGATTTAACATGAGGATAAAGAAAAACTGTGTTTAGGCCAAAAATCACACGATCCAGTCTATATGATTTCTTCACAACTGGACCACCTTCACAAATGCTGCCAGGCCTGCTGAGTTTATTCAGAATTTTCTGTTTTAACTTTGAATTTAGTTTAATGGAAAGGAGGTTAGAGGTCAAAGATTATGCAACTGGAAAACAAATCACTGAGGAAGAAACACCATCACTTGATCTGGTACACACAATGGACACTGTATGTGCAAGAAGACCTTCATGCATTCACTGTGAAGTATCAGATAACCATGGAGATCAATGCTAAGGGTTTGACCCTCAAGGAGTTGGATCTATTCTAGTGGAAGCTCAATAATCTCATGAGTGTTCTAGGTCAATGAGTGCAGCTTTAAATGCCAAATCTAACCATATATATCACCAATCTGAGATTGGAGTGGGACAGTGGCAGTGATTGGCACTGCTGCTTCACAATATCAGGGACCCTGGTTCAATTCCAGCCTTGAGGGACTAGTTAGCATGTTCTCTCCTGTCTGCATGGGTTTCCTCCAGGTGTTCCAGTTTCCTCCCACAATCCAAATATGTGATGGTTACGTGGATTGACCATGCTAAATTACCCCTTAGTGTCCAAAGATAGGTTAGGTGGATTAGCCATGGTAAGTGTATAGGGTTATTTGGATAGGACAGGAGTTGGGCTGGATACAATGCTCTGTTGGAGAGTCAGTGCAAATTTGATGAGCTGAATAGCCTCCTTCTGCACTATAGCGATTCTATGTTGTTCACTGCATCGCAATCCTATCTTTCATCCTTCAACCATCTCTAGCAATTAACATTCTTATCCATCATTCATATGTGTCACCTCATCCCCATACCATTACTGCAAGTCTCGTATCCACATCTGGCAGTTTCCATATACTGCCAACAATCAGCTAAAACAAGCACATCACCCAAATCCAATTGCAATATACTTGTCGACAGAATTCTCACTCATTGCAATACTGTTAGGGCCACAACAGGAAACAAGAACAGTATATTCTTATGCATCATCCCAAATCTCACTTTTGCTCTTATTCTGCAATCTAGAATGAAGAACCAACCGTAGACTGTATCTTTCACCTCTGGCTTCCTCCCAAACCTAGTTCCCACACTCAAAGCTTCCTGCTGTACACTAGTTTTTTCAGTGGTGCCTGAAAATGCAGGTTCAACTGAAAAAAAGATTGCTGAGTGTGGAACAACATCACTTGATCTAACACATACAGTCACTAGCTTGGACACTGCATGTAGTATAGAGAAGGGGTCATGGTTGATCACCAAGAATGAGTTGGTCACAGTGAGCCCAGAGGTAAGGACAGCGTAGCTGCCAGCTCTGGAAGACAAGGTCACAGATGACTTTTTCACAGTGGACTCAGGTGAGGACTTCAATGGGTGGCATATAGAAAAACATTGATGGGTATACGCACAGAAGTGCTTGGTGCATTGCAGGTCTGCCAGAGTCCTCAGTCACTGGCAAGGGCCATAAAGAGGTTCATCTTCAACTTAACACAGTTTTTCTGCAGAACCAGGAGCTATCCTTTCCAGAATGGAAGTGGTGACTAATTCCATACTGAGCCAAATCAGAAAAAAAATCTCAGCAGGTCTGACAGCTCTGCCCTGCGCTCTAACAAAGGGTCATCTAGACTCGAAACGTTGGCTCTATTCTCTCTCCACAGATGCTGTCAGATCTGTTGAAAATTTCCAGCATTTTCTGTTTTTGTTGCCTTGGGGAAATCTGCTGCCCTCTCTCAGGATGGCTGCATTTGTGTTCCAGACACCATCACGTGTCTCCACTGTTGCCTGTTCAACAATGAGCACAGAATGCTAGCAGCAAGGCTGAGATTGTGTAGTCTGAAGCCCTCAAGCCACAGAGCTGCTCCAAGTCTATCCGTGATCTCCCCAATGTAAGCCAGTCTTCCATCAGTAATGCTGCAGTCATTGAATTAGCAAGGCATAGGAGCATCATCCAGGCAAAGGTACCGCTAAGATAGGCATTAACAGAACATGAGAATGAATACTTGAATATTAAATTGGTTATTGAAAGTATTGTTGTATGAGCTGATTTATATGTAATGTATTGTGTTTCAGTACTGTGGCCAAAACAGAACAGTAAAGGAATGGTGAGGTGGGAAGCTTTGAGTAATGCTTTTTGTGGATTTATTAAAGGGACACCAGAATTTGAAAGGCTGAAGGAGAATCTTCTGAATTTGGAATGTGGTAGCTATCCTTTTCCTGCATTCTTTCCCTCCTTTTCTCCCTTCTACTCTGCCTCTTCTCGAGTTGGTCATTGAAGCCCTGGTGGCAAGAGCTATGGGATTCAGTTGAATGTACGAATCAAGAATCAGCAAATATTGGAGAGTTCTCCCTGGGTGTCCTCAGCAATGGATACTGCTTAAGAATGCCAATGGTTTGCTTCTCAACCTTCCTGATTGCAGCATTGTAGGAGCACTGGTATGAAAGATGGTGGAAGGGAATGATTCATCTGGTGTACAACAGTCCCTCAGTCCGATTATGGTATATTGAAGATGGCTAAAATTGAATTCTGCATAGAGCGAAAACATCATGGCCATTCTGGGATAGTAAACATTCACTGATATGCTGTTCTGACATTCACTGAGTGAGTAGTATCCCTTGCAGTTGTGGTAATCTCCTCATTGAGATGCAGTGCCCACCAGCCACTTTGCTTGCAATTCATGGTTTCCTGCATCACAGGAAAGCCCAGTATTCTAACAAAAACTACATGCTCAATTCTTCTCCTTCTCCCTGCTTAGAGAGAAGTTGATGAAGATTCCATCCGTGGATTACGGTGCCTCAGCCAGCGGCAGCACATCCGCACTCAGTACTGAGGTTTCAGAAGGTGATTGGGTTCTATTGTCACCACAGCTGCTGAACACACTGCTCCAGATTGAGCTGCATACAGAAAGGAGGCTCGCTGAAAACCTTGGGTAAGTGAAGTTTCTTATTGAGAGCACTCCTCTCCTCCTCCCTTTCTAAGTAGCTTAGCTTCTGTTCCATTTCCCTGTGATCCCATAAAGCAAAAGCACCAGAAACTATAACCCCATGACTGAGAACATGGTGTGCTCAAAAGCTTTTATAATCACACAGCTTCTTCCAAAAGGATAGCACTACTCTCTCCTGATTTACGTGATTGTGGACAACTCCAATACTACCACTTTGCAAATAAATATTCCAAAAGCACCTCATCTGACATGGTGATGCTTTTAAATAGCACAGGTGGGAAATTCCCCCATGCAACTGAAAGCATGTCTAAGAAAGGGTCTGAAGAGAAACGGTAAGGTCCAATATGGCTGGATGGGCATCAAATCAATGTTGCACACTGATTAGTATCATGATCTGCTCATTCTGCATACTTCTGATGCATGCACAGGGTATCCACATTAACACCCACACAGTATGAAATTCAATGCCAGAAATCATTGGGAGCCATCTTTCTCATCACCCAGCTCCCACAGCACTGAAATCAGTTGTATTACGAAGCCAAAATGAGTTCAATTCCCTGCAATGACAAAGATGTGAAACTGATTTTCACAAATACAGTAAATGTTTAACTTGCACTAGGAAAAAGGACAACGGAGGCTGCTACTCTGTTATAAGAAATCATGTAACAAGCTTGCTGGTGAACCCAACCACTTCACTCTCACAGAAGGGAAGCTTTCACCCATACCAGTTTCTGCTTACCTGTGACTCCAGTTTCATCCAATGTGGTCCAGCAAGCCCTTTGCGCTGACTCATCATGACATTTTGCCACTGTGCATTTGTGCTAATGATGTCATAATGTTAGGTCACACAGAACAATGGTTTTCAGAAATTTGAAAGAAGGATATACTGCCACCTTATGTAGTAAATACTGAAGTGACTGATGCCAGAAGCAGTGAATTTATAACATAACCTTGGTTAATGGGCTCCCAATGCAGATGTGCTTCCTATTGGGGGCCCACTTAATAATAAAAGTGTGACTGAGTTCACAAAATCCATGGATGTCACACCTGGGATCCCATGGACCCCACGTATCCCAGACATTCTCTCTTCCACCTTCTCCCATCGGGACAAAAGTCTGGGGTCACGTATCAACCAACTCACAAATAACTCCTTCCCCGCTCCTGTCAGACTTTTGAATGGACCTACCTTGCATTAAATTGATCTTTCTCTACACCCTAGCTATGACTGTAACATTACATTCTGCACTCTCTCGTTTCCTTCTCTATGAGTGGTATGCTCTGTCTCTACAGCGCAAGAAGCAATACTTTTCACTGTATGCTAATACATGAGACAATAATAAATCAAATCAAATGTCAGAACTGGGGCAAATGATGGTCAGAAGATCTACCCACCAGCAGGATATTATCCAAACAAAACACCCTGTTATTACCTATCCCAGACTTGAACTGAGTTGTGTTATCCAATCTAAACTGTATTGCAATTATATTCAACTAATAAATCTTCCACAGCTGAAACTGAAAAGCCAATTTCCATAAGATGCCAATTTTAACCCTATCCAGCCAAATAAGGTAGATAGGAAATTAAATTCAACCAAGTTACTTAACCAACCTGAAGTCACTGGGAGCAAAACGATTGAATTTTCATGCTTTTTCCTGAAGAGGCAGTGACAACAGCCACAAAAGCTGGGACCTCCTCCAGGTGGAACTCACTTCTGTCAAGTGACACTTCCACCACCTGCTAAAGGATCCTAAAGAGCTGGATCCTGAAGGAGAGAGGCCCCATCCCTGTACTGCACATTCCTGTCTTAATGATGGCATTGAAACTGCACTCACACAAGGCTGTCCAGAGACTGGAGACAAGTCCAGGATTTGAGCTAACCGAATCCTCACTTTACCATTCTGTAATTCCAACCAAATGTGTGGCACTATTCCAATTGAATAATGTGGATTCTCAGCATGTTACATTTTACAGATTGGCATAGCTGTCTTTATTCATCCTTATAAATTCTTCAAACAAGCATTTCAATACACATCATCCTCAACTAACAACAAAATGATAGATTTTTACATGTGTATTAGAATGGGCCAAATGGCCTTTTTCTGCATTGTAGGGATTCTATTATTCAATATCCTGATCCTGCCTTCCCCGTATATCCCTAGATCCCGTTAGCTCCAAGAGTTATATCTAATCACTTCTTGAAATCACACAATATTTTGGCCTCAACTATTTTCTATGATACTGAATTCCACAGAATTACCACTTTCTGAGTGAAGAACTTTCTCCTCACCCCAGTCTTAAAATTATTCTTTAATCATCAGGAACATTCTATCTGAATATACCCTGTCTAATCCTGTTAGAAGTTTACAATTTTCTCTGAGATCCCCTCTCACTCTTCTAAATTCCAATGAATATAATCCTAACCAATTTAGGGCAGAATTTTATGAGATGCTTTCTAAGCATCAGGTGGGCGTGAAACTAGGAGAGTTCCAGATCTGTCTTTTGGGCCCAATCTTATGCACTATGTCCTCAAAACTTTGGGCAAGTCCATGTCTCGTTACAGGAGGCTGTGGGTGGGACTTAAGGCACCTGACAACATGTAAAGGAAGGTACTGCAAACTTCTGATGCTGTATATGCGCACCAGTGATAGCAAGGGTCTGACAGGCAAACAGAGCTGATAAGCTCCTGCTACTGCAGGCAGCTCACAGGGAGCAGATGTTTTCCTCGCTGGAGAGAACCTCTCCTGACGAGGCCATTAAGGCAATGGGCACCAGGACCTATGTTTGCTTCTCAAATTGGGTCACTGTCTGTGTGGGATTTGCATATTCTCTCTGTATCTGCATGGGTTTCCACCGCATGTTCCAGTTTCCACCCACAGTCCAAAAATATGCGGGTTAGGGTGGATTGGCCATGCTAAATTGCCCCTTAATGTCTGGGGGACTAGCTAGGGTAAACGCATGGGGTTGTGAGGGTGGGGGCTGGGTAGAATTGTGGTCAGTGCAGACCTAAGGGGCTGAATGGCCTCCTTCTGCAGGGTATCGTTCTATGGAGCCTGGGTGATTGAGCGCCAGACTCAATAAATATGTCAATACATATTTGCAACGTCCTCATTAGTGTAGAGGTTAGCATCCCTGCCTGTCATGCAGGAGACTGGGGTTCAATTCCCTATAGGAAGCTGCCAAATTCCATGACAGCAAGGCGGCAGTATCTGGCTGCCAATTCCACTTGGAGTACATCACCAAGCACTGCGTTCTTAAGGGTGCACAACAGGCACCACTTTAAACACAGCCATGAGTCACCTCTTTGGGACAGCATGGTGGCTAGCACTGCTGCCTCACAGCAGTGTTAGGGATCTAGGTTCAATTCTGGCCTCGGGTTACTTTCTGTGTGGTGTTTGCATGTTCTCCCCATGTCTGCATGGGTTTCCTCCAAATGTTTTGGTTTCCTGCCACAATCCAAAGATGTGTGGGCTGCGTTGAGTCTCAGGGGGACTAGTAGGGTAAATGTGTGGTTTTACAGAAATAATGCCTAAGTGGGATTATGGTCAGTGCAAGCACAATGGGCTGAACGGCCTCCTTCTGCACTGTAGGGATTCAATGACTCAATGATCAGATGGTATTTAAATTCACATGAACCAAATACATGGCAGTCAAAAATAAGGCACCCTGATTTTTATAAACATGTCACTCTAAATAACTGATACTGATATGATACTGAAACATAATAGCCAGGATTTTATCATCCCGCCGGCCACAGAAATTGTAACATACAGGAATATACCATGAAAAGGTCCATGGATCTCAGGCAGGATTTTACAGTTTCGGAATGAACAAGGCAGTAAAATCTCACCCACTGTGATCAAACATATGGCATTTGGCAATATTAAACCATTCAAAGATACAGTAAGCATGATAGTGATGGTGGTGATAGTAGACTGAACCAGGGTAGGACTTACCCAGTTAATGGTAGGGCACTGGGGAGAGTTATAGAACAGAGAGATTTAGAGAACTCATAACTCCTTGAAAGCGGAATCACAGGAGGATAGAGTGATGACATACTTGGTAACATTGGTCAGAATTGATTACAGGATTTGGGACATCTTGCTGAAGTTGTAGAAGACATTAGTCAGACTACACTTGGAATGCTGTGTACAGTTCTGGTCACCCTGTTATACAAAGGATATTGTTCAACTAGAAAGAGTACAAAAAGGATTCACTACCATGTAGCTGGGACTTGATGGTTTGAGTTATATGGGAGAGACTGGATAGACTGGGACTTTTTTTCCTGGAGTGCAGGAGGTTTAGGGGTGATCTTATAGAGGTCTGTAAAATAAGGAGGAGCATGGATCAGTTAGATAGTCAACATCTTTTCCCAAAGCAGGGGAATCCAAAACTAGAGGGCATAAGTTTAAGGTGTGAGGAAAGAAATATAAAACGGTCCAGTGGGGTGACTTTTTCACACAGAGGAGTGAGAGTGCCTGGAACGAGCCGTAGTAGAGGCAGGTACAATTTTGTCTTTCAAAAAGCATTTAGACAGTTACATGGGCAAGAAGGATGTAAAGGGATATGGGTCAAATGCAGGCAGTTGGGACTAGCTTAGTGGTTAAAACAAGGGGTGAAATCTACAAGTTGGAGCAAAGGACCTGTTTCCATGAAGAACACCTAGAATCACAAAATCCCTACAGTGCAGAAGGCCATTCGGCCCTTCAAGTCTTCACCAGCTACAATCCCATCATGTCCTATTCGTGTAACCCTGCATATTTACACTGCTAATCCCTCCGACAAAGGATCAATTTACCATGGGCAATCAACCTAATTTGTACATCTTTAGATTGTGGGAAGAAACTGCAGTACCTGGAGGAAACCCACACAAACACAGGGAGAATGTGCAAACTCCACACAGACAGTGACCCGAGGCTGGAATTGTACCTAGATCCCGGGCGCTGTGAGGCATCGGTGCTAACCACTGTGTCACCGTACCGCCCCTCTATAACTCTTATCAGGAAAAGCAAAATCCCACTACCGATCCCCGGGGAAGACCTCTATAAATCTTCTTCCAGCCCAAAAAAGAATCCATTAATCATAACTCACAGCTTCCCAATATTCAGCAAATTCTGTATTCACATTACTACTGTGCCTTTTATTCCATGAACTATAATATTTCTCATATCTGTCATATGACACTATATACTTTCTGAAAGCCCAATTACACCATGTCAACAGCATTATCACCATCGGCTCTTTCTGTTACCTCCTCAAACACCTCCAACAAGTTAGTTAAGTACACTTTACCCTTTAGAAATCTATGCTGGCTCTTCCTAATCAACCCAGATTTTTCCACATGACTCAAATTCTATCCCAAATAATTGTTTCTAGAAGCTTGCCCACTGCTGATGTTAAACTGATTGGATTGGAATTACTGGAATGATCCTTACAACCTTTTTTGTAACAAGGGTATAACGTTGGCAATTCTCCGTCCTCTGGCACCTCACAGGGTCTAGAAAACATGGAAGATTATGGCCAGCACCTCTGCAATTTTATTTCCCACTTCCATCAATCTTCATGGATGCATCTCATTCAGTCTTGGAACCTCATCAACTTCCAGTGCCAGTCTATTCAATACTGGATAAAAGCAAATTATTGTAAAAAGATTGTTGCATGATTAAGATGAGTATAGAGGGACATGGGCCAAACACTGGCAATTGGAATTAGTTTTGCGATTAAAAAAACGGCAACATGGACAAGTTGGGCTGAAGGACTGTTTTCATGCTGTAAATCTCTATGACACTAAGTAATGGCAATGAGAATTATTTTAAAATCATTGGTAAAAAGCAAACTTTTAACATACTAATAAAACCCTGAATTGAAACACACTATCCTTCATATTGGAAAAAATATTATTACAGTGCAAAACAATTGTAATCTTTAAGTGCCTGTTAGGTGGATAAATAAACACAAAACCACATCAAAGGGGTTAATTACAACCTTCTATAAATGTCAGTAATTCCTGGATCAATAGACTACTTGCTGAATTGAAACCATGGTAAACCTCTGAAATTCGGCCACGCATTCATAATGTCTGCAGCTTTCAGAACAAAAGCTTCAAGCCAATTGCCTAAAACTGACACAACAGAATGGTATCACATTTCCATTTCAAAGCAGAGTGCCTGTAAATCAATGGAGCAGAGCAAGCATAAAGATTTTTTTCCACTTAAAAATAGAGTTTTGTTAACACAATCTAATTAAATCACAGCATCACATATGGGATAGCAAGGTCCACAAATTCAGCAATCTCTGCAAGAAGTAGTTCCTCTTCTCCTCAGTTTTAAATCTGCCACCCTTCAATCTTTAGCTATGACCTCTTGTTCTAGATTGCCCCATAAGAGGAAACATTTGGTCTACATTTACTTTATCAATCCCTTTTAAAATTTTATATACCTTGATCGGATCCCCTCTCAACCCCAGTGAGTATATGCCCAAAATGTTTAATCTCTCCTCATGTGTGAACCCCTTCATCCCCGGAATCAAGGACAAAAATGTTGACCTGCTCAATGCAGTTACAGTGCAAAACTGAGTACACTGCAAATTTTGAGCAGATTGCAATGGAATAATGCCCTTAGTGCCCTTAATGCTCTTCCGAAGTGATCACAACATTCTATACTACCTTTGAAATATATGAATTGGCTGCTTGAAAAATAGCAAATAAAATAAAAGTGAGGGACAAGCAGGCTAATCAGAAGCACGTTTAATTACACAATGCACATAAGGAGTCTCTTTTAATTCTAATGGCACTTTAGGATTACAAAGGTGCAGATTCAAAACTAATGTAAATGTTGCCTTGGTTAAAACATAGAACATAGAACATAGAACAAATAGCACAAATAGGCCCTTCGGCCCACAAGTTGTGCCAATCATATCCATACGTACCAGGCCATAGAACTATCTGTAACGCCCAATCCCATTTAATCCCATGTACTCATCCAGAAGTCTCTTAAAAGACCCCAGTGAGTTCGCCTCCACCACCACCAACAGCAGCCGATTCCACTCACTCACCCACCCTTGTTAATGAAAAACTTATCCCTACCATCTCCTCTGTACTTGCTGCCCAGCACCTTAAACCTGTGTCCTCTGGCAGTGACCATTTCAGCCCTGCGAAATAGCCTCCAAGAATCCACACTATCTATTCCTCTCAACATTTTATAAACCTCTACCAAGTCGCCTCTCAACCTTTGTCTCTCCAGGAAGGAGAGACCTAGTTCCCTCAAACTATCTTCATAGGGCATGCCTCCCAATCCAGGCAACATCCTTGTAAATCTCCTCTGCACCCTCTCAACAGCTTCCATATCTTTCCAGTAATGAGGCGACCAGAACTGCGCACAGTACTCCGAGTGGGGTCTGACAAGGGTCTTATAAAGTTGCAGCATTACCTCCCGATTCCTAAACTCAATCCCTCGATTAATGAAGGCCTTCTTGACCACATCCTCCACCTGCGAGGCCGATTTAAGAGTCCTATGTACCCGGACCCCAAGATTCTTCTGCTCCTCAACATTGCTAAGGCTTCTACCCTTGATATTGTATTCCTCCATCCCATTGGTCCTGCCAAAATGGACGACTACACATTTATCTGTGTTGAAGTCCTTCTGCCACTTCTCCGCTCAGTCTTGCATCCTATCTATGTCTTGCTGCAACTTCTGACATCCCTCCAGACTATCCACAACACCACCAACCTTCGTATCATTGGCAAATTTACAAACCCATCCTTCCACTTCCACACTCAGGTCATTTTAACATAGAACATAGAACACTACAGCACAAACAGGCCCTTCGGCCCACAAGTTACGCCGATCACATCTATACCTACCAAGTCACAGGCCTATCTATAATCCCCTATCTCATTAGTTCCCATATACTCATCCAGAAGTCTTTTAAAAGACCCCAGCGAGTTTGCCTCTACCACCTCCGACGGCAGCCGATTCCATTCACTCACCACTCTCTGAGTGAAAAACTTACCCCTAACATCCCCTCTGTATTTGCTTCCCTGCACCTTAAATCTGTGCCCTCTCGTAGTGACCATTTCAGCTCGGGGAAATAGTCTCTGAGAATCCACCCGATCTATTTTCATTTTCATAAAACGTATTTGCTTCTGTCTTAAATGAATGTTTACTGTCTTGATTAGCAATATAATGTGCCTGAATGGAATTAAACACTCCACCTTTTGAGATTTTGAAGAAATATCAAGTGACTTCTGAAAAGAAAGTAATATAATTGGAATTTAAAGTTCCAAAGCTCTTAACTGCTTTATAGTTCTTGGCCACCCATCATTTAGAAAATACCCTCATTTAGCTCTCTTGTCAAATTGAATGACCTCATATTTTCCACAGTATACTTTAGCTTTTTTGTTCCCATAAGCTTCTGTGAATCACCATATGTTTACTTCCTGGTATAACCACTGAATAAATGCAAATTGTTGTTATCCACTCTCCTCAATCTTTGCATTTCAGCTTACACTTGTATTTTTATCTTCTGCTAATCCAATCAAATCACAGAATAACATCAAGATTGGCTATATTACACCTGCTGAAAAGTTGTGAGACCCATTTTCAGCATTCTCCCATGGCCAGACCCAATTCCTTCTTACCCATCCCAATTGAGGAATGATTGCCATATGATTAATGCTGTGAGAGGTTTAGTCATTATTGGTAAACATTAAAGTACTTCAGGATCACCTCATGACCTAAAAATTTATGCATGCATTAATTATCTATTATGTAGGCCTTGTGCCATAGCAGATAGCATTCCTGCCTCTGAGCCGGAAGTTCCAAGTTCAAGTCCACTCCAAGACCCAGTGACCACTGACGGTAAAACCTTCCAATATACCTATGGCAGGTGAGATGGGGAGAGTCTCGTGGTCATGCTTGATGTGGAGTGGAGTCCCTTAGGCCATGGCGCATCTGATGATAGGCTGGTGATCTGTCCCAGCAGAAACCAGCTAAACAACAGATGAAAGTACGTGCTCTATCTGCCTCACATGCCTCAAGGTGAGGGAAGAGAATGAAGAAGATATCTATTATGATTATTAAAACACAACGAAGGTCAACTTTCTAATATTCATTGAATGAAGGTGAAGATTTTCCACCTCAATGCTCGATATTTGGTACAACTGGCTTAGAAGTGAAATGTTAGATTATAAATTCATAGAACATAAAAAAGTACTGCACAGTACAAGCCGTTCGGCCCTCGATGGTGTGCCGAGTTATGTTGGTTGTTGCCCAGCAAATAAATAGCAATAAAGCAATTGTAATGATGCAGTTTCACAAACTTCATTTGTGAATACAAAAGGGATTTACTAATACGGAAACAGCAGCACCTAGCTCCCTGATGCCTGCTGCTTAGGAGGATTTGATTTGATTTATTATTGTCATATGTATTAGCAAACGATGAAAAGTATTGTCTCTTGCACGTTATACAAAGCATGCCATTCATTGAGATAGAAGTGAGAGAGTGCAGAGTGTAGTCATAGCTAGGGTTAGAGAAAGATCAACTTAATGCGAGGTAGGTTCATTCAAGTCCCTACAGCAAGATGTTCTGGCGATCTAGCTTGATCCATTATTGAAGTAATGATGATGATGGCTCATTGATGGGATCTTGAGGGGTGTGTGTTTAAAGATAAACACTTCTATTGGTTGGCTTTAACAATGTACAATTCAAAATGTAGTTTGGAATTTTCCCAAAAAATAATAGTGTTGTTTCTGGTGAGAAAATCAATGTGATTCCGTGGTTTTCTCCGGGCGCTCCGGTTTCCTCCCACATCCCAAAGATGTGCTCTTAGGCTAACTGGCAAAACAAATTCTCCCTAAATTGTCTCAAATTTGGTTTTTAATCCATAGATCTATAAACATAGACAGGGATCGCAGGTAGAAGTGGGAACATTGGGGTGGCGGCGCGGGCTCGTTGGGCTAAAGGGCCTGTTTTCCGTGCTGTTTTGTTCTTTTTTTTCTTCATACCTTAGGACACTGACAAAAAAAAGAAGGGGTCATGTTTCATGCTGTCATACAAGGGGACGGGGCCTCAACACACCTGCAAAACTCAGCTGTTCAGAGATTTGGAGTGTCATTTTGTGAAGGGAATTCCAAACAGAAGGTGAATAATCCTCCCTCCCTCCTTTGCCCACACAATCTCACCCCAACCCACCATGGAGATCTGAGGGATCCCCCTCCCATCCCTGTTTGAAGTTGGCACCTCTCTAACTCAACCCCAAACATCGACACCTTGCATTGTAACATATACAGGCACATATCATCAGAACTATTTGACAGTTCATTTCCAAACTTGGGCTATCACATGTGAAGGAATGATTTGGTACTCTGTTTGTAGGATTTAAGTTGTATAATAAAGTTTATTTTCTTTCCAGCATTTCAATTCATCATCCTTTCATTGACAATTTTATAATGTTGGTTCTCGTCCTGCACTATTAGTGTGACCATTTCAGTAATTTTGCTCTGGCACAAGATTCAGCCAATCTCAGTGTCCTTCTCTAGCTGAATTGCTGTTTCTACTGTCAACTTCAGCATTTTCACCTCTTCAGTTAATTTCTCATTGTCAAGCTTTCTTCCCAAGTTTTTATTCATAGAAGATAGGAATAGGAAAAGACCGTTGGGCTCTTCGAGCCTGCTCCGCCATTCATTATGATCATGGCTGATCATCCAACTCAATCAGCCTAATCCTGCTTTCTTCCTTTGATCCCATTCGCTCTGAGTGCTATATCTAGTTGCCTCTTGAATACATTCAATGCTTTGGTATTAACTACTTCCTCTGGTAATGAATTCCATAGGCTCACCACTTTTCAGGTGAAGAAAAGTCTCAGCTCTGTCCTAAATGGTCTACTCTAAAATCTCAGACTGTGACCCCCTGGTTCTGGATCATTGGGAACACCCTCCCTGCAATTACCCTATCCAGACCTGTTAGAATTTTATGAGATTCCCCCATAATCGTCTGAACTCCAGGGAAAACAATCCTAACCTGGTCAATCTCTCCTCATGCACCACCCTCGCCATTCCCAGAATCAGCCTGGTAAACCTTCACCCCCTCGAGACCAAGAGCATCGTTCCTCAGAAAAGGAGAACAAAATTGCACACAAAGTTCTAGGTGTGGCTTCACCAAGACCGTGTATAATTGTAACAGCACATCCCTGCTCCTATACTTAAAACCTCTGGCAATATAAGCCAACATACATTTGCCTTCTTTACTGCCTGCTGCACCTCCATGCTTACCTCCAGCGACTGTACATACAGACATCCAGGTCGCACTGCACACTCCCCCCTCGCGACTTACGGTCATTCAGGTTGTACTCTGCCTTCTTGTTTTTGCTTTCAAAATGAACAACCTCACATTTATCCAGATTACACTGCACCTGCCATTGATTTCCCACTCATCCAATCTGTTCAGATCATTCCGAAGGATCTCTACATCCTCATAACAATTCACCTCACACCCAACCGGTATCATCTGCAAACTTTAAGATTTTGTTCCTTCATCCAAATCATTAATATATATTGTGAATAGCTGGGATCCCAGAATCGATCTCTGTGGCACCCCACTAGTTAGTACCTGCCAACTTGAAAAGGATCCATTAATTCCAACTCTTTGTTTCCACTCTGCCAAGCAGTTTCCTATCCCTCTCAATACACTTCTCCCAATTCCATGCGCTTTAATCTCGCACAATAGTTTCTTATACAGGACTTTGTTAAATACTTTCTGAAAGCCGAAATGCACCACATTGACTGGCTCCCCCTTGTCAACTCAACTAGTTACATCTTCAAAGAATTCCAACAGATTTCTCAAGCATAAATCCCCTTCATAAATCAATACAGACTGTCTGATCCTGCCACTGCTTTCTAAATGCTCCACTATAAAGGCCTCAATAATGGATTCGAGAACTTTTCCCACTACAAATGTTAGACTTACTGGTCTATAATTCCCTGTTTTCTCTTTAACTCCCTTTTTGAATATTGGAGTGACATTAGCTAGCCTCCAATTTGCATGACTGTTCCAGAGTCTGTAGAATCCTGGAAAATGACCATCAATGCATCCATTATTTCTAGAGCCATTTCCTGAAATACTCTGGGATGTAGACTATCAGGTACTGGGGATTTATTTGCCTTCAATCCCATCAATTTTCCCAGTAATATTGATCTCCCTCAATTCTTCTTCCTCACCAAAGCTTGCATTCTCCAACCTGGACCATTTGATGGGCAACACGACAGCTCAGTGACTATCGCTGTGCTGTGCAGATACATGGATTTGGGCCTGTGTCTGTGGGAGTTTGCGCATTCTCCCCATGCTTGCGTGGGTTCTCTCCAGGTGCTCCAGTTTCCTCCCACATCCCAAAGATGTGCTCTTAGGCTAATTGGCAAAACAAATTCTCCCTAAACGGTCTCAAATTTGGTTTTTAATCCATAGATCTATAAACATAGACAGGGATCACGGGTAGAGGTAGGGGTGGCGGCGCAGGCTCGTTGGGCCAAAGGGCCTGTTTCCCGTGCTGTTTTGTTCTTTGTTCTTTATATCTGGGATCTGATTTGTGTCCTGTTTTGTGAAGACAGAACCAAAGTATATATTCAAATGCTCTGCCATTTCATTGTTCCCCTATTATATATTCCCTTGTTGCTGCATATATTTGTCTTCACCAATTCTTTCTTTTCTTGTACCAATAGAAACACTTAACGTCAGTCTTTATATTCCCTGTAAACTTACTTTTGTACTGTATTTTCCTCTTCTTAATCAATCCCTTCTTTGTGGGATTCTAAATTGCTCCCAATTCTTAGACTTTTTTTTCTTGGCTAGTCTATATGCTTCTTCCTTGGATCAAATACTATCTCTAATTTCCTTTGTAAGCCAGAGATTGGCCCTCCTACCCTTTTATTTGCAAGATAGCTGCCGCAGTTCCCCCATGCCTTCCTTGAATATTTGCCATTGTCTATCCATTATCATCCCTTTAAGCAAGAAGTCTCAAACACCAGGTTAAAGTCCAACAGGTTTATTTGGTATCACGAGCTTTCACAGTGCTGCTCCTCCATCAGGTGAGTGGAGAGTTGGGTTCACAATAGGGCATATACAGACATTGACTCATCTGCAAGTTAATGGTTGGATTGTGAGCCTTTACAGGTAATCAAGTCCTTACAGGTTCAGACAATGTGTGTGGAGGGAGGGATAAGTTTGGCAGCAATTCCCTTCTCATTACACAGCACCCAGTCTAAAATGCCTGCTCTCTAGTTGATTCCTCTACATATTGGTCAAGAAAATCATTCCATTAACATTCCAGGAATTCCTCCTCTATGGCACTATGCTAATTTGATTTGCCCAGTCCAAATTCCCTTATCACATTCATCACTAATTTTGGGCTTAATGTCATTCCTAACATCACTACTGCAGGTTGGGGATCTACATTTGACATCCACTAATGTTTTTTGCCCCTTGCTATTTCTCAACTCTATCCACTCGGACTTGTCAGTGTTAATATCACTTTTGTGTTAATTTCCCCACTAATCAGCCACTCCACCACCTGTGCCTTTATATCTGTCCTTCCTAAATACCAAATATCCTGGAACACTCAGTTCCCATCCCTGGTCATCCTGTAGCCATGTCTCCGTAATCCCAATTATATCATCCCATTTACACCTATCTGTGCAGTAAGTGCAAGGGGCAAAATAGAAAGAAAATTAAACAAGGAGTAAGGAGGGCTAAAAGAGGTCACGAAAAAGCCTTGCCCAGCAAGATTAAGGAAAATCCCATGACTTTTTATACATATATAAAGAGAAAGAGGAAGAGGGTAGCCAGGAAGAGGCTTGGCCTACTCAAGGACGAGGAAGGGAATCTATGTGTGGAGCCAGAGGAAATGGATGAGGTGTTAAATGAATATTTTTCATCAGTATTCACCAAAGAAAAGGACTTGGTGGATGATAATATGAGAAAGGGTGCATAGATAATTTGAGTGATGTTGAGATCAAAGAGGTGGTATTGAGGTCCTTGAGAAACATCAAGGCAGACAAGTCCCCTGGACCTGATGGGATATACTCCAGAATATTGAGAAAGGCAAGGAAGGAAATTGCTGGGACCTTGAGAGAAATCTTCGTATCCCCACTGGCTACAGGGGAGGTCCCAGAGGATTGGAAAATACCCAATGTTGTTCCTTTGTTTAAGAAGGGTAGCAAGAATAATCCAAGTAATTACAGGCCAGTGAGCCTTCCATCAGTGGGTAAGGAAATTATTGGAGAAGATTCTTTGAGACAGGAATTATTCCCACTTGGAAATAAGTGAGCGCCAACATGGTTTTGTGAAGGAGAGGTCTTGTCTCACTAATTGAATTTTTCGAGGAAGTGAAAACGATGATTGATGAGGGTAGGGCAGTGGATGTTGTCTATATGGACTTCAGTAAGGCCTTTGACAAGATCCTTCATGGCAAACTGGTGTAGAAAGTAAAGTCACATGGAATCAGAGATGAACTGGCAAGGTGGATACAAAACTGACTTGATCATAGAATGTAAAGAATTGGTGTTGCTAAATTCTTACTTGATCATAGAAGACAGAGTGAAGAATGAGTTTCTGTATGGAGGACTGTGATAAGTGGCATTCCCCAGGGATCAGTGCTGGAACTTTTGCTGTTTGTAATATATATAAATGGTTTAGAGGAAAATATAACTAGATTAATCAGTCCGTTTGTATGTGACTCAAAGGTTGTGGACTTGCACATAGCGATGAGGACCATCCGAGGATTTAGCAGGATATAGATCAGTTGGAGACTTGGGCCGAGACATGACAGATGGAGTTTAATCTGGACAAATGTGAGGTAATGCATTTTGGAAGGTCTAATACAGTAAATGGCAGAACCCTTAGAATATTGTGAAGCAAAGGGACCAGGGTGGACTGGTACACAGGTCATTGAAAGTGACAACGCAGGTGCAGAAGGTGGTCAAGAAAGCATACAGCATGCTTGCCTTCATCAGTCAGGACACTGAATTTAAAAATCGGCAAGTCATGTTGCAGCTTTATAGAACCTTAGTTAGGCCAGAATTAAAATATAGTGTTCAATTCTGGTCACCACACTGCCAGAAGGATATGGAGGCCTTGAAGAGGGTACAGAAAAAGTTTACCAGGATGTTGCCTGGTATGGAGGGCATTAGATATGAGGAGAGGTTGGAAAATCATAGTATGTTTTCGCTAGAATGACGGAGGTTGAGGGGTGACCTGATAGAAGTTTACAAGATTATGAGGGGCATGGATAGAACATAGAACATAGAACATTACAGCACAGAACAGGCCCTTCGGCCTTCGATGTTGTGCCGACCAATATAAAAAGCAATGCCCCTCCAAACTAAACCATTTCCTTCTCTTCCATATACTTATCAACTAACCTCTTAAACGCCACCAAACTTGGCGCATCTACAACTGCTGCAGGCAGGGCATTCCACTCCCGAACCACCCTTTGGGTAAAGAACATACCTCTGACATCCGTCCTATAACTATCACCCCTTAATTTAAAGCTGTGTCCCCTCGTGCTAGCTTTCTCCATCCTAGGAAAAAGGCTATCACTGTCCACCCTATCTAAACCTCTAATCATCTTATATGTTTCAATAAGGTCCCCTCTTAGCCGCCTCCTTTCTAACGAAAACAACCTCAAATCCCTCAGCCTCTCTTCATAAGACCTGCCCTCCATACCAGGCAACATCCTGGTAAACCTCCTCTGTACCCTCTCCAATGCCTCCACATCTTTCTTATAATGTGGGGACCAGAACTGCACACAATACTCCAAGTGCGGCCGCACTAGAGTTTTGTACAGTTGCAACATGACGTTGCGGCTCCGAAATTCAATCCCCCTACCAATAAAAGCTAAGACTCCATATGCCTTCTTAACAACCTTCTCCACTTGACTGCCTACTTTCAGGGATCTATGCACATACACACCAAGATCCCTCTGTTCATCAACACTATTAAGAATCCTACCATTAGCCCTATACTCTACACATTTATTATTCCTGCCAAAGTGCATTACCTCACACTTTTCCACATTAAACTCCATTTGCCACCTCTCGGCCCAGCTCTGCAACTTGTCCAAGTCCCTCTGCAAACTATAACACCCCTCTTCACTATCTACCACTCCACCGACTTTAGTGTCATCTGCAAATTTACTAATCCATCCTTCAATACCCTCATCCAGATCATTTATAAAAATTACAAACAGCAGGGGCCCCAAAACAGACCCCTGAGGTACACCACTTGTCACCGAACTCCAAGATGAATATCTCCCATCAACCACCACCCTCTGTCTTCTATCTGCTAGCCAATTCCTAACCCAATTAGCTAAATCACCCTCTATCCCATACATCTGCATTTTCTGCAGAAGTCTTCCATGGGCCACCTTATCAAACGCCTTACTAAAGTCCATATATACCACATCAACCGCCTTACCCCCATCCACCTCTTTAGTCACTTTTTCAAAAAACTCAATGAGGTTAGTAAGGCACGACCTACCCTTCACAAAACCATGCTGACTATCCCCAATCAATTCATTTCTCTCTAAATAACTATAAATCCTATCCCTAATTATTCTCTCCAATACTTTGCCCACAACAGAAGTAAGACTCACTGGCCTATAATTCCCTGGAAGGTCTCTCTTCCCCTTCTTGAACAATGGGACCACATTCGCTATCCTCCAGTCCTCCGGGACCACACCCGTAACCAACGACGACCTGAAGATCAGAGCCAGAGGCTCTGCAATCGCCTCTCTTGCCTCCCAGAGAATCCTAGGGTAAATCCCGTCCGGCCCAGGGGACTTATCCAACTTCAAACCCTCGAGAATATCTAGCACATCCTCCCTATCTACTTCAATACTTTCCAGTTTGCTACCCTGTACCTCAGTGTTCTCCATAACTACATTTACATCACCCTGCGTGAATACCGAAGAGAAATATTTATTCAGTACCTCTCCAATCTCTTCAGGCTCCACGCACAACTTCCCACTGCTGTCTATGACTGGCCCTAATCTTGTCCTAACCAATCTTCTATTCTTAACATATCTAAAGAAAGCTTTAGGATTCTCCTTAATCCTATCAGCCAAAGTCTTCTCGTGTCCCCTCTTAGCTCTCCTCAATTCACTCTTTAGCTCCCTCCTGGCTAATCTATAGCTATCCATTGCACTAACCGAGCCTTCAAGCCTCATCCTGACATAAGCCTCCTTTTTCCTTTTAACCAGCAAATCAACTTTTTTCGTACACCAAGGTTCTCTTACTCGACCATTTCCTCCTCGCCTGACAGGGACATACATATCAAGGACCCGCAGCAGCTGCTCCTTGAATAAGCTCCACATTTCAGATGTTCCTAGTCCCTGTAGTTTCCTAGTCCAATCTATGCACCCTAATTCTCTCCTGATGGCCTCATAATTATCCTTCCCCCAGCTATAACTACTGCCCCCAGCTTCATGCCTATCCCTATCCATCACTAAGGTGAATGTAACCGAATTATGGTCACTATCACCAAAATGTTCACTAACTTCCAAGCCTAACACCTGGTCTGGCTCATTGCCCAGCACCAAATCCAATGTAGCCTCACCTCTAGTTGGCCTATCTACATACTGAGTCAAAAAACCTTCCTGCACACTTTGTACGAAAACTGACCCCTCTAACGAGCTAGAGCTATAGCTATTCCAATCAATATTAGTAAAGTTAAAGTCCCCCATAACAATTACCCTATTACTTTCACTCCTGACCAGAATTGACTTTGCAATCCTTTCCTCAACCTCTCTAGAACTTTTAGGAGGTCTATAAAAGACTCCCAACAGGGTGACCTCTCCTCTCCTGTTTCTAATCTCAGCCCATACTACCTCAACAGACAAGTCCTCATCAAACTTCTTTTCTGTCACTGTGATACAGTCTTTGACTAATAATGCCACTCCTCCCCCACTTCTACCTCCTTCTCTACTCCGACTAAAGCATTTGAACCCCGGAACCTGCAACATCCATTCTTGTCCCTGCTCTACCCAAGTCTCTGAAATGGCCACAACATCGAAGTTCCAGGTACTGGTCCAAGCTGCAAGTTCCTCCCCCTTATTGCGAATACTCCTTGCATTAAAGTATACGCATTTCAAACCATGCCCTACCCCACCCGTATGCTGCTGTGTTTTACAGCTTTCCTCTATGACCCCCTTACTCTCATCCCTCTTAGCACCCCAACTACTTAGGATCCCACCCCCCCCCCGAATCAGTTTAAAGCCCCCTGCATAGCCTTAGCAAATTTTCCCCCCAAGATATTAGTTCCCCTCTGGTTCAGGTGTAGACCATCTCTCTTGTAGAGGTCCCACCTATCCCAGAATGAGTCCCAATTGTTCAGGAACCTGAACCCCTCCCTCCTGCACCATCCCCGCAGCCACGAGTTCAAACATTCCCTCTCTCTGTTCTTCTCTAAACTATCCCTTGGCACAGGCAAGAGTCCAGAGATAACCACTCTGCCAGTTTTTGCCTTAAGCTTCCACCCCAACTCCATAAATTTCTGCTTAATATCCCCCTCCCTCGTCCCTCCTATATCATGTGTCCCCACATGAACTATGACCTGGGGTTGACTCCCCTCTCCCTTAAGAATCTTAAAAACCCGATCTGCGACATCCTGGACCCCAGCCCCTGGGAGGCAACACACCAACCCTGAGTCACTTTTATTACTATTTACTCTCCTATCTGTCCCTCTAACTATGGAGTCCCCAATCACTAGGCCCAATCTCCTATTCCCCCTACCCACCTGAGCATTCTCAGCAGGCTCACCCCCAGAGACCTGCTCCCTTTGGTCATCACCAGTTGATTCTTCAACTGATAGAGTGAATAGTCTGAAGCTTGACTCACCTGACAAAGGGGCAAACGCTGAAAGCTAGTGGGAAAAAACTTGTTGGACTATAATATGGTGTTCTAAGACTTCTTACTGGTGTTTACCCCAGTCCAATGCCAGCTTCTCCACATCATGACTGCCTGATTAACGCAGTGAACCAGGAAATACTGGTGGGAGGGCTGAAACCAGAATCACAACCAGTATCCAGCTAGTCACGACTTTCCCAGACCAAATTTAGGGCGTAATCAGCCCAAATCCCAAGAAACAGCATAAGGCTAATTGCCATAATGAAATTGACATTTAAATCTCATTAGCAAGCCCGGGACAGTGTTGTCCGGGCTTGCCAATGTCTCCGATCCAACCGGGGTTGGTTCCCATTCATGGGGACTAAAGCTGTTCCCCAGGGCTAATGGCTTCGCTGCTGGGGACAGAGGCTATTCAAGCCACTCCAAGGAGGCTGGGGGCAAGGCGGTGTCCCTTGGGCAGTGCCAGCCTGGAACCTTGATACTGCCCACCTGGTAGCGCCAAAGAGGTGGGGCTGGAGGGGAGCCTTATGGGAGGCAGGGCTAGACCAGGGATAGGCCAATTGATGGTGGTGGAGGGGAAAGAGGGAGCTGCAGTGCTCTCTGCATTGCAATTGGTGGGAAGGGGTAGAGGGTAGAGGGGAGACTGGGGCTGGCCATCGGGAGGCAGTTGAGAGATCAGCAGATGCCTGCTCAGCTCAGAGAGATATGAAAACCATGTCAGCTTTCAGTCAGAACGTGACACTTGTCATTTTGTTGACAAATATCATAAGTCTTCCTATGCTGGTCAAATAAAAAACATCTATATGAAAAAAAGCAGCACTTCGAGGAGCTGCTAATTGTTGAGGCTTTGGGTTTTCATTTGATTGCAATAATTTTTTCAGCATCATTTGACTAAAATAAATTTAGCCTCCACAAAAGAATTTCAGGATCTCATCACTGTGCTAGTTTTAGCAACATTAAGCTGGAATTCCATAAAATTGACTAGGAGCCCAATTTTACCATTTTGACACTAAGTGCTGAATTTAGGTGCAACTCAGATTTGACTTGGAAAACTATGCACTTAGCATGAAAAAAACACTGCGAGTCTGAATTGTGCTGTGGAAAGGGCTTATCAGGCCCAAAATGTTGCAGTTCTGACTGCCGTGTGTCGTGAAAAAAAATTTGAAAGATGCTCCCATCATACACATTCAGGCCACACGAAATGAATAAAGCGGCCCAGGAGCAATGGCCCCCATAGATTTCACCCCACCCCACAACACAACTGTCCCCCTTATCCACACCTCCCACCCAAACTGATTGTGACCGTCTGCCCCCTTTCTCCTACCGATTGCCCACAGGAGTGATAGTGGTCCCCGCTTGCCCCTTCAATCTTTTTTCTTTAGAGAGATGAAGGATGAGAGGTGACCTGATAGAAGTGTATAAGACATTGAGAGGTATAGGTCAGGTGTATTCTCAGAGGCTTTTTCCCAGGTCTGGAATAGATGCTATGAGAGGACACAGGTTTAAGGTGCAGGGGGGTAGGTACAGATGAGATGATATTGATGTATTTGTTTTATCCTACACGTACTTTGGTTCGCCTTGTTGTCTAACAAGGGGCAGACATGCAATGGGTCGTGAGAGGGCTACTCTTGGATTTTTCGAGAGTATCCCAGTGCTTCATGTCGTTAGTGTACGCTTGACCTGGACTATTTGATGGGCAACACAATAGCTCAGTGACATGGATTTGGGCCTATGTCTGTGGGAGTTTGCGCATTCTCCCCGTGCTTGCGTGGGTTTTCTCCGGGTGCTCCGGTTTCCTCCCACATCCCAAAGATGTGCTCTTACGCTGATTGGCAGAACAAACTCTCCCTAAATTGTCTCAAATTTGGTTCCAATGCATAGATCTATAAACATAGATAGGGATCATGGGTAGAAGGGGGAACATCGAGGTTACAGCACGGGCTCGTTGGGCCGAAGGGCCTGTTTCTTGTGCTGTTTTGTTCTTTGTTGTTCTTTGAGATATCAGGGGTAAGAATTTCACTCAAAGGGTGGTGGGTGCTGGAATCAGCTGCCGTCAGTGATGGTGGAGGCAAATTCGATAAAGTCTTTTAAGAAGTTTCTGGATGAGTACATGGGACGTAGTATTATTTAGGGTTATAGGTAAGTCTAGTAGATAGAGATATGAACGGTGCAACTTGTGGGCTGAAGGGCCTGTTTGTGCTGTAGAATTTCTATGTTCTTGTGGGGACACATGATGTAGGTAGGACAAGGGAAGGGGATATTAAACAGAAATTTATGGAGTTAGGGTGGAAGCTTAGGTCCATAACAGGCAGAGTGGTTATCTCTGGACTCTTGCCTGTGCCAAGGGATAGTTTAGAGATGAACAGTGAAAGGGATAGTTTGAACTCATGGCTGCGTGGATGGTGCAGGAGGGAGGGGTTCAGGTTCCTTAACAATTGGGACTCATTCTGGGATAGGTGGGACCTCTTCAAGAGAGATGGTCGACACCTGAACCAGAGGGGGACTAATATCTTGGGGGGAAAATTTGCTAAGGCTATGATGGGGGCGTTAAACTGATTCGGGGGGGGGGTGGGATCCTAAGTAGTTGGGGTGCTGAGAGGGATGAGAGTAAGGGGGTTATAGAGGAGAGTTGTAAAACACAGCGGCGTACGGGTGGGGTGGGGCATTGTTTGAGATGCGTATACTTTAATGCAAGGAGTATTCGCAATAAGGGGGAGGAACTTGCAGCTTGGACCAGTACCTGGAACTTCGATGTTGTGGCCATTTCAGAGACTTGGGTAGAGCGGGGACAGGAATGGATGTTGCAGGTTCCGGGGTACAAATGCTTTAGTCGGAGTAGAGAAGGGGGTAGAAGGGGGGGAGGAGTGGCATTACTGGTCAAAGACTGTATCACGGTGATCGAAAAGAAGTTTGATGAGGACTTGTCTGTTGAGGTAGTATGGGCTGAGATTAGACACAGGAGAGGAGAGGTCACCCTGTTGGGAGTCTTTTACAGACCTCCTAATAGTTCTAGAGAGGTTGAGGAAAGGATTGCAAAGTCAATTCTGATTAGGAGTGAAAGTAGTGGGGTAATTGTGATGGGGGACTTTAACTTTGCTAATATTGATTGGAATAGCTATAGCTCTAGCTCGTTAGAGGGGTCAGTTTTCGTACAGAGTGTGCAGGAAGGTTTTTTGACTCAGTATGTAGATAGGCCAACTAGAGGTGAGGCTACATTGGATTTGGTTCTGGGCAATGAGCCAGACCAGGTGTTAGGCTTGGAAGTTAGTGAACATTTTGGTGATAGTGACCACAATTCGGTTACGTTCACCTTAGTGATGGACAGGGATAGGCATGAAGCTGGGGGCTGTAGTTATAGCTGGGGTAAGGGTAATTATGAGGCCATCAGGAGAGAATTAGGGTGCGTAGATTGGACTAGGGAACTACAGGGACTGGGAACATCTGGAATGTGGTGCTTATTCAAGGAGCAGCTGCTGAGAGTCCTTGATAAGTATGTCCCTGTCAGGCAGGGAGGAAATGAACGAGTAAGAGAGCCTTGGTGTACGAAAAGAGTTGATTTGCTGGTTAAGAAGAAAAAGGAGGCTTATGTCAGGATGAGGCTTGAAGGTCAGGTAGTGCAATGGATAGCTATAGATTAGCTAGGAAGGAGGTAAAAAGTGAATTGAGGAGAGCTAAGAGGGGACACGAGAAGATGTTGGCTGATAGGATTAAGGAGAATCCTTAAGCTTTCTTTCGATATGTTAAGAATAGAAGATTGGTTAGGGCAAGATTAGGGCCAGTCATAGATAGCAGTGGGAAGTTGTGCGTGGAGCCTGAAGAGATTGGCGAGGCACTGAATAAATATTTCTCTCCGGTATTCACGCAGAGTGCTGGAAATGTAGCTGTGGAGAGCACTGAGGTACAGGGTTGCAAATTGGGGAGTATTGTAGTAGATAGGGAGGATGTGTTAGAAATTATCGAGGGTTTGAAGTTGGATAAGTCCCCTGGGCCGGACGGGATTTACCCTAGGATTCTCTGGGAGGCAAGAGAGGCGATTGCAGAGCTCTGGCTCTGATCTTCAGGTCGTCGTTGGTTACGGGTGTGGTTCCGGAGGACTGGAGGATAGCGAATGTGGTCCCATTGTTTAAGAAGGGGAAGAGAGACCTTCCAGGGAATTATAGGCCAAGTGAGTCTTACTTCTGTTGTGGGCAAGGTATTGGAGAGAATTATTAGGGATAGGATTTATAGTTATTTAGAGAGAAATGAATTGATCGGGGATAGTCAGCATGGTTTCGTGAAGGGTAGGTCATGCCTTACTAACCTCATTGAGTTTTTGAGAAAGTGACCAGAGAGGTGGATGGGGGTAAGGCGGTTGATGTAGTATATATGGACTTTAGTAAGGCGTTTGATAAGGTGGCCCATGGAAGACTTCTACAGAAAATGCAGAGGTGTGGAATAGAGGGTGATTTAGCTAATTGGATTAGGAATTGGCTGGCAGATAGAAGACAGAGTGTGGTGGTTGATGGGAGATATTCATCGTGGAGTTCGGTGACGAGTGGTGTGCCTCAGGGGTCTGTTTTTGGGGCCCCTGCTGTTTGTAATTTTTATAAATGATCTGGATGAGGGTATTGAGGGATGGATCAGTAAATTTGCAGATGATACTAAAGTTGGTGGTGTGGTAGATAGTGAAGAGGGGTGTTTTAGTTTACAGAGTGACTTGGACAAGTTGCAGAGCTGGGCCGAGAGGTGCCAAATGGAGTTTAATGTGGAAAAGTGTGAGGTAATGCACTTTGGCAGGAACAATAAATGTGTAGAGTATAGGGCTAAGGGTAGGGCTCTTAATAGTGTTGAGGAACAGAAGGATCTTGGTGTATGTGTCAATAGATCCTGAAAGTAGGCAGTCAAGTGGATAAAGTTGTTAAGAAGGCATATGGAGTCTTAGCTTTTATTGGTAGGGGGATTGAATTTAGGAGCCGCAGCATCATGTTGAAGCTGTACAAAACTCTAGTGCGGCCGCACTTGGAGTATTGTGTGCAGTTCTGGTCGCCACATTATAAGAAAGATGTGGAGGCATTTGGAGAGGGTACAGAGGAGGTTTACCAGGATGTTGCCTGGTATGGAGGGCAGGTCCTATGAGGAGAGGTTGAAGGATTTGAGGTTGTTTTCGTTAGAAAGGAGGCGGCTAAAAGGGGATCTTATTGAAGCATATAAGATGATTAGAGGTTTAGATAGGGTGGACAGTGATAGCCTTTTTCCTAGGATGGAGAAAGCTAGCACGAGGGGACACAGCTTTAAATTAAGGGGTATGAGTTATAGGACGGCTATCAGAGGTAGGTTCTTTACTCAAAGAGTGATTAGGGAGTGGAATGCCCTGCCTGCAGCTGTTGTAGATGCGCCAAGTTTGGTGGCGTTTAAGAGGTTAGTTGATAAGTATATGGATGAGAAGGGAATGGGTTAGTTAGGGGGGGCATTGCTTTTTATTTTGGTCGGCACAACATCGAAGGCCGAAGGGCCTGTTCTGTGCTGTATTGTTCTATGTTCTATGTTCTATCCCCACATCAGGGATCAATCAGACTCACCCCACACCAGAGAATGATTGGGCCTTCCCTCCCCTGCCCCCTCGATTTGAGTCAGAGACTTGATGAAGCTCTGAACTTACTTCTCCAGAAACTGGAGTGTCTGACAGAGGCCTTTGCCGAGCATGTCTGTTTCATATCGAATCTGGACACACAAACACGATGGTAAAGGGGGAAAATGCGAGTAAAGTTGGGTGGGGATACCAGTACTTCCATTTAAATGCAGGCAAATGCATTTAAATTGCCGTTGTACCTGTTTCAGGCCTGATTAGGATCACGGCCATTTTCGGGCCTTGGTAAAGTGGGCATCTGCACAGACACAGGCATGGATCACGCTAATCATCTCATGCTCAACTTTACCAAGTTTTTGTGCCCGTTTTCTGTCACGAGGCAATGTCCCAGAATGAATCAGCAATTCAAAACTGGATCAATCACAGGTGGTGGCAGATTGACACTGATAAAATTGCTTTGTTTTTGTAGTAAACTTATTTCCATGAAACTACCACTTTTAAACTGTGGAGGAAAATTTTAAAGCAAGACATTTATATCCAGCAATATATTTTAAAATGCTGTCTGATTCTTTTCAGTAGATTGTGTTTAATGATATTCAAATGACTTTGAACAGAAACGTGGGGAAAGAAAATCACTTCACAAAACGAGTGAAAATTTTGCCAGAATTGGAAGCTGCAATCCAAAGTATTTCTTTCTCACATCCACCACACCTGTTAGGATAGAGACAAGAAGAGACAGGGCAGCATAGTGGCACATACTACTGCCTCACAGCCACAGGGACTCCAGCTTTGGGTGATGATGTGGAGTTTATATGCTGTCTCCATGTCTGTGTAGTTTCCTCCAAGTGCTCTGGTTCCTCCCTTAGTCCAAAAATATGCAGATTCAGAATGGCCATGCAAAATTGCCCCTTAGTTTAACAAGATGTGTAGGTTAGGGGGATTAATGTAGTAAAAACATGGGGTTTCAGAAATAGAGCCCAGTTGGGATGCTCTGTTGGAGACTCAATGCAGACTTGGTGGGCCAAATGACCTCTATCTCCACCACAGGGATTCTTTGATTCTATAAGACAAAGAAGATGTAAAATAGATTTAAATCATGATGCTGGGAGAGCTTATATCCATCAAGCAAGAGTCAGAGGCTTTGTTTCTCTTCTCAGAAAAAGACATGAATGGGTAATCTAGTAAAGGTCTTTAAGAGTATGAAAGGGTTTGATAGATTAAATGTAGAAAGGATGTTTCTACTCTAATTGGCTAGTAAGTAACTGATAATTTGAATCACCTATTCTAAATTGCTTTCAGATTAATAAGGAGAAATATTTTTCAGATCAAGAAGCTAAAAATGCAGCAGAAAATTTTATAAGACCGAATTATAATTTAATTAAATGAAATAAGGATGAAGAGTCAAGCGGTGTGTATGATGTGGGAGGTGGTGGCTTCTCCACATACGTAAAGGGCAAAAGAGTAACTAGGTAGAAAGGAGGGCTCCTTAAGGATCAACAAGATCATCGATGTGTGGATCCACAAAAGACGAGTAAGATCCCCAAATGAATATTTTTTATTGGTATTTAATGTTAAGAAAGGCATGGAAACTAAGGAACTTGAGGAAATAAATACACTCCTGAGGAGTGTACACATTACAAAGGAGCTGGTACACACTGAGGTAGATAAAATGTCTGGGACCTGATGGAGTGTATCCCAGACATTGTGGGAGGCCAGCAAGGAAATTGTGGGTCCCGAGCAGAGATATTTGAAGCATCGACAGCCACAGCTGAGCTGCCTGAAGATTGGAGCGTATCAAATGTTGTGCCTTTGTTTAGAATGGCTGCAGAGAAAAGCTTGGAAGCTACAAAGAACAAAGAACAAAACAGCACGGGAAACAGGCCCTTCAGCCCAACGAGCCCGCGCCACCACCCCGATGTTCCCACCTCTACCCGCGATCCCTGTCCATGTTTATAGATCTATGGATTAAAAGCCAAATTTGAGACAATTTAGGGAGAATTTGTTTTGCCAATTAGCCTAAGAGCACATCTTTGGGATGTGGGAGGAACCGGAGCACCCAGAGAAAACCCACGCAAGCACAGGGAGAATGCGCAAACTCCCACAGACACAGGCCCAAATCCATGTATCTGCACAGCACAGCTATAGTCACTGCGCTGTCGTGTTGCCCATCAAATGGTCCAGGTCAAGCGTACACTAACGACGTGAAGCACTAGGATACTCTCGAAAAAAAAATCCAAGAGCAGCCCTCTCACGACCCATCGCGTGTTTGCCCCTCGTTAGACAACAAGGTGGACCAAAGCACCTGTAGGATAAAAACAAGTACATCAATATCAACATCTATTTACACACTTCCCAGGGACTCCCAAGGCTCATGATCCCTATTTTAAATCAGTTTTCTATACCCCTCCATTCCCATTCTGTTCATGTGCCCATCTAAGTATTTCTAAATAACTCCAGAGTACCTGCCTCCACCACTTTACTTGGCAGCGCATTCCATAGCCCCACCACCCTCTGTGTGAAAAAACTCCCTCTAGCATCCAAATTATACCTTACCCCCATCACCCTAAGCCCATGACCCCTCGTGCTATTTGAGTCCATCCTAGGAAGAAGCTTAACCCTGTTTACTCTATCGATCTCCTTCAAAATCTTGTACACCTCTATCAGATCTCCTCTAAGTCTACGTCTTTCTAAGGAAAACAGTCCCAATTTGCCTAATCTCTCCTCGTAACTCAGACCTTCCATACCATGCAGCATCCTGGTAAACCTCCTCTGCACTCTCTCCAGAGTCTCCACGTCCTTCCGGTAGTAGGGCGACCAGAACTGGACACAGTATTCCAAATGAGGTCTAACCAGCGTTTTATACAACTGCAACATTAAAGGCCAGCTCTTGTACTCTATAACCCTTCCTATAAAGGCTAACATACTATATGCTTTCTTCACAACCTCTCCACTTGCTCTGCCACCTTCAGAGACTTGTTCACCTGCACCCCCAGGTCCCTCTGCGTTTCTATACTCTTAATAGGTCTACCCTTTATCATATACCTCCCCTCTACATTCTTCCTCCCAAAATGCATCACCTCACATTTATCAGGATTGAATTCCATCTGCCATCTATCTGCCCAAGCTACCAGCCTATCTATGTCCTGCTGCATCGCCTGACAATGCTCCTCACTATCCCCAAGTCCAGCCATCTTTGTATCGTCTGCAAACTTGCTGATCACTCCACTTACTCCTTCTTCCAAGTCATTTATATATATTACAAAAAGAAGAGGTCCCAGTACTAAGCCCTGCGGCACACCACTACTGACCGACCTCCAGCGGGAGAAACACCCCTCCACTATTAATCTCTGTCTCCTATTACCAAGCCAGTTAATTATCCATCTAGCTACCTGTCCTTGTATCCCATTTGCCTTGACCTTCTCGACTAACCTCCCATGAGGGACTTTGTCAAACGCCTTACTAAAATCCATATAGACAACATCAACGGCTCACCCTTCGTCCACTGTTTTCATCACCTCCTCAAAAAATTCTACCGGATTTGTAAGGCACGACCTCCCCTTAACAAATCCATACTGCGTATCCCTAATCAGATTGCAACGCTCTAAGTGCCTATACATCCTATCTCTAAGAATCCCCTACAACAGCTTCCCTATCACTGACGTCAAACTCACCGGCCTATAATTTCCAGGGTTATCCCTACTACCCTTTTTAAACAACGGTACAACATTAGCTATTCTCCAGTCCTCTGGGACCTTACCTGTGTCCAAGGAAGAGACAAAGATTTGCGTCAGAGGCCCAGCAATTTCACTTCGCACCTCCCTAAGCAGTCTGGGATAAATGCCATCAGGCCCCGGAGATTTATCAGTTTTAATGCTACCTAGAAGCTCTAACACTTCCTCCCTCGGTATGGATATTTCCCTCAACTGGTCCACAGCTCCCTCAGAGACAGGAGCTGTCAACAAGCTCCTCTCCTTCGTGAATACCGACGCAAAGTATTCATTCAGGATCTCCGCCATTCCCTCGGGCTCTAAGCACAGTTCCCCTCCTCTGTCCCTAAGAGGTCCGATTTTTCCTCTAACCATCCTTTTATTCCTAACATAGGAATAAAAAGCCTTTGGGTTTTCCTTAATCCTATCCGTCAAAATCATTTCATGCCCCCTTTTTGCCCTTCTAACTCCCTGTTTGAGCTCCCTCCTACTCTCTCTATATTCCTTCAATGCTGTCTCCGTTCCCAGCTGCTTCGACCTATCATATGCTTCTCTTTTCTTCCTAACCAAGTCCTCAATATCCCTAGTAATCCACGGCTCTCTAATCCTACCTTTCCCATCTTTCCTCTTGGATGGCACGTACTTATCTTGCAACATTTTCAGTATTCCCTTGAAAGAGTCCCACATGCCTAGTGTGGACTTACCCTCGAACAACCATTCCCAATCAGTTTCCATAAGTTCCTGCCTAATCTGACCGTAGTTAGCCTTCCCCCAATTCAGCACCCTGCCCCTAGGGCAACAAGCATCCTTTTCCATTTGAATCCTAAAGTAAACAGAATTGTGGTCACTGTTAGCCACATGTTCCCCTACTACAACATCAACCACCTGCACTGGCTCATTACTCAGAACTAAATTCAATGTAGCCCCTTCTCTATTCGGGCTAGCCACACACTGTTCCAATGATCCTTCCAGTACACATTTTACAAATTCCTGCCCATCCAAACCCCCAGCTCTAGGTACTTTCCAGTCCACCCTAGGGAGATTAACATCTCCCACTATAACGACTCTGTTCTTTCTGCACCTATCCAAAATGTCTTTACATATGCCTTCTTCAACTGCCCGTGGGCTGTTGGGTGGCCTATAATACACCCCTAGCATAGTAATCGCCCCCTTTCTATTCCTCAACTCCACCCACAGCGACTCCACTCCTAACTCCTCTGTATTGTCCTCCCTCTGCACTGTCGTGATGCTCTCTTTAACTAACAACGCCACTCCCCCACCTCTTCTGGACCCTCCTCTGTCACGCCTGAAACACTTATACCCAGAAATGTTCAGTTGCCACTGCTCCCCTTTCTTTAACCATGTCTCTGTCACTGCAACCACATCCAAGTTCCTCACAAACATTAAGGCTCTAAGTTCATCCGTTTTTCCCGTTACGCTCCTCACATTGAAACAGATACACTCCAGACCTCCAAGCCCACTCGGAACCTCCTTCTCCCCGGTGCATCTCTTCTCGTCCAAACTTACTCTATCTCCCATCTCTCTCTCTACCGAGCTATCAGTCTCAGCCCCTCCCTCCATATTAGTTTAAATCCTGTCAAAACACTCCAGCTAACTTCCCAGCTAAGATATTCACACCCTTCCCATTTAAGTGTTCCCTGTCCCTTCTATACAGATGCCCTTCTTTCACAAATACTTCCCAGTTATCCACAAATATGAAACCCTCTGCCCTACACCAGTCCTTCAGCCACGCATTCAGCTGTAGGATCTCATTTCTCCTGGCTCCGCTATTACCTGCGTCTGGAAGCAGCCCTGAGATCGCCACCTTTGAGGCCCTGCTCTTCAGCCTACCCCTCAACTCCCTGAATTGCCTTCTTATATCCTCCCTGCTCTTCCTTCCTACATCCTTCTCTCCTACGTGACTAATGACATCCACCTGGGTCCCCTCAGCCTTCAAAATGCCCTCTACCCTGTCAGACACGTCTTGCACCCCTGCTCCAGGGAGGCAACTACCATCCTGAAGTTCCATCTTGCACCACAGAAGCGTCTATCTATTTCTTTAACCCTCCCATCCCCCACCACTATCTCCCTTCTAGCCCCTTTCCTCCCCTTTGAGGTACTCTGGTCCTCGTGCCTTGCCTTTTTTAACCCTCCGCCCTCGATATTTTGGGGGGCTGCCACTGGGGAAGTCTTTGGACTGTCTCCCCTCTCCTTTTTCCCCTTCCTGACAGTAATCCACCTGGAAGGGTCAGGTTCCCCCTGCTTAGGCTCCGGGTCTGCCACCCTACTTTGCCTCCCTTCCATGATTGCCTTGTTCTCCCTGACTAAAAATGCATCTTCCAACTGGCGCTCTAGTTGCTTGACCCAAGCCCTCAGACGCTGCAGCTCCAAACACTTGACGCATACGTGGACTTTCGGGAGAGGTCACACCTCCAGGAACTCCCACATGTGACACCGTACACAGGTGAGGCATCTTCCCTTAATCCCTGCCATTGTACTGTCTGGTGAGCCTAACATCTGTAATGGGAACGTTATTAAAAAGTACTTTGAAGGACAGGATCGACAGGCATTCAGAGAGGGAAGGACTAATTAGGAACATCAGCATGGCTTTGTGACTGAAGAATCATGTCTCTCAAATTTGTTTTTTGAAGTGGTAGCGAAGAAGATAAGGGCAGTGCAGTTGATGTCTACATGGACTTTAGCAAGGCCTTTGATAAGGTAGTGCATTGTAAGTTTTTGTGCAAGGTTAAATCTCATGGGATCCAGGGTGAGGTAGCCAACTGGATAAAAAGTTGGCTTGGCGACAAGTCAGCAGGTGGTTATAGAGAGTTATTTCCCAAACCAGAGGTGTGTAACCAGCCTCAGGGATCGGAACTGGTTCCACTGTTATTAATTATTTATATTCATGATTTGGATGAGGATTTAGGAGGCATTTGTTATAAGTTTGAAAATGACACTAAGATTGGTGACATAGTGGACAGTGAAGAAAGTTATCTAAGATTGCAGTGGCATCTTGATCAATTGCACCAGTGGGCTGACAAATGGTAGATGGAGTTTAATTTAGATAAATGAGAGGTGATGCATTTTGGTAGATCAAATTGAGGCAGGTCTTACTCAGTTAATGGTAGAGCACTGAAGAGAATTATAGAACAAAAAGGTCTAAGAATATAGGTTCATAACTCCTTGAAAATGCAGTCAAAGTGGACAGGGTAGTGAAGGAGGCATTCAGCATACTTGGTTTCATTAGTCAGAACATTGAACACAGGAGTTGGAACATCTTGTTGAAGTTGTACAGGACTTTAGTAATGCTACATTTGGAATACTACAAGAAGTTCTGGTCACCCTATTATGAAAAGGATATTATTAAACCAGAAAAAGAGAACAGAAAAGATCGACTGGGGTGCTACCGGGACTCGATGGTTTGAATTATAAAGAGAGGCTAGATAGACTGGGACTTTTTCCCCTGGAGCAGAGGAAGCCTAGAAGTGATCTTATAAAGGACTGTAAAATAATGTTGGGCATAGATAGGTAGATATTTAATATCTTTTCCCAAAGATTGTGGAGTCTAAAACTAGACAGCATAAGTTTATGGTGAGAGAGGAGAGATACAAAAGGGTCCAGAGGAGGAATTTTTTTCACTCAAAAAGATGGTGAATGTCTGGAACGAGCTGCCTGAGGCAGCAGCAGAGACAGGTGCAACTTTGTCTTTTAAAAGTGTTTAGACAGTTACAAGAGTAAGATGGGTATAGAGGGATTAGAACCAGATGCTGGCAATTTAGGCTAGCTTAATGGCTAAAAACTGGGCAGCATGGACAAGCTGGGCTGAAGAGCCTATTTCCATGTTGTAAACCTCTATGACCCCATTTTGGTTCCTACTGAACACATCATAGAGGTGTACAAGATTATGAGGGGAATTGATAGAGTAAACAGGGTTAAGCCTTTACCTCGGATGGACTCGAATAGCACGAGGGGTCATGGGCTTAGGGTGAGGGGGGTAAGGTATAATTTGGATGCTAGAGGGAGTTTTTTCACACAGAGGGTGGTGGGGGTATGGAATGCACTGCCAAGTAAAGTGGAGGAGGCAGGTACTCTGGAGTTATTTAAGAAATACTTAGATGGGCACATGAACAGAATGGGAATGGAGGGGTATAGAAAACTGATTTAAAATAGGGATCATGAGCCTTGGGAGTCCCTGGGAAGTGTGTAAATAGATGATGATATTGATGTACTTGTTTTTATCCTACAGGTGCTTTGCTCCACCTTGTTGTCTAACGAGGGGCATACACGCGATGGGTCGTGAGAGGGCTGCTCTTGGATTTTTTTTTGAGAGTATCCTAGTGCTTCACATTGTTAGTGTACGCTTGACCTGGACCATTTGATGGGCAACACGACAACTCAGTGACTATCGCTGTGCTGCGCAGATACGTGGATTTGGGCCTGTATCTGTGGGAGTTTGCGCATTCTCCCCGTGCTTGCGTGGGTTTTCTCCGGGGGTTCCGGTTTCCTCCCACATCCCAAAGATGTGCTCTTAGGCTAACTGGCAAAAAATATTCTCCCTAAATTGTCTCAAATTTAGTTTTTAATCTATAGATCTATAAACATGGACAGGGATCGTGGGAAGAGGCAGGAACATTGGGGTGGCGGCGTGGGCTCGTTGGGCTGAAGGACCTGTTTCCAGTGCTGTTTTGTTCTTTGTTCTATAGGCCCAAATCAAGGTATAGGCCTAAACAAGCCTTCAGAATTTCAGACTTATGTGCATTAACTTTAAAATTATTACACATAGTGTAGAATTTAAGTTCCTGCTGAATTAGCTGGAGAGCTAGCAGATCAAATCTCCAAAGGGATATTTTATGACTCTTTAACTGAGGGACAGTATTAGTATCTTGCTTTTGAGTTCCTGACCAATCAGGAAGGGCAGGCAGGATCAGGCACTGGGTCTGTCAAAAGAAGGATTTTCAATAATAGGGACCTGACAGGGAATAAAATGATTTAACTGGATATGGATTCCTGATGCCAGGGAAAGAGTGAAATAGACAGGAGACTCTGACCAGAAGGTTCTTTTGCAGGATCTGACGGACTGAAGTGAATGATTACCTTTTCCAGGGATTTATTTTTATTTATTTATCACAAGTAAGGTTTGCATTAACACTACAATTAAGTTACTGTGAACTTCCCCTAGTCGCCACAACACTTCTTTTAGGCTGTGGGAGGAAATCGGAGATCCCGGAGGAAAATGACGCAGATATGGGGAGAACGTGCAAATTTCACACAGACAGTGACCCAAGCTGGGTCCCTGGCACAGTAAGGCAGCAGTGCTAACCACTGTGCCACCATGCTGCCCTTGTTAGGAAAAAGGGTAATCTCTCCAACCAAAGAGATATGACGTGATTGAGGAAATCAACAGAAGAAAGGTGGTCTATCCAACCTGAAGACAGCGCAGCAAAAAGATCCAATACACCTGTGGGAAGGAATGATGAGCAGTGTAATATTTTCAGTTGTCAAACCTCACTCTTTGATATCCCCAGAATTTTTCTGCATGGCGCTCCTCAGCCAAGATACCTTGCAGCTGAACTCATTCCCTGCTCTGCAGGTACTTCAGAATCTCATCTAAACAGCCAACACACATTTAGGAATGGATTTGGGCAATAAGATGGTGCTAAGTTATTCTCCACAAATGTTGTCCTTTCTTCCTCTCCTCATAAAACATTTCTAAGATTTTTAGCTCTCAGCTTCTCTCCTTGCTGGATAGGACAGCACATAAACTCAGGGAGGCAGAGCCAGGGCTTGGCCCTCTAGCGATAAACACTTTGTCAGCCATTGACAATATAGGTCAACTTGACCCACTGACTTGCTAGTAAAAATTATTCCCAGACATTCAGCAATTCAGTACTAAATGCTGATGTGATTTTGTCCAATGGACAAAGACAGCAATACACACTACATGCTGATATCCAATGAACATTTAGTGAATTTAAATACAATCCAATATTTTTCCTTATATTGCAATGGATCTCTTTTGAGAAGCAAAATTCTAAAATTTATTTGGAGAATCGACTCATATTTTGATGCTGAAAGATGCATTGGAATGTCAGATTATTTTATAGATCTGAAAACTGTCCTTGGATCATTTATCTGCATAATGGATCGTCTACAAGTCTGATTTTATGGAACACTTGGATCATTTTCAGATCATATAAATTTAAGAAAAAATATTTTTGAGCATTTGGAAAATAAGTTATTTGATGTAAATGAATATTTTTGGCTAACTAATTTCAAATCAATTTGAATTTGCTCCAATGTGGGCAGTTTTAAACTGTATTTCAATTTTACATATCTTTGTATTTTGAACTAATTTTTCTTTGTATCGGTGTGATATATACATAAAGTTCTTTTTGAATGTGATGCTGGTTCTCTTAATAATATACAACAAACTTTAAGTATAATACATCAAACCCTAATTTTCTTAAACAAGGACCTGCACACGATCTAGTTTTTAAAGCAGGATTGTCTCAATTGAGCCTCATTTCACAAATATTGTGCACTGTACAATTTGATTCATTTTGATATTTATCCAGTTAAATGTTTAATTTGCGGCTTAGAAAGATCATTGCTGCTTAGGCATGATTGACTGTTATATCTTTCTCCCAGAAATCAAACATTCCCGAGCTGCAAATTCTTGCATGGGGCACATGCTAAATTTTTTTTAATGTTCTTTGTTTAAAATGGAAGATTGGAACCAATGGCTTTTGTAAACCTGTGAATAAACATTTATGACAGGTGATAGGAGTCACTTTCCTTTTAGCTCAAGTTATCCACATTATAAGAGTTACAAATTGAATAAGATTAATCCATTTGAATATTGTGCATTGGGGCAATATAACACTGCAAATCAAGATAAACAGAAACATTTAATTTGTGCTATTTCCTTATCTTCTTTCAGCATGTGGCTCAATGACTTGTTATCTGAGAGTTTATGAGTACAAACTTGCCACAGTGTTGTTCTTAAGCAGTGTTCAGTAAAAGTCATTAATCTTTATGACCAAGAAATAAGGTACATAAACAAACGTGAGCAATGGGTTGTACTAGAGAAGGGAGCAGTCTCACATTAAATAGGAAAGGACAATGAGGAATGCAAGTTCAACTAACTATGGGATTACAATGTTGTAGTAATAAAGGAAACTTTAAAAATGGTTTACCATTAAAAATGGGCAGTAACGTACATGGATACAAAGGCCATGATCTTTCATGCCAGGCACAAAACACTCTTGCACCGAAAGTTACCTTTCCAGCTGTGTGAAAAGCAGGTCTCCCCGGTACAGAAGACTTGCTTTTATGCCACTCCTTTCACATTCACGGATTTCACAGCCAATTAATTAGTTCTGAGTGCAATTATTTTGATTGCAAGCAAACTTTTTCTGGAGCATTCGGAAAATAAATTATTTTATGTAAATGAATGTTTTTGGCTAACTGATTTAAATTAATTTGAATTTGCTGATCCAAACTTGATCCCACAAGCAGCAATGAAATAAAACTTGTATTAAACAGTTTCAGGCAGTGCTGTTTGAGGAATACATGTTGATCAATGACATAAGAGGATATCAGAAATATCCCATTTCCAACATCCACCAACATAGATATAATGATCTTGGTTTAATATCTCACCTGAGAGATAGTACATCTGACAGTAGAACACGCTTTCAGGAATGTACAAGATTAATAACCTAGATTATGTGCTCAAATCCTGGGGTAGATCTTGAACCCAACTGTCTTTGCATTTAAGGTTTACACTTCAGGAAACACTTACCTTTATACTGTTCCTTATCATGTACTTGTGACTTTGTGCAGAATTCCTAATAACCAACTTTTAAAGTGACACAGTATTATGGAGACAGTCAGTGGGCAGAAAGATTCCAAACTGCATATGTAAAACATGGTTAGTCCATTGGAAGACAGAGCAGAATTTGAAAGCACTAATCACTGGCGAGAAGACAGGACTAACTGCAAGTTATAAGTCTGATTGATGTTGAAGTGGGCTTGCTGAGGCAAAGGGTTGGCATCCTGCTTCCAGGTTTCTCATCAAACAGACAATAGTTTGCATGATATGCTAAATCTGCCAAATAAATTAGCTCTAATTCAAGGAGATCCTGTCATGGCTCAGAAATGCTCAACTGGTCATGGATTATTGAGTTGACGGTAACTACAGAAATGAAGGAACCTGCGAAGGCTGTTCACTTCCTCTCTCCTGGCTCTCCCCATCCCTCCGCCTGCCCCCGAGATTTGGATTTTTGTCTCAAGATATAGCTGTGGGATCTGAAGGGCTGAAGTAAGATGAAAGCTCGCATAAATGGAAGGAGGAAGCGGGCCTTTCAAACCAAGAAAGCATTCTTGGAAAAGGCTGAAGAAGTCAGCAGTGCGTCCCTCCTACCTGGAGACAGTACATGACAGAGCCAAGGATCTCATGAGAATGGGAAAGATGAATGGCATAACACATTCAGATGCCAAATCCCAGATATGACATTCTCAGAGTTCTCCTGCACACCACTACTCAGCTTGAAAAGGTGACTGAGTTATTAGAATGACTCCAATAACATAATTATTACACCACTATCAACACCACTATCCCAATAAAATTTATCTCCTAATTCAAAGAACAAAGAACAACACAGCACGGAAGACAGGCTCTTCGGCCCAACGAGCCCACACCACCATTTTAACAACGTGATTCCCGATTTCATCCCTGACCCTTGTCTATGTTTATGGAAATCCACATTGGAAAACAGATTGGGGAGACAATTTAGGGACAATTTGTTTCACCAATCAGCCAAACAGCACATTTTTGGGGTGTGGGAGGAAACCGGAGTACATGGAGGAAACCCACACAACACTGGGAGAATGCGCAAACTCCCACAGATACTGGCCCAAATCCATGTATTTGCACAGCAAACAGTGATAGTCACTGAGCTGTCGTGTTGCCCATCAAATGGTCCAGTTTAAGCGTACAAACTTAACCTAGGGCTAAATTCCATAAATTCCATAGCGGCTCTTTCTATGACTAGATTCTAGACTTCTTAACTGTGCCTGTGCCAAGGGATAGTTTGGAGAAGAATAGAGAGAGGGAATGTTTGAACTCGTGGTTGCGGGGATGGTGCAGGAGGGAGGGGTTCAGGTTCCTGAACAATTGGGACTCATTCTGGGATAGGTGGGACCTCTACAAGAGAGATGGTCTACACCTGAACCAGAGGGGAACTAATATCTTGGGGGGAAAATTTGCTAAGGCTATGCAGGGGGCTTTAAACTGATTCGGGGGGGTGGTGGGATCCTAAGTAGTTGGGGTGCTAAGAGGGATGAGAGTAAGGGGGTCATAGAGGAAAGCTGTAAAACACAGCAGCGTACGGGTGGGGTAGGGCATGGTTTGAAATGCGTATACTTTAATGCAAGGAGTATTCGCAATAAGGGGGAGGAACTTGCAGCTTGGACCAGTACCTGGAACTTCGATGTTGTGGCCATTTCAGAGACTTGGGTAGAGCAGGGACAAGAATGGATGTTGCAGGTTCCGGGGTTCAAATGCTTTAGTCTGAGTAGAGAAGGAGGTAGAAGGGGGGGAGGAGTGGCATTATTAGTCAAAGACTGTATCACAGTGACAGAAAAGAAGTTTGATGAGGACTTGTCTGTTGAGGTAGTATGGGCTGAGATTAGAAACAGGAGAGGAGGGGTCACCCTGTTGGGAGTCTTTTATAGACCTCCTAAAAGTTCTAGAGAGGTTGAGGAAAGGATTGCAAAGTCAATTCTGGTCAGGAGTGAAAGTAATAGGGTAATTGTTATGGGGGACTTTAACTTTACTAATATTGATTGGAATAGCTATAGCTCTAGCTCGTTAGAGGGGTCAGTTTTCGTACAAAGTGTGCAGGAAGGTTTTTTGACTCAGTATGTAGATAGGCCAACTAGAGGTGAGGCTACATTGGATTTGGTGCTGGGCAATGAGCCAGACCAGGTGTTAGGCTTGGAAGTTGGTGAACATTTTGGTGATAGTGACCACAATTTGGTTACGTTCACCTTAGTGATGGATAGGGATAGGCATGAAGCTGGGGGCAGTAGTTATAGCTGGGGGAAGGGTAATTATGAGGCCATCAGGAGAGAATTAGGGTGCATAGATTGGACTAGGAAACTACAGGGACTGGGAACATCTGGAATGTGGAGCTTATTCAAGGAGTAGCTGCTGCGAGTCCTTGATAAGTATGTCCCTGTCAGGCAAGGAGGAAATGGTCGAGTAAGAAAACCTTGGTGTATGAAAAAAGTTGATTTGCTGGTTAAAAGGAAAAAGGAGGCTTATGTCAGGATGAGGCTTGATGGCTCGGTTAGTGCAATGGATAGCTATAGATTAGCCAGGAGGGAGCTAAAGAATGAATTGAGGAGAGCTAAGAGAGGACACGAGAAGACTTTGGCTGATAGGAATAAGGAGAATCCTAAAGCTTTCTTTAGACATGTTAAGAATAGAAGATTGGTTAGGGCAAGATTAGGGCCAGTCATAGACAGCAGTGGGAAGTTGTGCGTGGAGCCTGAAGAGATTGGAGAGGTACTGAATAAATATTTCTCTTCGGTATTCACGCAGGGTGATGTAAATGTAGTTATGGAGAACACTGAGGTACAGGGTAGCAAGCTGGAAGGTATCGAAGTAGATAGGGAGGATGTGCTAGATATTCTCGAGGGTTTGAAGTTGGATAAGTCCCCTGGGCCGGACGGGATTTACCCTAGGATTCTCTGGGAGGCAAGAGAGGAGATTGCAGAGCCTCTGGCTCTGATCTTCAGGTCGTCGTTGGTTACGGGTGTGGTTCCGGAGGACTGGAGGATAGCGAATGTGGTCCCGTTGTTCAAGAAGGGGAAGAGAGACCTTCCAGGGAATTATAGGCCAGTGAGTCTTACTTCTGTTGTGGGCAAAGTATTGGAGAGAATAATTAGGGATAGGATTTATAGTTATTTAGAGAGTAATGAATTGATTGGAGATAGTCAGCATGGTTTTGTGAAGGGTAGGTCGTGCCTTACTAACCTCATTGAGTTTTTTGAAAAAGTGACTAAGGAGGTGGATGGGGGTAAGGCGGTTGATGTGGTATATATGGACTTTAGTAAGGCGTTTGATAAGGTGGCCCATGGAAGACTTCTGCAGAAAATGCAGATGTATGGGATAGAGGGTGATTTAGCTAATTGGGTTAGGAATTGGCTAGCAGATAGAAGACAGAGGGTGGTGGTTGATGGGAGATATTCATCTTGGAGTTCGGTGACAAGTGGTGTACCTCAGGGGTCTGTTTTGGGGCCCCTGCTGTTTGTAATTTTTATAAATGATCTGGATGAGGGTATTGAAGGATGGATTAGTAAATTTGCAGATGACACTAAAGTCGGTGGAGTGGTAGATAGTGAAGAGGGGTGTTATAGTTTGCAGAGGGACTTGGACAAGTTGCAGAGCTGGGCCGAGAGGTGGCAAATGGAGTTTAATGTGGAAAAGTGTGAGGTAATGCACTATGGCAGGAATAATAAATGTGTAGAGTATAGGGCTAATGGTAGGATTCTTAGTAGTCTTGATGAACAGAGGGATCTTGGTGTGTATGTGCATAGATCCCTGAAAGTAGGCAGTCAAGTCGAGAAGGTTGTTAAGAAGGCATATGGAGTCTTGGCTTTTATTGGTAGGGGGATTGAATTTCGGAGCCGCAACGTCATGTTGCAACTGTACAAAACTCTAGTGCGGCCGCACTTGGGAGTATTGTGTGCAGTTCTGGTCCCCGCATTATAAGAAAGATGTGGAGGCATTGGAGAGGTACAGAGGAGGTTTACCAGGATGTTGCCTGGTATGGAGGGCAGGTCTTATGAAGAGAGGCTGAGGGATTTGAGGTTGTTTTCGTTAGAAAGGAGGCGGCTAAGAGAGGACCTTATTGAAACATATAAGATGATTAGAGGTTTAGATAGGGTGGACAGTGATAGCCTTTTTCCTAGGATGGAAAAAGCTAGCACGAGGGGACACAGCTTTAAATTAAGTGGTGATAGTTATAGGACGGATATCAGAACATAGAACATTACAGCACAGAACAGGCCCTTCGGCCTTCGATGTTGCACCGACCAATATAAAAAGCAATGCCCCTCCAAACTAAACCATTCCATTCTCTTCCATATACTTATCAATAACCTCTTAAACGCCACCAAACTTGGGCATCTACACCGCTGCAGGCAGGGCATTCCACTCCCGAACCACCCTTTGGGTAAACCTCTACCCAAAAGGGTGGTTCGGGAGTGGAATGCCCTGCCTGCAGCGGTTGTAGATGCGCCAAGTTTGGTGGCGTTTAAGAGGTTAGTTGATAAGTATATGGAAGAGAAGGGAATGGTTTAGTTTGGAGGGGCATTGCTTTTTATATTGGTCGGCGCAACATCGAAGGCCGAAGGGCCTGTTCTGTGCTGTAATGTTCTATGTTCTATGTTCTTAACTGACAGACAGCGACACCTCCTCCACAATTATCCTTAGCACTGGTGTCCCACAAGGATGCATCCTCAGCTCCTTACTATACTCCTTGTACACCTATGACCTATGGGGAAAATTGCACTCCAACTCCATTTTCAGATTCACTGGCGATACCACAATAGTGGGTCAGATCTCAGACAACGATGAAACAAATTACAAGAAAGAGGAGAATCCAGTGAACTGGTGCAATGGCAATAATGTCTCCCCCAATGTCAGTAAAATGAAGGAGATAGTCATCGACTTCGGGAAATGTAGTGAAGGGTCTGCCCCTGTCTATATAGGTGATAGAATCAGAGAAACATAGAAAAACTACAGCACACAATGTAGGCCCCTCGGCCCTAGGGCTCAGCTGCTCTATGACTAGATTCTAGACCTGAACACATCCCTACCTTAAGGGATTACTAAGCTTATCTATAACCTTCTATCTTACTAAGTTCCATGTATTTATCTAAAAGTCTGTTAAAAGACCCGATCAAATCTGCCTCCAGCAGCGTCGGTGGCAGCCCATTCCACGCACTTGTTTGATTCACACCACATCTACAAACATCCACTCTCTCCACCATCAACGCTCTGTAGCAGCAGTGCTCACTCTGCAAGATGCACGATAACAATTCGCCAAAGATCCTTAGACAGCATCTTCCAAACTCAAATCCATCTAGAAGGAGGAGGGTACGTAGGAACACAATTACCTGCAAGTTCCCCTCCAAGCCACACACCATCCTGACTTGGAAACAGTCATTCCTTCGCATTCACTGGGTCAAAATCCCTAATGGCATTGTAGGTCAACCCGCAGTGCATGGGCTGTAGAGATTGAAAGACGGCAGCTCACCATCACCTTCTCATGGACGACTAGTGATGGGCAATAAATGCTGGCCAGCCAGCAGTACCCATGTCTCATGAATGAATAAACAAAACTAAAAATGGAGGTTTAAGTTGAGACCAGTCTTTTCTGAGAGAGACATGTGGGTTCTTGAAACTATGTCACAAATGTCACCAACATGAAAAATCATCAAAGTAAGGGATCCTCAATAATCATTGGCTTAGCCAATGATGCCCACATGAAATGTTAAAAGACAGAAACAGCCTCTGTTCAGTTGAGTCCTTTTAACCAGAGCAAATCTCCATCTCAGGAATAGTGGTAAGACTTCCATCATATCAGTCACTGACAGAGCCATTGTTGATCACTCCTTTGCATTGATTTTCACCACAACTACCTTTCCACTCTAAACGATACTTCCTCTGTACCTACCCTGGGAAAAGAAAATTCTCCCCAATTCACTGAGAACTAGATATCCAAAATCCCAATTGTCTAGCCAATTAGTCCTCCATGTGCTACAACATTTCTGCAGTTACTGATCTGTCTAACTACATTCTTACCTTTGATGCTTTCATTGCTATTAAAAGCGTTACTCGCCTAACCCTGGCTGTTCCCTTATGTGGGCCTTATCTTCTCCTCCTAAAATCTAAGGGACACAGGCTTGAAAGAATATGGCAGACAACTGGTTTACCCATTCACCCCAAACTTGGCTGAAACACAAGCAGCACTATTGGGTCCTGCCACATCTGCAAATACTGCTCACTATTTTAGGATCATCCTGAAATGAGAAGGTAATTTCTAGTTTCTTCTTTTTCCAAACTGTAAAATATCTTCTTAAAAGCTTTCTTTCCCATCTCCTCTATCTTCAACTTCAATAACACATGTGAGAAGATCACCAAGATCGAGACCACCCTTTTTTTTTTTTGCCTCTTTCTCTATCTTACCAGCTCACCCCATGATCGTCCATCATGGTGAGCCAATAAGATCACGTCCCTGGAATTCCAGATCATAGATAGTATGTAACAGCCAGTCATCTCAGCTGGAGAAAGTCAAAAGCTTAGACTGGTAACCCCAAATGTGGCAAAAGAGGTTTATACTATGTTGTAGCACAAACCAAAACATTGAATGCTAAACAAATCCTAAAGAAGTTCAAAGATATGTTTATAGGGTGTTGATATCTTCTAGGTGAATATCATCTCTGGATGAGACTGTAAAACCTATTCAGCATCAATCGACAAGAGATCAGTTGAATTCCAGTTTAAAAAGCAAAATAGAAGATCAGGCAAAGAAGAGAGTAATCGACAAAGTCTCATAACTCTTACAAGCTGAATTAGCAGCATAGTAGCAAGCTGGAAAGCTGAGAGTATGCACAGACCCAAAGCATCTAAATAAAGTATGGAAGACATCTCAGTACCCCATGCCAAACAAAGGAATTTTCCCACAACTTGTCAAGCCAAGATCTTTACAAGTCTAGATGCAAAGTATGGTTATTGGCAAGTGAAGTTGGACGGAAGCAGCAGTTTCCTGACTGCATTTTGGCCACCATTCGGATAGAGATACAGATGGCTATGCATGCCATTTGGCATTTCCACAACTCCAGAAGAGAATAGACAGCATAAGATCTTCCTGGAGTGGAAGCTAGGGTGCATCATCTACAAGTCTATGAACGTAGAGACTCAACAGAAGAGGCCATAGCTGATAATGACTGGAATGTAGTACAACAGTGAAAGAGAACTTGCCAGAGGAACCTGAAGCTGAACAGGGAAAAATTGCAATCGAAGATGTCTCAAGTCAAATCAAAGATCATGTAGACAGTAAAATGTCTTCACCTGATCCTAACAAGGTAAGAGTGTAGCAGCAATGCAGCAACCAAAACAGATGTGAAGGCAGTACAACAATTTGTTGGATTTGTGAACTATTTAGCAGAACATTTGCCTAATTTGTCATTGGAGTGTGAAACATTGTCAGCTCGTTGTCAAGGACGTGATTTGCTATTGAGGAACAGAACAAAAACTACATTCACTAAAATCAAGTAGCTCACACTGACAACAGCACCTCTGCTGAAGTATTATGATGTCAGTGAAGAAGTTACGTCAGTGATGTGACACCAGCAAGACAGACCTTGGAGCAACCTTTACACAGCAATAATCAGCGACATTCATGCGATTAATCAAAAAAATATCCACAGATCAGAGAAAGAGTGCCTGTCTTTGCTTGTGAGTATTTTGATCAAAAACTGCATGGGAAAGTCAAAGTGACAGTGGAGTCTGACAAAAAGCATTTCCTTCAAACCGCTACAATCTGTTCCAAAGTGTTTGCAAGGAATGTTATTTTCTTGACACAGATACCATCTGGGCACGACATACAAGCAATGGAAACACTGACATGCTGTTGGGAGCAGCACTCCCTCTGAAGAAAGATGGAGGTTAAACAGAATGCGAAGTCTTTCAAATACAAAGTACTTCATTTCGATTCCACGTGCTCCAAGAGTCAACAATTTCGCAGAGGTTTTGAATCTATCAGATAAGTGTTTTGAATGAATCATGCAAATTACCCAACAACATGCAACTCTCCAAACAGAACATAGAACACTACAACACAAACAGGCCCTTCGGCCCACAAGTTGTGCCAATCATATCCATAGTTCTGTGGCCTAGTAAGTATCTGTAACTCACAATCCCATTAAACCCGATGTAGTCATCCAGAAGTCTCTTAAAAGACCCCAGCGGGTTCGTCTTCACCACCACCGACAGCAGTCAATTCCATTCACTCACCACCCTCTGAACATAGAACATAGAACAATACAGCACAAACAGGCCCTTCGGCCCACGAGTTGCGCCGATCACATCTACCAATCCACAGACCTATCTATAACCCCCTATCCTATTCTTTTCCATATACTCATCCAGAAGTCTCTTAAAAGACCCCAGTGAGTTTGCCTCAACAACCTCCGACGGCAGTCGGTTCCATTCACTCACCACCCTCTGAGTGAAAAACCTACCCCTGACATCTCCTTTGTATTTGCTTCCCTGCACCTTAAATCTGTGTCCTCTCGTAGTGACCATTTCAGCTCGGGGAAATAGTCTCTGAGAGTCCACCCTATCTATTCCTCTCAACATTTTATAAACCTCTATCAGGTCGCCTCTCAACCTACGTTTCTCCAGTGAGAAGAGTCCCAGCTCCCTCAACCTATCTTCATAAGGCCTGCCTCCCAATCCAGGCAGCATCCTTGTAAATCTCCTCTGCACTCTCTCAATACCCTCTACATCCTTCCTATAATGAGGCGACCAGAACTGCGCACAATACTCCAACTGGGTCTGACAAAAGTCTTATAGAGCTGCATCATTATCTCCTGACTCCTGAACTCTATTCCTCGATTAATGAAGGCCAGTACACCGTACGCCTTCTTGACCACTTCCTCCACCTGCGAGGCTGATTTAAGAGTCCTATGGACCCGGACCCCAAGATCCTTCTGCTCTACAACACAGCTAAGACTCCGACCCCTTATATTGTACTCCTTCATCCCAATATTTCTGCCAAAATGGACCACATTTATCTGCATTGAAGTTCATCTGCCACTTCTCCGCCCAGTCTTGCATCCTGTCTATATCCTGCTGCAACTTTTGGCATCCCTCCAGACCATCCACAACACCACCGATCTTTGTATCATCAGCGAACTTGCTAACCCATCCCTCCACTTCCTCATCCAGGTCATTTATGAAAATGACAAACAGCAGGGGTCCCAGAACAGATCCCTGGGGCACTCCACTGGTTACCGACCTCCATGCAGAACAAGACCCATCCACAACCACTCTCTGCCTTCTGCCGGCAAGCCAGTTCTGGATCCACGAGGCCAAAGCCCCTTGGATCCCATGCCCTCTCACCTTCTCCAGAAGCCTTGCATGTGGGACCTTATCAAACGCCTTACTAAAGTCCATGTACACTACGTCCACCGCCCTTCCTTCGTCAATGTGTTCAGTCACATTTTCGAAGAACTCAACTAGGCTCGTAAGGCATGACCTGCCCTTGACAAAACCATGCTGACTATTTCTAATCAGTCCAAACTTCTCCAAATGTTCATATATCTTATCCCTCAGAAGCATCTCCATCAGCTTACCAACCATTGAAGTCAAACTCACCGGTCAGTAATTTCCTGGACTATCCCTGTTCCCTTTCTTAAAGATAGGAACCACATCCGCAATCCTCCAATCCTCCGGAACCTCTCCCGTTTCCATGGACGACGCAAAGATCATCACCAGGGGCTCTGCAACCACTTCCCTCACCTCCCACAATAACCTGGGGTACATCCCATCCGGTCCCGGCGACTTGTCTATCTTGATAGAATTTAACAAGTCTAACACATCCTCTTTCCTAACATCCACATACTCAATCTTTTCCATATGCCTCAAACCTGCAGTGCAATCTCCCAGTTCACTTTCCACTGTGAATACCGAGGCAAAGTACTCGTTTAGCACCTCTGCCATTTCTTCCGGATTCACACACAGACTTTTCCCCCTTCACCTTTTATAGGCCCTACCCCTTCTCTTCTCATCCTTTTACTTTTCACATATTTGTAGAAGGCCTTGGGATTCTCCTTAATCTTACCTGCCAAGGCCTTCTCATGACCCCTTCTGGCTCTCCTAATTTCCTTTTTAAGTTCCCTTCTACACACCTTATACTCCTCTAAATCCCTAACATCCCCTAGCTCTCTGAACCATTTATATACCTTTTTTTCCTTCCTAACTAGGTTCACCATTACCTTCATGCACCACGGTTCTCGAGTCCTACCAGAACCTCCTTGACTCCTCGGAACGTTGTCTTGCAGTGCCCCAGACAAACATTCCTTGAAAAACCGCCACTTTCCTTCTGTACTCTTCCCCAAGAACGCCTCCTTCCAGTTTATGCGTCCAATTACCTGTCTAATGTTTTCATATTTCCCCTTACTCCAGATATACACCTTCCTAGCCTGCCTGATCCTATCTCTTTCCATCGCTATCGTGAAAGAGATAGAATTATGATCTCCATTCCCAAGATGCTCACCTACCGTGAGATCCGACACCTGCCCTGGCTCATTAGCAAGCACCAGGTCAAGTACAGCCTCTCCTCTCGTAGGCTTTTCCACGTACTGTGTCAGGAAACCTTCCTGAACACACCTTACAAACTCCACACCATCCAAACCCCTTACCCTTGGGATATTCCAGTCGATGTTTGGAAAATTGAAATCTCCCGTCACGACAACCCTGTTATTTCTACATCTGTCTAGGATCTGTTTCTCTATCTGAACCTCAACTTCCCTGTCGCTATTGGGCAGCCTATAGAATACACCCAGCAAAGTTATCAAGCCTTTGCTGTCCCTAACTTCCACTCATAGAGACTCCGTAGACAATCCCTCCCCGTCTTCCACCTTCTCTACAGCCATGACACTGTCCCTGATCAACAGTGCCACACCACCTCCTCTTTTGCCCCCAACCCTGTCCCTCCTGAAGCACCTGAAGTACCCAGTCCTGTCCCTGAGACAACCAAGTCTCTGTAATGGCCACCACATCACACTCCCAAGCAGCAATCCACGCCCTAAGCTCATCTACCTTATTTACTACACTCCTGGCATTAAAATAGACACACCTCAGCCCCTCAGTCAGGATATTTCCCTTTTCCACCACCTGCCTAACCCCCCTCTCAGAGTGCCTACAGTCCTTCCCTACCTGGGAACTAACCTCTTTATTCACCGTCCCATCAGTATTCCCATCCGCCAGCTTTTCTAGTTTAAAGATCCCCCAGTAGCTCTAGCTAGTCTACCTGCCAAGATATTAGTCCCCCTAGGGGTTCAAGTGCCACCCGTCCTTACTGTACAGGTCACACCTGCCCCTAAAGAGGTCCCAATGATCTATGAATCTGAATCCCTGTCCCTTGCTCCAATCCCTCAGCCATGCATTCATCCTCCACCTCATTTGATTCCTGCTCTCATTCTCCTGAGGCGCAGGCAGCAATCCTGAAATTACTACCTTTGCTTTTCTCTTCCTCAGCTTCCTACCCAGTTCTCTATAATCCCTTTTGATGACTGCCTCTTTCTTCCTGCCTATGTCTGCAGTACCTATATGCACCACAACTTCAGGTTCCTCACCCTCCAATTTCAGGGTGTCTGGGAGGCGTCCAGTAACATCCTGGATCCCAGCTCCAGGAAGACAAACCACCATCCGTGACTCTTGCCTGCGTCCACAAAAACGCCTGTGTGAACCCCTCACAGTAGAGTCCCCTATTAGTATCGCCTTGCCTCTCTCTTCCTTAGATTTTTTGCGTACTGGCTCAGGTTTAGAGTGAGTGAAAAACTTACCTCTAACATCACCTCTGTACTTGCTGCTCAGCACCTTAAACCTGTGTCCTCTCGTAGCAACCAATTCAGCTCTAGGAAATAGCCTCCAAGAATCCACCCTATCTATTCCTCTCAACATTTTATAAACCTCTATCAGGTCACCTCTCAACTTCCATCTCTCTAGGGAAGAGACCTAGCTCCCTCAACCTATCTTCATAGGGCATGCCTCTCAATGCAGGCAACATCCTTGTAAATCTCCTCTGCACCCTCTCAATATCCACATCCAATATCCACATCCTTCCTACAGTGAGGCGACCAGAACTGCACACAGTACTCCAAGTGGGGTCTGACAAGAGTCTTATAAAGTTGCAACATTACCTCCCAACTCCTAAACTCAATCCCTCGATTAATGAAGGCCAGTACACTACATGTCATCTTGACCACATCCTCCACCTGCGAGGCCGATTTGAGAGTCCTACGGACTCGGACCCCAAGATCCTTCTGCTCCTCAACATTGCTAAGACTCCTACCCTTGATATTGTACTCCTTCATCCCATTGTTCTTGCCAAAATGAACAAAATGCTGCAAGAACAGATAGTCTGAAAGCATCAAGGCATATGTGGTCATGAGAATATATCTAGAGATGTACTGACAGCTCACAAAGGCATGCAGTACAAATGAAATAGTCATTATACCTCAGGAGATGCAAGGAGTGGTACCAAAGCATATGCATGCAAGCCAATAATAAATGGAACCTGAGGAAGGCAAGAGTCATTCTCTATTGACCAAACATGAACAAATAAATTAAGGACCACATCTGCCAGTGTAGCACTTGTAAAAAGTACCAAGCTAAGGCTAAGGTGGCAGTAAAATCACCAAAGAGACCATCAAGAAATTAAGCACAGATGTATACAAGACAATCCTCCAGAGAAACAACACACCAACTGATGACATGAAAAGTAGTTCATTCCATAGGCTAGTCCCATGCAACATCCAAATTACTCTTCCAATAACTACTGAAGGTAGAAGTAGTGACTGGCATGAGTGAAAAAGATCAAGGTTAAATGGCATAAAATCAAATTTCAGTTCAAGAGAAATGCCAACCATTGCCAGATTAAGCTTTGGCAAGTTAGTATACCACTGAAACCAAAGGCAAAGGCATAGAAACCAAAGACTGACTGGTAATACATGAGAATATAAGAAAATAAGAACTAAGAGTAGGCAATTGTAGCCCTTGTGCCTGCTCTGCTATTCAATATGACCATGGCTAAACACACATGGATCACAATTCCACTTTTCTGTCTGCTCTCCATAACTCTATAACCCATTACAAATTAAAAATCTGTCTATCACCTCCTTAAATTTACTCAATATCTTGGTATCCACCACACTCTGGGATAGTAAATTCCAAAGACTTATGGCCCTTTAAGAGAAGTAATCTGTTTGAATCTGCCATTCCTATCCTAAAACTATGACGTCTCATTCCAGATTGCCCCACAAGAAAGAAAACATCTTCTCTATGACTTTGTCAATCCCCTTTATCACCTTATATAGCTCATTTAGATCTCCTCTTATTCTTCTAACTCAAGAGAGTATATGCTTAAACTATTCAATATCTCTTCATGAGACAAACTCCTCATATAGAACATATAGAACATATAGAACAATACAGCACAGAACAGGCCCTTCGGCCTTCGATGTTGTGCCGACCAAAATAAAAAGCAATGCCCCTCCTAACTAAACCATTCCCTTCTCATCCATATACTTATCAACTAACCTCTTAAACGCCACCAAACTTGGCGCATCTACAACAGCTGCAGGCAGGGCATTCCACTCCCTAATCACTCTTTGAGTAAAGAACCTACCTCTGATATCCGTCCTATAACTCATACCCCTTAATTTAAAGTTGTGTCCCCTCGTGCTAGCTTTCTCCATCCTAGGAAAAAGGCTATCACTGTCCACCCTATCCAAACCTCTAATCATCTTATATGCTTCAATAAGATCCCCTCTTAGCCGCCTCCTTTCTAACGAAAACAACCTCAAATCCTTCAACCTCTCTTCATAGGACCTGCCCTCCATACCAGGCAACATCCTAGTAAACCTCCTCTGTACCCTCTCCAATGCCTCCACATCTTTCTTATAATGTGGCGACCAGAACTGCACACAATATCTGCATAATATCAATATCAATATCAACATCATATCACATCAACTGCATCTCTGGAATCAATCTAGTGACCCACCTCTGAACTACCACAAATGTCACTACATTTCCCTTTAGATAGAGGGACAAAAATTGTATTCAATATTCCAAGTCTGGTCTCATTAATACCTTACACGCTTGCAGCAACACTTCTTTATTTTTGTACTCTATTCCTGTAGCAATAAATGCAAAAATTCTACTTGCCTTCCTTATATCCTGCTGTACCCATAAAGGAATTTTCTGTGATTCTTCAGTAGACACCCATACAATAAAGCATCTGAAGTTGCTCTCAATTTAGATAAATTCCCTTTCCATTTTTCTCACCAAAATGGATAATCTCACACTCATCCATGTTAAACTCCAACTGCCACATTTTGGCCCACTCATCTAAGCTATCCGTATCCATTTGTAAATTTCTTATTTCCTCATTGCAATTTATTACCTACCTATTTTAGTGTCATCTGTAAATTTAGCCAATGTACCTGCTATCTTTGTATCCAAGTCATTGATATAGTTTGTAAATAGTCGGGGCCCGAGGACTGAGCCCTGCAGCACTCCATTAGGTACATCTTGCCAACGAGAATAAGATCAATTTATCCCAGCTCTCTGCTTTTTGTCTGTCAGTCAGTCAGTCTTCTGTCCAAGCTAATAAATTACTTCTACTCTCATGTGATCTTATCTTGTGTGCTGTGTCTTATCAAACACCAAATATGCAGCAGGATGCCAATTATTCACTTTGCTTATTACATCTTCGAAGAACTTTAGCAAATTACTCAAATACAATTTACCCTCATAAGACTATGCTGACTCCAATGGATTGCAATTTGACTTTCCAAAAGTCCTGTTATTACTTCCTTAATAATAGATAACTGAAAGAAGTCTACAAGATTATGAGGGGCATGGACAGAGTGGATAGTCAGAAGCTTTTTCCCAGTGTGGAAGAGTCAATTATTAAGGGGCATAGGTGTGAGGTATGAGAAGCATGTTTAAAGGAGGAAGCAAAGATGATTAATGAGGGGAGGACAGTGGATGTTGTCTACGTGGACTTCAGTCAGACATTTGACAAGGTCCCTTATGGCAGACAGATACAACAGTGAAGTCATACAGGATCAGAAATGAGCTGGCGAGATGGATATAGAACTGATTCGGTCATAGAAGAAGGGATAGCGGGTGCAGAGAAGGCTTTCCAAATAGAGGGGCTTGACAAGCAGCATTCCTCATGGATCAGTGCTGGGATCTTTGCTAAATGATCTGGGGGAAAATGTACCTGGTTTGATTAATAACGTTTGCGGAGGACACAAAGGTTGGTGGAATTGCGGACTCCAAAAGGGCAACACTCCAAAAGTTAGTGGCATTTGCTACCAAATAAATCTGTTGGACTTTAACTTGGTATTGTGAGACGTCTTACTACGTCCTATCTGCCAACCAGTTCTCTATCCATGTCAATGCATTACCCCCAAAACCATAAGTTTTATTTCACTCACTAATCTCTAATGTAGGATCTTGTCAAAAGCCTTATCCAGATACACAACATCCACCAGTCCACCCTTGTCCGTTTTATGGTCACATCCTCAAAAAATTCCAAAGATTTGTCAAGCACCATTTCCCTTCAGTGAATCCATGCTGACTTGGACTGATCTTGTCACACTTTGCAAATGTTCAGTTATTACATTCTTAATAATTGACTCCAGCATTTTCGTCTAATGTCAAGCTAACTGTTCTTTAACTCCCCATTTTCCCCCTTCTTTTTTTTTTTAAAAATGGTGGGTTACATTAGCTACGCTCCAATCCACTGGAACTCTTCCAGAGTCTACAGAATGCTGGAAAATGATCACCAATGTGTCCACTATTCCAGGGCCAATTCCTTGAGTACTCTGGGATGCAGAGCATCAGGCCTTGAAGATTTATCAGGTTTTAATCCCAGCAATTTGCCAATAAAATTTCCTGACTAATAAGGATTTCCTTCAGTTCCCCCTTCGCGCTAAACTTTCTGTCCCCTCGTATTTCTGGAAGATTTGTGTCCTCCTTAGTGAAGAAAGGTCCAAAGTATTTGTTCAGATGGTCTGCCATCTCTTTGTCACCCATTATGAATTGATGGTGCTGTGGTTAGTTTTCTCATCCTTCGTGCAGTCCCTGCTCTCATCCACACAAGGGAGCAGGAATCTCAAACCTATTAGATGAGGACAAGGGCTGAAGTTCCTGTAACCCTACCTCCTGAATTCCTCAATCTGCCTCACTCATAGTCACACTCCCCTGTCTCTGAACACTGAATTTTTAGTAGTTAATTTAAGGATGTAACCATCTCTTGAAACACAGAATCCAGGATCTTCTTCCCCTTCCTGATGTGTAGCAGTGTCTGAAGCTCAGACTGCAGCTGGTCATCTGAGCCAGAGTCCAAGGAACAGATGCATTCACTATTAACCACAATGAGGTCCACGAGCTCCCACATTGTGTAGGTACAACACATCATCTGGCCCTACACTTCTATTTTATTTCATTCAATGTTATTTGCTTTTAAAATTTCCAACTAGTCTTAAAGTTTATTAATGTCACAAGTGAGCTTATGTTAATACTGCACTGAAGTTGCTGTGAAAATCCCCCAGTTGCCCCACTGCGGCACCTGTTCAGGTAGTCTGAGGAGAATTTAGCACAGCCAATGCACCTAACCAGCATATCTTTTGGGCTGTGGGAGGAAACTGGAATGCCCAGAGGAAATCCACACAGACACGGAGAGAATGTGCAGACTCCATACAGATAGTGATCCACATCAGGAATCAAATCTGGGTCCCTGGCACTGTGAGGCAGCAGTGTTCCCCCATCCCTCCAACACTATACGCACCACCCCCCCCTCCCCCACCCTCGCCCAAGTTCTTCAATCTGTAAAATATTTCTCCTATTTACCTTTAACCTGAAAGCAACTTTTTAAATTAGCAGTTACTTACCAACAAATGAATTCAGTTTCCGTGATATCACACCTTATTTTTCCACTCTATGGTGAGCTTCTCTCCCACAGCTCCCTTTTTCACATCCCCTGTTGTTTTAACTTACTTCTTTGCTTTTCTCCATGCTGTTTCTGGCTCCGAAGCTGCTCTCCCTTCCCCCACTGTTTTAACTCACTGGGTTCACCTCCCTCCATAAAGTCTTACTGGGCTTAGCCAAGCGTACTTAAGTCCAGACTGTTCAAAAGAATTTCAAACTCAACATTTCCCTCGTTAAATTTGAAATAAATTTGATCAATTTAGTACATCTCCTGAAAAAAATGATAGCCATTAAAATCAGAATGCTTACACATCTACTTTAGGGAAGGAGACCTGTGATTCCTATCTATTCACAAAGCTGATAGTTTCAGCATCCATGGATTGGAAATAGACATAGAAATATGGCATCGACCATTCAATCTGCAGTGCAGTTTCACCCAGAGATTTGGGAGACACAAATATAAATGATCAAGTCTCTTCACCCTCTACATTCTGCAAAGTTAGACTCAAAGTTAACATGGCAGGCTTTGAGATAGACTCTCAGATACAGATGATGGGTTGATTAATCTCTTCAGGATTACACAGTTCAAAATGAGATTGAGGTTTTAAGGATTAGTGCAAATTAGGGATGATTCCATTTTATATAATGTATTGCTGAATATTATGGGAGAGACCGATGGCTCACACCTTCTGTCTCTGTCAGATGTAAAGCTGGAATGAAGTTAACATGTCTCATGCCAACTGGCTCCATAGATATAAAACACTGAAGCAGCTCAACAAAAGCCAAGTGGAAATTCAGCCCCTCTTTGGGGATAGAAGTACGGGCCTCTGGATTTCTTCACCAATCTGACTGGAAAAAATAACTAACGAATATATGAAGGAATAGATTTTTAGCATGTTACCTACTGTAGGACTGACAGTTGGAGACCAGGAGTCCAGAAGAGCAGTTGCACTTGCAATTTAGTCTTACCTTGTTGTAAATGTATATAAATACTATGTTGGCAATAAATTTTTTATAGTTAAAGTGACATCTATTTGCCTCGACCTATTAGGCCAAAGAAAAAAAATGATAGCACAGGAACAGGCCCTCCAAGCCTGCACTGACCGTGCTGCCCGACTTAACCGACTTAGTTTTTTTAAACTAAAACCCTTCTGGAGGCCATATCCCTCTGTCCCCATCCTATGCATGTATTTGTCAAGATGCCCCTTAAAGTACTATCGTATCCACTTCCATCACCTTCCCTGGCAATGAGTACCAGGCACCAGTACTCTCTGTAAAACATTTGCCTGGTACATCTCCTTTAATCCTTGCCCTTAAACTGTGCCTCCAACTAACTGACTCTTCCATCTGGGAAAAAGCTTCTGACTATCCACTCTGGCTATACTTCTCAATCTTGTAGGCTTTTATCAAGTCAGCCCTCTGCCTCTGTCATTCCAGAGAAAGCAAATCAAGTTTTTCCGACCTCTCCTCATGGCTGATGCCCTCCATGCCAGGCAACAACCTAGTAAATCCCCTCTGTACTCTCTAGAAAGCCTCCATATCCTTCTGGTAGTTTGGTGGCCAGAACTGAATGCTATGTTCCAAGTGCGACCTAATTACAGTTCTATAAAGCTGCAACATGACTTGCCAATTTTTAAACTTAATGGTCCGGCCAATGAAGGCAAGCATGCTACATGTCTTCTTGGTTACCTTCTCCACTTGCATTGTTACTTTCAGTGACCTGTGTACCTGTACCTGCACAGGTCCCTTTGCCTATCAATATTCTTAAGGGTTCTACCATTTACTGTATATTTCCCATTTATATAAAACCTTCCAAACTGCATTACCTCGCATTTGTCCAGATTAAACGCCATCTGTCACCTCTCTGCCCAACTCTCCAACTGATCTTGCTGTATCCTCTAATGGTTCTCATTGCCATCTGCAAATCCACTAATCTTTGTGTCATCCGCAAACTTACTAATCAATCCAGTTACATTTTCCTCAAATCATTCATATATATTACAAACAGCAAGGGTCCCAGCTCTGATCCCTGAGAAACATCACTTGTCACAACCCTCCATTCAGAAACATACCCTTCCACTGTTACCCTCTGACTTCTTTGACCAAGCCAGTTTTGTTTCCATGTAACCAACTCATCTCTAATCTCATGCGACTTCACCTTTTGCACCAGTCTGCCATAGGAACCTTGTCAAAGACATTATGAAGTCTACGTAGACACTGCCAAAATCTCATCAATCATATTCATCACTTCCTCGAAAAACTCGATCAAGTTAGTGAGACATGACTTTTCCTTCACAAAACTATGTTGTCTCTCACTAATACACCCACTTATTTCCAAGTAGGAATAAATCCTTTCTCAAAGAATCCTCTCCAATAATTTCCCTACCACTGATGTAAGGCTCACTGGCCTGTAATTACCTGGATTATTCTTGTTACCTTCTTAAAGGACAACATGGCTATTCTCCAGTCCTCTGGGACCTCTCCTGTATCCACTGAGGATATAAAGATTTCTCTCAAGGCCCCAGCAATTTCTTCCCTTGCCTTTCTCAGTATTCTGTGGTATATCCCAACAGGCCCTGGGGATTTGTCCACTTAATGTTTGTCACGAACCCCAATACCACCTTCTTTTTGATCTCAACAGGACTCAAACTATCTACACACCCTTTCCCATATCATCATCCACCAAGTCGTTTCCTTCTGGTGAATACTGACGCAAAGTACTCATTTAATACCGTGCCTATTTCCTCTGGCTCCACTCTTAGATTCCCTCTCTCGTCCTTGAGTGGGCCAATCCCCTCCCTGCTTACCCTCTTGCTCTTTATATATGTATAAAAAAGCCTTGGATTTTCCTTAATCCTGCCAGCCGAGGCTTTTTCATAACCCCTTATAACCCCTCCTTGCTTAAGTTATCTTTCAACATAACCTTATGACAGGTAGACATACAGCTACCTTTCAACATAATCTTTTGAAATACAACATACAATTCAAAAATATGCAAAATCTGCAGTTAGATGATGAAAATCCGCAATTTTTAGTTTAGATACCAATAGTGTTTCCCAATTGAAGAAAATTAAAAGCCTATATATAACCAGCATCTGAATGAACTTTGTTTTCAGGATGTTATGGGTTAAAATTTCAACCTTTGTAAATAAAAATGATCATTGTCCATTTAAATTACATTTCATGAGCCTTCGGTGGCAATGTTCTGCATATATTTTGAACATGTATGAGGCGGATAGTCTGGCATACAAATTATGGCTGTGTGACGGGGCTTGCACAAAAATGAAAACGCGATCATTTAAATATTTTATCAGCACACCCTTTGTATAATGTCATAACACCCTCAGAATGCCACCAGACTAAAGCCAGAATGTCAACCGCAGCTGCCTTTAAAATATAGGCAGCTTCTCACCAGAAAAATTTCAAGGTCCAAATATTTGAGCTCTGCAGCTCAAATAACAGCGGGATCAGCAGGAAGGGAATATCAGGACTTATTCAACATGTGAAATGATATTTATATAATAAATATCATATATCGTAAATATTTGCTATTATATTGTTGAGCAGACCTGGAGCTAACATTGCCCAGGACACTCAGCAATGGAAGTACAGCTTAGTCAGATTGAGAAACATCTGTCATCATGTGAGGAATAGTCATCAGCATATAGGTGAGACACACCCAGGGAACAATAAAGAATCAAATGAGGATTGTGCCATTTTGCCACAATAATGTTGAATGAGTTGGCAATGCACTTGCATGCAACTTACACAGTGCTGCATGTTACAAGCCAATTCATTAAGACTGTGTGCCCATTAGAGTATAGCCATCTGTCACATATTATTCATTGGTAGCAAAGCCAGCACTTCTAATCATGCAGCCTATTGCCCAAATCTTCCAGGGTCCTGATCATCAGAGATGGGATAGAAATTGGTAACAGATCAGACCCCTTGCAGTTCAGAAGCACACAGTGTGTGGAAATTGTCTGGGCTGAATTTGGCAGCCCTCAGCCTTCAACAAATAAAAGTAAAGTTTACTTTAGTCGCAAGTAAGGTTTACATTAACACCGCAATTAAATTTCTGTGAAATTCCCCTAGTCACCACACTCTGATGCTGTTTGGGTCAATGCACCTAACCAGCACATCTTTCAGACTGTGGGAGGAAACTGGAGCACCCAGAGGAAACCCATGCAGACACAAGGAGAATGTAAAAACTCCACACAAACAGTGACTGAAGTCAAGAACTGAATCCGGGTCACCGGTGTTGTGAGTTAGCAATTATCTTTCCTCCTTTAAGGCATTGCTTAAAATCTAACTCTTTGACCAGGCCTTTTGCCATTGACCCTAATACATGGTTCAGGCCTGAAACTTTGCCTAACAGAGAGAGGCTCTCTTTTTGTAAAAATGTAAATCTGGAGGACCCGCCACTGAAACTAGCTCTTAGCAAGGGGAATGGGTCAGCTCAAACTTTGGATAGCTGTGATTCACGGAAGCAGCTGCACATGTAAAAGTGAACTTGCCTTCTTTCTGATCTGACTTTCACAATGAGGGAGCAGGAGATGTGATGTGTACATATCAAACCTGGCTGGAGAAGGTCTAAACTCGCAAGAGGATGTGAGGAGCCATTGGAGCTGTGTGGGGTGGCATGGGTTGGGCATAAAGAATGTGTGAGAGAGAGAGACAGAGACAGAGATGATCACTGGAGGGCTTTTTTTTTAAGTAATTGAGCATTGAGGTGATCCTTATCCCCAGTCCACCTCGGCACACAGCAGCCTCTCTGCCTGCCCACAAACTCATAATGGGAACAGTGGGCTGACTCCCAGACATCTGGTGAAAAATCTTAACTCCTGAGGCAGGAATTGGATTTGCAGTGACGGGAATTCTGCTGGCTCTGTGCAGTCTGACACAGAGTCGAAGTTCAGGCCCCAGCGTCAAATGTTACTTTACAAGGCTCCTGTAATTGTCTTAAAAATACAACGCAAATACAAAGTGCCATCACTTGTTCTCTTGCTGTGAACTCAGACACAGAGGGCAGTAAGCACATTAACCCAGTAGCTTAAATCCCCAAATGCAGATTAGCCACGCAAAGACCATGAGTGAATAACCTTGTAATATGGCTCAAATAAAAGTTCAAATTCCTTTCTAACATCAATTTCTAAATATTAAATACTAACTGCACATTGAAGCAGCATTACCTCATAATATTTTTTATAGAAGAGTACTCACACTTTTGCTACATCATTCACCGAATTCATGAATATATTCCAGGCCTCGACGGTTTTTTCAGATTTGCAAGACATAGGAAATTTTGGACATTCAAACTTACTCATTGTTGCCCGAATGTTACTGCTTGTTGTTTTGAATCATTATCCTCTTAAGCTTTGTGTTAATGAAGAATCCCTATGGAGTCCTGTTCCTGACCAATATAGTCATGAGATTATGAGATACAAACAATGACAAAATCCGTTTCTGTTGGCTAGCAACCATTAATAATAAAAGTGCACTTTCTGCATCATTTATTGTTGCAGCAATCCTTTCGGCTTTAGAACAAAGATCAATGAAAATCATAGTACAGGAACAGGCCCTTCAGCCCTCCAAGCCTGTACTGACCATGCTGCTCGACTTAACTAAAACCTCCTAACCTTCCAGCGACCATATCCCTCTAGTCCCATCTTATTCATGTACTTGTCAATACGCCCCTTAGAAGTCACTACCATATCCACTTCCATTACTTCCCCCAGCAGCGAATTCCAGACACCCACCACTCTCTGTGTAAAAATCTTGCCTCGTACATCTCCTTTAAAACTTGCCCCTCGCACCTTAAACCTACGCCCCCAGTAATTGACTCTTCCACCCTGGAAAAAAGTTTCTGACTATTCACTCTGTCCATGCCTCTCAATCTTGTAGACCTTTAAACTAGGTTTTGAATCTAATTAATTGAAGACCTTCTTCCAGTAAATAGATATTACATTTTATCATTAAGTATACAGAAACCTTAAATTTCTGAAGTCCACTCCTGTGACACAGCTAAGTGTATCAGACACCTGCATTTCTTGAAAGAAGTCCCAAAGTAAAAGTAAAATTCCACATTGGTGGAATTTTACTAAAAAATGCCAAACTGTCAGCTTCTGATTGAAAACCAATGTATTTTTTTCCCAGAAACAAAACCAGGTTTTCACTCAGATCTTGTGACACTTCATCAAAAAAAGCAGCTGAGGGGTGTAATTTTCACCACCATTCTGGTGGGGTGGGGCCCAATACAGCTGACAAGGCCAGCTTCACAGAAAAGGCATCTTTTTAAAAGGTGCCCAATCTCAAAGTTAAGAGAACAGGTCTTTGGGTCAATCACCCCCACCCCCACCCCCTCCACTTTTACCAGCAATCTTCCCCTCTCCATCCACTCCCCTCAATTATTGCCCAGCTCCTGTCCCAGTTGGCACAGCCAGGGTGCCACAGGGAGGTACCAGGCCATTGCTCTGCCATGTCCTTCAACATCTGGATTTACACAAGCCTCCTGACCCCCAAACATGGTCATCTGACATACCCAGAATTTATGGAACTACATAATTTATGATTTGAATTATTTGTCACGTATATTAGCATAGAGTGAAAAGTATTATTTCTTGCATGCTTTTCAAACAAAGGTTTTGTGAAGGGGAGGTCTTGTCTCACTGACTTGATTGAGTTTTTTGAGGAAGTGACATAGAGGATAGGGCATTTGATGTTGTCTACATGAACTTCAGTAAGGCCTTTACACAGTCACTCATGGCAGACTAGTATAGAAGGTGAAGTCACACAGGATCAGAGGTGAGTTGGCAAGATGGATACAAAACTGGGTTCGTCATAAAAGACAGAAGTTAGATTTCTGAATGGAGGCTGTGATAAGTACATACCTCAAGGATCAGTGCTGGGACCTCTACTGTTTGTAATGCTCATAAATGATGTGGAAGAAAGTACAACTGGTTTGATGAGTAAGTTTGCAGACAACACAAAAGGTTAGTGCAATTGTGAACTATCAGAAAATACAGCACGATATAGATTGATTGGAGATTTGGCCGGAGAGATGGCAGATGGAGTTTAATCCAGACAAATGTGAGGTAATATATTTTGAATGGTCTAATACAGATCACAAAATCGTATAGTGCAGAAGGAGGCCATTTAGCCCATCAAGTCTGCAACAACCACAATCCCACTGATGTCCTATCCACATAACATCCAACACTTGCCCTACCTAGTCCCCCTGATACTAAGGGTCAATTTAACACAGCTAATCCAGCCAGAGCACTTGGGGAGAATGTGCGAACTCCACATAGTCAGTGACCCAAGCCGGGAATCGAACCTGGATCTCTGGCACTGAGAGGCAGCAGTACTAACCACTGTGCTGCCCCTATGATGGGAAATATACAGTAAATGGCAGAATCCTTAAGAGCATTGATAGGCAGAGCGATCTAGCTATACAGGTACACACAGTGGCAATGCAGCTGGAGAAGATAGTCAAGGCAGCATAAGGCATGCTAGCCTCTATTGGCCGTGGCATCGAGTTTAAAAATTGTCAAGTTACGTTGTAGCTTTATAGAATTGTAGTTAGGTTGCACTTGGAATATAGTGTTCAATTCTGGTCGCTACATTACCGGAAGGATGTGGAGGCTTTGGGGAGGGTACAGAAAAGATTTACCAGGATGTTGCCTGGTATAGAACGTAGAACATAACCGCGCAATATAGGCCCTTTGGCCCTCAATGTTGCACCCACATGTGAAATGAATCTAAAGCCCATCTAACTATTTCAATATCATCCAAATGCTTACCCAATGACCCTTTAAATGGCTTTAATGTTGACGAGATCACTACTATTGCAGGAAGGACATTCCATACCTAAAATTCCACACCTGAGTGAAGAACCTACCTCTGATACTTGTCCTATATCTATCACCCCTCAATTTAAAGCTATGTCCCCTCATACTAGTCATCACCATCTGAGGAAAAAGTTCACACTGTCCACCTATCTAATCCCCTGATCATCCTATATGTCTCTATTAAGTCACCTCTTAACCTTCTTCTCTTTTACAAAAACAGCCTCAAGTCCCTCAGCCTTTCCTCATAAGACCTTCCCACCATACCAGGCAACATCATGGTAAATCTCCTCTGCACCCTTTCCAATGCTTCACGTCCTTCCTATAATGTGGCAACCAGAACTGTACGCAATACTCCAAGTGCGGCCACACCAGAGCTTTATACAGCTGCAAAACGACATCATGGCTTTGAAACTCAATCCATCTATCAATAGAAGCTAACACACTGTACACCTTCTTAACAGCCCTATCAACCTGGATGCCAACTTTCAGGGATCAATATATATGATATAGAAGGCATTAGCTTATGGAAAGACGTTGAAGAAATGAAGGTTGAGGGGTGACCTGATAGAAGTCTACAAAATTACAAGAGGCATGGACCAACTGGATAGTCAGAAGCTTTTTTGCAGGATGGAAGAATCAATTACCAGGGAGCATAGGTTTAAGGTGCGAGGACAAAGTTTAAAGGAGATGTACCAGGCAAGAATTTTTGCACATAACTCACTGTCAGGGCAGGTAATGGAAACAGATGCGATAGTGGCTTTTCAGGGACATCTTGACAAATACATAAGAAGAACATAGAACAATACAGCACAAACAGGCCTTTCGGCCCACGAGTTGCGCCGATCACATCTACCAATCCACAGACCTATCTATAACCGCCTATTCTATTCTTTTCCATATACTCATCCAGAAGTCTCTTAAAAGACCCCAGTGAGTTTGCCTCAACAACCTCTGACGGCAGTCGGTTCCATTCACTCACCACCCTCTGAGTGAAAAACCTACCCCTGACATCTCCTTTGTATTTGCTTCCCTGCACCTTAAATCTGTGTCCTCTCGTAGTGACCATTTCAGCTCGGGGAAATAGTCTCTGAGAGTCCACCCTATCTATTCCTCTCAACATTTTATAAACCTCTATCAGGTCGCCTCTCAACCTACGTCTCTCCAGTGAGAAGAGTCCCAGCTCCCTCAACCTATCTTCATAAGGCCTGCCTCCCAATCCAGGCAGCGTCCTTGTAAATCTCCTCTGAACTCTCTCAATAGCCTCTACATCCTTCCTATAATGAGGCGACCAGAACTGCGCACAATACTCCAACTGGGATCTGACAAGAGTCTTATAGAGCTGCATCATTACCTCCTGACTCCTAAACTCTATTCCTCGATTAATGAAGGCCAGTACACCGTACGCCTTCTTGACCACTTCCTCCACCTGTGAGGCTGATTTAAGAGTCCTATGGACCCGGATCCCGAGATCCTTTGCTCTACAACACAGCTAAGACTCCTACCCCTTATATTGTACTCCTTCATCCCATTATTCCTGCCAAAATGGACCACTACACATTTATCTGCGTTGAAGTCCATCTGCCACTTCTCCGCCCAGTCTTGCATCCTGTCTACGTCCCGCTGCAACTTTTGGCATCCCTCCAGATCATCCACGACACCACCGATCTTTGTATCGTCAGTGAACTTGCTAACCCATCCCTCCACTTCCTCATCCAGGTCATTTATGAAGTGACAAACAGCAGGGTCCCAGAACAGATCCCTGGGGCACTCCACTGGTTACCGACCTCCATGCAGAACAAGACCCATCCACAACCACTCTCTGCCTTCTGCCGGCAAGCCAGTTCTGGATCCACGAGGCCAAAGCCCCTTGGATCCCATGCCCTCTCACCTTCTCCAGAAGCCTTGCATGTGGGACCTTATCAAACGCCTTACTAAAGTCCATGTACACTATGTCCACCGCCCTTCCTTCGTCAATGTGTTCAGTCACATTTTCGAAGAACTTAACTAGGCTCGTAAGGCATGACCTGCCCTTGACAAAACCAAGAAGGATGGGAATAAAGGGATATGGTCCCAGGAGAAAAAGGTCTTAGTTTAACTAGACAGCATGGTCTTTGAGGACCAAAGGACCTGTTCTGTGCTGTAATTTTCCCTGTTCATACCATACATAGAGAAGGGAAGGAAAGAAAAGGGTGCAGAATATAGTGTTACAGTCATGGCGGGGTGGGGGCAGTTGGTTGAAAAACAACTTAATACGTGTCTCAATACAGACTTAATAAAAGTCTGACGGCAACAGGAAAGAAGCTGTTATTGAGTCGATTGGTATGCGACCTCAGATTTTTGTATCTTTCCAAGATGGAAGTTGGAACACAGTATGTCCAGGATCCATGGGATCCTTATTTTGGTGGCTTTTTCAAGGCAGCAGTCAGTACAGTTAGTGTCAATGGATGGAAGGCTGGTTTGTGTGATGGGCTGGGCTTTGTCATGACCCTTTCTAGTTACATTTGGTCTTGGACAGAGCAGGAACCACACCAAGCTTTGATACAACTAGGAAGAATGCTTTCTATGGTGCATCTGTAAAAGTTGGAGAGTCATAGCAGACATGCCAAATTTCTAGAGCCTCCTGAGAAAGTCGAGGTGTTGGTGGGCTTTCTTAACGATAGTGTTGAAGTGGAGGAACTAGGTCAGGTTGATGGTGATCGGAACACCCATGAATTTGAAGTTCGCAACCATTTCCACTTCACCCCCATTGCTATGTCCTTCACTACACTTCCTTAATTCAGTGACTATCTCCTTCATTTTGTTGACATTGAGAGAGATTATTATTGTTGCACCGGTTCACCAGATTGTCTATCGCTCTGCCTCCATCTCATCATGTTTGAGATCAGAACCTCCACTACAATGTGTCATCAGCAAACCTGAAAACCAAGTTGGAGGGGAATTGGGCCACGCAGGCATAGGCGTATAAAAAGTATAGTAAGGAGTTGAGGAGCCTTGTGGATCACTGGTGTTGAGGATGATTGTGGAGGTAGTGTTCTCCTTATAGATTATGGCCTGTGGATATCCATTCATAGACAGGGGAGCCAAGCCCCAGACCCTGGAGTTTGGAAATGAGTTTTGTCGGAAAAATAGTGTTGAAGGCTGAGCTGTATTCAAAGAGTCTGACATAGATGTCCTTGTTATTCAGGTGTTCTAGGGTTGAGTATAAGGCCAGGGAAATGGCATCTGCTGTGGACCTAATGCGGGTGATTGGCAAACTGTAGTGGATCCAGGCAATCTTGGAGGCTGGAACTGATTTCTGCCATGATTAACCTTTCAAAACGCTTTATAATGATAGGTGTCAGAGCCACCAGACAATAGTCATTAGCGCATGCTGCCTAGTTTTTCTTTGATACAGGATGATGGTCTTGAAGTAGATAGGGACCTCAGAGAGGCTAAAGATGTCTGCAAATAGCCCCACCAGCTGGTCAGCGCAGGTTCTGATTGCTCATCCGGGTAGCCCACCTGGGCCAATTGCTTTCCACTGGTTGACTAATGTCTTGGTTGATCTGATGTCTGCAATGGTGACCTTGGAAACGAGTTCAGCCGGGGATTCTGGGGTGGAGAGCATGCTGACATTGATCTCTTGCTCTAAACAAGCACAGAATGCATCAAGCGCATTGGTGTGTTGGTATTGGCAATCCTACATGCCTTCATCATGTAGCCTGGTATGTCTTGCAGACCTTGCCATAGTCGGTGCAAGTCCATGTGGCTAGCTTAGAACTCTAGCTTGATCCAGTACTGTCTTTTGGCATGTTTGATGGAGCTCTAAGTCATATCTGGATTTCCTTTATAGGTCAGGATCACCTGACAATACTTCAGCAGGCAGCAGATGTCCCTGTTCATCCATGGTTTCCAGTTGAACATAGAACACTACAGCACAAACAGGCCCTTCGGCCCACAAGTTGTGCCGAACACATCAAAAACCTACCCAGCCATAGACCTATCTATAACCCCCAATCCCATTGGATCCCATATACTCATCCAGAAGTCTTTTAAAAGACCCCAGCGAGTTCGCCTCGACCACCACTGATGGCAGCCGATTCCATTCACTCACCACCCTCTGAGTGAAAAACTTTCCCCTAGCATCCCCTCTGTACTTGCTTCCCTGCACCTTAAATCTGTGCCCTCTCGTCGCGACCATTTCAGCCCTGGGAAATAGTCTCTGAGAGTCCACCCTATCTATTCCTCTCAACATCTTGTAAACCTCTATCAGGTCGCCTCTCAACCTTCGTCTCTCCAGGGAGAACAGTCCCAGCTCCCTCAACCTGTCTTCATAAGGCATGCCTCCCAATCCAGGCAACATCCTTGTAAATCTCCTCTGCACCCTTTCAATAGCTTCCACGTCCTTCCTATAGTGAGGCGACCAGAACTGCGCACAGTACTCCAAGTGTGGTCTGACAAGGGTCCTATAAAGCTGCAGCATTACCTCCTGACTCCTGAACTCAATCCCTCGATGAATGAAGGCCAGTACACCGTAAGCTTTCTTAACCACATCCTCCACCTGGGAGGCCGATTTGAGAGTCTTATGGACCCGGACCCCAAGATCCCTCTGCTCTTCCACACAGCTAAGACTCCTACCTTTGATAGTGTACTCATTCATCCTGTTGGATCTGCCAAAATGGACCACAACACATTTATCCGCGTTGAAGTCCATCTGCCACTTCTCCGCCCAGTCTTGCATCCTGTCGATGTCATGCTGCAACTTCTGACATCCCTCCAGACCATCCACAACACCACCGACCTTCGTGTCATCGGCGAACTTACTTACCCATCCCTCCACTTCCTCATCCAGGTCATTTATGAAAATGACAAACAGCAAGGGTCCTAGAACAGATCCCTGGGGCACTCCAGATGAGAAATGCATGGATTCACTTTCACTGCACACAGTCTTACATAGAACATAGAACATTACAGCACAGAACAGGCCCTTCGGCCTTCGACATTGTGCCGACCAAAATAAAAAGCAATGCCCCTCCAAACTAAACCATTCCCTTCTCTTCCATATACTTATCAATTAACCTCTTAAACGCCACCAAACTTGGTGCATCTACAACAGCTGCAGGCAGGGCATTCCACGCCCTAATCACTCTTTGAGTAAAGAAGTTCTACACACTTAATAATGAAGTCAGTTACTGTAGTGGCATATTTGTTCAGGTTAGTCACTGAGTTTTGAAATATTGACCAATCTACTGACTTGAAGCAGTCCCATAGGAGATCATCCAATTTCTCACACCAGCATTACATAGAACATAGAACATAGAACAATACAGCACAGAACAGGCCCTTCGGCCTTCGATGTTGTGCCGACCAAAATAAAAAGCAATGCCCCTCCAAACTAAACCATTCCCTTCTCTTCCATAAAGACTTTCTTTAATAGATTCTCCTATTTCAGTTTTTGCTTGTAAGCCGAGAGTATAAGCGCAGTCTTGTGATCTGATTTGCAAAAGTGTGGGCAGACGATAGAATGGTAGCCATATTTGATATTTGTGTAGCAGTAGTCTAGAATGTATTTAAATTTATGATAATCATGTTCATACCCTCACAGTGATTACATCATTGGCACAGGAGTGGGATGTGAAGGTTTCATCCCGAATCTTCCCAATGTGATCCCACATGGCCCTATTGTAAGAGTTTATGACCGTAACAGGACTGCACCTAGGTCAAATGGGTCAGGAAAAACCCAGCCAATACAAATTTTCATGAATTGCATTGCACATACGAGCACAGCTTTTTATATATCGGACGTTTTCATCCCAACCTGCCAGGCAATGTCAGAATGCATTCCAACTTGACAAGAGACCAGAATCTCTGGCCCTCCCTGGGTCAAAGAAAAGTTTGCTCCTAAGGGAGACCCTCTCACCAAACTGATCACAGCTCGAGGAAACAGGAAACAAGAAACATGCACAAAATACCACTATCTTCTACACAATATTAATCAAAGCGTCTGAAAACTCTCTGACTAACTAATAAAACACTTGCAGCATAAATAGAAAGAACACAGTAGAGAAGTTGAAGCCCCCAACAAAGCTGGTACATGATCAGTAAATTGTGAACAAGTCAACAGTTCTTAGGATCATGGAATCCAGGAGAATTCCATGCAGGAGGAGATCAGTCGGCCCACCGATCCTGCTCTGGCAGCAATCTCACCGCTGCCATTAACTATACTCATTGGCAGGTTTTTGAGGAACCTTCTAAATTCAGCTGTTTATTGAGTGCAAACACACTAATATTTCATATGTTAAAAAGTTTTGCTTTTTTTTTATGAAAACAGTCACGGTTCCACAATCTTAATGGTTCTGCACATTTTTGAAGGCAATTTAAAGTCATTTGCAATAATTTAAAATCAAGTTACTCAAGATGGTGTGTAATCAAAAATGATTATTTATCATCAATCCAATTTTATAACGAGCTAGAAATACTTATTAAAGCAATTTATTTCAAATTACTGACAATTGTGCTAAAGCATTTATTCTGAGGAAATCTGCTCGGAATGGACTTGCACAACAACATCACAATTGAAAATGTTCTCATCGATGTTACTTCTGAGATATCACCACTGAAATCTGCTGTCACTTAATTACACAGCCAACCTTCATACAATAATTACACACTGGCGTAATTCATAATTTTCCATTTTGGAAAAGCAGGATGGAAATGCATTCAAAGGAGCAATTTACATATTGGCAAGAAGAAAAATAATAAGACTAAGGTTTGTGAGGGATTGAAAAATCAGCAAAGGATGAACGTAGAAACACAGAATCCCGACAGCACAGAAAGAGGCCATTCTGCCCTGCAAGTCGGCACCAACTACAATCCCACGCAGGCCCTTCCCCCTACCCCTACATATTTACCCACTAATCCTTCTAACTTATGTATCTCAGGGTACTAAGGGGCAATTTTAGCATGGCTAATCAATCTAACCCGCATATCTTTGGGCAGTGGGAAAAAACCGGAGCACCAGGAGGAAACCCACACAGACACGAGGAGAATGTGTGAACGCCACATAGACAATGACCCAAGCTGGGAATTGAACTCAGGTTCTTGAGCTATGAAGCAGCAGTGCCAACCACTGTGCCACTCCTGGAACTGATAAAAGACAGAAAATACAACAGAGGATCAACTCCCAAGAAATATAAAAAGAAAGTAACCGTGGGCAGGGATGATCTTACAAGGAAATACACAGCATTTCAGTGCAGGGCTCCAGTCAATGGGGGTGCCATAGTGTGTGAAACCACTGGAGATTTTCAGGGAGCAACTAGGTAATTTGAGCAGAGACGAGGACTGAGAGTGAGGGCTGGGCGGCAACTGGGACAGGAAGGGTGAGAACAGAAGCCAAGGCAGACCGGGTAAACCCACCAGCATCAAGGGCTAAAGGGCCTGTACTACGCTGTAATGTTCTATGAAAAGCACACGCAGTTAGTAAGGCTTAAGGCCAAGCCACCTGAATGAGAGATGGGCAGTCAGGAGGTGCCATGGCCAGACATGGTTTTTGGGGAGCAGTAGGGTAACTCAAACAGAGGCCAGGACTGACAGCAAGCAGGGACGGACAATCAGACTGGCAAGGGTGACAACACAGGCCAGACCAGATTGCCTGCAGCAGCAATCTGTCAGCCAGTGAGCCAGCAGGTTCTTAGGTTGTCAAGGGGAGCAGCTACAGGGGTGACTTGACCCTTAGGAGGGCTGGGCAGGCAAGGGTGAGGCCCTTACTAGTGGGCAGGTTACCATGGGGCAGGGTGCAATATCACTGAAGGCCTTGCAAAGAGAGAGAGAGTGCAGGTCCCCAAAAGCACACATCTTCCTCTGACCATGGGTATAAAGGAGATTACACAGGGACTGGGCTGAATGTTCTCTATGGAGATGGTTCATTGGGAAAAGAACAGGAGCAGTAGATGAGAGGAGGAAGAGGAAGAGGAGCGCTAGGGAGAGGACTCAGAGAAGCATCCCTACTAGACGACAAATTGGCCTCCTCTTGTAATATTTTCAAAAGAGGACTTCCTTCTTCTCCTACACTACTCCAATGTTAGATCCAACTCAACCTTACTGAATAGGTAATCCATCCTGCCCAACTCCAGCTTCCCTGTAACATCTCACTTCCCTATGGAGTTGTAAAAGGCTTTAGCACAAACCGCAGATCACTTCCTCATTCTCCTGCTCAGTGAGAGCTACAGTTCAGTGGCACGGAGGCAGGAAATTTACAGATTGGTGTCAGAATGAAATCCACCAAACTGAGGTGACATTGGCTTTAAATTTGATAAGTAATATTCTTATGTTGAAGTGTGCAGGGAGTAGTTATTAAGAGAAGTCAGATATTACAATGGCATGAGCACGTGTTAAGGAATATCCAACTTTAATAAACTGCCCAACAACCTATCTCGGCTCCCAAGGTTGTTTTGTGGCAGGAAACAGGAGCTGGGTTTGGTTTATGAGTCAGAAACACACCTCAGCGTTCAGATATCATAGGAAACAGGTTTTCTGTTCAGTTTGATTCACTGACAGTGGGGATAGAATCCATTTAAATTATTTAGGCGTCCAATGAGCTGTCTCCTTCCAGGGCCTGCCCACCCATCTTCAAGATCCACACTTTTCTGGAGAACCATGTCATGGAGGGCACAGCGGATGGCCACAATGACCAAGACCCTTGTAGGAAGGGATTGGAAGACACCATGTGACCAGCATCAAAATTTCAATGGTTGTTCTACGGGGTTCCCCTGAAGGGGTAGATAGTCCTGTCTTCAAAATGTTTCCTTGATGCCCAAGGATCCATCCATACAGGGTTGAAATGAAGATCCTGGGTAGCCTGGATTTGTGGAAAATGAGGGTCAGGGCAGCCACTAACAAATGAATGGACTCAAAAGATGCTCTTGTTTTGACCATTTGGTCTGTGGGGAGAGGAAGCCTTAGTGTTAATGGGTCTCACTGACTGGTTACTGGGCCTCTGATAGCCACCTGGATGTAACTGATTATGGTCTGCACTTGGGGGAATCCAGTTATGGAGGGAAAATCCAATGCTTTCTGCCCCAGCTGTCTAGTTTTGACAAAGAATATCAATGACAAGGGGACGCCTTGCCTGCAATGTTTACAAGATGCCAAAGTTCATAGCTGATCCTTGGAAGGAAAGCTAATAGATTCAAAACCACAATGACATTGACGGCTACAGGCACAGCATGGTGACTAGTGCAGCAAGACACAGATGTCTGTGAGCATCTGTTTGTAGTGTTACAATCTCCCGAATCACTAAGACTTAGAAATAGAACACTACAGCACAAACAGACTCTTCAGCCTGCAGTTGCGCTGATCATATCCATACCTACCAGGCCTATCTACAACACTCAATCCCATTAAATAATCATCCAGAAGTCTCTTAAAAGACTCCAACGTGTTCGCCTCCACCACCACCGACGGCAGCCAATTCCATTCACTCATCATTGTCTTAGTGAAAAACTTACCCCTGACATCTCCTCTGTACCTGCTCCCCAGCACCTTAAACCTGTGTCCTCTCATACTGACCATTTCAGCCCCGGGAAATAACCTCTGAGAATCCACCCGATCTATACCTCTCAACATCTTATAAACTTCTATCTTAATCATCTTCAGGTAACTCCACTTTTATTGGTGTGGGAGGTTGTAGCCTCCACTTTCCTTCTCACCCCCCGACTCTTTCCTTCCCTGTGCCCACTTAATGCCTGTTTATAACAGCACAGGCAACATACAAACCTCATATTGCCTGCTATTCAAACAAGAGTAGCATACAGTCCAAAAACAAGCAAGTTGCAAATTTGCTGCACATCAAGTTTATGAAATGTTAGCACCATACAAGCTAGCCCACACAATATGAAGCCAGCTTACACCTCTTAAACATGAAACATGTTCTGGTTCCAGCAGCTTCGAACCAGCTGCACTTTGTTCCCTCAGGTCCAACCCTAACATCATCAAACACATTGACAGTGGTGCTGTTGTTAGCTGGAATATTAACTCCTACTTAACATAAGCCAATTGCCAACTTTGACATTTTTCTACTTCACCTACACCATGCCCACCACTGAACATCAGGTCATTGTGCCCAGAACTATCAAAGACTCCATTTCCTCTGGAGATCTTTCATGCACAGAGCAAAGTTTAAATAGACTCCATTTTTGTTGAAACAAGTGGTTTATTCCCCCAATATGTTTATTCCAAATCTTTAAAGTGCACATAATTGAAAGGTGAACAAGGGTTTTTTAACTGTCAGGTTACTTAAAGTCAGCTCTTTAAAAACAAAAAAGTCCTGTCTGTGCCTGTGAGAATTGAAAGATTTATATTCTAGTAGTTTCAATAGCTGTTTCTTAACATAGCTTGAGGTGAAATAATAGAATTAATGTTTTTCTGCTTTCCAGTGAGATTGCAAACTCGTGGTTTGATTGACAGCTCAATGAAGTTATTAAAGGATAAGCTGTTTTGAATATAAGTATATTTTAAGAGATTAACTATTTGAAAGGATCAGAATATATTGAATGGGCTTTCATTAGTGGGACAGTTTATTTTTATATTGCTTAGTCTGTATTACAACTTTATTTAATTTCATCTCCAGAGTTCTGTCTATAGTGGATGTTGGGTGAGTTGACAAGGATGGTGTGTAAGTGAACTGTCCTTAATAGAGGTCCTGAGTTAGCATTAAGTTGGCACTGGGACTGTGGGATATTGATGACGGTTCATGAATTGATATACTATCATTAAGCAGACATAGGAGCTATAGGGAACATAGAGATGCCAGGGTTCATGAATTGGCATTAAGTTGGCATAGGAACTATTTACGGGCCATGCAGTTGTTTGCACAATTGGGTTTGACATGGTATGAGGTCATGGTTTGGCATGAGTCGACATCCTGCACCCACCCACAGAGTGAAGACCATTCGGTCACATTTTCTCAAGGAAGGTACAGTGAGCCAGGAAATTTCCGATGCCTGGTAACTGACATAGAAACGAAAACCAAGACAGCTGCATCAGTATCATAATTAACATTATTACTAATGTATTAATGCCACCAATGTGTATGGAGCTTTTTGCACACCAGGGCCTGAATATTCGATCCGGGGTTGAGAGTGCACAGCTGGGACTTTTCCTGGCTCCATAAACTCAACCAGGGAGCAAGTGGCCCAGAAGCTATGTTTTTTTCCCCCTAAGGCAATGGGGCTCCTTGGGAGTTCCAATCTAGGCAACCCCAGAGGATGCCTGGATTGGAAACCAGTAAGGTGGAAAGCCTGATACTGTGTATCTAAGTTAAAAAAAACATAGAACCACCCTCCAGCCATGAACCATTACATCCATTCAGTCCCACAAGACTCAATGCCTAAGCAATGCCAACCTCTGCTACCTCATGTCTCACCAACTTCACTAAGGCCTCTCATACCTTCCATGCTGACCTATGTCCAATGCCCACCCCCATGGCTCTTTATAGTACCGATGCCAACTTACTGCAAACTCATATTAACCCATCCTTCCTCACTACTACTGCATAATCATGTCAACTCACTCAATATCCATCAGGAAGACTATTGAGTTGGAAGGAGGACATAAGCATCATGTCTCCACCTAACACTAGGGATTCCAAGGCCTGTTGACTAACTCTCAATTGCCCTTGGGTAGCACGGGACAGACAATAAATGCTGGCCAACCAGTGATGCCCATGTCCCATGAATAATAAAGAAGAAAATCATGATGTTGTGCTGAGCTGAAGATTCAGTGAGGAATGATCTGAGATGCTCCTCAGCTACTGTTTAGGTCCAACTCCTGTCTGCCTACTGCCAGCATACTGACACTCCAGCTCATTCCTTTGTCCCTTTGCTCTCGAGGGGGATTAGTAATGAGGACCTAGGGTTGATTATATCATGCCAGAGTCCTATTAATGTGAATTAAACACTCTCATTAAGAGGACCTCACCATCTGATGTGCATGAGAACAGCTGTATCCCAATAGGGAGGAGGCCATTCCATTGGGAGGAAGATTAGAGATTCTGAAGCATTAAAGTGGTGAGCAACAATAATATTTAATTTAGGGACGCATCAACTTGTGTTAAATGATATTATTTCCCTAACTACAGGTGCCTAGCTTCACCTGTGCCCCTGCAATTACTTAGCCTTGTGTAACCTCCCACTATGTCTAGCTATGTTCCCGGGATGCTGCCTTCCTTACAACCTGCTGCCTGAGATATCCTTGGTAAGCATCCTCTGAGAACAGAGAATCAGAATCCCTATAGTGCAGAAGGTTGCTATTCAGCTCAATGAATCTGTGCAGACTCTCTGAAAGATTATCTTAGTCCAGGTCCACCCTCTCCACCCTATTCTGCCCTAAGGGTCATGAGTGGAAGAGGGAACTCACAATGTTAAAATGGCGGCGCGGGCTTGTTGGGCCAAAGTAGGGAGATTCCAATCAATATTTGGGAACTTAAAACTTCCCATCACAACAACTGTTATTATTATATCTTTCCAGGATTTGTTTCCCTATCTGTTCCTCAACATCCTTGTTACTATTGGGCAGCCTATAGAAAACACCCATTAAAGACATTGGCCTTTTCCTGTTCCTAACCTCCACCCACAGAGACTCTGCACACAATCTCTCCATGGTGTCCACCTTTTTTGCAGCGTGACACTATCTCTGATCAACAGTGCCACTCTCCCACCTCTTTTGCCTCCTTCCCTGTCCCTTCTGAAACATGGCACTTGAAATAACCAGTCCTGTCCCTGAGTCATCCAAGTCTCTATAATAGCCATCACATCATATTTCCAAGTAGTGATCCATGCTCTAAGCTCATCCACTTTGTTCACAACACTCCTTGCGTTAAAATAGATAGATCTCAAACCTTCAGTCTAAGCGCTCCCCTTCTCTATCACCTGCCTATCCTCCCTCTCACACTGTCAACAAGCTTTCTCTATTTGTGATCTAATCTCCCCTCTCCCAGTCATTTCAATTTGATTCCCACCACCGCTCCCCCCCCCAATCATTCTAATTTAAACTCTCCACCAGTAGCCTTACCAAACTTCCCTGCCAGGATATTGGTTCCCCCGCGATTCAAGTATGCTAGCATTTTTGGGCAATTTATTGATTAAAACCAGATGCAGGTCATAAAGAGGCTCTGGTCTGGGAGCTGTCATCTGAAGCTTCCTATATTGGCCCAGATAAGGGAAGCTGTTTACATTAACTGAGACAGTGTGGCTCTGATTTTTATGGCTGATAATGTATAGGACATATCAAATTAACTAAGGCTTTGTACATGATTGATTTCTGGTTATAAGTTGGTTGGATGACGAGAGAATCTTTCAGAAATGAATGGAGAATTGTGGATAAAAAGAAGTGTGAATTCTTTGTTTGGCAGTGATAACTCCAAAAGGCCAACCATTGCAACAAGATCTTGTATCTTCAAAGAGAAGATAGAGGAATTTCTTGGCCAAGGTTTTTCTAAACTCAGTAGTATTTATTTTAAGTTAAATAGTTGAAGTTGATGTTTAGTTGAAACTTGATGTTCAGTTAAAGTGCAGTTTAAGAATTAAAGTTCAGTTAAAGTTCACTAAAGAAAGATAATGAGTTGCAACTGTTCATGTGGGTGGCGTGATGGCACACTGGTTAGCACTGCTGCCTCATAGCATCAGGGACCTGGATTCAATTCCCGGCTTGGGTCACTGTCTGTGTGGAGTTTGCATATTCTCCCCTTGCCTAAGTGGGTTAGAACAAAGAACAAGAACAAAGAACAAAACAGCACGGGAAACAGGCCCTTCGGCCCAACAAGCTCGCGCCGCCGCCCCGATGTTCCCACCTCTACCCGTGATCCCTGTCCATGTTTATAGATCTATGGATTAAAAACCAAATTTCCCTCTGGGTGCTCTGGTTTCTTCCCACATTCTGAAAGATGTGCTGGTTAGATGCATTGACTCATGCAGACTAGGGGAATTTCACAATAACTTCATTGCAGTGTTAATGTAAGCTTTATTCGAGACTAATAAATTAACTTTAAAACTTTTACATAGAACATAACAGCGCAGAACAGGCCCTTCGATGTTGCGCCGACCAATTAGGAAAAAGCAATGACCCTCTAACCTAAACCATTCCCTTTTCGTCCATAAACTTATCTATAACCTCTTAAACGCCACCAAACTTGGCGCATCTATAACTGCAGCAGGCAGGGCATTCCATACCCTTACCACCCTCTGGGTAAAGAACCTACCTCTGACATCCGTCCTTTTGTTTGAGTTGGTACTAGAAGTGTTAAAGAAATAACTGAATTACTGTCCTTGTTTGTCTCATTAAACTGGAATGCTTGGAAAGTGTTTAACTTAAAAGATATTATACACCTATCTTTGGATACTAAGGGGCAATTTAGCATGGCCAAACCTCCTAACCTGCACATTTTTGGACTGTGGGAGAAAATCAGAGCACCTGAAGGAAACCCATGCAAACACAGGGAGAATGTGCAAACTTCACTCAATCACCCACGGCCACAAATTAAATCCCATTGCCTAGCACTGACACGCTCGCTCGAATTGATTGTGAGCAAGGTCATCCTGCCGAAACACATGGGGATGCTGCTAGCTCAGCACCTGGCATGTCAGATGGAATGTAGCATCTGTGGGTATGGTGTGAGAGAGCAGGGAGTGGTTGTGTGGAGGGAATGCCGCAACTATGAGAAAGCCTGGGGAGTGGGGGGAGCAAGATTGGGTGCTTGGGTTCCGCTAAGTGGCAGCATGTAGGATCCAAATTACATTCCGAGAGGTGATGGCAAGATGGAATGCAGAGAAGACATAGAGAGCACTTACCCTGTCATTCACTTTCTTACTGGCACTGATCAATGCTCTCACTGGCTCCCAGGTGGGGTTCATGATTTTGTTTGTAGGTCCCTGGCCAGCCCAAGGGTAGATTGTCCCATTTTCTCCACCATGGACTTGGTTGAGAAAAGGACAATACTGGCAATTTTATACTCAGGATTTAGATATTTCAAGCACATTTCAAGCACAGAGGAGAAATTGGATAAACTTGGGTTTGCTTTCACTTGAATGACATTTGGTAAACATTTACCAAATTATGCAAAATGTGGATAAAATAGTTAGTCAGACTCTTTTTCCCAGGGTAGAAACATCAATTACTTGGGGACGTGAGTTGAAAGTAAAAAAGGAAGTTAAAGGAGCTATGAGAGCAAAGTTTTTTTTAAATACAGAGGGTCATAAGTGCCTGGAATGTACTGTAAAGGAGGCAGTAGAAGCAGATACAATAGAGACATATAAGAGCATTTTGACAGATACACAAAAAGGAAGGAAATAGATACAGATTGCGTAGAGGCAAAAGGTCTTCAGTTTAGAAAGATGTCATGTATTAGTGGGCCGAAGGACCTCTTCTATTCTTTGTGTAACCTGATTTGCTCTTTGTGTAACCTGTACACATTTGGTTTCACGCATTTCTCATACCAAAATCATATGGGTGGAGACAGCTGCAGATTTATAATGGGAGCTGCTCCACAAAACACAAAAATTCTGAGCTGGTTTCATTCCTTGAAAATGGTGTTTGAACATAGAACATTACAGCACAGAACAGGCCCTTCGGCCTTCGATGTTGCGTCGACCAATATAAAAAGCAATGCCCCTCCAAACTAAACCATTCCCTTCTCTTCCATATACTTATCAACTAACCTCTTAAACGCACCAAACTTGGCGCATCTACAACTGCTGCAGGCAGGGCATTCCACTCCCGAACCCCCTTTTGGGTAAAGAACCTACCTCTGATATCCGTCCTATAACTATCACCCCTTAATTTAAAGCTGTGTCCCCTCGTGCTAGCTTTCTCCATCTAGGAAAAAGGCTATCACTGTCCACCCTATCTAAACCTCTAATCATCTTATATGTTTCAGTAAGGTCTCCTCTTAGCCACCTTCTTTCTAATGAAACCAACCTCAAATCCCTCAGCCTCTCTTCATAAGACCTGCCCTCCATACCAGGCAACATCCTGGTAAACCTCCTCTGTACCCTCTCCAATGCCTCCACATCTTTCTTATAATGCGGGGACCAGAACTGCATACAATACTCCAAGTGCGGCCGCACTAGAGTTTTGTACAGTTGCAACATGACGTTGCGGCTCCAAAATTCAATCCCCCTACCAATAAAAGCTAAGACTCCATAATGCCTTCTTAACAACCTTCTCGACTTGACTGCCTACTTTCAGGGATCTATGCACATACACACCAAGATCCCTCTGTTCATCTAGACTCCTAAGAATCCTACCATTTGCCCTATACTCTACACATTTATTATTTCTGCCATAGTGCATTACCTCACACTTTTCCACATTAAACTCCATTTGCCACCTCTCGGCCCAGCTCTGCAACTTGTCCAAGTCTCTCTGCAGACTATAACACCCCTCTTCACCATCTACCACTCCACCGACTTTAGTGTCATCTGCAAATTTACTAATCCTTTGAGGTGGGATTCAACCATTTTTTCTAAACTGAAGAGGTTATTTTTCATTGTGATAATTTCAGCTAGGGTGCTCACATCAGCTATAATCTGATTATATGGTGGGACGTGTTTGAACAGTTGAATGGCCTATTCATTTCCTGTAGAAACTTCAGCATCAGATCAGACTTACGCAACAACACTACAAAAACAAAGCACATACATAAAACAATATACAAGTTTATACTCCACAAATCCCAAGAGTAATATTCAGAATAATAGTTACATAAAAACTGGAATGTAATTCAAACAATTTCTCCTTTGTCCTTTCCTTCAGTCAAATCTGAGCATTTCAAATCAATGAAATGCTCAGAATTTAATCTTGGATTGAGTCTTTGAGTGCTATTTTTCCCAACTGATTTGTATTGCTGATTGTCCCAGCATGGACTGGAATTGGCTGTTATATTTAATGACATCAAACTGCTTCAAAAAAATATCAACCAATTGGAAGATTGAAATGAAATGTATTTGAAGAGTAGAAAAATATCATAAGGCTTTAAGAAACAGCACAGTACTTCACTGCTCAGCACAAACATTCCAACTTTATGTGGTGTCTCTTGGCTGCTGATGAAACTGATTTGCTGGACGTCACAGGGAATTTGTCAGTAACATACTAATGTACTTTTTTTGGTCACAACTGCTGTAGAAATCCTCATGGCAATTGCTAGTGCTTTTACATGTATTTAATCAAGGAATAAAGAAAATTGCAGCACAGGAACAGGCCCTTTGGCTCTCCAAGCCTGCTCCGACCATATTGCCCAACTTAATTGAAACCCCCTACCCTTCCAGGGACCATATCCTGCTATTCCCATTCTATTCATACACTTGGCAAGACGCCCCTTAAAAGTCAATACCAGATCCGCTTCCACTACCTCCCCCAGCAACAAGTTCCAGACACCCACTATGCTCTGTGCAAAGAAGTTGCCTCATAGATAGAAGACAGAGGGTGGTGGTTGATGGGAGATATTCATCGTGGAGTTCGGTGACAAGTGGTGTGCCTCAGGGGTCTGTTTTGGGGCCCCTGCTGTTTGTAATTTTTATAAATGATCTGGATGAGGGTATTGAGGGATGGATCAGTAAATTTGCAGATGATACTAAAGTTGGTGGTGTGGTAGATAGTGAAGAGGGGTGTTTTAGTTTACAGAGTGACTTGGACAAGTTGCAGAGCTGGGCCGAGAGGTGGCAAATGGAGTTTAATGTGGAAAAGTGTGAGGTAATGCACTTTGGCAGGAACAATAAATGTGTAGAGTATAGGGCTAATGGTAGGGCTCTTAATAGTGTTGAGGAACAGAAGGATCTTGGTGTATGTGTCAATAGATCCCTGAAAGTAGGCAGTCAAGTGGATAAAGTTGTTAAGAAGGCATATGGAGTCTTAGCTTTTATTGGTAGGGGATTGAATTTAGGAGCCGCAGCATCATGTTGCAACTGTACAAAACTCTAGTGCGGCCGCACTTGGAGTATTGTGTGCAGTTCTGGTCCCCACATTATAAGAAAGATGTGGAGGCATTGGAGAGGGTACAGAGGAGGTTTACCAGGATGTTGCCTGGTATGGAGGGCAGGTCCTATGAAGAGAGGTTGAAGGATTTGAGGTTGTTTTCGTTAGAAAGGAGGCGGCTAAGAGGGGATCTTATTGAAGCATATAAGATGATTAGAGGTTTAGATAGGGTGGACAGTGATAGCCTTTTTCCTAGGATGGAGAAAGCTAGCACGAGGGGACACAGCTTTAAATTAAGGGGTATGAGTTATAGGACGGATATCAGAGGTAGGTTCTTTACTCAAAGAGTGATTAGGGAGTGGAATGCCCTGCCTGCAGCTGTTGTAGATGCGCCAAGTTTGGTGGCGTTTAAGAGGTTAATTGATAAGTATATGGAAGAGAAGGGAATGGTTTAGTTTGGAGGGGCATTGCTTTTTATTTTGGTCGGCACAACATCGAAGGCCGAAGGGCCTGTTCTGTGCTGTAATGTTCTATGTTCTATGTTCTATACATCACCTTTAAACCTATGCCCTCCAGTAATTGATTCTTCCACCCTGGGAAAAAGCTTCTGACTATTCACTCTGTCCATGCCTCTCAATCTTGTAGACTTCTTCAGGTCACCCCTCAACTTTCGTCATTCCAGTGAGAACAAACCAAGTTTCTCCAACTTCTCCTCATAGCTAATGCCCTCCATACCAGACACTATTCTAGTAAATCTTTTCTGTACCCTCTCCAAAGCCTCCACATCCTTCTGGTAGTGAGGTGACCAGAATTGAACACTATTCCAAGTGTGGCCTAACTAAGATTCTATAAATCTGCAACATGATTTGCCAATTTTTAAATTCAATCTCTGGCCGATGAAGGCAAGCATGCCTTACGCCTTCTTGACTACCTTCCCCACCTGCATTGTCACTTTCAGTGATCTGTATACATTTACACCTAGATCCCTTTGCCTATCTATGCTCCTAAAGGTTCTGCCATTTACTGTATATTTCCTATTTGTATTAGATCTTCCAAATGCATTACCTCACATTTGTCCGGATTAAACTCCATCTGCCATCTTTCTCCCTGCCCAAGTCTCTAAGTAATCTATATCCTGCTGTATCCTCTGATGATCCTCATCGCTATCTGCAAATTGACCAACTTTTGTTCATCTGCAAACTTACTAATCAAACTTAACTAATCAGTTACATTCTGTTTCAAATGACTTATATAGATTACAAACAAAATCTTTAAAATCTAATCTTAGCAAACTCAGACTTGGCCAATATCCTAACCACAACCAATTCAAAAACAGATTATTGCAGTAAAATGGTTTAGTAACTGTTATGCATATAGTTGGAGTGCATCATCAGTGAGGTCAGATCACATTGAACTGATGCTGAAAGAAAATTCCAGACAAGTTGAATGCAGTTAGTCAGGCTAGTTGAACTTTGCAAGCAGAAAAAGGGCAATTTTTCTGGGTGATAGGGAGCCTTCCTGAGAACAGCCACCAACTCAGTTCATTAGGTGAACAACTGGGCAATTAGCAATCTGCTCATAAACAGAGCCAGGATGAAGAGTATGGCAAAGTCGACATGGAACAAGATGCTGAGGATACATCTTTCCTCTTAACGTACCATGTCTACATAGTGGCAGAAAAAAATCTTTCTGACAAAAGAAGAAATGGCCCATTAATGGCCCAGCCATTAATGCTGAGCCTTACTGCCTGACAGACTGAATATTGGGTTCAACAACTTCAGCACATGAGCTCTGTCCATCACCTCCACTCTATTTATTTCATTTCTCGTTATCATATTAATCTATTTTTATCACTTTATATATTTTTAACTTCTTCCATTGTTTCATTTGTCCATTTCTAAACCTCGTACCTCACTAGGACCATCTACCACATGCTTTTGACACTCTGCCCATTCATTCTGTAATTTACATATTTCAATCTCTTAATGGATGCCATTAGTACCATTTTCAGTCTTTATAACCACCCTTACATTCCATGTCTTTTTGTCGAAGACATCTTGGTCAATTACACCAAATGCACCCTCCTGACAGATATGCAGTATAAATTTTGTCTTTTTGTCCTATTTTCTTTGTCTTCAGCTCTGACAAAGTCATCTCTAGTCTAAAAACAATGGCTCTATCCTCTCTCCATAAATGCTGTCAGACCTGCTGAGGTTTTCCAGCATTTTGTGTTTTAGTTTCAAATTCCAGCATCTGCAGTATTTTGCTTTTACATTAATGCTGCTTCTGCAACAAGAAGGACCAGCAATAGGATCCCCTGATTACTTCAGTGTCAAAAAATCCCTTTTGAATTTATGGTTTGACATGGTTGTTCAGTGATGGACATTCTTGATTTGGGATAACAAAGAGAATTACTGTATTTTCGTTATCCTTTTAACAAAGTGCTACAGTCACCTGTTTTTGCACCCTGAGTAGAGAGGACCATGGTTCAAGTTGAAGATTGTTGGCATCATATCAGAACAGAATGGATACTCATGTGCCTATGTCCAACTTAAAATTAGTTTTGTGGGCATTGACTGACTATGATGTAAGACCATAACCCCTTGCTCCCAATCTAAAAAAAAACTGCATTTTTAGGGGATTGTACCTCTGGCAGCATGTGGCAATGGACCTATCAGGAGGCAGTTAGGCCTCCAAGATGGCAGATACCAAAGCTTCTGGATTTCACTCCAACTGGCTTACAATTCCATGCAGTGTCTCAAGAGGCAATAGGCACCCAGAGGGAAGAGGAGGGCTGCAACCTATGCCAAGGCCTTCTACCCAGAAGACTCTAGACATTGCCAGGGCATCTGAATACCCCTCTCCCAGGGAATGCCCACCAAGGGCATCACAGGCAACACAACTGAGCACCTCCCTCTGGACCTAGCATCAGGCCTTGTAAGATTCAGAAATTGTAGCATCACTAAAAGGGCACAGTGAAGGAGTACACTAGTTTGGTTTAGGAAAATAGGTACTGTTAAAAAAATCACACACATCTGTTTGATTGCACTGTTAAATATCACTACTTAATGTTATTGTACTATTAGTTTCACCAACTGTTATTGCATCTCACAATTGTGGCTAATCTGTATGTGATTGTTCTCCCCATAGGGATAACTGCACCCCGACTGTAGGCATAGAGCTGTGTGATAGAGGCCTTTCAGTCCATTGGGCATGCACTCTCCAGTTCCCAGCATTTGTGCCAGACCCCTGACTGGTGTTAGACTCCAGGCTTCATTCCAAGCAGATGCAGCAGAGAAGGTGCTGTCGGTTACAGTGTCCTGGCATCCACAGGTGCTGTCGGTTAAGAGCCTATGTCCTGGCATCCACAGCACCCACCGGATCCTAGGTTGACAACCCCTTCAAGGCCACCCTCAACCCTGGGGGCACTGAACTGCATGATGTTGCCCTCAGGGATCAGAGGCAGCATTATAGCACAGTGGCTAGCACTGCTGCTTCACAGCATCAGGGACCCAGATTTGATTCCCGTTTGGGTCACTGTCTGCATGGAGTTTGCACATTCCCCCCGTGTCTGCAGGTTTCCTCCTAGTTTGAAAGATGTGCTGTTTAGGTGCATTGGCCAAACAGGCACCAGACTCTGGCAACTAGGGAAATTTCACAACAACTTCATTGCTGTGTTGATATAAACTTTACTTGTATTAATAAATAAACTTTATTTTACAAATGTTGGCCAGGCAATAACATGCACTTGGAGAACAGGAGTCAGACTTGTGTGGCACCAGAGCAGTATCACAATTTGATGCAGAGTAAGTCATCCTCATTCTCCTGCCCAGACCAAAAACATGACAAACCCCAGCCCATCATCCTGGTGCCATGTCAATTGGACCCGTGGCAGGGTTAGTGCTGTGGAAACAGGTGGAGGGCGGTGTTACAGTTTTCTGAGGAGTGTTATAGATTTCCAAGGAGTACTGAAAGGATGAGGGCTCGCAGCTGCCAGACCACAGCACTACTGGGTGAACCTTGCTGGAATGATTACATTTTAGAAACCCTACAATGCAGAAGGAGGCCATTCAGCCTATTGAACATGCACCGACAACAATCCCACCCAGGCCCTATCTCCATAATCCCATGAATTTACAACACTTATCCCCCTGAAACCAAGGGGCAACTTAGCATGGCCAATCAATCTAACCCGCACATCTTTCTTCCCCATCTGTCACTGAAAACCAACAGTCCTATTTTGCTGAAGGCAGAGGTCTGCAAGCTGCTGTAAAACTCATTTTCTCTCTGAAAGCTGTAGCAAGTATATTCATGGCTGCTAATTGTATTTAAAGTGGCATTTAAACCTCTAAGAGGAATATTGCTTATTTAAAACTGAAAGTCAGAAGCTACAAAGTAAATTTGACTCTTAATTTTTAAACTATTATTCAAGTATTAATAGTTAAGCTGCTTTATTTGTTTGAGTTATAAATAAACTGTGCTATTAAATAAAATTTGTTTCACTATAAAGATCTCTAATTTTTCAGTGCAATTACTCTTGAAAGAAGTAGCCTTTCTTCACATGTATGCCAAAATAGAAAAGTTGTCAGAGTCTAGTTTGATATCTTGATGTAATTTGGGATTATGGTCCAGGGCCCTAACAGTATCTTGAACAGAGTAACGATGTCTTCTTTGATCATATCTCCATAACTGTAGACTAGCGGATCATCCACAAGCACTTTGATTCTGAGAAAATCATTGACTATTTCATGCTATCTGCATGAATACTCTTCTGGAGCAATAAAAATGTTAACTGACATACATAACAAACTGTTAACTCCTAAATGGCATCCAGAACCCAATCAGAAAACCCTGTTGCTTTAAGTGAACTTCACTTAACGCCAGTGTCTAACACTTCACATTAACTTGATGCTCACCTTCTGCAGTCCTCATTGTCACAGGTGATTGTTACTTTAAAGCCAAAGAGTATAACCTATTCTAGAGCTGGCTTATCCAACTTTTTTTGGTTAGCGAGCCACATTCAAGATTTTCTCTTGCTCAGGGGGCACTGTTCCCTTTCCAAGGCTACGGGACTGTGAACGTAACTGCTGTAGGAGGGGTAGATAATTGGTTGGATGACTCCTTGACTAATTGCTGTTCTGGCCCAAGAGCAGCCTTCTCCTTCCCCACTCCCTTCTGCGCCAGATGCGATAAAACAAAAATATCAATAAATTAAATACAAATGACAAGGGGATTCAGCCTTTGGTGGGGCACTATAATCGAACCACTGTCAACATTGGGGCATATATTGGCAAATTGGTTAGCACTGCTACCTCACTGCTTCAGGGACCTGGGTTCAATTCCCGGCTTGGGTCACTATTATATTAATAAAATAGTGTCGAATTGACATATTCTCCCCCTGTCTCCATGTGTTTTCTCCCACAGTCCAAAGATGTGAGGATTAGGTACATTGGCCATGCTAAATTGCTTCTTAATGACCTGGGATGCATAAATTAGAGAGATTAGCGGGTAAGAAATGTGGGATTACTTGGATAGGACCTGGGTGGAATTGTTGTCGGCGCAGGTTCGATAGGATAAATGGCCTCCTTTCCGCCCTGCAGGGTTTCTCTGATTCTATGAGATTTACTAAATTAAATAAAAATGTCATTCCCGCAGTGATGATACACCCCAGCCTCTGTAGCAGTCTCTCTTTATATTCCTGAATATATCTGTAGCTAATTGGCAAATTAACAAATAAATAGATCAAAGTAAACTGATAGCCTGCGATCTCTATTCATTCACTTTTGACTTCATCAAACATAAGGTCAAATAAACAAATGAGTAAATCCAGTTTGAAGTGATTTAAATTAAAAGCCACTAAGAAGCACTGTAACTGAGAAAACAAAAATCCAAATAATTTTACCCAAACAAATTAACATGTTATTCTGGGGGCCAATAAAGCACTTCAGTCCCTGTAACACCCACTATTCACAAAGAGCAAATAAAGTGAAAAATCAGTAAATTAAACAGAGAATTCAGGGGATGACAGCCTCTGATGGGCCAATGAAACTAAGACAAAACAACAAAGGAAACTTAACTAAACCCAACATGAAATTAAACGGGAGTGATGAACCCCTACCCTGCTGCAAATCACACATCATGGAAAGGCTCCCTTATATATACACTCTTAAGAAACAAAAAACAAACAAAATTTAAACTAACAAGGAGGGGAACTTCTAGTTATACTCTTCATTGCTCAAATAAAAATCAATAAATTGAGGGAGTGATAGTGACATTGGTACCTGGTGGACATTGTGATAAAAAAATTCAACTACAAATGAGACTTAAAAATTAAAGTATATGTTTTCTTATTTATTCTCTTTTTAATAAAATCATCAATAGATTAAACAAAAAATTACAGAGGTGATAATCCTGTGAGAGTTCTGCCCTGATGGGTGCTGTAACTAAAATATATCGAAAGAAAGCTTAATAGATTGAAACAAGAAATGAAGAAATGTCATTCTGAGGAGTGATGATGCACGCCAGCCCAAAGATGGGGATCTTTCTTTAGATGTACTTAAGGTACTTAATCTATCAATACCCTTCACCTTTTTTAATCGTACAACATCACATTAAATCCACATCCTTAACAGCATAATACCGTCATTTTACAGATTCCCTATCTTTAACAATTTTATAGAATAAATATTTCGAAATAAAGCAAAAAGAATACAATAAAAAGTCTGGCACATTCTCCCTCTTGGGTGCGAGGGCAGGTGCAAGAATAATTACATCCATTTTCATCCCCTAAGAGTACTTTAAACTAACTGTACTTGAATCTCCATCTGGAAAATTAAATTGGCAGCGATACCATACCCCAAGCATGTAAACTTAAGTATGCATATTTATTAATGTTTTCTCCCTTCTTAAAATATAAGCATTTTTCATCATAGTACTTAGCCAATTAGGATTAGTATTTGTTCTTTCTTAGTTTATAGCTAATTCAACTGTCCAATCAAGCTTCTTAACTACTGTTTCTTCTCGATTGTAACATTTCTTTGTTGGCCTAGCGCAATTTCTCAGAGTACAAGTAACATTTTCAAGATAAGATTGTCTATTCATGTTTATTCCACACCTATTCTGCTTAAATGTCTAAACCAATTTATTTGAAGTCTGCAAAAAACATGACTGCCAGTCTTAAAAGCCTCTTCAAATGAATTTATAACATGGTTCAAATTCCACAAATATCTTCCCCTTAGAAAATTGACATGCATCTAAAATATGTCTGGGACTTTCCCTTTGTGATACCAATTCAAAATAGATATTTTCACCCCAACATCAATGAGAAACAGTACTGATCTTGACTCAGCAATCTATCCAGTGCTCTTGATGGTATATACATGCCACACCATACTTCCAAGCATCATCTATGCGTCAAACCAATGAAGTCCTGTTCTTTGATGACCTGCAGAGCTTTTCAAAATGATCCCACTTTAAACGAAAGCTACAATTTTCCTTGAGTTGGATATGGGTGCTATGAACTAAGAGTAGCTCCATAATTTGGGCCGTACCTCACCATTAATGGGGTGCATGATGATCAGACTGCTGGTCTCATGTCTTTGTCTCAGAGACAATGTACAAGTACCCAGTTCTTGCAGATCACTGCTGCAACAGCATTGTCCAATGCATAATGATTAGGTCTTCAACTCTAAAATTCAATGATGCCATGGCATGGACAGGTCTCCCCGTCAAGAAAGGAAAGGTCCAGGAGTCAGCAAATTTAAGCTTTTTTCCATCATCTTCATCAGCAGATTGTTGCACATATCATATTTTGTAGCTATGCCCAAGTCCACACCCAGGTTTATCTCATCAAACACACTGAGTATAAATAGTAAACAGATTCGCATATACAAACAAAACAAATTAACGCTACAGGTTGGATAAGTTCCCTGTAAACATTTCCAGGTTCTATTCATAGTTCCATATTTCAATCTGACATTAACTCATAAACTTTAAGAACAGCAACTTTACAATATTTTTGTTCAGACTATTAAAAGAATTGCTATGAGAAATTACTGCAAGCAAATCTCTGCTTTGTGACATTATCCGACATCTGGTCCGCTCTTTATTGCCCCTCTGTGGTGATCAGCTAATTGTTCAACCAACTAACCAGAGGAAATGGTAATGTTGTAATAATGTTATTGAAATAATAATCCAGAGGACCAGCTTTCAGGGACCTCCAAACTTTTCAATACAAGGGCCACATCATATATTTTACACATTTTCACCAGCCAAACAGTACAAATGGTTCTAAAGTTAGGGAGTTACTTTTATAATAGTTATGTTTTCTAAAAAAGGCATCAAATAATTTTAAATTCATTGCAATTGGTGACTGCGTTACAGCAGCACACGGCAATTGGCTGCAGCAGATGTCAATCACAATGTGGGTGTTGCACTGAGTACATCGATCTATGATTGGTCTGAATTACCTCCGTCATTGTTCTCGCTCATGGAGCTTACAGATTGGATAAAGCAGCTGTCACTCAGTCAATGCAGAGCGGCAATTGGATAGCAGATGTCTCAATTTCTGATTCGCTTAATGAACTGTCACAGGATAGAACATTACAGCGCAGAACAGGCCCTTCGGCCTTCGATGTTGCGCCGAACAATTAAGAAAAAGCAATGACCCTCTAACCTAAACCATTCCCTTTTCATCCATAAACTTGTCCACTAACCTCTTAAACGCCACTAAACTTGGCGCATCTACAACTGCAGCAGGGAGGGCATTCCATACCCTAACCACCCTCTGGGTAAAGAACCAAACTCTGACATCCGTCCTATAACTAGCACCCCTTAATTTAAAGCTATGTCCCTTCGTGCTAGCTTTCTCCATCCTAGGAAAAAGGCTATCACTGTCCACCCTATCTAAACCTCTAATCATCTTATATGTTTCAATAAGGTCTCCTCTTAGTTGCCTTCTTTCCAACGAAAACAACCTCAAATCCCTCAGCCTCTCTTCATAAGACCTGCCCTCCATACCAGGCAACATCCTGTGTGGCTCTGATTGGATAATAGGTCAGTGTGGAGGCAGAGGGGGCCCCCATATGTCCATCAGACACCACATGGAGCAGCAGCAAATGTCCAACCTGTGGCTTCCATACCCATGTCTGGGTCCTGAGTAAGTGGCGGAATTCCAAACGTGGGAATGTTTTCGGCAGCAGGAATCCCGTCCCACCCCACGGGCTGCGGGCTAGATATAGACCCCTGCTCTGGGGGAATGAGTTGAGATCCCATGACAATGAATAGTGGCATTTAAATCCAATTAATAAAAATCTGGAATTAAAAGTGACGGGGACCATGAAATTATCACTTGTCATGATATCAGAACTGATTCACTAATATTCTTCATGGAAGGAAATCTACCATCCTTAACCTTTCTGGCTTACATATGATCCAGAGCAATGTGAGAATTCTCAGCTCCCCTCACAAGCCTATCAGTTCAAGGGCAATTTCGGATAAGCAACAAATGTTAACCTTGCCAAGAAATGCTCATATCCCACAAAGAAAAGGTAAATTTTCAATCTGTTCTTGATGCTAAGATTCCTGTCCAGGAAAAATGTGGAATGTTGTGGGTACTGTTGACCACCTATCCATATCTCGGCAACAGCACTAATGTTGGGCAATTATACTAACAAGAAAATGGAGGAGAGTGAGCCGGAGTTCAGGAAATGAAGCAGAGACAGAGAGAGAGAGCAGGAATTCAGGGATATAAAATCGCAGAGAGAGCGATTGAGAGTTTAGGGACAGTTGCGCACAGGCAATCAGGTTCACAGGAAGTTGTGCACGGGCAATTTAGCCTTTGAACCATTGTATAACATCACGCGGGTTATTGTTAAGTGATAAAATGATTCTCCTGCTGCTTCTCACGATCCTTGCCCTGTCAGTCAAGGAGGGAAAATAGAGTTGGAATTGTGTAGACTTGGGGATAGAACAAGGCAAACAGCTCTGTAACGATGACTCTGTCTATTGTAACCATCCGACACATGGAATAGACCTCTGGGAAGTAACCCATAGGGACCATTGCTCAGGTCTCTGAAGCATCTGGAATATATGTACAGCATTCGGAGTCAACTATAGTGCATGTCCCACCTTGGGAGGCTAGCACATAATCGAGTGTCAATCGGTTCTGTAACACAACGGTCCAAATAGCTACAACATCTGCTGATATCTTGGAGACGGCTGTGTTCACCTCCTCAAACCTGTCTCTAGTCTCATTTGTGGTTCTCTCTAAGGGCTCAGCCATACATATAAGTTCTGATGCTGCCTTTGCCATCCCATAAGGTAGGTATGTTGTCGTGAACAACCGTGCTGACTCATTAATGGCTCGTTTGGCCCTGAGCAGGTGTATCTCGGGGTAGTCCCATAAGTCAGTGTAATGGTGAATATAGGGCACCACATTTGCTAAATAACACAATCTTGCTAATCCCATGGAAGCCACGCATAGACATTGCTTCCACAGACAAAATAGGTACTATTATATGCAGTCATACTGCTTATGTAAGCAGAGGAGAGTTTGATCATGACATCGGCTGTGGATTGCAATCTGTTTCACCAAAGCCCAGGTACCACTAGTGACATTACCCTGCTGAGTACCACATTGCTAACTCTGTTGGACAGGTCAGGTGATTGGGGTCTCCCATGCAATGTAACTTGGTGTAATTGGAGTTTCCCGTGATTAGCTGAGAGACCAGGATGGACCTGTGCCCAGCAACAGCAGAGGGCTCAGGGCAATGAGTACATCAACACAAGATTTGGTTGATCCAAGAGGTCATTGCATTGATCTCTTAAAATCGGATCCCCTCATGAACATTTTTGTGTATATGTCCCACTTGTATGCATTAAAGTCAAATTTGAGCAACTGCTGGGTCTGCTCACATGCATGGAGGAAGGGTGGAGGGGTGGGGGTGGGGGTGGGGGTGGGGGGGGGGGGGGGTCCTTAATTCCCTATCCCTTTGTCGACTCCAAAAATGGTAGAACGCACTTTGAGTCAAGATGGAACCCAGGTTGGACCACTATGCAAGGTATTTTCAATATCAGCAGGAGTGATGCTGTTTTGGGGTTAGGAGTCTTTAACAACCATTACCAGCCTAGTTATAGCAGATCAGATTCTCCTCCTCACTTCATTGTGAAAAATCAACAAAAGGGATCTATCCACTTGGTTCAAAACTGAACCATACGTGTTAGCCATAGCAACTGTACTCAGCAGGGTAATGTCACTAGTGGTACCTGGGCTTTGGTGAAACAGATTGCAATCCACAGCCGATGTCATGATCAAACTCTCCTCTGCTTACGTAAGCAGTATGACTGCATATAATAGTACCTATTTTGTCTGTGGAAGCAATGTCTATGCGTGGCTTCCATGGGATTAGCAAGATTGTGTTATTTAGCAAATGTGGTGCCCTATATTCACCATTACACTGACTTGTGGGACTACCCCGAGATACACCTGCTCAGGGCCAAGCGAGCCATTAATGAGACAGCACGGTTGTTCACGACAACATACCTACCTTATGGGATGGCAAAGGCAGCACCAGAACTTATATGTATGGCTGAGCCCTTAGAGAGAACCACAAATGAGACTAGAGACAGGTTTGAGGAGGTGAACACAGCCGTCTCCAAGATATCAGCAGATGTTGTAGCTATTTGGACCGTTGTGTTACAGAACCGATTGACACTTGATTATGTGCTAGCCTCCCAAGGTGGGACATGCACTATAGTTGACTCCGAATGCTGTACATATATTCCAGATGCTTCAGAGAATATAACACGCTTGGCAGATCATATTAAATATGTAGCAAAAACAATACAGGATGAGGGGAAACAATATCACAACAATAACCCTCCGGGCTGGCTGGGGCAATGGTTCAGGTCATGGGGTTCATACCTGATACATGGATTGATTGTATTAATTGTAATTGCTTGCTATTTTTGTATGACGTTATTGACCACCTGTTGTAAAACCGTAACAGCCCGGGTTATACCGGGCACAAGTGTACAGGCAGAGGGGTCAGATCTCCTGACAAAGGAGCTGGGTCCATATGCTGGTAATATTTGGTTCTAAATTGGTTATGGGGCCATGCTTTGGTACAGCCTCAGCAAAAGGGGAGAAATGAAGAAGGGAACAGGTTAATGAACTTTGTAATACTTAAAGATTTGCGTAATGCATTGCAAGACTTGTGTTTGCATCCCTGTAACCTTGTATAACAGTTATCTGTTTGTGCAACGTTGTAGCCTTGTATGTTGACTAAACAAACCACAGGTGTTGAGATATGATGACGGCTAACCATACTAGAGGAACAGAACAGAGATAGACAGCCTTGGAACAGCTATGATTACAATGGATTACGCAAAAGGATGAAACCGCTGAGGCAGCAATAACCATATTATGGATGATGAGCCATGACAGATATTCTGGAGAACTGCGAACGTGACAAGGGGCAGGAACCAGGATGTATAAAAATTTACTCTTGCTTGTGTTCGGGGAAAAGTCTGGTGAACCACTGTAGGAACCGGGCTTCTCCCAAAAGTTTTTGTAATAAACCCGCTGTACTTTGACTCACAACTAGTCTTAGAGGTATTATTTACCAACAACATTAGTTATTCAGAAATTCCTGCTCGGAGTTGCATGTAGCCTGGTAGCAATCCTGCAGTTACTACCTTTGAGGTCCTACTTCTAAATGTAACTCTTAATTCCCTAAATTCAGCTGTCGGACCTCACTCATTTTTTTACTATATGCACCACAACAGCTGACTGTTCAGCCTCCCCCTCCAGAATGTCCTACAGCCCCAAGATATCCTTCACCCTTGCACCCGGGAAGCAACGTACCGTCATGGAATCTCATTTGTGTCCACAGAAACACCTGTCTGTTTTGCTTACAATACAGTCCCTTATGTCTATACCTCTGCCATTCTTTTTTCCTGCCCTCCTGCGTAGCAGAGCCAGCCATGGTGCCATGAACTTGGCTGCTGTCACCCTCTTCTGCTGAACCATCTCCCCCAACATAGCTTTAAATTAATAATGGTTTTAGGACAGATGTCAGAGGTAGGTTCTTTACCCAGAGGGTGGTAAGGATATGGAATGCCCTGCCTGCGTCAGTTGTAGATGCGCCAAGTTTGGTGGCGTTTAAGAGGTTAGTAGATAAGTTTATGGACGAAAAGGGAATGGTTTAGGTTAGAGGGTCATTGTTTTTTTCTTAATTGGTCAGCGCAACATCGAAGACCGAAGGGCCTGTTCTGCGCTGTAATGTTCTATGTTCTAACAGTATCCAAAACTGTTTTGGAGGGAGATGACCGCAGGGGATTCTGACTGACTGGTCCTGCACAACCATTAATGAGATTTCGTCCAGACTGAGGGTATTAGGGATTTGGAGCTCAGTGAGTAACTATTGGCATGTGCTTCTTTTTTTATCTCTTTAAAAGTCAATAGAGAGCGAGAGTTCAGGGATATAAAGTCGGTGAGAGCTGTCAAGTATTTAGAGATATGAAGCAGAGAGAGATGAGATGTTCAGAGGTTAACATCCCATGAATCTCCTATGATCTTGGCCATTTGTAAAAAATGTTTTACAAGCTGAGACCCTGCAAAATTGCAAACACAACTAATTGCTTTAAGATAAAGTGAAAAGTCTCCATTAGCTTAAAGCTGTGATTAACTGCAAGTTGTTTAAAACAACCTGTGCTGCTACTTCCTATTCTGAATTGTCACACTGACCTTGTAAATAACGAAATATAATGAAACTTTTGCTTTATTAAATCAGTCTAGACTGGACTTGCTGTTCTTGTTTGAAGGAGATAACATTCACTTTATGGACAAAGTAATGTCCATAACTTTCAGGGATATAAGAGTTCAGGGATATAAAGTTGCTATCTCACACTGGAGCAATGGTGGACGTGCAGTTTCGATGGCAACTTGGGGGAGAGAGGCGGGATTCAATATATTTTTACTCACATACTGTATTTGTACTGACTTTTTCTGTTGCTAAGCATGTGATCTGGGTGAAGTTATACTGTGTGTATGTGACTAATTGCTGTAAAAAGAGTATGAAGAGGGAGAATCCCCCCCGCCCCCCCCCGTTTGAGGGAGTATCACTCAGCCAAGGTCAGAACACTGTTCTGAGCTAGTATAATGATCCTCAGAGAGTTTGTACTTGTTTGAGAATAAAGAACTGGGTTTTCTTATACAGATCAGTGTTTTGTTCTTGCATCAAGTACATAAGGGTCTCTGAAAAATGAACTTGACAGAGAGAGCAAGAGTTCAGGGATATAAAGTAGTAAGCAAGATAGCTAGAGTTTAGGAATAAAAAACAGTGAAAAGGGAGCGATCCAGAAAACAAAGCCAAAAAAAAGTGAGAGAGTGGCAGTTCAGGGATATAAAGCGGTGAGAGAACAAGAATTCAGAGATATAAAGCAGTTAGAGAGAGTGAGTTCAGTGATTTAAAAATGGTGAGAGAGAGAGAGAGTGGGCACGCAAGTGTTAAGGGATATAAAGCGGTGAGAGAGAGAGAGAAAACTACGGTTCAGGAATATAAATCACTGAGAGTGAGAATTCAAAGATGTGTAGCACTGAAAAAAAGCAGGATTTCAGACATATAAAATGCAGAGAGCAGGAGTTCAGAGTTATGAAGCACAGAGAGAAACGGTGTGAGTGAGGATTTAGAAGTATAACACAGTGATAGACAGTAAGAATTCAGGGATATAAGACAGTGAAAGAAACGGAAAGATGGAGGAAAATAAAGTGGAGAATGAGAGTGTGTTCAGGGAAGTAAAGTACACAGAGACAGCATGAGAGTTCAGTGATAATAAGGCAATGAGGGGGGAGAACACATGATTTAGGAATATACAGCAGTTGAGGGAGTAAGGGTTCAGGGATATAAAGTGGAGAGAGAGAACTAAATTCAGAGATCAAAAGTGGAGAGAGCAAATAAGGTTCAGGGATATAATGCAGGGAGAGAGAGTGAGTATTTCAGGATATGAAACTGTGAGGCAGAACAAGAGATCAATGATATAAAGGGCGAGAATGAGAGATCAGGGATACAGAGCAGAGACAGTGAGCTCAGGGAAATAAAACGGGGACAGCCTGCACGAGGGTTCAGGATATGAAGTGGAGAGTGCAAGAGATCAAGGATACAAAGCAGAGAGACAGAGAATGAATTCAGGGATACAAAGTAAAAGAGAGAAAGCACCAGAGTTCAAGGATATTAAGTGGAGAGAGAGAGTGAATTCAGGGATAAAAAGCCATGAAGAAGAGAGCTTAAATATAAAGTAGTGAGAGACTGAGAATCCAGGTATACAAATATAAATTACAAATGGAACTGACTGGTGTTTCTGCAGATGCAAATGACACTCCAGGATGGTATGTTGCCTCTCTGGTGCAAGGATCAAGGATGCCTAAGAGCAGCTGCAGGGTATTCTGGAGGGGAAAGATGAACAGCCAGCTGTCATGATGCATCAAGGCACTAAAAAAGTCAGAAAAAACAACTTAGAGGAGATCTAATAGAGGTGTACAAGATGAGGGGTATAGATAGAGTAAACAGAGTTAAGCTTCCTCCTTGGATGGACTCAAATAGCAAAAGGGGTCACAGTCATGGGCTTAGGGTGAGGGGAGGGCAAGGTATAATTTGGATGCTAGAGGGAGTTTTTTCACACAGAGGGTGGTGGAGGTATGGAATGCACTGCCAAGTAAAGTGGTGGAGGCAGGTATTCTGGAGTTATTTAAGAAATACTTAGATGGGCACATGAACAAAATGGGAATGGAGGGGTATAGAAAACTGATTTAAAATAGGGATCATGAGCCATGGGAGTCCCTTGGAAGTGTGTAAATAGATGATGATATTGATGTACTTGTTTTTATCCTACAGGTGCTTTGGTCCACCTTGTTGTCTAACGAGGGACATACACGTGATGGGTCGTGAGAGGACTGCTCTTGGATCTTTGAGAGTATCCTAGTGCTTCACGTCGTTAGTGTACGCTTGACCTGGACCATTTGATGGGCAACACAACAGCTCAGTGACTACCGCTGTGCTGTGCAGATACATGGATTTGGGCCTGTGTCTGTGGGAGTTTGCGCATTCTCCCCGTGCTTGCGTGGGTTTTCTCCGGGTGCTCCGGTTTCCTCCCACATCCCAAAGCTGTGCTCTTAGGCTAATTGGCAAAACAAATTCTCCCTAAATTGTCTCAAATTTGGTTTTTAATCCATAGATCTATAAACATAGACAGGGATCACGGGTAGAGGTGGGAACATCGGGGTGGCAGCGCAGGCTTGATGGGCCGAAGGGCCTGTTTCCCGTGCTGTTTTGTTCTTTGCTCTTTGCTAATAATACAGGGAAAACAAATATGGATGATGTCTTACAAGCTAAATTTGAGTAAGAAGTTTAACTAAAAAGTAGGATCTCAAAGATAGTAATCTCAGAGTAGGAATGTCAGGAGAGCCAAAATGAATACATGGGTTGAGTGATGGTGCAAGAGGGAGGGATTCAAATTCCTGGGACTTTGGAACTGGTTCTGGGGGGGGATGGGACTAGTACAGATTGGATGGACTGCATCTGGACAGGACAGAAACCAATGTCCTATTGTGTTTGCTAGTGCTATTGGGGAGGGTTTAAACTAATAAGGCAGGGGGTGGAAACCGATGCAGGAAGTCAGAAAGAAATAAAGTGGAGACAGAAACAAAAGGCAGTAAGGGGAAAAGTGGAAGGCAGAGAAACCAAAGACAACAGTCAATAAGGTCCATATTATATCATAATTCTAAGTGGACAATAAATACCAAGAAAAAGGCTGAAGGCTCTGTTTCAATGCAAGGAGCATTTATAATCAAGGTGGATGAATTAACTGAGCTGATGGTCATTAACAGATACCATATAATTGGCATCACAGAGACCTGGCTCCAGGGTGAACAAGGATGGCAACTCAACATCTAGGAATAATCAATATACAGGAAAGAGATGGAGAGGAAAGCAAATGGGATATCGTTGTTGACTAAAGTGGAGATAACGTAATAGTAAGAAAGGACATTAGCCTAGAAGATGTGGAATCTGTATGCTGCGGAACACTACAGCATACAAAATATTGTGGGAGCTGTGTGTAGCCCACCAGTCAGTCAGTCATAGTGAGGTTGGGGATGGCATGAAGCAAGAAATGAGAGATGCATGCAGTAAGGATAAAGCAGTTATTATGGGTGACTTCAATCTGCAAATTGATTGGGCTCACCAAACTGATATCAATGTGATGGAGGAAGATTTCTTCAAATGTATAAGGGATGGTTTCCTCGATCGCTATGTCAAGGAACCAACTGAACAGCAGGCCATCCGAGACTGCTTATTGTGAGAGAGACTAATTAGCAATCTTGTGATGCAGATCGTTTGGGGAAGAGTGACTATAATATGGTAGAATTCTTCTTTAGAATGAAGGGTGACACAGTTAAAGCTGAGTCTAGAGTCCTGAAGTTAATGAGAGCTAACTTTGATGGTATGAGACATGCATTGCCTCAGATAAGCTGACAAAGGATACTTAAGGGGCTGATAGTGGATAGGCGATGGCAGACATTTAATTAAGACATGGATGAACTTGAACAACTATACATCCCTGTCTGGCATAAGAATAAAACAGGGAAGGTGGCTCAGCCATGGCTAACAAGGGGATCGTGTTACAGCTAAAGAGGAATCAGAAAATGCAACAAACCTGAGGACTGGGAAAAATTTAAAATCGAGTAGGGTTTAATTCAGAAGAGGAAAATAGAATACAAAAGTAATCTTGCAGAAAACAAAAAAAAAAATTGCAAAAGCTTATATGTGAAGAGAAAAATACTGGTGAAGACAAATGTAGGTCCCTTACAGCTAGAATCAGATGAATTCATAATGGGCAACAATGAGAAGGAAGACCAGCTGAACAAATATTTTGAATGGTTTCACAGACACAAATAACCTTCCAAAAATACCAGGGGACAGAGGGTCTAGCATGAAAGAGGAACTAAAGGAAATCCTCATTAGTCAGGTAATTGTATTGGGGAAATTGCTGGGATTAAAACCTAATAAATCCCCATGGCATGATGCTCTGCATACCAGAGTACATGAGGACAAGGTCCTAAAAACAATAGACATGTTGGTGATCATTTTCCAGCATTCGACACTCTCAAAGAGTTCCAACAAATTAGGCGGTTGAGAAAACAGGGAATTACAGACTAGTTAGCATGACAACTGTGATGCGGAAAATGCTGGAGTCAATTATTAAGGATGTAATAACTGAGCATTTAGAAAGCAGTGACAGGATCAATCTAAGTCAGCATGGATTCACTAGAGAGAAATCATGCTCGTCAAATATTCAGAAATTATTTTGAGGATGCAATTAGGTAGAATAGACAAGGCAGAACAGTAGATGTTGGATATCTGGACTTTGACAAGGTCCCACAAAAGATTAGTGAGCAAAAGCTCATGGTATTGGGGGCAATGTGTTGACATGGATAGAGAACTGGGTGGCAGACATGAAGCAGAGAGTGGGAATAAACGGGTCCTTTTCAGAGTGGCAGGCAATGACAGGTGGGGTTCAGTGCTGAGACCCTGGCTATGCAAAATATACATTAAATTATTTGGACAAAGGAATTGAATACAAATCTCTAAATTTGCAGATGACACTAAGATAGGTGGCAGTGTGTGCTGTGAAGATGGTGCTAAGAGGCTGCAGGGTGACTTGGTCAGGCTGGATGAGTGGCCAATGCCATATAATGTGGATTTACGTGAGGTTATCCACTTGGTGGCCAAAACAGAAAGGAAGATTATTGGAACGGTGACAGTTTAGGAAAAGGGGGAGTCAACATGACCCAGATGTCATGGTGAGCAGTTGCTAAACGCTGGCATGCAGAAGCAGCAGGCAGTGAGGAAAACTAATGGCATACTGGCAAAAAGATTTACGTTTGAAGGCGTTTGATAAGGTGGCCCATGGAAGACTTCTGCAGAAAATGCAGATGTATGGGATAGAGGGTGATTTAGCTAATTGGGTTAGGAATTGGCTAGCAGATAGAAGACAGAGGGTGGTGGTTGATGGGAGATATTCATCGTGGAGTTCGGTGACAAGTGGTGTACCTCAGGGGTCTGTTTTGGGGCCCCTGCTGTTTGTAATTTTTATAAATGATCTGGATGAGGGTATTGAAGGATGGATTAGTAAATTTGCAGATGACACTAAAGTCGGTGGAGTGGTAGATAGTGAAGAGGGGTGTTATAGTTTGCAGAGGGACTTGGACAAGTTGCAGAGCTGGGCCGAGAGGTGGCAAATGGAGTTTAATGTGGAAAAGTGTGAGGTAATGCACTATGGCAGAAATAATAAATGTGTAGAGTATAGGGCAAATGGTAGGATTCTTAGTAGTCTAGATGAACAGAGGGATCTTGGTGTGTATGTGCATAGATCCCTGAAAGTAGGCAGTCAGGTCGAGAAGGTTGTTAGGAAGGCATATGGAGTCTTGGCTTTTATTGGTAGAGGGATTGAATTTCGGAGCCGCAACGTCATGTTGCAACTGTACAAAACTCTAGTGCGGCCGCACTTGGAGTATTGTGTGCAGTTCTGGTCCCCACATTATAAGAAAGATGTGGAGCATTGGAGAGGGTACAGAGGAGGTTTACCAGGATGTTGCCTGGTATGGAGGGCAGGTCTTATGAGGAGAGGCTGAGGGATTTGAGGTTGTTTTCGTTAGAAAGGAGGAGGCTAAGAGGGGACCTGATCGAAACATATAAGATGATTAGAGGTTTAGATAGGGTGGACAGTGATAGCCTTTTTCCTAGGATGGAAAAAGCTAGCACGAGGGGACACAGCTTTAAATTAAGGGGTGATAGTTATAGGACGGATATCAGAGGCAGGTTCTTTACCCAAAGGGTGGTTCGGGAGTGGAATGCCCTGCCTGCAGCAGTTGTAGATGCGCCAAGTTTGGTGGCGTTTAAGAGGTTAGTTGATAAGTATATGGAAGAGAAGGGAATGGTTTAGTTTGGAGGGGCATTGCTTTTTATATTGGTCGGCGCAACATCGAAGGCCGAAGGGCCTGTTCTGTGCTGTAATGTTCTATGTTCTATGTTTATGAGTAAAGAATGTCTTGCTGCAGTAATGATTTGTCAGGTAAATGACAAAGGGGCAAACCCCGAAAGCTAGTGGCATTTACTATCAAATAAACCTTTTGGACTTTAACCTGGTGTTGTGCGACTTCTTACTGTTGCTGCAGTTATACAGGGCCTTGATGAGGCCATATCTTACACCATTTAGCAGTTTGATCTCCTAGTCAGAGGAAGGATATTCTTATGATTGAGAAAATCCAGCAAAGGGTCACTAGGCCAATTCCCAGAATGACAAAGCTGACATACTAAGGTGACTGGATGTATTCACTGGAATTAAGAGTAATGAGAAGGGATCTCAGAGTCATACAAAATCCTGATAGAACTGGACAGACTAAATGCAAGGAATCCCAACATTAGGGAAGTCTAGAGTGGGCCAATGCCATATAATGTGGATTTATGTGAGGTTATCCACTTGGTGGCAAAAACAGAAAGGAAGATTATCGGAATAGTGACAGTCTAAGAATAAGGGGTAAATCATTCAGGACTAAAATTAGCAACAACTTCTTCATTCAAAGTAGTGAACGAATGGAATTCTCAACCACGGAAAACTGCTGGGGCCAGTTTGTTAGATGTGTTCAAGTGAGAGCTGGATGTGGCCCTTGTGGTTAAAGGAATCAAGGCTTAGGGAGAAAAAGCAGAGCTGAGATACTGAAAATGCATAATCAGCCATGATCGTATTAAATGATGGTGCAGGGTCAAATGGCCTACTCATTCACTTATTATCTATGTTTCTATGAGAGTGTATTAGGGACATAAAGTGGTGATAGAGCGTGTGAAATTTCAGCAATATAAAGCAGTGGGACACAGTGGGAGTTCAGGGATATAAAACAGAGGAGTGAGAGCGCGATTGTTCAGGGGTGGCATAGTGGTGAGCACTGCTGTCTCATTCGCACCAGGGACCCAGGTTCAATACCTGGCTTGAGACACTTTCTCCTCGTATCTGCTTGGGTTCCCTCTGGGTGCACTCATTTCCTCCCACAATCTAAAGATGTGCAGATTAGATGAGTCAGCCAAGCTACAACAGGCGTTGGAATTTGGCCACTAGGTGGTTTTCACAGTATTTTCACCACAGTGTGAATGCAAGCCTGCTTGTAACTAATGCATAAACTTTAAAACTTGATATAAAGCAGCGAAAGTGTTCAGTAATATAAAGTGGTGAGAGGGAGCAAGAGTGTTCACGGATATAAAGCATAGAGGGAGAGGGTGAGAGTTCAGGGATATAAAACAGAGGGAGAGGGTGAGTGTTCAGGGATATAAAGCAGTAAGAGGGAGGAAAGAGTTCAGGGATATAAATGGTGAGAGAGGGAAGAATTCAGGGGTATAGAGAGATGAGAGAGAGGAAAGAGTTGAGAGAAGTAAAGCAGTGAGAGAGTGCAAGAGTTGAGGGACCTAAAACAGAGAGAGTGTGAGTGAGTGAGTGAGTGAGTGAGTGAGTGAGTGAGTGAGTGAGTGAGTGAGTGAGTTCAGAGATATCAAGGGGAGACTGAGAATTCAGGGTTATAAAGAAACGTAAGAACATGAGATTCAGTGTATAAAATAGTGACAGAGCAAGAGTTCACAATTATAAAGTGTGAAGGAGAGCAAAAGGTCAGGGATACGAAGCAATGAGACAGAGAGTGAGGGTTTACAGACGTAAAGCATCGAGACCACGAGGGAGTTCAGGGAAAATAAGTGATGCAAAAGTTCAAGGATATAAAGCGACGAGAGAGCACAAAATTTCAGTGACACGAAGCATTGACAGTGAGTGATAGTTTAGGGATATAAAACAGTGAGAGAGTGTGTTCAGGGATATAAAGTGTTGAGAGAGAGCATGAGCATTCAGGGAAATAAAGCAGTCAGACAGCAGTTCATAGATACAAAGTGGTCTCAGTGAGCAAGAATTCAAGGATATAAAGCTGTCAGAGAGAGAATGCGAGAGTTCAGATCTATAATGCACAGGGACACGTGAAAGTTCAGGGTCATAAACTGATGACAGTGATCCAGAATTCAGAGTAATGAAGCAGTGGAGAACGCATTAATGCTGGACTATAAAGCAGCGCGCAACTGATGAGAGAGCGTGAGTTTTCAGGGTTACAAGTCAGAATGAGAATGATAGCTTGGGACCATAAATCCACAGAGAGTAAGAGCGAGTTTTCAGATTACCCTGCACAAGTGCTGTCAGGGATAAACAGGAATTCAATGTGGAGATAAGAGATTATCTTATCTTACTGATTTGCGGAGCAGGCTCGAGATGCCAAGTCATATTTTTGCTCCCAATTTTTATGTTCCAATGTTCTTTGAAATATCCTTTTCCTGTTAATGGATGTCTGAACGAACCATGTTGAGTTTAACCAGTTTGTTATATTACATTTTAGTATAATCTTGTCCATCAGTTTTTCCTTTAGTTTTGTGTCCAAGGAATTGTTTTTCAATTGGTCATTAGGGTCTATTGGCAGAGTTATCAACTCAGCAATATCATCTCACCAACATTTAGTTTGTGTTCCCTACTCAGCTTTAGGCTGTTGAAGCATGGACCAATAAGAGTCAAATTCAAGAGGTGAGTGACTGCCTTTGACATCAAAAGCATTTAACAAATAGCATCAAGGAGCTTTAGCAAGTTTGAGGTCACTGGGAATCAGGACAAAAGATATCTACTGTATTCTGAGATGGTAGGTGATAAGTACCAAGCTGCCCAAATCCCAAATGGAAACTTGAAACAGCTGCCAGAATGGTTTTACAATGTGTGTATTAACTGGAGGTTTTATGAAAGTCAGAAAGTAACTTCTCAGAACAATTGTAATGATTCTATATTAAGGTGAAATATTAAAAAGCTTAAAAACACCTAAAACACAAGTATATCTTCACACAGTTAAAGGTACTTTTAGAACATTTCCTTGGCTAAAAATAAACTTAAGAGATACGCCACTTCTGATGGCAATAACCCTTATATAGAACATAGAACACTACAGCACAAACAGGCCCTTCAGCCCACAAGTTGCATCGATCATACCATACCTACTAGGCCATAGAACTATCTGTAACTCCCAAACCCATTTAATCCCATATACTCATCCAGAAGTCTCTTAAAAGACCCCAGCAGATTCATCTTCACCACCACCGACAGCAGTCAATTTCATTCACTCACCACCCTCAGAGTGAAAAACTTATCTCTAACACCACCTCTGTACTTGCTGCTCAGCACCTTAAACCTGTGTCCTCTCGTAGCAACCATTTCAGCCCTGGGAAATACCTCCGAGAATCCACCCTATCTATTCCTCTCAACATTTTATAAACCTCTATCAGGTCGCCTCTCAACCTTCGTCTCTCCGGGGAGAAGAGTCCCAGCTCCCTCAACCTATCTTCACAGGGCATGCCCCCCAATCCAGGCAACATTCTTGTAAATCTCCTCTGCACCTTCTCAATAGCTTCCACATCCTTCCTGTAGTGAGGCGACCAGAACTGCAAACAGGACTCCAAGTGGGGTCTGACATGGGTCTTATAAAGTTGCAGCATTACCTCCTGACTCCTAAACTCAATCCCTCAATTAATGAAGGCCAGTACACCATATGCCTTCTTGACCACATCCTCCACCTGCGAGGCCAATTTAAGAGTCCTATGGACCCGGACCCCAAGATCCTTCTGCTCCTCAACACTGCTAAGACTCCTCCTTATAGATTTTACTTTTACCTTATCTTTCCTCATCTATTTACAATTGGAGTTTGTATACGTTTCCTTTTACATAGAACATAGAACAATACAGCACAGAACAGGCCTTCGGCCTTCGATGTTGTGCCGACCAAAATAAAAAGCAATGCCCCTCCTAACTAAACCATTCCCTTCTCATCCATATACTTATCAACTAACCTCTTAAACGCCACCAAACTTGGCGCATCTACAACAGCTGCAGGCAGGGCATTCCACCCCCTAATCACTCTTTGAGTAAAGAACCTACCTCTGATATCCGTCCTATAACTCATACCCCTTAATTTAAAGTTGTGTCCCCTCGTGCTAGCTTTCTCCATCCTAGGAAAAAGGCTATCACTGTCCACCTTATCCAAACCTCTAATCATCTTATATGTTTCAATAAGATCCCCCCTTAGCCGCCTCCTTTCTAACGAAAACAACCTCAAATCCTTCAACCTCTCTTCATAGGACCTGCCCTCCATACCAGGCAACATCCTGGTAAACCTCCTCTGTACCCTCTCCAATGCCTCACATCTTTCTTATAATGTGGGGACCAGAACTGCACACAATACTCCAAGTGCGGCCGCACTAGAGTTTTGTACAGTTGCAACATGATGCTGCGGCTCCTAAATTCAATCCCCCTACCAATAAAGCTAAGACTCCATATGCCTTCTTAACAACTTTATCCACTTGACTGCCTACTTTCAGGGATCTATTGACACATACACCAAGATCCTTCTGTTCCTCAACACTATTAAGAGCCCTACCATTAGCCATATACTCTACACATTTATTGTTCCTGCCAAAGTGCATTACCTCACACTTTTCCACATTAAACTCCATTTGCCCCCTCTCGGCCCAGCTCTGCAACTTGTCCAAGTCACTCTGTAAACTAAAACACCCCTCTTCACTATCTACCACACCACCAACTTTAGCATCATCTGCAAATTTACTGATCCATCCCTCAATACCCTCATCCAGATCATTTATAAAAATTACAAACAGCAGGGGCCCCAAACAGACCCCTGAGGCACACCACTCGTCACCGAACTCCACGATGAATATCTCCCATCAACCACCACCCTCTGTCTTCTATCTGCCCGCCAATTTCTAATCCAATTAGCTAAATCACCCTCTATTCCACACATCTGCATTTTCTGTAGAAGTCTTCCATGGGCCACCTTATCAAAAGCCTTAATAAAGTCCATATATACTACATCAACCGCCTTACCCCCATCCACCTCTCTGGTCACTTTCTCAAAAAACTCAATGAGGTTAGTAAGGCATGACCTACCCTTCACGAAACCATGCTGACTATCCCAATCAATTCATTTCTCTCTAAATAACTATAAATCCTATCCCTAATAATTCTCTCCAATACCTTGCCCACCACAGAAGTAAGCCTCACTGGCCTATAATTCCCAGGAAGGTCTCTCTTCCCCTTCTTAAACAATGGGACCACATTCGCCATCCTCCAGTCCTCCGTAACCACACCCGTAACCAACGAGGACCTGAAGATCAGAGCCAGAGGCTCTGCAATCTCCTCTCTTGCCTCCCAGAGAATCCTAGGGTAAATCCGTCCGGCCCAGGGGACTTATCCAACTTCAAACCCTCGAGAATTTCTAACACATCCTCCCTATCTACTACAATACTCCCCAATTTGCAACCCTGTACCTCAGTGCTCTCCCCAGCTACATTTCCAGCACTCTGCGTGAATACCGAAGAGAAATATTTATTCAGTGCCTCACCAATCTCTTCAGGCTCCACGCACAACTTCCCACTGCTGTCTATGACTGGCCCTAATCTTGCCCTAACCAATCTTCTATTCTTAACATATCGAAAGAAAGCTTTAGGATTCTCCTTAATCCTATCAGCCAACATCTTCTCGTTTCCCCTCTTAGCTCTCCTCAATTCACTTTTTACCTCCTTCCTAGCTAATCTATAGCTATCCATTGCACTACCTGAGCCTTCAAGCCTCATCCTGACATAAGCCTCCTTTTTCTTCTTAACCAGCAAATCAACTCTTTTCGTACACCAAGGCTCTCTTACTCATCCATTTCCTCCCTGCCTGACAGGGACATACTTATCAAGGACTCGCAGCAGCTTTTGAAATCCAGCAAACCAACTTCAAACCACGTTGTTTTGTAATTTTTTTTAATCAAAGCTTTCCTAGTTTCCATTTTCTATGACCAACTGCCTTCACACTCTTTTCATTGATCTTTGACCTGTGCAGTCTTTGTTTCTAATCTAATTAAACATGTCACAACCTTACAAACTTGATTTCCAGTATAGGAAAATATGACAGTCAAAACTCTTGTTTCCCTAACAGTTGATTGGAATCATATCTAATACAAGAAAGATGGTTGGGGTTATTAGAGGCCATCACTGCAAAGCTTCCTTAGAATAATTGGTCCTAAGCCCAGCCATCTTGAGCTGTTTTATTAATAACTTTCTCTCCTTCATAAGGTCAGGTGTGGGTTCCCTACCATGCGTGATTACTCAGACATTGAAGCAGTGCTCACAAACAGCAAGACCTGAATGTGGACTGCTGTGTGACACAAATGTTACTTGCCACTTAAGCATCAGGCAAGGATCATCTTCAAACAGAATATCTAATAGTATCATGTTGACATTCAAATAAATATGGTTAGACACACTTTGAGAAAACAGCTATTGTCTGGTACTTCTGCTATAAACGTTACTAGCTAAACGTTCCAAACCCAAAATCCTATCCAGGTTTTGCTGTACTTAAGCATGAGCTTTTTCATTATCCGAGGAGCTATAAATAGAATTGTATTGCAAACATCTCCACTTCTGAACTTATAATGGAGGGGTGGGGTGGAGGGAGTAGGGAAAATCATTAATGAAGCAGAGGATGGTAGGATACAAAGCACATTAGTCTGTAAATACACGGTTCTGCATGCTCCCTACCATCAACTGCTTCAATGATGCCCCCTCCCTTACTCTGAGCAATATCGATTGTTTTCTATTCCAGCCTCACTCTTTCAATAGGGAAGGAGATGAAAGGTTTTCCTCACGGAGTGGGAGGCATTGGTGATCCTCCCAATGCACGACAAATCAGCAGATACTGATGATGTCCCCTGTTGCAGCTTAGAAGGAGCCAGTTATATAAAAGTAATAGTGACCTTGACAGACATGTCCTACTTTCAAAAGGTAGCAGAGTTCAACATCAGCCTCCTTGGTAAAGTTTAAGATGCATCATAAACTGCTCTTCACTGAAGTTGTGAAAGACAAGCTCTATGAATATCACAGCTTGTCAAATGTTTTTGGCAGCTTCTATTGCTCTATAATAATATGAAATGAGAAAAATGCTGGAAAAACTCAGGTCTGGCAACATCTATAGAATGAGAAATGTAATTAATGTTGAATCTGGATGACTCCAGATCAAGTTTAGGTTAGAGGTTCTTCTCCTATTGCTCTATGTTCCCTTGTTGCTTCCAAGAACCACCCTCACTTCAGTATTTCCTTTCATATCTCAGAACACTGAAGCATTTCGCAGGCCATTAGGTACTTCCTGAAGTATTGACATTGATGTAATATAAAAAAAAGTCCATTTGCACATAGCAAGATCCCAAGAACAATGTGACGCTGACCATATGATCTTTTTCAGTAATGTTGATTGAATCCCCCGTTCTGTTTCAAATAGTGCCATGAGGTTTCTTAAATTCCTAAGGTCAGATGTGCCTTGGTGTAACAGCTCATCTGAAAGGCAGCACCCAAGGGCAGCATTCAAGTGTCAGCCTAGTCTTCATGCTCAAGTGGAGTGGGAATTGAATCTTCAACCTTTTAATTCCAAGGCAACTGAGCTACAGTTGACATCATGTGGTAAAAACTAACTACTGTGCAAAAGCAATACAATCTCTCCCTGGAGAGACAAAATTAACTTTCAAGAGTGCTAAGACTCAACAACAAAAATTACCCAGAAGTCAAAAATAACTGAAAGTAACAAATCAACAGGAGGAAGGTGTATCAATGGAAGAGAAGTGACCATAATTCAATTACATTTAGCAAAGATAAACTAGGAATAAAAGTTCTCAATTATTGGGCAAAATACTGTTTCACTAAAAACATGATTTAGCAAAAATGAACTGAAAAACAGCTACTTGGAAGTAAACTGGTGTCAGAACCAGTTTATCAAACCAGTTTACACTATCAAAGGTAGGAGTCTTAGCTGTGTGGAAGAGCAGAGGGATCTTGGCGTCCGGGTCCATAAGACTCTCAAATTGGCCTCCCAGGTGGAGGATGTGGTTAAGAAAGCTTACGGTGTACTGGCCTTCATTCATCGAGGCATTGAGTTCAGGAGTCAGGAGGTAATGCTGCAGCTTTATAGGACCCTTGTCAGACCACACTTGGAGTACTGTGCGCAGTTCTGGTCGCCTCACTATAGGAAGGACGTGGAAGCTATTGAAAGGGTGCAGAAGAAATTTACAAGGATGTTGCCTGGATTGGGAGGCATGCCTTATGAAGACAGGTTGAGGGAGCTGGGACTGTTCTCCCTGGAGAGATGAAGGTTGAGAGGCGACCTGATAAAGGTTTACAAGATGTTGAGAGGAATAGATAGGGTGGACTCTCAGAGACTATTTCCCAGGGCTGAAATGGTCGTGACGAGAGGGCACAGATTTAAGGTGCAGGGAAGCAAGTACAGAGGGGATGCTAGGGAAAGTTTTTCACTCAGAGGGTGGTGAGTGAATGGAATCGGCTGCCATCGGTGGTGGTCAAGGCGAACTCGCTGGGGTCTTTTAAAAGACTTCTGGATGAGTATATGGGATCCAATGGAATTGGGGGTTATAGATAGGTCTATGGCTGGGTAGGTTTTGATGTGTTCGGCACAACTTGTGGGCCGAAGGGCCTGTTTGTGCTGTAGTGTTCTATGTTCTAGAACATGGGAGGTGTTCAATGAGAACAAAGTGAGGACTCCACCCGTAATAAAAAGTGAAGCATTCCCAAATCTAAAGACCCTGGCTATTGTGGAGTATATAGGAAATGATACAGCAAAAGAAAATAAAGCTTATGTTAGAATTGTGGGCGACCCAGTGGCACAGATATCACACATTTCCAAGGATAAAGAACAAAGAAAATTACAGCATAGGAACAGGTCCTCCAAGCCTGCACCAATCATGCTGCGTGACTTAAACCCCCTACGTTTCCAGGGACCATATCCCTCTATTCCCATCTCATTCATGTGCTTGGCAAAGTGCCCCCTTAAAAGTCACTACCATATCAGCTTCTACTACCTCCCCTGGCAATGAATTCTAGACTTCCACCACTTTATAAAAAATTTGCCTCATATATCTCCTTTAAACTTTGCTTCTCGCACCTTAAACCTATGCCTCATGGTAATTGACTCTTCCACTCTGGGGAAAAAACTTCTGACTATCCACTGTCTATGCCTCTCATAATCTTGTAGGCTCCTATCAGGTCTCCCCTCAACATCCGTCGCTCCAGAGAGAGCAAACCAAGTTTCTCCAACTTCTCCTCATAGCTAATGCTTTCCATACCAGGCAACATCCTGGTAAATCTTTTCTATACCCTCTCCAAAGCCTCCACATCCTTCTGGTAGAATTGAACACTATATAGAACATCACAGCGCAGAACAGGCCCTTCGGCCCTTGATGTTGCGCCGACCAATTATGAAAAAAAAAAGCAATGCCCCTCCAAACTAAACCATTCCCTTCTCTTCCATAAACTTATCAACTAACCTCTTAAACGCCACCAAACTTGGCACATCTACAACTGCCGCAGGCAGGGCATTCCACTCCCTAACCACCCTCTGGGTAAAGAGCCTACCTCTGATACCTCTGTGCTGGGGGGGTTTGGCAAAGGGAAGAGAAAATATCCTTGGAAGTGCAATGATTGCATGAGCGTATGACATGATTGTCACCTCCCTCCGTCACTGACGTTTAACATCACTAAACTGATTGAAGTACATAAATAGGTCATCATCAGGCCCACTATGCCAGCCTTCCCACCACAAACTCCATCATTAGCTGCGTGATGGCAGAAAGGTGTGAAGCACAACTGGTCTCCAAGGAGATGCATCTGGCAAACAGGCCAGCTGGGGGAGCTCAGATGAGGATAGTGGGTGTGGATTGGCCATGCCAAATCACCTCTTGGTATACAAAAAGGTGAGGGGAATTAGCAGGCTAAATACATGGGACTAGGGACGGGTAAGATGCTCCATCAGAGAATCAGTGAAGACCAGGTAAACAAAATGGCTTCCTTTTGCCTTGTGGGGATTCTATAATTCTTACGATGACCATAAAACATTGTCAATTGTAAAACAAATCTGTCCTACAGCACTAGATACACACTAGCAGTGCATTGCTGCTACAAAAAATCTTTTTTGGGGCGGCATGGTGATATAGTGGTTAGTACTGCTGTCTCAGTGCCAGGGACCCAGGTTCAAATCCAGCCTCGGTTTAGTGTACGTGTTGAGTTTGTGCACTCTTCCCACATTTGCGAGGGTTTCATCCCACAATCCAAAGATGTGCAGGTTAGGTTGATTGCCTCTAGCGTCAAGGGATTAACAGGGTTAAAATATGAGGTTACGAAATAGGGCTTGGTGGGATTGTGGTCGATGCAGACTAAATGGGCCAAATGAATCTATAGCAATGTAGTTGACTCTTAACTGTCCCTCTAAAATGGCCCAGAAGACTACTTGGTTCAAGAGAAATTAGTGATGAGCAATAAAAGATGCCTAGCCAGTGGCATCCATATTCCATGATTTTTTTAATGTGGGAGATGAGCCTGATGTGCATTGTTTATTAATTAAAACACAGATGAGAATTGCAGCAAATCAACTGAAGCAGGGACAGAATTGGGAAATGATATGGAAATAGAAACAGGCTGTCTTAGTGAAGCTGTGGATGAAAGGTTCATCTGGTGTCAAATGTAACTAGGCTGCAAACAGCCTGAGCAGTTGAAAGGGATGAAATTGGTGCTAGGAACTGGAATTTATACTGGGGAGCTGTTATGAAGGGGAAGGTTGATCTCCTCTGAAAACTGACATTACCACTCAAAGAGAAGTATCTCCCTTCATAATCTGGTAAAGCATGCACAAGAAGGGATAACTTTTAGCAACTTTTAGTTGTCAAATCAAACTAACTACCGGAAACTTCCTCTGTAAAAAAGCAACAAGCAACACTGCATTCATCGAATTAACAAGAAATAGGTTAAATAAACTAACAAACCTAATAAAACACTATTCTAATGGAATGCTGTTCAGATAATTCCGATTCCCACTCACTCCCAAAAGAATTTCTAGTCAGTCTCAAAATATAATCAGGTTGGTCTTCCAGGGCCCTCTGTCTTCAGTGTTTGTTTTCTTCTGTCTTCACTATCGTCTGTTTCCACAACCTTCTGTTGGTACCTTTGGGACTGAAAACAGACTTTCTTTTAAGAATAAAATGTGGCTGCTACATTGGCAGGCAGTTGCTAGCTGTGTCTCTCCTTCAAGCTGTGAGCTATGGCAGAGGTTGTCTGGTAGCTGCTGTCTTCTGGCTCCCTGGAGCTGGGAGCTGTTCTTCTATCCTTGATGAAACAGCAAAAATTCTCACAGTAGAATTGGTTTGCAGGTTACCAAAATATCAAATTCAAATCTGATAGGCTGCTGCTGCTTTTCAAATGTCCATTTTAAATTCATTGGTTAAAATTCAAAAAAAAACAACCTGTTGTCTTGGCAGCACTATTGCCTCGGTTGACAACAAAATGCTTCAGTCTGTGCACTGCTTGCCCCTGCTTTTCTTCAGTACAGAAAAAAACACTTATTTAAAAACAGAGCCTTGAAATTTTACAACTCTTATACCAATTTAGAAGTTTAAATAACTTTACAAACACTAACTTCACAACACAAAAATATCAGCCATAATTGAGGGGCAGAGCAGTCTAATTCTGCTCCTATATGTTTAACAAAGACAATTATTTTGGTCTTATTAGTACTGAATTTTACACAATTTGATAATTTAGGTAATGGAGAAAATGATGGTGGGATAGGAGCTGGGTGCACATGAAAACTGACACTATAACCTATATTTTTAATGGAGCCATGGAAATTCTGAGGACCTATAAAAGCAAAGGTCCCACCCCCTTTTCAAAACCAATCTTATTTTCACCTGCGTGGGCAAGAGGCAAGATGTCATCTACAAGGAAAACCTGAACTCAGCTGGGCTATTTGAACTTTGTGTTGAATTCAAGTAAACTCATTTTTTGATGCAATGAGGGCCTTAACCTCCAGTGTAAGTTTTATACATTTTTAGAGAAGAAATGAATGGTCTTGATGGGTAGATAAGGTCTCTTGATCTGTCAAACTGCCAGTACTATAGAGCAAGCACTTTAAAAATTGAAAGAAAAACTGACTGCTTTGTGTCTGTGAGTTGACAAAAATCTGCACTAACTGCTTCAATAGTGGGTTCTTGGCATAATCCCAAGTGGTATCATTATTACTCCCTACTGCTTTCCATAATTTATCATGACCACAATGGAGGAAATGTAGGTAATCAGTTTGATTGAGAACTCAAGAGGTTATTATAGCTGTCTTTCATGCAAGGCTATGGAAGTAGATATTGTTTTGTATACGGATTAAGTACATGATGGGATTTAAACCATTAAATGGATTTCAGAAAGTGGCTTTTTATATATAAAGACTATAAATAGATATAAAGTGCTTTATTTTATTTCATCTCAGCAGGACTCCCGAGATATGATCATTGGAGATACTGGGAGACTAGGTGTTAAGGGTGTAAGGGTAGGAATAAGTTAGCGCAGTATGAAGGATGATGCGAATGAGTGGGGCATGCATTGGCATCTATGGAAATGGAATGTGGGCAGGAGGTGAAAGGGCAAAGAATGGAGCCTCAAGGCTTAATATTCAACAATTGACGTCAGTGGTAGGGAAGCTGTTGGAGGAGATTCTTAGAGATAGGATGTATAGGCACTTAGAGCGTTGCAATCTGATTAGGGATACGCAGCATGGATTTGTTAAGGGGCGGTTGTGCCTTACAAATCTGGTAGAATTTTTTGAGGATGTGACGAAAACGGTGGACGAAGGGCGAGCCGTTGATGTTGTCTATTTGGATTTTAGTAAGGCGTTTGACAAAGTCCCTCATGGGAGGTTAGTCGAGAAGATCAAGGCAAATGGGATACAAGGACAGGTAGCTAGATGGATAAGTAACTGGATTGGTAATAGGAGACAGAGAGTAATAGTGGAAGGGTGTTTCTCTAGCTGGAGGTCAGTCACTAGTGGTGTGCCGCAGGGCTCGGTACTGGGACCTCTTCTATTTGTAATATATATAAATGACTTGGAAGAGGGAGTAAGTGAAGTGATCAGCAAGTTTGCAGACAATACAAAGATGGCTGGACTTGCGGATAGTGAGGAGCATTGTCAGGCAATGCAGCAGGACAGATAGGCTGGTAGCTTGGGCAGATAGATGGCAGATGGAATTCAATCCTGATAAATGCAAGGTGATGCATTTCGGGAGAAAGAATGTAGAGGGGAGGTATATGATAAAGGGTAGACCTATTAAGAGTATAGAAACGCAGAGGGACCTGGGGGTACAGGTGAACAAGGCTCTGAAGGTGACAGAGTAAGTGGAGGAGGTTGTGGAGAAAGCATATAGTATGTTAGCCTTTATAGGAAGAGGTAGAGAGTACAAGAGCTGGCCTTTAATGTTGCAGTCGTATAAAACGCTGGTTAGACCTCATTTGGAATACTGCGTCCAGTTCTGGTCGCCTTACTACCGGAAGGACGTGGAGACTCTGGAAAGAGTGCAGAGGAGGTTTACCAGGATGCTGCCTGGTATGGAAGGTCTGAGTTACGAGGAGAGGTTAGGCAAATTGGGACTGTTTTCCTTAGAAAGACGTAGACTTAGAGGAGATCTGATAGAGGTGTACAAGATTTTGAGGGGTATTGATACAGTAAACAGGGTTAAGCTTTTTCCTAGGATGGACTCAAATACCATGAGGGGTCACAGGCTTAGGGTGAGGGGGGTAAGGTATAATTTGGATGCTAGAGGGAGTTTTTTCACACAGAGGGTGGTGGGGGTAAGGAATGAGCTGCCAAGTAGGTGGAGGCAGGTACTCTGGAGTTATTTAAGAAATACTTAGATGGGCACATGAACAGAATGGGAATGGAGGGGTATAGAAAACTGATTTAAAATAGGGATCATGAGCCTTGGGAGTCCCTGGGAAGTGTGTAAATAGATGATGATATTGATGTACTTGTTTTTATCCTACAGGTGCTTTGGTCCACCTTGTTGTCTAATGAGGGGCATACACGTGATGGGTCGTGAGAGGGCTGCTCTTGGATCTTTTTCGAGAGTATCCTACTGCTTCATGTTGTTAGTGTATGCTTGTACTGGACCATCTGATGGGCAATACGACAGCTCAGTGACTAGTGCTGTGCTGTGCAGATACATGGATTTAGGCCTGTGTCTGTGGGAGTTTGTGCATTCTCCCCGTGCTTGCGTGGGTTTTCTCCGGGAGCTCCGGTTTCCTCCCACACCCCAAAGATGTGCTCTTAGGCTAATTAGCAAAACAAATTCTCCCTAAATTGTCTCAAATTTGGCTTTTAATCCATAGATCTATAAACATGGACAGGGATCGAGGGTAGAGGTGGGAACATTGGGCTCGTTGGGCTGTAGGGCCTGTTTCCCGTACTGTTTTGTTCTTTGTTCTAATAGGTGCCATGGGATCAAAGCAGGCCTTTTAGCCAACCCGCCTTAGCAATCAGTAGCTCATTCTAAAGATTTTGAAGTTTAATGTCACAAGTGGGCTTGCAATAACAGTGCAAATGAAAATTACTGTGAAAATCCCTTAGCTGCCACGAGCCAACTCCAATCTTACCCACACATTGTGTGAAGATTCTGCCATTTGGGGCACTTTCCCCTCCACATCACTGAGGCAGATGTGGCAAGCCAAGAGATTCCAGGCTGTTGCACATTTGCCTCAGGAATAAAAATTGATGCCTATGTTTTCAGATAATGTTGGAAAAGTGCAGCATGTAATTAAGAAATATGCTGGAGACAACAATGGATACTTCTGATGTGTCCCAAGGAATGGTGTGGGGAAGAGACCTCTGGTTACTTAAGGGCACCAAAAATGTAAGTTGTGAATATATCCTCTCTCAGAATCCCGAGTGAAGGAGGAGTGCATTCAGCTCATCAGGTCTGCACCAATCACACTCAGGCCTAATGCCCATAACACTAAGTGTTTACCCTGCTAATCCCCATAACTCAAAAGGGGCAATTTTAGGTGGCCAATCAACCTTATCCACACTTCTGATTATGGGAAGTAACCAAAGCACCTGGAGGAAACCCACACAGAGACGGAATACATGCAAACTCCACTCAGACAGTGACCCAAGGGTAGAATTGAATCTGATCCCTGGCACTGTGAGGCAGCCGTGCTAACTACTGAGTGACAATGCTGCCCTACATTTTGATTTGATTTGTCACAAAGTATTATTCCTTGCGCACTATACAGACAAAGCATACCGTTCATAGACGAGGAAAGGAGAGCGTGCAGAATGCAGTGTTACAGACAAAGCTAGGGTATAAAGATCAACTTAACACAAAAGAGTTTCATTCATTCAGAAATCTGATGTTAGCAGAGATTCAGGTGGTACATGGCTGCAAACTTTTGTATCTTTTTTTCTGGCAGAAGAAGGTGGAAGACAATATGTCTAGGATGCGTGGGTTCCTTAATTATGTGGCTGCTTTTCTGAGGCAGCGAGAAGTGTGGATTGTGTCAATGGGTGAGAGGCTGGTTTCAGTGAGATTCTGGGCTTTGTTCACGGCTGTTTATAGTTTCTTGCAGTCTTGAATAGACTAGGAGCCATATCAAGCTGTGATACAAGCAGAAAGAGTGTTTTCTATGATGCATCTGTTGATGTTGCTGCAAGTTGTGATGGGCATACCAAATTTCCTCAAGTCTTCTGATAAATAAGAAGTAGGCTTTCTTAACTATAATGTTGGCATGCTGCACTTTTCCAACATTATCTGAAAACATAGGCATCAATTTTTATTCCTGAGGCAAATGTGCAACAGCCTGGAATCTCCTGGCTTGCCACATCTGCCTCAGTGATGTGGATGGTTTGTCATATAGGAGCATTTGAGGAGTCTAGATATATACTCAATGGAGTTTAGAAGGATAAGGGGGACCTAATTGAAACTTGCAGAATACAGATAGAGTGGGTGTGGAGAAGAGGTTTCTACCAGTGGGAGAGATGAGAATTCACCGGGCACAACCTCAATGAAGGGACATCCCATTAAAAGTTAGATGATGAGGAATTTCTTTAGCCGGGGTGGTGAATCTACTGAACATTGTTATTACTAATAACAATGACAAACTGCGCTCAGACTTACTGGGTTTGTACATTATGGGTATAACCCTAAGACATACTGCCAATTAACAGAGCTGCAAAATAGAATTATATTCCTATGCTCTATTAGACACAAGATAGAGAGTAAGAACAAAGAACCATACAGCACAGGAAACAGGCCCTTCGGCCCTCCAAGCCTGCGCCACTCATTGGTCCAATTAGAACATAGAACATAGAACATTACAGCGCAGTACAAGCCCTTCGGCCCTCGATGTTGCGCCAGCCAGCGGACCCTCTAACCTAAACTATTCCAATATCATCCATATGCCTATCCACCAACCATTTGAATGCCCCCAAAGTAGGTGAGTCCACAACTGCTGCAGGCAGGGCATTCCACGCCCTCACCACCCTCTGTGTAAAGAACCTGCCTCTGACATCCGTCCATTAGACCATTTGTTTTGTATCCCTCCATTCCCAGTCTGTTCACGTGGCTATCCAGATAAATAGTTATTTAGAGAGAAATGAATTGATTGGGGATAGTCAGCATGGTTTCATGAAGGGTAGGTCATGCCTTACTAACCTCATTGAGTTTTTTGAGAAAGTGACCAAAGAGGTGGATGGGGGTAAGGCGGTTGATGTAGTATATATGGACTTTAGTAAGGCGTTTGATAAGGTGGCCCATGGAAGACTTCTACAGAAAATGCAGATGTGTGGAATAGAGGGTGATTTAGCTAATTGGATTAGGAATTGGCTGGCAGATAGAAGACAGAGGGTGGTGGTTGATGGGAGATATTCATCGTGGAGTTCGGTGACGAGTGGTGTGCCTCAGGGGTCTGTTTGGGGCCCCTGCTGTTTGTAATTTTTATAAATGATCTGGATGAGGGTATTGAGGGATGGATCAGTAAATTTGCAGATGACACTAAAGTCGGTGGAGTGGTAGATAGTGAAGAGGGGTGTTATAGTTTACAGAGTGACTTGGACAAGTTGCAGAGCTGGGCCGAGAGGTGGCAAATGGAGTTTAATGTGGAAAAGTGTGAGGTAATGCACTTTGGCAGGAACAATAAATGTGTAGAGTATAGGGCTAATGGAAGGGCTCTTAATAGTGTTGAGGAACAGAAGGATCTTGGTGTATGTGTCAATAGATCCCTGAAAGTAGGCAGTCAAGTGGATAAAGTTGTTAAGAAGGCATATGGAGTCTTAGCTTTTATTGGTAGGGGGATTGAATTTAGGAGCCGCAGCATCATGTTGCAACTGTACAAAACTCTAGTGCGGCCGCACTTGGAGTATTGTGTGCAGTTCTGGTCGCCACATTATAAGAAAGATGTGGAGGCATTGGAGAGGGTACAGAGGAGGTTTACCAGGATGTTGCCTGGTATGGAGGGCAGGTCCTATGAAGAGAGGTTGAAGGATTTGAGGTTGTTTTCGTTAGAAAGGAGGCGGCTAAGAGGGGATCTTATTGAAGCATATAAGATGATTAGAGGTTTAGATAGGGTGGACAGTGATAGCCTTTTTCCTAGGATGGAGAAAGCTAGCACGAGGGGACACAGCTTTAAATTAAGGGGTATGAGTTATAGGACGGATATCAGAGGTAGGTTCTTTACTCAAAGAGTGATTAGGGAGTGGAATGCCCTGCCTGCAGCTGTTGTAGATGCGCCAAGTTTGGTGGCGTTTAAGAGGTTAATTGATAAGTATATGGAAGAGAAGGGAATGGTTTAGTTTGGAGGGGCATTGCTTTTTATTTTGGTCGGCACAACATCGAAGGCCGAAGGGCCTGTTCTGTGCTGTATTGTTCTATGTTCTATGTTCTAAGTCTTAAACGATCCCGGCGTGCCCACCTCCACTGCATGCAAAGAAAAGTTAAATACTTTTCGCACTAATTACAACATATGTAATTTCATTTTTTTCACATCTTCATAGTAAAATGTCCTAAAGCCCTTCCGAAGACTATACAGTGAGGCATGTAGAAATACAAGCACAAGTTGAAAGAGATAGGTTTTAAGCTGTGCCTTAAAGAACAAAGTAGCCAAATGGAGAGGCAGCAGACGGTTACAAAGGTCTAAGCAGCAAAAGATGAATGGCAAGGTAATGAAAATCAATAATGTGCAAGAGACTGGAAATGGAGGCATGCAGAAATCTCAGTGCTGAAGAACAGGTTACAGAAATGGGGAATGGTGAGGTCATGGAGCAATATTTAAACAAGTCTGAGAGTTGGGGTATGAGCAGGACTGGTCAGACTTTGGAATAGCCAAGTATGGAGATAACAAAATAGTGTTAAATCACAGAATTATAGAATAGAAGCAGGTTATTTGACCCATGTGTCGGTGGTGATTCTTTGAAAGTGTTATTGAATTAGTCACATTCTTCTGCCCTTTCCCCAAAGCCCTGCAATTCTCATCCATTAGATTACTGAATTTATTATTTAACAACATTATTATTTCTAAATGTTATCTGAATCGATTCACTCTGGAAGCAGCCTGCTTGCATGGCTCTAGCACAATGCACACTAATAATCTGGGATCTGTAAATTATTAAAAACAACAACTATAAACAATTCATGTTTAAACATACAAGTCTCAAGATCTCATCATTGATACATGAATTGATAAAGAACTCATAATGGGTTGGTAGTGGCGTGAGATCAGCACTATCAGCATTGTATAACATAGCTGACAGCAGTCAGGGATCACAAATTGTCAGTGATCTGCGGTGATATGAAAGGTGGCAGCTAAATGCATGAGGCCACAATAGTATCCCAAGATTTGAAAAAGCTGAAGTCAGATTAGAGAGATGTGCACTTAAAAACTCCCAAGACTCTGGAGTGACACAGAAAAAGAAAACTGCTGAGATGACAGGTGAGCAACCTTACTAAAAAAAATGCAAGATTTCAGCATGCAGTTCACAAGACTGTGAGCAATAATTAGATAATATTGTACTTGCATTATAAGTGGTAGTCCCACAATTTAGCAAACCCACACAAAAGCAAAAGACAAAAACGAGTTCAAAAAACTCTGTAAAAATTGGCTCTCAGAATCATAAGTTTAAGAATCTGTAGAATTCAAAATAAAGACCCATATAGTTCAAGAAAAATGGTGTCTTCAAGTTTAAAACAAGGTTCCTATTGGATCACCAAAACTCACAAATGTACAGAGATATAACATCTGCAGAGCTTAAAATAGGAAGAAATTGCTGCAGTGGTGTTTAATTAAAAGCATAAAAGAGGTTTTCAAAGTGAAAAGTTCACAATATAGCCTAAAGTAGAAAAAGGTGCTGGATACTGACAAATGAACCAAGTTTTAAAAGTGGCTCCAGCCCAGCAGAGAGAAAACAATTTGCAGAGCAAAAAAAAAGAAAAATAACCTTACAGTCAATTTTCAGAACCCAGAGTAGAGTTTTCTACAGTGATTCTTCGACAGTATTAAAAAAAAGGCCCACAATCATATGGATTCTGGAAAAGCATAAAAATATACAAACAGACACAAAAACCAACAAGCTAAAATGAAAAATGGTAAAATTGCATCGTCCCTTTAAGACAGTGCAGTGAAGTGATAACTACAAAAAGACAAACATGAATGGAAAATTAAGCAGCCCAAGACCTCCATGAGGGGGCAGCCTGTTACCTATTTTAGAAGCAGGGGAGATGCTGTAGTGTGCCTGCATGGCATTTTAATATAAAGGTGCAAGGCAGACAAGAGTTAATGTAGGACTGGAGAATAACACCACCACAAATTGATGCAAGACATTGCATGGTAAGAGACTTAGAGTCTAGAGAAGACACTCTGGAAACAGCTTGTCTGCATGGAAGTAGAACCAGGCATGCTAATAGCTTAGGATTCATAAATAGTTAAATAACGATGAACACTTTCTGTTTAAATATGCAAGTCCCAAGATCTCCTCACTAAGACATCTAAAAAAAACTATAATAAGGAACATTTTTCTTACAGAGTGGTTAGAATGTACTGCCCAAGAGTATGGTGAAGGCAGGGTTGCTTTTGGCAAAGGGGAATTGGATAAGCATTTAAAAGGGGAAGAAAATACTGAGTTTTGAAAAACGATGGGGCAGGGATTGCTCTTGCAAAGAGGCAGCATGGACAAAATGGGCTGAATGGCTCCCTTCTGTAATCATGATTATAAGCTACTGTATGGTAAGTTGTCTCTGCACACTCTTAAGGCAATTCCTCAACACTGCACCCATTAACTTGATGAACGCAAAGAATGGTAAAGGAAAATAAAGCTTTTTGCGCATGCAAATTACAACGGAAATGTGTTTTTTTCTCTCTCTTCGACATTGTGGCACCAGATTACTCCAGAGAGAATGTATTTTTAATAGAACTAACACAGAACTGACTGTCTAAATGATTAGTGACTCAGTGTACTGTTAAGGCACTTTAGGCTACTTTTCAAAAATGTAATTATATCCATGTGAAAGGCCCTTAATACAAACATTGGTTAAAAAATGATCATTGGCACCAAAAGCTTAATTATATGTCACTAAAACTACAGACAATGCAACAGGGCTGTTTTCTCAATGGAGGGTTTATTGGAGCCAAGAGTAGCATATAATAGAATTATATGCTTATACCTCTTTTTATTATGCTAATCCTCACTCTTACAAAAATAGAGTTTGGCTTACAGCAAGAGACCAGTATAAATGACTGGCAAAGCCATGCAGCATTTAACAGAATCAACTGTCATTTCAATTGAGACATGTTACATGTAAAATAACGGAGCAAGTGTTTCTGTTTCTCCGTCCAGATTACCTGAGTACAAGAAATTTAAGAGCATTTAAACAGGGCTCAACCAATTCTTTGTTTAATTTAATTAGATGGATATTTCATAGAATCAGAAAATGGTCACAGTACATTTTCGTATCGGCTCTGTACGAGAATAATTCACTTACACCCACTTTCTTTCCTTTTCCCCAGTAACCCTGCACCCATTTTTAGGTAATTATTCAGTTCATTTTTAAATATCCTTATTGAATCTGTTGCTACTGCAATTGAAATAGTACATTCCAGAGCCTAACCACTCGCAGCCAGTTTCTCCAACACCTTTATGTTAGTAAAGTTCCTCATTTCTGGAATGATTCCAGAAATGAGAAACAAGGCTAGGAGAATAGGCCAAAATTTGGCATATGGAGTTGAATGTGGATAAATGTGAGGTTATCCATTTTGGCAGAAAAAAACTGAAAGGCAAATTATCTAAATGGAAAGCAGATTCAAAACACATCCAGGCAGAGAGATCTGGATGTTTACATTCATAGAATGGCAAAAAGTCAGTATGTAGGTGCAGCATGTAATAAAGGCAAATGGAATGCTGGCATTTACTGCAAAGGGACTATATAAAAGTAGAGAAGCACCCTATACCAGTTGTATAGGGTGTTAGTGAGACCACAACTATTGTAGTGTATCCGGTTTTGATTTCCTTATTTGATGAAGGATGTGATGGCATTGGATGCAATTCAGAGGAGATTCACTAAACTGATTCCAGGGATGAAAGGATTGAAGTATGTGGAGAGATTGAACAATTTGGAGTTTAGAAGGATGGAGAAATTTGATCACAGTATATAAAATTTTCAAAGGTATTGATAAGTAAATGTAGATCAAATGTTTCCTCTGATGTGGCAATCCAGATCAGGAAGTCACAGATATAGATTGAGAGGCAGTAGATTTAAAACTGAGATGAGGAGGAACTATTTCGCGCAGAGGATAATGAATTTGTGGAACTCGCTACCCCATAATGCAGTGAAGTCTGAATTGTTCAATGATTTCAGGAAGGAAACAGATATATTTCTAATTTTAAAAAAAGGACAGGGAGTGGGTAAGGAGGTAGATTCAAGAGCACAGAGAGATCAGCCATGAACTGATTGAATGGCAGAGCAGGTAGAATTTGCCTTCTTCTGCTTCTAATTCCTATGATCCTATTCTCGTGAATCTTTTCGAATGCTTTCACGTTCTTAGGCTAATTCCATAAAAGGTTGGACAAACCTGTCCATCTTTTTCATGTTCACTGCATCTGAGTGATTAAATTACCCTGTACACAGGAATATTGATCATTTTAGTCACACATGTATAATATTGTATAATATAATGGAATTTAGGTTCCAATGCTCAACATTGGTCAAAGAATGAAGCACTTCATCATTGTATGTGTGAGATATTTTTACAATATCTCTTTAGATTCACACCATTTTTCACTTCACTTGGCTATGTTTACAGTTATTCAAAACTATTGTGCAAAATTCAAATATGCTGTATTTACAAATCAATGAACAGTCGGTATTTGGAATGAAATGATCTCTCAGCAATGATACAGTAGGATTTTCAGTTCAGCACCCAGTCTGTGCTGGGTGGGGGAGGGAGTGAGTGGCAGGGACACTAAAGCCAACCTCAATGCCTCAGGAACTGGCTAGTAGCGACACCCAATCAGCATCTATTGCTCTTATGGATCAACTGACTGGCAGATTGGGCCAGACTGAGATCTGGGAATCATAAATAATCTGCCAATGACCACAGTCAGTTTTCCAGTTTGACAATGTACAAGATGAAAGCCAGTACTCAAATCAGCATCTTCAGAAAGTAAAAAAGAATAAAAATGTGGTGAGTAATCAAGACAAATAATTTGGAGAAGTTCTGCACTTCCTACCCAAGCTTAGTCCATAAGATTATAAATTGAGGGAAGTCATCCAGGTTCTCAATCAACATTTCTGGAATATCATGGAATCCCTACAGTGCAGAAGGCAGCCAATCAGTCCATTGAGTCTGCACAAACTCTCCAACAGAGAATCTTACCGCTACTTTATTCCATAACTCACTAAGTCGCTTAACCAACACAACCTGGATTACGAACAGGCAATTTAGCATGGCCAGTCCAGCTAACTTCCAATGTTTGGTCTGTGAGAGGAAACCCAGACACTAGATGAATATGCAGAATTTACACACAGACACCCAAGACTGGAACCAAACCCAGATCCTTGTTGGTGTGAAACAGTAGGACTATCCACCCTGCTGCCCTTTAAAATAATTTAGTTTCCTGTCAAAATACGTAATTGGATTTTGAATGAATCTAAATTTTGACAGTATTTTGTTGGATTGGTACAGTTGGTTTTGGGTTGGATAAGAATTTCTGCATGCATGTAGGCCAAGGGTTGTTACTTGAAGTATGGATTCTACACAAGGACAGGTTGCTAGTGGTATTCCGCAGGGTACAGAGTAAAATTTGCACATTTTACTCTGAAAATGATCTTTATTATCTATAACATTGTTTGATCCACAAGTGAAAGACACAGCCAGGACTAATCATACCAGGGTCCCATTGTTAGTCAACAAAATACAGTTAACATACAATAGATATGTCAGTGTTAACCTCTCAAATCATCAGTTTTGACTGGGTTAATCTAGTTATAGCACAGCAATAAATATGATGCAAGATGACAGATGACCCAAGATTGTCATGGAAACAGGGATCAAAACTCAGCAGCTGAGGCACAAAATCAGGTTTTCAGGTCCAGACTCCATGCTGCCAAATCAGAGAGGACCAAAGCAAGAAAGCTTTAGGCAAACAGAAATTGATCCTGAGACCTGGTCAGCATATTAATTTCCAAGTTGTGACATTGATTGCATTTCCTTCATGTGATGATATGTACATATTCTATTTTTGTGTTTATGTTTACAAGATGTGTCTGTATGTGTCAGGGTTAATCAAGTGAGGTTGTTGGAATCGTGATTGTCTGTAGGACCTAAGGGGTCAAATACTAAAGGTATTGGAATCAGTTCTACAGCGCAGAAAAAGATCCTCCAGCACATCTAGTCTGCATCAACAATAACTACCACTAAAGTTGTGCTAATCCTATTTTCCAGTGCATGTCCATATCCTTGAATGTTATGATGTCTCAGTGCTCATCCAAATACTTTTTAAAGGTTGTAAAGTTTCCAGCCTCCGCTACTTTCCCAGAGTACATTTCAGATTCCCACCACACACTGGGTGAAAATTATTCTTCTCAAATCCCCTTTAAAATCTCCCACCTCTTACCCTAAAGTTATGTTCCTTTATGATTAACCCCTCAACCAAATTCCTTCCTATTCATTTTGTTCATGCTATTCAATCTTATATACCTCAATCATGTACTTTAGAGCCTTCCCTGCTCTAAAAGTAAATAATCAAGCCTATCCAGACACTCCTCATAGCTCAAATTCTCCATCTCAGGCAACATCCTGGTGAACCTCCTGTACTCCCTCTGGTGCAATAGTATCCTTCACACCAGTGAGGTGATCGGGACTGCACACAGTACTCCAGCTGTCGTCCAGTCAACATTCTGTACAGCTCTAACATTGCCTCCTTGCTCTTATATTCTATACCACAACTGAAAAAAGCAAGTGTCTCAAATGCCTTCTTAACTGCTCTACTGCCTTGAAGGATCTGCGAATAAGTACCCAAACATCCACCTGTTTCTCTGAGCTTCCTAGTGTCCTGCAATTAAAGGACAAGGCGTCATACTAGAGGTAACTCATGTTCAAAAAAATTTTTTTTTTAAATTTCCAGTGGAGGCAGAGGCACAAATGTCAGTGATTTGTGATTAGTCCAAGTCTATCCAATGCCATATAGCACACTCCAAACCACATTTCATCTTAGGCCTTGACTAAGGGTCATTGTCAGTGAAATGGTAGGTCTTCACTTTAAAGAAAGAGAGCAAGTCTGAAATTTGTATCCGGGGATAAGCTTTGAAATCGATTAGTAACCATTACATTTCAAGAGTGTCTTGAAGGTGAAAAAGAACATTAAGAGATTTGGCATTTTAAATTTTCTTTCCCTGAAACAGGTTTATGAAAAAAGGACTATTTGGGAACCTAGGTTTTCAAAGGGATATTTAATGATAATGGAAAATAATGATAGGGTAGAAAGTTATTTATGAAGATGGATTTTCCGCTACATTTAGTGCCAGGGCTCGCCATCCTGAGAGTCAGCATGGAACATACAGCTGCTGGTATGGGGAGGAGTTGGGGTGCAGCGGCGGTGCAGTTGGTGGGTGTGTGGGTGGTGGTGCTGCTGCTGAAAAGCTGTGGAAGTCTTTAACTGAACAAGAGTGTTTGGGCCACAACAATATATTTGTCATGAGAAACAAATTTTTTTGGATCTTCCTTTGGAAAAACACATTAGCATGACTAAGTTCTGGGAAGTCATGGATTGTACTTCTGTACAAAGTAAAAGCAATTCCGCAGTTGAGGTAATGTTTTATGGTGAAGAATCTATAAGGATTGTGGTCAAAAAGACAGTTTGATCAATTACTTTTGATAAAGCATTTTGGGGATAATTTTGCAAGTTTCAGTCTAACTGTGCATTTTTTATCTTATGTTTTAAGTTTTATCTTTATTGTAATAAACATTCCAATTAGCCAAGGTGATCAGCCAAGATAGATTTCAATCTGAGATTTGGCTTACTCAGCTTTAACATCGGCTGCAGCCGTGACACTAGGATTTCACCAGCAATGACTCTCAGTCAAGGCCCAAGATGAAATGTGGTTTGGAGTGCGCTATATGGCATTGGATAAATTTGGACAAATCACAAATCACTGACATTTGTGCCCTCCAGCTCCACTGGAAATTTTTATCTAAATCTTTATTTAAAAGATGAATTACCTCTGGTAATGACACTTTGTCTTTTAATTGGAGATGGAGGTTTGAAATTCCTTCCCAGATTGGGAGGTACAGAGTTATGAAATTTCCTGACTCCATAAACATAACTCTGGAGAAATTGGTCTGATTTTCATTCCTTGTGGGGTGGGATAGGTGCTAGCAGCTGTTATGGGCAACACAGCGGCTGTCGGGTATGAGAGCAGGTTGGCCAAAAGGGCTCACCTCTGATCTGGCACTCTGTCCCAGCTGCAAAAAATGAACAATATTTACAGAATTCCTCTGGTCCTCACTCTACATGCCCCATACAAGCAACCCATGCCTTCCACTCATTCCCTATGGCCCGTCAAACTCTCCATGTTAACCTGGGCCTCTCTTTCAGATCATAGAATCATAGAACCCTACAGTTCAGAAAGAGGCCATTCAGCCCATCAAGTCTGCACTGACCACAATCCCACACAGGCCCTACCCCCATACCCCTGCATATTTTACCCGCTAATCCCTCTAACCTAAGCATCCTAGTACACTAAGGGGCAATTTTAGCATGGCCAATCAACCTAACCCGCACATCTTTGGACTGTGCGAGGAAACTGGAGCATCCGGAGGAAACCCACACAGACAATGATCCCACACTGAGAATGTCTGTGTGGAGTTTGCACAGTGACCTGAGCCAGGAATCATACCCTGGTCCGTGGAGCTGTGAAGCAGCAGTGCTAACCACTGTGCTACCATCCTGCCCCTAGCCCTTAGGTCGACAGTGCTAATTTATGCTAATCCATGCCAACCTATTCATTCCCTTTTTTCATATGCCCTCCATATAGCTCATCCAATTTACACCATGGCCGGATCTCAATTTTATTTCCTCTCGGCATAGGTCCTAAATCATAGAATCATAGAACAATACAGTACAAACGGGCCCTTCGGCCCATGAGTTGCGGCGATCACATCTACCAATCCACAGACCTATCTATAACCCCCTATCCTATTCGTTTCCACATACTCATGCAGAAGTCTCTTAAAAGAACCCAGTGAGTTTGCCTCAACAACCTCCGACAGCAGTCAGTTCCATTCACTCACCACCCTCTGAGTGAAAAACCTACCCTGACATCTCCTTTGTATTTGCTTCCCTGCACCTTAAGTCTGTGTCCTCTCATAGTGACCATTTCAGCTCGGGGAAATAGTCTCTAAGAGTCCACCCTATCTATTCCTCTCAACATTTTATAAACCTCTATCAGGTCGCCTCTCAACCTACATCTCTCCAGTGAGAAGAATCCCAGCTCCCTCAACCGACCTTCATAAGGCCTGCCTCCCAATCCAGGCAGCATCCTTGTAAATCTCCTCTGCACTCTCTCAATAGCCTCTACATCCTTCCTATAACGAGGCAACCAGAACTGCACACAATACTCCAACTGGGGTCTGACAAGAGTCTTATAGAGCTGCATCATTACCTCCTGACTCCTAAACTCTATTCCTCGATTAATGAAGGCCAGTACACTGTACGCCTTCTTGACCACTTCCTCCACCTGCGAGGCCGATTTAAGAGTCCTATGGACCCGGACCCCGAGATCCTTCTGCTCTACAACACAGCTAAGACTCCTACCCCTTATATTGTACTCCTTCATCCCAATATTCCTGCCAAAATGGACCACTACACATTTATCTGCGTTGAAGTCCATCTACCACTTCTCCACCCAGTCTTGCATCCTGTCTATGTCCCTCCAGACCATCCACAACACCACCGACCTTTGTATCATTGGCGAACTTGCTAACCCATCCCTCCACTTCCTCATCCAGGTCATTCATGAAAATGACAAACAGCAGGGGTCCCAGAACAGATCCCTGAGGCACTCCACTGGTTACCGACCTCCATGCAGAACAAGACCCATCCACAACCCCTCCCTGCCTTCTGCCGGCAAGTCACTTCTGGATCCACGAGGCCAAAGCCCCTTGGATCCCATGCCCTCTCACCTTCTCCAGAAGCAAATGTCTACTGATAAATTCATTGTTTTAGAGAAGACTCTCATTGATAAATATAATTCACTACATTTAAATTACATCAACCACTTAATTCTTTAAAACAAGTACTTGTATTCCCAGCTCCACACCACAGATTTCTTAAGTACTTGGAGTTGTCATTCAGACTCTGAACTGACACGCATCTGACTGTGATAATGACAGAATGTGAAATAAACTATGCAGCATAAACCCTATACTTATAGCCACCTTATAGTGATGTCAGAGTGAAATAGCAAGCACTGTTTTTTTTTAATTTGCAGACTGCCTTTAAAAATCAGGAGATTTAAAATCCCTCAGCAGTTTTATAGTTCCAATTAGCTTACATTTATTCATTTTATGCACATTTATGTCTTGTTTAAAAAATCCATAAGGACACTTCAACACTCCCAAAGTACTGGGAACGTGTACAAAAAGATACTCCACCTTGTCAAAGAATTCCACGAATCTTAGATATTCTCTTGACTGCCATCACACTGAACATTTGGCTTGGCTGAAGTTGCTGTACTTTAATGTGTGCAACTGCCTCCATGAACCACATGTAATAGAAGAATCTGGTACACAAAAGGATGAATTTAGGACTGAATACCGTATTGTCCACATTGTGATAAGATGACTCCTGACCAAAAACCACTCTGAAGGCAGATACAGTTGGGTTAGCTCCTCAACTGTAAATATGTACATGCATGTGTTGTTAAATACTTGCTATTAACATCCTCCAGAATGGAAGCCAATTTCATGGTGCCCAAAACAATTTTCTTAACCATGGATAAGCAAAGTTCCCATTCTTCTATAGTAAAAATAGTGGGTGCTGGTTTTGGGGCAAAATCTCCCCATTTTGGATAAGCTAGCAATCTTCTCTGATGTTGGAAAAATGAAGGCCAAATTTTTAAAGAAGGGTCCTCATTTACTTCCTGAAGATTTACATAATTTTAGGAGAGAGGGGAGATCAGAGCATTGTGGCAATGTAATTGGACTAATAATCCAGAAACATGGGTCAAATCTTAGTACAACAATAAACTGGATGTTAAATCTAGTCCTAGTAATAGTGACCTTCATGAAACTATCATCCATTTTTGTGAAAAAAATCTGGTTTACTAATGTACTTTAGGAAAGGAGATCTGCCATCTTTATCTGGCCTGGGCTTACATGTGACCCCAGATGCACAGCAATGTGGATTCTAAATAACTCTTCAAAATGGCCCAAATCAGCCAGGTCAAAGGATAATAGGATGGGCAACAAACACATTGCCAGCTGTCCACTGGCAATACAAGAAATTTGTGTGAGCGTACCTTCCTGAATTCCCAATGGGAGCAGCAGTGGTCTTCGGTGAAACCATCTCCACGACCCACTGCAACACAGAACACTAACCACACTCCCTTATAAATATGTCTAGACCATTGAGGTCCAGTTTGGAACTAGCACTTCTGGAAGCAATAAATTGAAAATAGAAGGATTTCGCTACTGTTGTAAAATGGTATGCTTTTTAATTCTTTATTCTTAGTTGTTACAGGGATAGTGTCTGGGTGGGATCATTGTCAGCGCAGGTTTAGTGGGCCGAATGGCCTCCTTCTGTACTGTAAACTGTGCTAATGCTATTGTTACTGGCTCATTTAAACAGTATTCTTTATTTTCATATTATTATGTAACGTATAAATAGAATCATTGAACCCCTGCAGTGCAGGAGGCCATTCAGCCCAATGAGCCTGCACCAACCACAATCCCACCCAGAGCCTAGCCCCATAACTCCCACATATTTACCCTGCTAGTCCCCATTTCACTAAAGGGCAATTTAACATGGCCAATCAACTTAATCTGTACATCTTTGAGCTGTGGGAGGAAATCCTCGCAGACACAGAGAGAATGTGCAAACTCAGTCACCCAAAGCTAGACTTAAACCCTGGCACTGTGAGACAGCAGTGCTAACCATTGTGCCGCCAGGAAACCCAAATTAATTTCACAAATTTAGAACAAATGACAAAACCTATCACTTAAATCTGCATTATAGTATTATTTATCTTTAAATATGTGCGCATGCTTATAAATGTTCATGTTTTAATTTAACCTCTGGAAACTGAAAATTTAATAGTTAACATATTTAACTGTTCTGTATGCTTCAATAGAGCATGAAAGGGTGGGTCAAAACAGGGTACCTGTTTGGATTTTACATGTAGCCTGACTCTTTCGTGCCTATATCAAAGCCTCAAAATGAATTTCAATTAAGAATCAAACTAAAAGCACTATGTTCCAGCAATGGTGGGACTTGATTCCAGATATTCAACTTGCATTGGATTCTGCAATACCTATCAGAGAGATAGTTCTCATCAGCTAACATCATTTTAAGGGATAAACTTGGCTAGTTCAAGTGATGAGAGAGTAGAACACTGCTTAAAATTTGCAAACTCCAAATGCTAAAACTTATTCAAGACATTAATATCCATCTTGTTATCTATGAAGATACTTTATTTTAAAACACTAATGAGTTGTCATGACAAAATTGTAACCTTTCACTTTGTGCTCTGTGCAGCCAAATTCCCCTCCAATTCAATTTTCAAGTTTGCTGATGACACCACTATAGTGGGTCAGACCTCAAACAATGACGAGACAGAGTACAGAAACAAAAGAATATCTGGTGTGGCAACAATAATCTCTCAGTGTCAACAAAATAAAGAAGATTGCCACTGACTTCAGGAAATGTAAAGGAAAACATGCCCTGTCTACATCAACAGGGGTGAAATAGAAAAAGGTCGAAAGCTTCATGTTTTTGGGTGTTCACATCACTGACAATCTGTCCTGGACACACAGACAGACACACACACACACACACAGACAGACACACAGACAGACAGACAGACACACACACAGCAAGTCCACCAATGTCTCTACTTTCTCAAAAGATTAAGGAAATTTGGCAGGCCAGCTATGACTCTCAACTTTTACAGATGCACCATAGAAAACATTCTTTCTGGTTGTATCACAGCTTGGTATGGCTCCCGCTGTGCCCAAGTCCATAAGGAACGACAGAAGGTCATGAGTGTAGCCCAATCAAGCAAACCAGCCTCCCGTCAATTGACTCTGTCGACATTTCCCACTGCCTTGGCAAAACAGCCAGCATAATTAACCCAGACATTCTCTCTTCCACCTTCTTCCATAGGGAAAAAGATACAAAAGTTTGAGGTCACGAACCAAGAACAGCTTCTTCCCTGTTGCTGTCAGACTTTTGAATGGACTTACCTTGCATTAAGTTGATCTTTCTCTACAACTATGACTGAAACACTACATGTGAAGATACCATCATTGGATTGGGATAAACACAGTACGAAGTCTCACAACACGAGGTTAAAGTCCAACAGGTTTATTTCTACAAGCTGGGCTTGCAAAATCTCACTAACTGTCCTATCTGGAAACAATGCGCATCTCTTTAACTTGTGCTTAACCCTCTCTCCACTCACACTGTCCGTACCTTTAAGACTTGATTACCTGTAAAGACTCACATTCCCACCATTATTTTGTAAATTGAGTTTCTGTCTTTATATGCCCTGTTTGTGAACTGAAATCCCACTCACCTGATGAAGGAGCAGCACTCCAAAAGCTTGTGGCTTGCGCTACCAAATAAACCTGTTGGATTTTAACCTGGTGTTGTGAGACTCCTTACCGTAACACTACATTCTGCACTCTCTCGTTTCCTTCTCTATGAATGGCGTTTTGTCTGTATAGTACACAAGAAACAATACTTTTCACTGTAAATACATGACAATAATAAATCAAACATGCTGATCAATATCTTACATTTACAATTAAACCACCCAAATAAAGTCTGCCATCGCTACTCGCTGCAGTAAGGTGAAAAACAATGCAAATAAATAAGGGCAAAAACTCATTGAACAACACACATGGCAGAAGTTTTGGCTAAATTGCAGCTCAGTGTTTCAGTACTGCCAGCTTTCACAACCTCTACCAGCACACATGCACCAGGACTTCCATGTTGCAAACACACATGTACGTCGTTCAAGGCAGCATTCGGGCCATAAGTTATGTGCCAATGACATCCCATCAAATAAATTTAAAAACATAGGTCAAACAAATTTGCGATTTTTGCCAAAAACAGTTGAAAATATGGGTTCCAAAAATTTGCAATGAGACATAAATCGCCTGTGCAGATTGGCGGCACCACTCACTTAGTATTGCATCTGCTTCACCAATCTCCATCTAAACCTCTCTGTATTCACAATGGTGCAGGTTTCCAATCTATTTTATACAAGCCAAAGCAAAATTTTTCACTTTTTGATGAGGTCTTTTAGATCTGTGTTGATATCTGTATTTTCTAAAATCATTCTGAATCAGTACAGAGGCTGCTGAGGAAATGGTTATGTTGTGCTTCTCCCTATTGCATGGTGGCTGCATTCTAGTTCAATTGTAAAAGAAAATCCAAATAACAGAAGAAAGCAGTATTAAATAGGAAAATACTGTTCTGACGACGGCCACATGCTACAAGATGTTGCACTGCACAGAGTCTGGTCATTTGATGACACGTTTGGCTCCAGAAGTCCTAGCAGTATAACTCTAGGTTGTTTCTGAAAACAAGAACCACGAATATTGTGGTTTCACATTTACACGGTGAATCATCACCTCCCAGTCAATTGCTACTTGGGAAGGTGATAGAAAGCTTGTGCATCAGGCTCAGCTGAATGAAACTGCTTTTTTTTTCCCTACAGCTGTTACAGCCTAGAGCTTACTTTTGAAACAAACAATGTAAACACAAGTCACTTACTTACAGAATCATAAATAAACAATTAACAGATACAATGATGCCATCCTTATGGTAGGGGACTGAGAATCCAGAAAACTGGAGTTCAAACCACCATGGCAGTTTGAGATGGCATTGATTGTTGAACTGTTGTAAAATTCAAACTAGTTCACAAATATCATTCTGAAAAAGAAATCTGCGTCCTTCCCCGATTTGATCAGTACGTAATTCCAGTCCCACAAAACGATTGACTCTCAAATTGTGTTATTTCTAAGATGAAACGATATTATTAAAACCAGAAAAAGTGCAGAGAAGATTTACTAAGATGCTTCTAGGACTTGGTTTGAGTTATAAAGAGAGGCTGGATAGACTGAGATTTTTCTTCCTGGTGTATAGGAAGCTGAGGCGTCATTTTATAGAGGTCTATCAAACAATGAGAGGCACAGATCAACTAAATAGTCAATGTCTTTTCCCAAAAGATAGGGGAATCTAAAACCTGAAGGCATTGGTTTAGAGTGAGAAGGGAAGAGATGCAAAAGAGTCCAGAAGAGTAATTTTTTCACACAGAAGTGTCTGGACCAAGCTGTCAGAGATAGTAGTGGAGGCGTCTACAATTTTGGTCTTTTGGGGCTAGCTTAGTGGTTAAAAAAAGGTGGCATGGACAAGTTGGGTTGAAAGGCCTGATTCCATGGTGTAAAATTCTATGACTCAACTACATTCTGTGGTAGTGCATCCACACTCTGGATGAAGAAATTTCTCCTCAGCTCAGTTCTAAAAGATTTATTCGTTATCCTCAAACTATGGACCATAGTTCTGGACTCCCCCACCATTGGGAACATTCTTTCTGAATCTACCCTGTCTAACCCAGTTAAAATTTTAAAAGATTTTATGGGATCCCCTCTCACTCTTCTAATCTCCAGTGAATACAAAAGACTACAAAGTCTTTCCTAAACCAGCTTTTCCTGCTCTATCTTTTCTGACCATTTTATAGCCTTATGCATGTAATGAGTAAATAATGATGCAGCAGAACATATAGAATTTCACTCAAATACCCAAATTTCAGTCCCATTTTTACCAGGTCACCTAGTATGAAGAACCATTTTTTGCCACTCTGTTTCAAAGGCAATAATAACCAAAACACAACAGATGATTAACAGGGAAAAATATTCAAAGAGAAAATCATAGTATGATTTTGATTGTTTTCTGTTAGAAAGGTCACTGATGACAAGCACAATGCAATAGCCAGGGAGAAAGATACATCAAATGAAGTGAAATGTCACGTTGGCAGCGCTTTGGCAAAGAGTATTTGATTTGCAAAAAGAACACATATGACAGGGCTCTTTAGGATTCCTCTCAAAACATTTTCAATTGTTTTGTGCATGATGGCTGAATTTAGAAAATCATAGAAATGCTGCAGCATAGAAAGAGGCCATTTGACTCATCAAGCCTGCACCGACCACAATCCCACCCAGGCTCAGAATTGACGTCACCTTCAGTAAAACTTGCATGTATAAAACTTTCATGGAGAAACAATAATGGAGAAACAAAGGAAATAAAGAGACAGAAAACCAAGAAATGGAAGTATAAAAGTCAGAATGGGGAAATATTCAATTATAAACAGAAAATATAGAAAATGCATGTTAATAAATACAAGGTGTTGATCACTATTATACAGTAGATTGATGTTCATCTAGCCTGCCATTTCAAGACTGCCCACAGTCAAAGAATGGGAAACATGAAAAGTCACTAACAAGTTCCTCAAGACAAAACCCATCTGGCAAATAGCACCATAGTGGACCTTGTTAAAAAGGACAGACCAAGGCCCCGCTGTAGACAACCTCCATTATTGGTGCCTGAATATAAACATTGTTGCACCACTCCAACAGCATAATCATGTTATCAGTGTGCTTCCTTTTCAGATTAAGCAAATGAGGAAACTATTGCTTGGCTTTGCACTTGCTAAATGAAAGTTGCTGGCAAAATCACAGAAAGAGATTTCCCTAGTTAACCCATGGCCACATGGCAAAATCATCATTTAGAATCAGAGAATAGAATCCATATGCAGTGCAGAAGGAGACCATTTGGCCCATCAAATTTGCACCGAGTATCTGACAGAGTGTTTTAACTAGGCCCTCTCTCTAACCTTACCACCTTAATCTTGCACATGGTTAATCCATCTATCCAAGACATCATGGGACACTAAAGAGAAATTTAGAATGGCCATTCCACCTAAGCTGCAATCCACCAAGCCATATGGACTAGAAATTCAAAAGTTGAACATCATTAAGATATGCAAGTTCATACAATTTCTGGGCAACATACTGATACTGCTTCCTCAGTTTTAGAAGATGAACAGAAAAGGAAGCTCGCTGATATTAATTTTCAAAGAACATAGAACAATACAGCACAAGCAGCATAGAACAATACAGCCCTTCAGCCCACGAGTTGCGCCGATCACATCTATACCTACCAAGCCACAGACCTATCTATAACCCCATTAGCTCCCATATACTCATCCAGAAGTCTTTTAAAAGACGCCAGCGAGTTCGCCTCAACAACCACAGATGGCAGTCGATTCCATTCACTCACCACCCTCTGAGTGAAAAACTTACCCCTGACATCCCCTCTGTATTTGCTTCCCTGCACCTTAAATCTGTGCCCTCTCGTAGTGACCATTTCAGCCTGGGGAAATAGTCTCTGAGAGTCCACCCTATCTATTCCTCTCAACATTTTATAAATCTCTATCAGGTCGCCTCTCAACCTACGTCTCTCCAGGGAGAAGAGTCCCAGCTCTCTCAACCTATCAACATATTTTAGTCTGTTTTTCCCATAGTTTTTCCTCTACGTTACTCCTATGGGAGTCAAATATTAAGATTAATATTATAAATTAATATTATGAATTTTAAGCAAAAAGTTAAGGGACTGATTTCTACAGGTAATTTTTAAGTGGCTTTTTTTAATTCAAGAGATGTGGGCTTTGCTGGCTAGGTCAGCATTTATTGTCCTTCCTAATTGCCTTCAAAAGGTGACCATGAGTGACCTTCTTGAACCACTGCAGTCCATGTGGTGTTGGTACACCCACAATGCTGTTTGGGAGGGAGTCCCAAGATTTTTCACCAACGATCGTGAAGGAAAAGCAATATACTTTCAAGTCAGATGTTATGTGGTTCAGAGGAGAATTTGCAGATGGTGCTCATGTGTGTTGCTGTCCCTAGCCTTCTAGATGACAGTGATCATTGGCTTTCATAGAATCATACAATCCTACAGTGCAGAAAGAGGCCCTTTAGCCCATCAAGTCTGCACCAATCACAATCTCACCACGGTCCTAACTCCATATCTCTACATATTATACCCACTAATCCCTCTAAACTAAGCATCTTAGGACACTAAGGGGCAATTTTAGCGTGGTCTATCAACCTTACTGGCACATCTTTGGGCTGTGGGAGGAAACCGGAGCACCTGGAGGAAACCCATACAGGCACGAAGAGAATGTGCAAACTCCATACAGGCAATGACCCAAGCTGGGAATCAAACCCAGGACCCTGGAGCTGTGAAGCAGCAGTACTAACCACTGTGCTACCATGCTGCCCACGCTGAAGTATTGTGTGCAGATCTGGTCACTATACATAGTAATTGCACTGGTGAAAGTGCAGAGGGGATTTACTGGGATGTTGCCTGGACTGGAGCATTTCAGCTATCAAGAAAGGCTGGATAGGCTGAAGATATTTACTTTAGGGTAGAGAAGGCTGAAGAGGAACCCAACTGAGGTGTACAAAATCATGAGAGGCTTAGATAAAGTGGATAGGAAGAAACTTTCCCCCTTATAATAAGGGGACATAGATTTAAGTTCTGTGGGGAGAGACTTTTTCACACAACGGATGCTGGGAATCTGGAACTCACTATCTGAAAGGGTGATACAGGCATGAACTATCACAACATTTAAGGAGCATTTACACGATCACTTGAAATGACACAGTATACAAAGCTATGGGCCAAGTGCTGAAAAATGGGATTAGAATAGAGATGTGCTTGATGGCCAGTTAAGCCACTCTGGGCCGAGGAGTGTATTTCTGTTCTGAACAACTCTACGACTCCCTGATTCTATAATAAAGGGGGTTAGGTGCAGTTACCTGCAGCTAAAATCATAATCACTGCATTGTCTGTCCACTGCCAGGATTAAGGACCAGCTTCTGCTGGCAGCGTTGACCAGCGATCTAATGCACTGAATTCAGAATGGCAAACTTTGTGGAGGCATGGGATCAAATCCTAGTACTGCTAAGAATTTGTGGGATGGCACAGTAACACTGTGGGACAACACAGTGGCATAGTGGTTAGCACTACTGCTCCACAGCATCAGGAGCCCAGGCTCAGTTCCGGCTTTGGGCAACTGCCTGCGTGGAGTTTGCATGTTCTCCCCATGTCTGTGTGGATTTTCTCGATGTACTCTGGTTTTTTTTTCCTCCCCACAAACCAAAGATATGCAGGTTCGGTGGATTGGCCATGGTAAATTGCCTCAGTGTTCAGTGTTCAAAGATGCGTAGGTTAGGAAAGATTAAAGGGAGGGAACAGAAAGGATGCTCTTTTGGAAAGTAAATGCAGAGTTGTCAGGCTGAATAGCCTCTTTCTGTACTATACAGATTATGTGGTTCTGCGAACATCTCCTTCAAACTGGAAAGGAAATTGGACTGATACGGAAGAGTTGTTATGGTGCACATGGATATCAACAACATAGGTAGGACTAAGGTATGTCCTAAGCCCAAGCATATTCAGCTGGTGGTGGGGAGGAAAAACGAAATGAGTTATATGTTGTATCAACAATAGATGAAGCCATTTTGACCTAATGTCATGTAATGAGGCAGGGATAATTAGTAATGTAAAAGATTCACTGACAGTGATCATAGTATCATGAAATTCCATGTTAAATTTAAAAATACATCAATCACAAAAAGAATCTTAAATAAAGCAAGTTACGTCAGTATGAGGGAAGAGCTGGCTAAGCTTAATTGGACAAATAGACCAAAAAAAGAAGCAGCAAATATAAATGCAAGCAAACAACTCAAAGTCCAAAAAAATGCATTGACCTGAGAAACAAAAACTCAGTGAGAACAATCTGCCTGTGCTTTATTCAGAAGACGAAGGGTAATTGTAGATTATAAGAAGAGTTTTAAAATGTTGCAAAGAACAGTAGTTATTCTGAGGAGCGGGATTGTTTTAGAAACCAGCAAAGGGCCAAAGGGTTGCCAAAAAAGTAGAATATACAAATAAACTGGCCATGAAACAGGTATTTTCAAGCATATAAAAGGGAAGCCAGGGAACATTATTTCCAGTGACAAGAAAAATCATCATGGGGAATGAAGAAATTGCAAAGAAAATATTGTGTTGAGTTTCATAGCAGAGACATAAGTTACTTACCTTAAATATTGAGGGTAACTTAGCTGCTAAAAAAGGGAGAAAATTTAAAAAAATTAATATCAGCAATAAAAAGTAGTGGAGAAACTAAAGGGAATAAAATCTAACAAATCCCCAGAGCTTGATTGCCCACTAGCTATGATTTTCCAAAATCCCAACAGATTGGAAGTTAGCAAATATAACACATCCAAGAAAGGAAGAAGTGTGAAAACAAGCAACTGTAGGTCAGTTACCCTGACATTAAAAAGTGCAGTCCTATTAAGGAAGTCTTAGCATTGTATGATTAGAGCAAGACCACATGATTTTACACAAGGAAAATCCTATTTGACAAATGTATGAGAGTTTGAGGACATAACTAATAGGCTAAATAAAGGATTTTGGTTTTCAAAAGTCATTCAATAAAAGGTGCCAGAAAGCATTTCATACACAAGACAGTTAGGGGAGTGATATATTATTAGCATGGATAGAGGATTGTTTAATGGACAGGAAGCAGATAGTGGGTAAAGTGAGAGATTTCTAATCAGTTAAGGTTTTAGACAGAATACATAAGGACTATCAGTAAAGAGTTAAATGATTCTTGAAACAAGTTAATCAGCTAATAAGAGAATAATTTACACATGTGAATGCAGTAACAGAAGGAAGTAATTATGATTTCAAAACATATATATGCTGATATTAAAGTATTTTAATTGTTGTATGAATTATTGTTCGCTTCAGTCAAAAGCAGGGATGGGATGATTATAAATGCAAGTAGTTCAGAACCAAAGGCCCGGGAACTCTGTAGATTGCAAAATTCATAGAAAGTTTTTTTATGCGAGAACACATATTGCAACATTAATGAATGGATGTATTCATCGTCTAGACTTAAGATAGTGTCATGTGCGTGTACCTTCAAGAAAGGTTTCTTTTTTAAATCATGCAGTTTACAGCTTCAGTATGTCATTGTGGGTGAGGCTGTGGTAGTCAGGTGATAGGGGCTTTTTCCTTTGGACTCTGTTTTGTTTTTGGAAACAGTTTAGCAGCAAGCTAAGAAGCAGTCTCTTTCTCTCCCTGTTTGGTTCTGTCATAGAAGTGTGCTTTGGGAAATAGATTAGACAAGAAACTCTTCTGAGTTTCTTCACAAGGGATTTTCAGAATTCTGCCTGGGAGATGGGATTGTTGTAACGAGTAGACATTAATCTCTGCTATATTGTATTTATTTGGAGGGTCTTGTGTATTGGATGTTGATTTTAGTTGGAACACATTAGAGATATTTCCTTAAGAGTTATACAGTATTGTGGTTGTGTTTCTTGTTTGTAATTGTTAAAAGTTCTTGCTAATTGTCTTACTGTACATGTCAACAATATTCTTAATTAAACTTTGTTTTTGATAAAAGCTCTTTGTGGGTCAGGTGAATCACACCTGAAGTGAGACTTCTCAACCTCATCCCAGCTAAATTCAATGTAAAATATTACAGGTCAGGTCAGCTTCATAGAACCCCTTGAAGTACCCAACCTGACATGTAACAATAGGAATGTGTCCAGATGCAGGATCATGTGTCTATCCAGTTTAGCAACAATCCACTGGGAACGTCCACTCTGACTCCTGTAGTAATGTCCAGCTAAGTTACCCTCTACATTTCAGGTAAGTAACTTATGGCTCTACTATGAAACAAGGATGAAACTTGAGCAAAGATGGGAGTTAGCATCCGATTTAATGAACGAATGACGTATCATCATACTGGATTGTAAAAAGCAATTAGTTGAAATGCATGTCAGGGATTATCATTGATGTATATATAAAGAACAAAGAAAATTCCAGCATGGGGACAGGTCCTTCAACCTTCTAAGCTTGCACTGACCATGCTGCCTGACTGAACTAAATATACTAGATTAAATGTAATTGATTAAGCTAATGTAAGGTGGGAATGACTGACAAAAACTATAATTGATCTGTTTTTGATTGCATACCTCAGATCTACTGGAGAGGTTCTGTCGCTCTATCTCCGAGCTACTTAAGACTTCTGGTGATCACTTTGCAGTTGCTTATTTTTCTTTCAAATAAATGTTATGTCTTTAAAGAGCAATATCTGCCTTGTGAGTTTTGTATTGTCAATCATTAAGATAATTTACCCCACGATAGTGGGATAAGGGAGGCATTTTCCAGTTGACAGGCTGTGATTAACGGAGTGCTGGAGCCATAGCCATTTACAATTTATACTAATCACTTAAAGAGATAGTGATGTATCTTCAGCAAAGTTCCATGGAAATGCAAACTGTGAGGAGGGCGCTAAGAGGCCTTAAAGATATGAGGTTAAGTAACTGGACAACAGAGTGACCGATGGAGTATGATGTGAGCTTATGCATTTTGTCACAATGGAAAAGCAAATTTTTTTTTAAAAGATGTGAAACATCTAAGTGTTGGTGTTGAGACAGATTTTAGTGTATTCGTAGAAAGAACACAGATTAACATGCAGGTATAGCTAACCACTGGGAAAGCAAATGACAAAATTGGCTTGATGACAGAAAACAGAGGGTGGTTGTAGAGGATTGTTTTTCAAACTAGAGGCCTGTGACCCAGTGGTGTGTCTCAGGGATCAGTGCTGGGTCCACTATTGCTTGTCGGTTATATTATTGACTTAGATGAGAATTTAGGAGGCATGGTTAGTAAGTTTGCAGAAGACACCAAGATTGGTGGCAAAGTGGACAGTGAAGGTTATCTAAGATTACAACGAGATCTTGATCAGTTGGGCCATGGTGCTGAGGAATGGCAGATTGAACTTAATTTAGATAAATGCAAGGTGATGCAGACTGGTAGATCAAACCAGGACAAGACTTAGTCAGTTAACAGAGTATTGAGGGAAGTTATAGAACAAAGATCTAGAGATACAGATTGAAAGTCCCTTGAGTGTAGAATCACGGGTGGACAGAGTGGTGAAAAATGCATTCGACATACTTGTTTCATTGGTCAGGACTCTGAATAGAAGAGTTGGGATGTCTTGAAGTTGTACAAGATATTGGTAAGGACACATTTGGAATATTGTGTACAGTTCTGATCACCCTATTGTAGAAACTACATCAAACAAGAAAGTGTGCAAAAAGAGTGCAAAAGGATGCTATCGGGACTAATGGTTTGAGTTCCAAGAAGAGGTTGGGACATTTTTCCTCTGGAGTGTAGGACGTTCAGGGGTGATGTTAGAAGTCTATAAAATAGTGAGTGGCATAGATAGTCAACATCTTTTCCCAAAGATAGGAAGTTTAAAACAAGAAGACCTAAATTTAAGGTGAGAGGGGAGAGATACAAAAGATCCAGGAGAGCAATTTGTTTCACAGAGTGGTGAGTGTCTCGAACAAGCTGCCACAGGTAGTTGTAGAGGTGGGTATAATTTTGCCTTTTAAAAAGCATTTAGACAGTTAAATGCATAAGATGGATAAAGAGGAATATGGGCCACACACAGGCAATTGACACTGCGTTAGTGGTTAAAAGGGGCGGCATGGACAAATATGGACAAAAGGCCTGTTTCCATGCTGTAAATCTCTGACTAACTTCCGTACTTAGCGTTCTAATCCCCTTAACCTACACATCTTTGGAAACCAAGGAACAATTTAGCATGGCCAACCTACCCTTTATTCTTACACTTACAAACTGCAGCAGTCCTTGCTATTGTATCAATTCTATAACATGAGATTCCAAATGTTTTTCTAAATATTTTCTCAACAGTTACAAGTGGTGTACCTCAAGGATCTGTTTTAGGGCCACTGCTGTTTGTCATTTTTATAAATGACCTAGATGAGGGTGTAGAGGGTTGGATTAGTAAATTTGCTGACGATACCAAAGTGGGGGAGTTGTAGATAGCGAGGATGGATGTTACAGTTTGCAGAGGGACATAGATAGGTTGCAGAGCTGGGCCGTGAGGTGGCAAATGGAATTCAATACGGATAAGTGTGAGGTGATTCACTTTGGTAGGAATAACAGGCATATGAAATATAGGGCTAATGGAAGGACCCTTAATAGCATTGTCGAGCAGAGGGATCTTGGGGTACAAGTACATAGCTCTTTGAAAGTTGGCACCCAGGTTGATAAAGTTGTTAAGAAGGCGTACGGTGTGTTAGCTTTTATTGGTAGAGGGATTGAATTTAGGAGCCGTGAGGTTATGTTACAACTGTACAAAACTCTGGTGCGGCCGCACTTGGAGTATTGCGTACAGTTCTGGTCGCCGCATTATAAGAAAGATGTGGAAGCATTGGAAAGGGTGCAGAGGAGGTTTACCAGGATGTTGCCTGGTATGGTGGGAAGGCCTTATGAGGAAAGGCTGAGGGACCTGAGGTTATTTTCATTAGAGAGAAGAAGGTTACGCGGTGACCTAATTGAGGCGTATAAGATGATCAAGGGATTGGATAGGGTGGATAGTGAGAGCCTTTTTCCTCGGATGGTGATGATCAACACGAGGGGACATAACTTTAAATTAAGAGGTGGTAGTTATAGGACGGATGTCAGAGGCAGGTTCTTCACACAGAGGGTGGTGAGGGCGTGGAATGCATTGCTGCAGCAGTTGTGGACTCGCCTACTTTGGAGGCATTCAAATGTTCGGTGGATAGGCATATGGATGATATTGGAATAGTTTAGGTTAGAGGGTCCACTGGCTGGCGCAACATCGAGGGCCGAAGGGCCTGTACTGCGCTGTAATGTTCTACGTTCTATATCCTGCCACTTCCAAAGGTTAAAGCACATAAACTTCCCGATCCCTCCATTCCTGTACACTCTTTAGGACTACTCCATTCAGTCTATTTTGCCTTTGCTGCCCCTTTTGGCAAAATCACCTCACGCTTCCCTGAATTAAATTTTATCCATCATTTGTATGCCCACTTTGTCAGTGTATGTGGTGGTGTTGCAGTCGATTGCTATCAATCTCAAGTTTGCATCATTGCCAAATTTTGAATTGCAGTCTGCATTCCAACATCCAAGCCATTCTTTATTAATTAAAAAAATGTCCTTGCAACTAAATACCATCCTTCAATCTGAAAAGTAACAACTCGCTATTTTCTACTCTTTAGCCAATTTTCTTTGTTGATACTGACTCAAATTTTGTTAACCAGCCTTTTATGTCATTTTTTTCAAATTACTTTCTAAAACAGCTCTGGACAACTTCTATTATGTTATCCTTCTCTGTTAATTCACACAAAAAAAACCCCACACTGGCTCTACTTAATTAACTCATCTCTCCAAGAACCTATTCACTTTCCCCTACAATTCTTGTCTTTAAAGCCTTACCAAGCCCTGATGTTGAACTAACTGACTTGTAGTTACTAAAAATGTGCAACCCTGTTTGAGAACAATGACCAGTCACCCCTGTGTTGCAGGATGTTTAGAAGATTACAGCAAGCCCTTCCACCACTCACACTTCATTTATCAATCTGGGACGCAAGCCATCTGCGTTCGACAATGCATGCACTTTAAGCATAGATTGTGTCTTGAAAAGGCAGGCTGGCGTTTAATTGTCCACCATAATTTGTACTGGAAGGTTTCTCAAAATAATTTGATGAACTGATTCAATGTAATTTAATTACAGATAACACAATGTTTTCCAAATGATCAGGATACAATCCCAACATGGGGTCATGTTCTGCAGGTGCACAGATCAGAATTAGGTGTGAAAAGAAACAACTCTCCCTATTTTTTCAGCCATGAAAATTGACTGGATATTCCATTGTAAGCCAGTCCTATGTATAGTATACAAAGACATATTTTTGATAGTACTTTAAACAGTTCTGGGTGCAGCATTTCAATATAATGCAAATTAATTGCAGTTTACATAGAACACAGAACATTACAGCACAGAACAGGCCCTTCAGCCCTCGATGTTGCGCCGACCAATTAAGAAAAAGCAGTGACCCTCTAACCTAAACCATTCCCCTTTCATCCATAAATTTATCTACTAACCTCTTAAACACCACCAAACTTGGTGCATCTACAATTGCAGCAGGCAAGGCATTCCATACCCTTACCATCCTCTGGGTAAAGAACCTACCTCTGACATCCGTCCAATAACTACCACCCCTTAATTTAAAGCTATGTCCCCTCGTGCTAGCTATCTCCATCCGAGGAAAAAGGCTATCACTGTCCACCCTATCTAAACCTCTAATCATCTTACATGTTTCAATAAGGTCTCCTCTTAGCCGCCTTCTTTCTAATGAAAACAACCTCAAATCCCTCAGCCTTTCTTCATAAGACCTGCCTTCCATACCAGGCAACATCCTGGTAAACCTCCTCTGTACCTCTCCAATGCCTCCACATCTTTCTTATAATGCGGGGACCAGAACTGCACACAATACTCCAAGTGCGGCCGCACTAGAGTTTTGTACAGTTGCAACATGACGTTGCGGCTCCAAAATTCAATCCCCCTACCAATAAAAGCCAAGACTCTGTATGCCATAGAACATAGAACAGGCCCTTCAGTCCTCAATGTTGCGCCGACCAATTAAGAAAAAGCATCCTAAACCTCTATAAGAGAATGATGATTTCATAAATAATTTCACTAACTATTTCACAAATTTAATCTGTGAGTGCATCTTTGTGCAGATCACTAAAGTCACAGATTTGGTCCAAAGTGAATGCTCAGTTGATAGATCTCAACCTTGGGTAGCAACAACTGATCCAGCAACCTGGGGTGATGCAACAAAGCACTGATCTGACCATTGCTAACAGTGCAATTGTTGGGACACCAATACAGGAGTTCACCACATGTGCAAACCATTCATCAGTGCACTTTCTCCCCATGTCTGCGTGGGTTCCTCCAGCTGCTCCGATTTCCTAGCTAAGGTACAAGCGCCTTTGGAAATTTATTCTAGCAGGAAAATAAGCCCATCCATTGCAGACCGAATGGAAAAAAAATCAGAAGCAAAAAATTCATACAATATTAAATGATGCTGGTCTTGCGGTTTAATGTCCAAACCTCACAGCCAGAAACTCTGGATTCAATTACGGCTCCGGGACTTGTTTGCAGTTAAAAGGAGCATTCATGATGTGACAAAATATGTTGATAATCAACCTGCTAATCTTTCCAATACATCCACGGCAGGTAGTCAGCAGGAGCAATCAATTCTTGATCAGCCATGGTGTCATTCAAGCTATAATCACTTGTCTCTCTAAAACAAAGAAATGATCTCAGTCCATTGTAGACCATAGCTAATTATGAATGGACGATACTAATGATATTTGTTAACCAAATGTAGAGCTAAATGTTCACATTCACAAATCAAAACAGCATATTTTTGCATTACGTGTTATTTAACTTTCACAGATTTGGGTGGTACAGTAACTGGCATTCTCTCTCGGGGGAACACTTCATCGGTCAGGGGGCTTTCAGCTTCAGATCTTTGGGTAAGCATTCTTCAAAACGCAAGACAACATAGAATCACTGAGCACAGATCGATAGTCAAGTTCTGCACACGAGGATGGCCTCAACCAGGATTTTGGGTTCATGTCACATTATCTGTAACCCCCACGATGTGCCTGGACTTGCAATGTCTCACTAGCTGTTCTGGCTGGAAACAATACACAACTCTTTAACCTGTGCTTAATCCACTCATTGTCTGGACCTTTATTACCTGTAAAGTCTTGCATTCCAACCATTATTTTGTAAATTAAGTTTGTGTCTTTATATGCCCCGTTTGTGAACACAACTCTGACTTAATCTGATGAAGGAGCAATGCTCCGAAAGCTAGAGACTTGTACTACCAAATAAACCTGTTTCTTCTTACATTATCTCACAGCACAGAGACCCAGGTTCAGTTTCAGCTTTGGGTACTTTTTTATTCATTCGTGGGACATGGACATCACTGGCTGGCCAGCATTTATTGCCCATCCCTAGTTGCTCGAGAAGGTGGTGAGCCACCTTTTTGAATCGCTGTATTCCATGTTCTGTAGTTGACACACAATGCCATTAGGAGAAAATTTCAGGATTTTGACACAGCAAACGTGGGGAGTCTTCCATCCCATTCTTAATGTGTGTCTTGTAGCTAGTGGATAGGCTTTGGGAACCAGGTGGTGAGTTATTCACCACAAGTATTCCTTACCTCTGACCTGCTCTTGTAGCCACTTTGGTCATGTGGTGAGTCTAGTTGAATTGCTGGTCAATGGTAATCCCAAACATGATGACAGTGGGCAATTCAGTGATGGTTATACTACTGAATGTCAAGGGTATGTCTCTTATTGGTGATGGTCATTGTCTCGCACAAATGTTACTTGCCACTTGTCAGCCCAAGTCTGGATATTGTCCAGATCTTTAGGCATTTGAACATGGACTGCTTCAGTATCTGAGGAGTCCCAAATGGTGGGCGAACATCTAACCTTATGACGGAGGGAAGCTCATTGATGAAGCAGCTGAAGGTGGTTGGCCCTAGGACACTATCCTGAGACACTCCTTCAGAGATGTTCTGGGTGACCGTGCGGAGTTTGCACAATTTTCCTGTATATCACAGAATCATAGAAACCTTACATTACAGAAAGAGGCCATTCAGCCCCTCAAGTCTGCACTGACCACAGTGCAGCAGTCAATGAGGGGGACTATTAAAATCAAGAATTCTCAGTAGGTCAGAATTTGTGTAATGCAAAAATTTAAGAGAAGTAGGCCTGAAGGAGTTTACACAGCAAGGTAGGAGTGAGGCCATAAAACAACAAAAAATTTGAGGTTTGTTGGACCAGAAACCAATGCAAGTCAGCAAGCAGAGGGTAAAATGGTGAGCTGAGCTCAGAATAAGGAAGGACATGCATCAGTATACCCTCAAGTTTTTCGTTTGGTAAAATAAAGAAAACCAGTCGGTGTACGTTAGAATAATCAAAAGCAAAGTTTCAGCAGCAGATAAGCTGAAGCAAGGTCGAAGTTGAGTGTTAGGGGTGGAAATCAGATGGTGGAAGGATGCTCATCTCAAGACCAAATATCACAGCAACTCAGCAGCCAGGGAAAGAATGGATTTGGTAGCCAGGAAACAGTCTGTGATAGGGACCAACAATAAATGGCTTCTGTTTTCCCGATTCTTAATTGGTTAAAATTTCTGCCTATCCATTACTAGATATTGGAAGAGCAGACAGACAATTTAGAGAGCAAACAAGGATCAAGAAATATGATGAAGAGAAAGCTGGACATCAATATATATGGATTTTGGATGATAATGGTCAGAGGCTGCATCTAGATGTGAAAAGGAGGAAACCAAGAATACATGTGTGGAGGCAACCAGAGTTAATAGAACACACAATGCAGTACATCAGCCCTCAATGTTGCACAAACTTGTGAAACGAATCTAAAGCCCATCTAGCTGACACTATTCCAATATCATCCATGTGCTTATCCAAAGACCTTTTAAGTGCCCTTAATCTATTCCTATTGCAGGAAGGGCATTCCACATCCTTACTACTGAGTAAAGAACCTACCTCTGACATCTATCCTATATCTATCACCCCTCTATTTAAAGCTATGACCCCTCATACTAGTCATCACCATCCGAGCAAAAAGGTTCACACTGTCCACTCTCTATCTAATCCTCTGATCATCTTGTATGGCCTCCATTAAGTCACCTCTTAACCTTCTTTTCTCTAACAAAAACAGCCTCAAATCACTCAGCCTTTCCTCATAAGACCTTTTCACCATACCAGACAACATCCTGGTAAATCTCCTCTGCACCCTTTCCAATGCTTCCACATTCTTCTTAATGCAGTGACCAGAAATGTACGCAATACTCCAAGTCCAGCCGCACAAGAGTTTTATACAGCTGCAACATGACATCAAGGCTCTGAAACTCAATCCCTCTACCAATAAAAACTAACACACTGTATACTTTTTAACAATCCTATCAACCTTTCAGGGATCTATGCACATGGACACCAAGATCTCTCTGCTCATCCACACTACCAAATATTTTACCATTATCCCAGTACTCTGTATTCTTGTTACTCCTTCCAAAGTGAATCAGCTCATACTTTTCTGCATTAAACTCCATTTGCCATTTTTCAGCCCAGTTTTGCAGCTTATCTCTGTCCCTCTGTAACCTACAACATTCTTCCACACTGCCCACAACTCCACCAATTTTAATGTCATCCACAAATTTAATAATTCATCCTTCTGTGCCCTCATCCAGGTCATTTATAAAAATGACAAATAGCAGTGGCCCCTTGCGGTACACCATTAGTAACTGAACCCCAGGATGAATGTTTCCCATCAACCACCACCCTCTCTTCATTCAGCTGACCAATTTCTGATCCAAACTGCAAAATCACCCTCAATCCTATGACTCTGTATTTTCTGCAATAGCCTACCGTGGGGAAGCTTATCAAACACTTTATTGAACTCCATATACACCACATCAACTGCTTTATCCTCATCCACTTCTTTGGCACCTTCTCAAAAGAACTCAATAAGGTTTGTGAGGCACAACTTATCCTTCACAAAACCATGTTGACTATCCCTAATCAAATTATTCCTTTCTAGATGATTATAAATCCTTTCCAAAACTTTGCCCACAACAAAAGTAAGGCTCACTGGCCTATAATTACTAGGGTTGTCTCTGCTCCCCTTCTTAAAAGGAGACAATATTTACTATCCTCCAGTCTTCCGGCACTATTCCTGTACACAATGATGACATAAAGATCAAAGCCAAAGGCTCTGTAATCTCCTCCCTAGCTTCCCAGAGAATCCTAAAATAAATTCCATTCTGCCCAGAGGACTTACCTATTTTCACAATTTCCAGAGTTGCTAACACCTCCTCTTTATGAACCTCAATCCCATCTAGTCCCATCTCAGCATTCTCTTCAACAGCATTGTATGTGTACTGATGAAAAATATTAATTTAGCACGTCTCCTAACCCTTTGGACTCCACGCACAACTTCCCACTACTGTCCTTGACTGGCCCTAACCTTACCCTAGTCATTCTTTTATTCCTGACATATCTATAGAAAGCTTTAGGATTGTCTTTGATCCTACCTGCCAAAGATTTCTCATGTTCCCCCCAGGCTCTTCTTAGCTCTCTCTTTAGGTCCTTCTTGGCTAGCTTGGAGTTCAAGCACCCTAACTGAGCCATCACATCCCATCTTGACATAAGTCTCCTTCTTCCTCTTCACAAGAGATTCAACTTCTTCAGTAAACCATGGTTCCCTCGCTTGACTATTTCCTCCCAATCTGACAGGTACATATTTCCTTGAACAAGCTCCACACTTCAATTGTGCCTACTCCCTGCAGATTCCTTCCCCATCCTAAATCACCTAATTGCATCATAATTTCCTTTTCCCCAGCTATAACTCTTGCCCTGCGGTGTACACCTATTCTTTCCATTGCTAAAGTAAACATAATCGAATTGTGGTCACTATCACCAGAGTGCTCACCTACCTCCAAATCTAATACCTGACCTGGTTCATTAACCAAAGTGGCCTCACCTCTTGTTGGTCTATCTATGCACTGTATCAGGAAACCCTCCTGCATACACTGGACAAAAACTGACCCATCTAAAGTACTTGAATTGTCGCTTTTCCAGTCAATATTTGTGAAGGTAAAATCCGCCATAACAACTACCCTGTTACTTTCACTCCTATCAGAATCAACTTTGTAATCCTTTCCTCTACATTTCTAGAACTTTCTGGAGACCTATAAAAATCTCCCAACAGGGTGACCTCTCCTTTCCTGTTTCTAATCTCAGCTCATACTACCTCAGACCATTCCTTGGAGTAATGGCATTGGAGTGAAAAGTTATGGCGGATGGTTTCTCTTGCTACAATAAGACAGATATGAATGAAATCAAGCAAGTGCAGCCTCATGCACCAGATATTTGAAAAGGCATGGGACTATGATGTTTTGGTGTTGTACCAAAGGCTGTAGTTTACCTTCATCACAGATAAATAGGACATCAGATATACATATCCTTACACATAACAATCTTACCACAGGCATGCTAAGTATTAACTGATGCGTTAATCTATGGAAAAATTATGTTCAGCAACCAAAAGATAGCAATTAATGTTTAATTACAGTTTACACAATGACAAAAGATTAGGCTGGATATCATTGAGACTTATTTGCAAATAATTCACAGTGCAGAAACAATTCATTTGACTTAACGATACCAAAGTTTATGCTCCATAAGAGCAACCTTATAATCTAAGCCTCCTAAGTGCATCATGTTATTCCTTTCTCTTTTCTTGTATTTATCTAGCTTCATCTCACCTACCCCCATATGGCAGCAAGTCCCACATTACAACTTTTTCTGGATAAAGTAGTTCCTCCTGGATATTTGATTGAATTCATCAGTGACTAATATTTATGGGTCCTGGTTTTGGATTCTCTTAAGAGGGAATAGCATTTTTACACCTGCCCTATCAATTATTTTCATTTGGAAGATTTATATCAGATGTCTTTTACATGAAAGAGTTCCAAGCTGTTCAGCCTTTCTTGATAAATGTATCCTCTCAGTTCTGATGGGGCCTGATAGTTGTTGTCCAGCATGAATGTTACATGACATCTATGTCTAACCAGATACCATCTACCAGTTTCCCACTGATATTCAAATTACTATTGCTGAATCCACCAGTATGATCATGGGCAGGGTTACCACTGACCAGAGAATTAACTGGATCAGCCATATAAATACTGCTGCTCCAAGAGCAGGTCAGAGGCTCTGTTTGTATGTATTTGGTAGAAAAACGTTTGGATATGAAGCGCATGAAGATAAAAATGAGCTCATTACACTAATGAATGTATTTGGTTAATCAATTAATTATCTACAGTGAGTCATTCACCTTCAACTCTGCAAAGTTCAGAATGCGATGGAATACAGCCTGGATGCAACTCCAACACTCAAGAAGTTTGGTCCACCATTCAATACAAAGCAGCCCTCTTGATCAGTATGCCATCTGTAACCTTAAAAATTCATTCATTTATTCCCTCTACCACCAACACTGACAGTGTTGTGCATTATATGCAAAATGCACAACAGCAACTCAGTAAGTATCCTCAGCAGCACCTTCCAAATCTTTACCAAAAAGGACAATGCAGAAGATTCATATGAACACAACAACCTGATAGTTCACCATTCACTATCACTTGGTCAAACTCCTGGAGCTCCCTCCCCAGTAGAACTGTGGTTGTACCAGCAGCATAAAAACTGCAGCAGTTCAAGGCAGAAGCTCAGCACCATCTTTTTGAGGGCAATTCAGGATGGGCAATAAATGCTGGGCTTTTGCAGCAATGCTCAGATTCCATCAACCCTCATTACTTTTTGATTCACTTCCTCTAGAGATGAACCACAGTGGTTCGCTTGCATTATTCTGGTCTTGTTAACTCATGTTCCTGTTTATGATGATTTATGAATCTCCACTCCTAAATCCCATTGCTCCTCTACCTTATTATGATTTTTTCTTTTCTTGTTGACATGAAAGATTCCTCCTACCAAAATACACCACCTCACACTTCAGTATTTTGAAATTCATTTGCCATTTACATCTCCATTCTGGAAGTATATTAATGTCTTTATATATTTTGGCACTGTCATCCACAGTATTAGTTATACCTCCCAATTTAATATCATTTGCAAATTTTAAAATTGTAGTTCTGATTTGAGTCCAAAGTGATTTATGTGAATGTAAACAATAGTTGTGGCACCAATCTTTATAGAATACAACTGCTTACTTTGACAATCTGAGTGAATACCCTGGACTCTTCTTTTCTGAATCCTATTTTGCAACTAATTTGATAAACATTCTGCTACTTACTCTCTCATTCCACATGATCTGGCCTGTCTTGAGTCTTTTGAAAATCCAAATAGACTACATCTACTAATGTTAGTTTTGGGTCCAAGTAGATTCAACTTTATACTTCTGGCTTCCCTAGAAGGATTTTGGTCACAGATGGTCATACTTTCAGATGTCTGGCTAGATTCTCCTGCAAGGAGCCTTGTAGGTTTCCGTTTTGCTCTTTGCAGTTTCTATAAAAATAATATCAAGTTGCAGAGTGGAGTAGTTGACCCACCCTTGACCTAGAGGCCTGGTTTTCTATTCTTTGTTGGATCTTTCATGCAAGACCGGTCCGGCTTGGTTTGACCTACCAAAGTCCCTGATCAATAACTGATTAAGCATGACTTTTGAAATCTGTGCTTTTTCTTTCAAATCTTGGGTTCTTCCTATTATAATCTTGATTCAAGATTCCATCATCTTGCTTATCAATAATGTTAACCTAACTGGTCTACAAGTCCCTGGACATGTGCAACCTCTTTCTAAAAACACGAATACCACCAGCTGTCTGTCAGTCAACCAACACTTTCCTTTTTTTTTTAAGCAAAGATTTAATTTTGACTCATCTCTTCCTCAGCTATTTTAATACCATAGAAATCCTACAGTGCAGAAAGAAGCCCATCACGTCTGTATCGACAACAATCCCACCCAGGCTCTACCCCCATATCCCTGTATATTTACCAGCTAATCCCTCTAACCAAACATACCAGGACATTAAGGGGCAATTTACCTTGGCCAATCAACCTAACTTGCACATCTTTGGACTGTGGGAGGAAGCCAGAGCATCCGGAGGAAACCCACACAGACACAGGGAGAATGTGCAAACTCCACACAGACAATGGCCTGAGCCGGGAATTGAACCTTGGAGCTGTGGAGCAGCACTGCTAACCACCGTGCTACCGTGCCACAAACTTGACAGAAAGTATTCCATCCTTTCAAATTTAATTAGATTATCAATTATTCATCTGCTGTACATTGAAGAATGTAAAGTAAGTCATTGCAAGCAAAAAAAAACCACACTGGGAGATTTATAGTCTACACCAAGTAGTATGTTAATGAAAGGCAGAACGAGAGATCTGCTCACTCACTCTTACCTCTGGGAGGTTTTCCTGTATTTTCTCCTATAGGAAAAAGAGATAAAACACCATAAACTAAGATAGTGGAATGTTTAGTAATACACTTGTTAAATTCTACACATTTGCGGACAAAAACATTTTTAGTTGCTGATTTGTTTTGGGGTTCAGGTGAAGAAGGTAATGGAAATGTGGACAGTAGAGGTTTGATTTAGTACTGAAACTGTTCTGGGAAAAGGTTATACCTGTAACCTTAAATTAGATTTTCTCTTTCGAATACACATTTGCAGAATTGTTTCATCCTTAGGTGATTTAGTCTCATGGAAATATTCAAAAGTTTAATGCTCTATAAACTGAGATTTTATTTCAACCAGGAAACTGACATCCCAGTGAAGCAGTTAAATTACACTCATTCTTCTGGCCAGCAGTTCATAAAGCTTTTATGAAAATGACTATCAATAAACTAAGAGCTGAACAAGGCTCTGGGCACAAAGCCTGGATTGGCTTAAGCACGAATCAGTGAACGAATATGGGAGTCACCGTGCCAAGTTCAATTTACGATTTTTGCAGGCATGAAAATGAATCACATGAAAAATGAAACGAGATCATGCAATCTGTACACACTGACCTCTGATCTGCCCAGCCATCAAGTATAGTTCATACCCAGAATTTTGAACAGTTCACTTTAGGAGCTTCTTTTATATATATATGGTTAGAAAAACTTTTGGAGATGAAGTGCATGAAGATCAAAATGAGCTCTTGTTATATTGATTTACCGCTAATGCATTTATTAATTAACATTTTAACTGAAGCAATGTGCTAATCAATATGACGTTAACCATCCCTCAAATTGTGTTAAACTAATTGGCAGCTGTCCAATTGAGTTGGCAGCCTCTTATTAGCGATAGGTCGCAGTGCCTCTGCAGGATAATCACTCAAAACGAGGATTAAACATTGATGGAGAATATGTTCAACAGTGTCAAGCAAATCTGTACTTTTAAGTATCAAATTTATATCATACCTTAAAATTCCAGGGATCATCTAATGTATTTTTAGTTCTGCCTCAGTAATGCTAAAATTGAAATATTGCCTCGCTGTAGTCCTTATTTATTATAGGTTTTGTGAGGTAGTCAATGTGCTTCGACAATTCTTTTCACCTCGTGACTGAAACGTTTATTGATCATTGTCAAACTGGCACATTGCTCAAATTCGTGTTTCTGACACCCCTCTTAAAAGTATTTAACCTTATCCTCCAAATGGGATCATTTGAAGCTGAATTCAAAATCAACAGGGGAGATTGAATATTCAGGAGCTGATTTCAAGGTTCAAAATCAAAGCACAGCAAAATAACATCAAAATCAGATGTTGAAAGAGGGTTACTTCAGGTAGAACTGAAACCTAATTTGTGATTGAAAACCTGGCTGGGGGTGCACAGGTTAAATGGCTTACAGAGTGGAAGTGATTTTTAAGAGTTGATTTTGTCCTTTCATGTGTCCCGTTGCTGTCAGTAAAAGAACAAGGGTGAATTTTTATTCCTCGATATATTGTAACCATCAGCACCGCGTTTTGGATCACGACCCACTGTCACAGCAGTGTTAGGATCAAATCAGGACTACAGGTGGCTGCTTTCCAATAATGTACTAGTCCAGTACACAACATACTGATCATAAAAATACAAATCGTTCCATATAGGATTTAAAAGTAGAAATAGCTTCAAGCTACAAATAAATTGTGTGTGAAGTATATTCTGCATTTTGCTGCTGATGGAACTTTAAATGAGAAAATACTGTACTTACAATCCCCTAAGCCGCAGCCATATTTTCTCAATTTGTTCTGGTTGCAGGTATTTGAGACAGTTGCTCTCAAACTCTTCGATTTCCTTCGTGGGTGACTCCATCCCCTTAAAACTCCACAGTCGGGCTCAAAAGTAAATCTTCAAGCTTTAGTGCAGTGAAGGACGGACCAGCATTTTTTCAGAAACGGTACACGCCAGTGCTGGGTTCTCTCGGTGCATTCCCAAAGCAGCTGTTGCAGTTTGCATGTTCAGGCAATGATATCAAGGTAATCACTGTGTCTCGTAGGCACGGACCGAGATGTGATAAAACCAGGCAGCCGAAGACTCCCAAAACAGGACGTGTGCGGATAATTGAGCTGTACAGCTCTCTGAATGGGAAGGCGGGCTAACACATGCGCTGCAACATCCCCTTATCCTCATAAAGCTTTCTGTCCCACACTCAATTCGCATGCCTTTTCAATACTTGGCAAACAAGAAGAATTATCCAGTTAACCGGCGAGTGCACGCACCATTTGCAAGATAAGTATGAATCTATTCCCAGGGAAAAAAATCACTTAACAATGTTTGTCTTCTGGAATCTCCAGTAAACCTGAGCTCAGAAATTCAACGCAAGATACTTTATAATACAAACTAGCACATTTCAGGATAAGTTGTTTTCTAAAAAGCAAATACATGTAAAAAGACGAAATCATCCAAAAGTAGCTGTAAAGTATTTGAATAAAAACGAGGGCTGCAGAGAGAAGTGCGAGAGTGGCGGTTCAGAAATGTTTTTGAACAGTAATAAACAGTACATACGGACTCGAAACTTAATTCTGTTTGTCTCCCCACAGATGCTGTTAGACCTGCTCAGTTTCTCCAGCATTTTCTGTTTTAGCACAGAGAAAATGATACATTGTTAATGCGGTGAATTTATTGCCAGTTTACAACCAAACACAGCAATAAATACTGGGCAACACTTAGCTTTTTTTTCTCTCTCTCCACTGATGATGTCGTGCTATTGAGTATTTCTTTCAGTATCATGAAACAAAGAACAATACAGCACAGGAAGAGGCCCTTCGGCCCTCCAAGCCTGCACCGACCACGTGTTCCTAACTAGACCATCCCTTTGTATCCCTCTATTCCCAGTTTGTTCATTTGGCTATCTAGATAAGTCCTAAATGATCCGAGCGAGTCTGCCTCAACCACCTAGTGCATTCCAGGCCTCCCTCCCCCCTCTGTGTAAAATATATCCCCCACATATCTGTATTGAACCTTATCCTCCTTATCTTGAACTTGTGACCCCTTGTGTTTGTCATTTCTGACCTGGGAAAAAGCTTCCAACTGTTCACTTATCTATCCCTTCATAATTTTATAAACTTCTGTTAGGTCGCACCTCAACCTCCATCTTTCTGGGGGAACAACCCTAGTTTACTCAATCTGCCTCCAAGCTAATACCCTCCATACCAGGCAACACCCTGGTAAATATTTTCTGCACTCTCTCCAAAGCCTCCACATCCTTCCAGTAAGTGTAGTGACCAGAACTGAACGCAGTATTCCAAATATGGCCTAACCAACATTCTATATAGCTGCAACATCACATGCCAACTTTTATATTCTATGCCCTGTTCAATAAAAGCAAATATGCCGTATGCCTGCTTCACTCCTTTTTTCCACCTATGCTGCACCTTTAGGGATCTGTGGACTTGCACATCCAGATCTCTCTGTGTGTCTATACTCCTGATGGTTTTGCCATTTATTGTATAGCTCCCCCTGCATTAGATCTACCAAAATGCATCACTTTGCATTTATCTGGATTAAATTCTATCTGTGAAACCTTCCATACACGTGATGAAGGAACACCATTTCCGAAAGCTTGTGGAATTAATAGCAAATAAATTGGTTGGACTTAAACATGTGTTGTGAGACTTCTTACTGTGTAAATTCCATCTGCTATTTCTCTACCTAATTTTCCAGCCTATCTACATCCTGCTGTATTCTCTGACAATGTTCATCACTACCTGCAACTCCAGCAATCTTTTGTTGTCCGCAAACTTACTAATCAGACCAGCTACATCTTCTTCCAAATCATTTATATATAGCACAAATAGCAGAGGTCCCAGTACAGAGCCCTGTGGAACACCACTAGTCACAGACCTCCAATCAGAAAGAGACCCCTCTACTGCTACCCTCTGTCTTCTATGGCCAAGCCAGTTTTGTAGCCATCTAGCTAGTACACCTTTGATCCTGTGAGATTTAATCTTTTGCACCAATCTGCCATGAGGGACCTTGTCAAATGCTTTATTAAAATCCATGTAGGCAACATCCACGGCCCTTCCCTCACCAATCATTTGTGTCATGTCCTCAAAAAACTAAACCAAATTTGTGAGGCATGATCTTCCTCATACAAAACTAAGTTGTTTATCGCTAACGAGACTATTCATTTCTAAATGAGTATGGATCCTATCTCTAAGAATCTTCTCCAACAATTTCCCTAACATGGACATTAAACTGACTGGCCTATAATTACCCAGATTACCCTTGCTACCCTTCTTAAATAAATTACTATCCTCCAATCCTCTGGGACCTCACCTGTGTCCAATGAAGAAACAAAGATTTGTGTTAGAAGCCCAGCAATTTCATCTCTTGTTTCTCTCAGTAATCTAGGACCGATGCCATCTAGTCCTGAGGATTTATCTACTTTAATGCTTCCTAAAACACCTAATACTTCCTGCTTTGTAACTGTGATTTGTTCTAATGGGTCTACACATCCCTCTGAGACACTACCAATCAATGTGTCCCTCTCCTTTGTGAATACTGATGCAAAGTATTCATTTAGGATCTCACCTACTTCCTTGCTTTCTAAGTATAATTCCCTTCCCTTGTTCTTCAGAGGTCCGACTCTTTCTCTGACAACCCTCTTGTTCCTAACGTATGTATAAAATGCCTTGGGATTCTCCTTAATCCTGTGTGCCAAGGACATTTTGTGACACCTTTTTACCTTCGAACTCCCACTTTGAGTTTTTTTCTATTTTCTCTGCGTTCCTCCAGTGCTTCATCAGTTTTTGGTTGCCTGGACCTTATGTATGCCTTTTTTTTCTTTTTGATTAGACCCACAATTTTTCTGCTTAGCGAAGGCTCTTGAATCCTACCTTTCCTATTCTTCCATTTTACTGGCAGATGTCTGTCCTGCACTCCTATCAACTGCTCCTTTAAAGACTCCCACATACCAGATGTGAATTTACCCTCAAACAGCCTCTCCCAATCAACAGCCACTAAATCCTGCCTAATCTGACTGTAGTTAGCCTTCCCCCAATTCAGCACTTTACCATAGGACAACACTCATCCTTTTCCAAAAGTTTACAGAGTTGTGATCACTGTTCACCAAATGTTCCCCCATTGAAACTTTGATGACCTGGCCGGGCTCATTCCCCAATATTAGGTCCAGTATAGCTCCCTCTGTAATTGGACTATCAACATATTGTTCCAAAAAACCTTCCTGGACACATTTTACAATTTCCTCCCCGTCCGGACTCCCAGCCCTAAGGGATTTTCAGTGTGAGGGAAATTAAAGTCTCCCACTACAACAACCCTATTTTCTCTACACCTGTCCAGAATTTTGTTACACATCTATTCCTCAACTTCCCGTGGACTATTTGGAGGCCTGTAGTATACCCCCAGCATAGTGACTGCACCCTTTCTGTTTCTGAGCTCTACCCACAATGTCTTGTTACATGATCCTTCCAAATTGTCCATTCTCTGTACCACTGTAATATTCCCCCTAACCAGCATTGCTATTCCCTCACCTCTTCTAGCTCCTCCTCTATCTCATCTAAAACACTTATACCCTGGAATATTCAGCTGCCAGGTCTGTCCTTTTAACCAAGTCTCTGTCACTGCAACCATATCCGAGTTTCACACATGCATTAAGGCTCAAAGTTTATCTGTCTTCCCTATAACGCTCCTTACATTGAAGCAGATGCACTCCAGACCTCCAGGCCCACTGAGTTCATTCTCCCCCAGATTGCCTAACAGTGCATGAAATGTGTCCACACTTAAATTCCATCCGAGTTATTTAAAATGGCGCACAGAAATGTAACATTCCTACAGTGCAGAAGGTGACCATTCAGCCCATCGAGTTTGCACCAACTCTCCAAATGAGCATCCCACCAAGGCACCCCCCTCTACTCGATCCCTGTAACCCCACACATTTACCACAGCCAATCCACCTAACCTACACATCTTTGAATTGTGGGAGGAAACAGATACAGACACGGGGAGAACATGCAAACTCCAAATTAGTTACCCAAGGCCAGAATTGAACTCAGGTCCCTGGCGCCATGAGGCAGCAGTGCTAACCACTGTGCCAACTTTACTGCGTGTTACTATACTCTGTCCAAGTGTAAATGAATCATATTCCTGATATTACATGTAGAATAAGGTCTGAATTTTCCAGATTGCAAGATCTCATTTCCTGCCATCTGAAGAGGTGTTAGAGAACACATCACCATGGAATCTCAGTGCACAGCAACCACTTCACATTTGAATGAACAGGGCTGCAGGCTGGAGTATAAAAATTGGCAGGTCCTGCTGCAACTGTACAGAATCTTTGTCAGGCCTCATTTAGAATATTGTGTACAATTCTGATCACCAGAAGGATGTGGATGCTTTGAAGAGAGTTCAAAAGAGGTTTACCAGGATGTTGCCTGGTCTGGAGGGTATGAGGAGAGGTTGGATAAACTTGGTTTGTTCTCACTGAAAGGACAGAGGTTGACGGGTGACCTGATAGAGGTTTACAAGATTGAGTGGCATGGACAGAGTGGATAGTCAGATGCTCTTTCCCAAGATAAAAAAGTCAAGTACTAGGATACACAGGTTTAATGTATGGGAAAAAGTTTAGAGGAAATGTGCGAGGCAAGTTTTTCACACAGTCTGGAATAAGCTGCTTGGAGGAGTGGTGGGAGCAAGTACAATATTGGCATTTTAGGAGCAACTAGATGAATAAATGAATAGGATGGGAAAGGAAGGATACGGATTTCGTGAGTGCATACAATTTTAGTTTATGCAGGCATCCTGATTGGTTCAGGCTTGGAGAGTCAAAGAGCCTGTGCCGTACTTTTCTTTATTCTGTTGATATTGGAACCTTTAGAAAGGGGCTTCTGATGGAGGCATCTCCAACCACCCTGCTACTCGCACCCCCATTCACCATAAGCCTTCCTGCCCAAGATGTACTTCCTCCATTCTTTATCGGGAGTCCCCTCAGGAAGTTGAATCTTCCTGCCATGGAAAACTGAAGCCAAATCGGAAAGAATCCTTAATTGGGCCTCAACTGGGGCAAGGAGTTAAGAGTAGAAAATTGGTTAGGGCAAGATTAGGGCCAGTCATAGACAGCAGTGGGAAGTTGTACGTGGATTCTGAAGAGATTGGAGAGGCACTGAATAAATATTTCTCTTCGGTATTCACGCAGGGAGATGTAAAAGTAGATGTGGAGAACACTGAGGTACAGGGTTGCAAACTGGAAAGTATTGAAGTAGATAGGGAGGATGTGTTAGATATTCTTGAGGGTTTGAAGTTGGATAAGTCCCCTGGGCCGGACGGGATTTACCCTAGGATTCTCTGGGAGGCAAAAGAGGCGATTGCAGAGCCACTGGCTCTGATCTTCAGGTCGTCGTTGGTTACGGGTATGGTTCCGGAAGACTGGAGGATAGTGAAAGTGGTCCCATTGTTCAAGAAGGGGAAGAGAGACCTTCCAGGGAATTATAGGCCAGTGAGTCTTACTTCTGTTGTGGGCAAAGTATTGGAGAGAATTATTAGGGATAGGATTTATAGTTATTAGAGAGAAATGAATTGATTGGGGATAGTCAGCATGGTTTTGTGAAGGGTAGGTCGTGCCTTACTAACCTTATTGAGTTTTTGAAAAAGTGACCAAAGAGGTGGATGGGGGTAAGGCGGTTGATGTGGTAATATATGGACTTTAGTAAGGCGTTTGATAAGGTGGTCCATGGAAGACTTCTGCAGAAAATGCAGATGTATGGGATAGAGGGTGATTTAGCTAATTGGGTTAGGAATTGGCTAGCAGAAAGAAGACAGAGGGTGGTGGTTGATGGGAGATATTCATCGTGGAGTTCGGTGACAAGTGGTGTACCGCAGGGGTCTGTTTTGGGGCCCCTGCTGTTTGTAATTTTTATAAATGATCTGGATGAGGGTATTGAAGGATGGATTAGTAAATTTGCAGATGACAATAAAGTCAGTGGAGTGGTAGATAGTGAAGAGGGGTGTTATAGTTTGCAGAGAGACTTGGACAAGTTGCAGAGCTGGGCCGAGAGGTGGCAAATGGAGTTTAATGTGGAAAAGTGTGAGGTAATGCACTTGGGCAGGAATAATAAATGTGTAGAGTATAGGGCTAATGGTAGGATTCTTAATAGTGTTGATGAACAGAGGGATCTTAGTGTATTTGTGCATAGATCCCTGAAAGTAGGCAGTCAAGTCGATAAGGTTGTTAAGAAGGCATATGGAGTCTTAGCTTTTATTGGTAGGGGGATTGAATTTCGGAGCCGCAACGTCATGTTGCAACTGTACAAAACTTTAGTGCGGCCGCACTTGGAGTATTGTGTGCAGTTCTGGTCCCCGCACTATAAGAAAGATGTGGAGGGTTTGGAGAGGGTACAGAGGAGGTTTACCAGGATGTTGCCTGGTATGGAGGGCAGGTCTTATGAATAGAGGCTGAGGGATTTGAGGTTGTTTTCATTAGAAAGGAGGCGGCTAAGAGGAGACTTATCAAAACATATAAGATGATTAGAGGTTTAGATAGGGTGGACAGTGATAGCCTTTTTCCTAGGATGGAGAAAGCTAGCACGAGGGGACACAGCTTTAAATTAAGGGTGATAGTTATAGGACGGATATCAGAGGTAGGTTCTTTACCCAGAGGGTGGTTAGGGAGTGGAATGCTCTGCCTGCGGCAGTTGTAGATGCACCAAGTTTGGTGGCGTTTAAGAGGTTAGTTGATAAGTTTATGGAAGAGAAGGGAATGGTTTAGTTTGGAAGGTCATTCCTTTTTTATAATCGTCGGCGCAACATCGAAGGCCGAAGGGCCTGTTCTGCGCTGTAATGTTCTATGTTCTATGTTCTAAGGGTGGGATACCCATCCAAGGCCTTGCTTACTTCTGTATAAAATTGCTGTGTGATGGGGTGGGGAGAAATCTGGAGGAAATGTTGCTCCTCCAATCTCATACTTCCCTTCCCCACCCCCCAACTGCTCACCCCCCACCACTCCTCCTGCCTGAAAACTTGCCAGTAGAGGGCATAAAATTCTGGCCTTGATGGTATCAGGGTAAGGAAGAAAGCAACAGAATCTAAATCAGTGTTAGTGTGCATGTATGTGAACGCACTGAGTGTGGTAAATAAGATTGGTGAGTTACAGGTTCAGATTGCCGTGTAGAAACACGATGCTGTTGCCATAACAGAGAGCTGGCTCAAAGAAAGGCAGGACACAGTGTTCAATATTGTTGGATATAAGTAAGGTGTTCATGAAAGCTAGGAAAAGAAGAAAAGGGGACTGATGACTGCACTGATTAAGAATAACATTGCTGTGATGGAGAGAAAGAATATCCCAAAGGGTTCAAGGACAGAATCTATTTGGCTAGATCTAAGGCACAAAAAAGGTTAGAGAGGTGAAAAATTTAAAGAATAAATTTTAATCATCTGAACATAGACTGGGATAGTGGTAGTGTAAAGGACAAAGAGTTTATTGAGGAGAATTTTCTGCAGCAGCATGTTCCCAGTCCAGTGAGAAAGGAGATATTGCTGGATTCTGTTCTTGGGAATGAAGTGGGCCAAGTAGATAAAGTGTAAAGAAGTGGAAGAACATTTAATTTATTGCACAGGTTTAGGTTGACTGCACAAAAGATCAAAGGACAATCCATGGTAAGATTAACTGTATGGAGAAAACCAACTTCAATTGAATGGGAATAGATCTGCGACAGATAATTTGAGAGTCAAAGGTTGGCAGAATAAATGGTACTTAAACAATGGGCCGCATTCAAAAACATAGAACATAGAACATAGAACATTACAGCACAGAACAGGCCCTTCGGCCTTCGATGTTGCGCCGACCAATATAAAAAGCAATGCCCCTCCAAACTAAACATTCCCTTCTCTTCCATATACTTATCAACTAACCTCTTAAACGCCACCAAACTTGGCGCATCTACAACTGCTGCAGGCAGGGCATTCCACTCCCGAACCACCCTTTGGGTAAAGCACCTACCTCTGATATCCGTCCTATAACTATCACCCCTTAATTTAAAGCTGTGTCCCCTCGTGCTAGCTTTCTCCATCCTAGGAAAAAGGCTATCCACTGTCCACCCTATCTAAACCTCTAATCATCTTATATGTTTCGATTAGGTCCCCTCTTAGCCGCCTCCTTTCTAACGAAAACAACCTCAAATCCTCAGCCTCTCTTCATAAGACCTGCCCTCCATACCAGGCAACATCCTGGTAAACCTCCTCTGTACCCTCTCCAATGCCTCCACATCTTTCTTATAATGTGGGCACCAGAACTGCACACAATACTCCAAGTGCGGCCGCACTAGAGTTTTGTACAGTTGCAATATGACGTTGCGGCTCCGAAATTCAATCCCTCTACCAATAAAAGCCAAGACTCCATATGCCTTCCTAACAACCTTCTCGACCTGACTGCCTACTTTCAGGGCTCTATGCACATACACACCAAGATCCCTCTGTTCATCTAGACTACTAAGAATCCTACCATGTGCCCTATACTCTACACATTTATTATTTCTGCCATAGTGCATTACCTCACACTTTTCCACATTAAACTCCATTTGCCACCTCTCGGCCCAGCTCTGCAACTTGTCCAAGTCACTCTGTAAACTATAACACCCCTCTCCACTATCTACCACTCCACCAACTTTAGTGTCATCTGCAAATTTACTGATCCATCCCTCAATACCCTCATCCAGATCATTTATAAAAATTACAAACAGCAGGGGCCCCAAAACAGACCCCTGAGGTACACCAATTGTCACCGAACTCCAAGATGAATATCTCCCATCAACCACCACCCTCTGTCTTCTACCTGCTAGCCAATTCCCAACCCAATTAGCTAAATCACCCTCTATCCCATACATCTGCATTTTCTGCAGAAGTCTTCCATGGGCCACCTTATCAAACGCCTTACTAAAGTCCATATATACCACATCAACCGCCTTACCCCCATCCACCTCCTTATGGGTAAAGAAGGGGTAATTTAGGCCCAGTGAAGGTATGTTTCTTCAAAAGGGAAAGGTAAGGATAACAATTCTATAGCTTGCGGGATAACAAAAGAGATATAAATTAGGATAAAGAAGGGTGCTTATGGCAGGTTTTGGGTCCAAAACACAATTGAGAACTAGGTTGAATATAGCAGAAAAGGTGAAAAAGAAAAGAGAAGCAAAGGGGGAGTCTGAAAATAAACTGGCAGCTAACACATTGAGAACTCTAAAGTCTTCAACAAGCATATAAATAGTGAAAGATTGGAAGATTCAGTTAGTGAACCAAAAGAGATTTTGCAACAATCAGCAATGGTTGGTCATTAGTTATGGTCTTCTAATTCCAAAATTACTGAATTCAAATTTCACTCTCTGCCATTATTGGATTTGAATTGAGATTCCCAGATGTTGCTCTGGATTACTAATCCAGTGACAATATCACTGCTGCATAATGTTCTTCTCAATTTTTTTCACGTGACTATTAACTCTATCCCGAAATTTGTTTCCAAAAGCTTGCCTACTGATGTTAAAGTGATTGGCCTTGAATTGCTGGGATTATCTTTATAACCTTTTTTGAACAAGGGCATAACATTGCAATTCTCCAGTCCTCTGGTACCTCCTCTGAATCTAAAAAAGATTGGAAGATTATGGTCAGCACCTCCACAATTTCCATTCTTACTTCCTTCAGTATCTTTGGATGCATTTTGTCTGGTCCCGGTACTTTATCATAAATAATTTACATCTTGGTGTACAATTTCAAAGTATGTGGATGATGTGAAAGTTGGGAGCATTATGAATTGTGAGGAGGATAATGTGGCATTCCAAAAGGACATAGACAAGTTGATGGAATGGGCAGACTGGCGATAATGGAAATACAATGTGGAGAAATGTGAAGTGATTTATTTCGGTGAGACGAACAATATAAATCGAAGGGTGCAATTCTAAAGGACTGGCAGAAGCAGAGAGACCTGGGTAATTGTGAGTCATAAGTCATTGAGGGTGGCAGGACAGGTTCAGAGAGCAATCAAAAAAGCATACAATGTCTTAAGTTTTCTTAATAAAGACATAGATTACAAGAGTAAGGAGGTTCTGTTGTACTTGTGTAAGACACTAGTTCAGCAACAGCTGGAGTACTGTATTCAGTTTCTGAGTGATACATTGTAAGAAGATATGAAGGTGAAAGAGGGAGTTCAGAAAATGTTCATGAGATCAGTTCCATGGATGTGAAACTTTCAAAAGGAGATTGAGGAAGTTTGGACTGTTTTCTTTAGCAAAAAGAAGGCTGAGAGGTGACTTGATAGAAGTATTCAAAATGCTGAGGAGTTTGGACAGAGTAGATGGGGATAAACTGTTCCTGTTTGCAGAAGGATTGAGATTGAAAGAACACATTTAAATTAGTAAATGAAGAAAAGTTAACGTGCAGAAAAACGTTTTCATTCAGTGAATGGTTATGATCTGGAATGCACTGCCTGAGAGTGTGGTGATGTCAGATTCAAGTGAACCATGCAAAAGGGAATTAGAATGGTATCTGAAAAAAAAATGCAAAGTTACAGCGAGAAGGGTAATAATGAGTTTAACTGTTTCACATCATCATCTCTGTCCCAATTTTACATTTTCCTTTGGACAGTAGTTGGAATGATCATTCCATTATTTCTGCACCTCCTTTAGATCCATTTTTGGTTTCTTTAAATATTCTATTAGCATTTCCTTTTGTCTTGCATCAATATGCCTTTTGGCATTTAATCTGTTCTGCCTTCCACCTTATTGCATTGTTCTCCCTTTTACTTTTCCCAGCTCTTGCCTTTGTACTTGTTTAAAGTGAGAATGGCACTAAGTGAATTGTTCATTCAGAGAGCTGGTGTAGACACAATCAGCTGTATGATCTTCTACTGTGCTGTAACAATTCTTTGATTCTGTGATTGAGATCTGGGCTAACCAGGAGTAGAAACTTATCAGAGAACTCATTGCAGTTCAACCTTATAAGTTATCAATACAGTATGCATCAATGGATAAAACAGAAAGTGATCTTCCCCAAAAACAATTCAAGAACAAAGAAAATTACAGCACAGGAACAGGTCCTTCAGCCCTCCAAACCAGCACTGACCATGCTGCCCAACTGAACTAAAGCCCTCTACGCTTCCAGGGATCATATCCCTCTATTCTCATCCTATTCATGGATTTGTCAAAATGCCTCTTAAAAGTCACTGTCATATTTGCTTCCACTACCTCCCCTGGCAGCGAGTTCCAGACACACACCAGCCTCTGCATGAAAAAAAACTTGCCTCGTACATCTCCTTTAAACCTTACTCCTCACACTTTAAACATTTGCCGTAATGTAAGAGTAATTGTTTCTTCCACCCTAGAAAAAGTTTCTGACTATCCAGGGTTCACAGTGCAAGAAATTGAGAACCATACTGAAGCACATTAAAAATGTTGCCTTTAAATATTTTCCTGTTTTTGTTTAATAAAATGCTATTATTCAAATCTCATAAAATATAAAGGTTGAATAACATTTTTACATCTTCAGCAATGCAAATTCAATGAAGTTAAGGCATTTAAAACCCAACTACCCAGTCAGTGTGAATATAATGTGATAAAACCAGGCTACAATTGTTATTCTCACAAACATGCACCTATTCAGCAGCAGTCTAGCGGCTTCGTGGTCTATACGATCTACCATGAAATTATGTTACTGAAGAGGAATAGAACATAGAACATAGAACAATACAGCACAGAACAGGCCCTTCGGCCTTCGATGTTGTGCCGACCAAAATAAAAAGCAATGCCCCTCCAAACTAAACCATTCCCTTCTCTTCCATATACTTATCAACTAACCTCTTAAACGCCACCAAACTTGGCGCATCTACAACTGCTGCAGGCAGGGCATTCCACTCCCGAACCACCCTTTGGGTAAAGAACCTACCTCTGATATCGTCCTATAACTATCACCCCTTAATTTAAAGCTGTGTCCCCTCGTGCTAGCTTTCTCCATCCTAGGAAAAAGGCTATCACTGTCCACCCTATCTAAACCTCTAATCATCTTATATGCTTCAATAAGATCCCTCTTAGCCGCCTCCTTTCTAACGAAAACAACCTCAAATCCTTCAACCTCTCTTCATAGGACCTGCCCTCCATACCAGGCAACATCCTAGTAAACCTCCTCTGTACCCTCTCCAATGCCTCCACATCTTTCTTATCATGTGGCGACCAGAACTGCACACAATACTCCAAGTGCGGCCGCACTAGAGTTTTGTACGGCTGCAACATGATGCTGCGGCTCCTAAATTCAATCCCCCTACCAATAAAAGCTAAGACTCCATAAGCCTTCTTAACAACTTTATCCACTTGACTGCCTACGTTCAGGGATCTATTGACACATACACCAAGATCCTTCTGTTCCTCAACACTATTAAGAGCCCTACCATTAGCCCTATACTCTACACATTTATTGTTCCTGCCAAAGTGCATTACCTCACACTTTTCCACATTAACTCCATTTGCCACCTCTCGGCCCAGCTCTGCAACTTGTCCAAGTCTCTCTGCAAACTATAAAACCCCTCTTCACTATCTACCACTCCACCGACTTTAGTGTCATCTGCAAATTTACTAATCCATCCTTCAATACCCTCATCCAGATCATTTATAAAAATTACAAACAGCAGGGGCCCCAAAACAGACCCCTGAGGCACACCACTCGTCCCCGAACTCCACGATGAATATCTCCCATCAACCACCACCCTCTGTCTTCTATCTGCCAGCCAATTCCTAATCCAATTAGCTAAATCACCCTCTATTCCACAAATCTGCATTTTCTGTAGAAGTCTTCCATGGGCCACCTTATCAAACGCCTTACTAAAGTCCATATATACTACATCAACCGCCTTACCCCCATCCACCTCTTTGGTCACTTTCTCAAAAACTCAATGAGGTTAGTAAGGCATGACCTACCCTTCACGAAACCATGCTGACTATCCCCAATCAATTCATTTCTCTCTAAATAACTATAAATCCTATCCCTAATAATTCTCTCCAATACCTTGCCCACAACAGAAGTAAGGAATACTAGGAATATGGTAAAATGTGAGGTAAAGTTCCACATCCCACATTATAAGTATTCAGATAGTACATTTTATAATTTTCACCACTCCAAAAAGACAACATCTATACATGGGGACATTACAAGTGCATCCTGTTCAGTTTGTATCTGTAAATCTCTTTCTGTCCCTCATTTCCTCTCTCTTTGGTCCGATACATTGAAAATGTACATGTAGCAAGAGAAAGTGGAAATCTCAGTGATAATCTCATAAATGGTGTTTTTACCTTTCTAAATGACGCAATTCCAAAGAAAATGGACATCAAATATAATTCAAAAACATTCTTGTTGTAATGGTAATAATTAGCACAGAAATAATGAAAAATTACTCGTTCAGTCATAAAACTGATTTCTTTACTTTTCAGGCTATGATGCTTAATGAGAGTAACAATTCTTTTTAGCAGGCTTAAGTTTGCAATCTAACGCTGCTTCATATGAAAAGTCATAGCGCAGCATCTACACAGGTTGTCATAAACGCAAGGAGTACTTCAATCTGCCTCACTATTCATGCCTACACGCTGACAGAGCAATATAAAGTACAAAGTCTCACAATACTAGGTTAAAGTCCAACAAGTTTATTTGGCAGTTAACCCACTGGCTTTCAGGGTTTGCCCCTTTGTCAGATAAGTGGAGAGTTCTGGCCACAAACAGACTATATAAAGGCACATACAGTTTACAGAATATTGATTAGAATGTGAGTCTTTACAGCTAATCAATTCTTAAAGCTGCAGACAATGTGAGTAGAGATAGCATTAAGCATAAGTTAAAGAGATGTGTATTGTCGCCAGACAGGACAATAAGTGAGATGTTGCAAGCCCAGGCAAGTCGTCGGGGCTACAGATAGTGTGACATGAACCCAAGATCCCTGTTGAGGCCATTGTCATGTGTGCAGAACTTGGCTATCAGTGTCTGCTCAGCAGTAGATGGTGTAATTTAAACTCAATTAAAAAAAGAGCAATATAAAAGCAGGAACAATGTTGGAAAGCACTTTGGTTTAATTGACTGAGATATCCATGTAACAAGCAATTCTCTTTTGACAGATTAACACTTGGAAATATGACACTCTCATCAAAATAGCATCTATCTGACATGTCCAGGATCTTAGCAGTAAATATAATGCACAGATAAATGAACCATAGAAAGGATATTATTAAACTAGAAAGAGTGCAGAAAAGATTTACTAGGATGTTACAGAGGGTTGATGGTTTGAGTTGTAAGGAGAGCTTGGATTGACTGGGACTTTTTTCCTCTTGAGCATCAGAGGCTTAGGGGTGACCTAAGAGAGATCTATAAAGTAATGAGGGATATAGATAAGCTAGGTAGCCAGTATCTTTTCCCAAAGGTAGGGAGTCTAAAACTAGAGGGCATAGGTTTAAAGTGAGAGAGATACAAAAAGGTCCAGAGGATGGTGAGTGTTTGGACGAGCTGCCAGAGATAGTAGCAGAGGTGGGTACAATTTTGTCTTTTCAAAAGCATTTAGACAGTTACATGGGTAAGATTGGTATAGAGGGATATGGGACAAATGCAGGCAATTGGGACTAATTGTGCCTCGACAAGTTGGACCAAAGGGCCTTTTCCATGCTGTAATTCTCTATGACTCTAAGTCCCTATTTCAGTCTCTGATCTGTGCTTACCTTACTGATTACAGGCTGAAGCAGGATTGTAGCAATTTCTGTTATTCTCGCTATCTCCTCAGCTAGGGAGAACAAAATAATCAGCCAGGGTTTCCGTAACTAACTGTGATGGACTGGGATGAGAAGTGGATTAAGCTCATCTGACATACTAGATAACCATCAGTGACCATGTAATTATAATTAGTATGGGTTTATGACCTCAAGAGATGAGTCAAGAATAACAAAGAACAAAGAACAACACAGCACGGGAAACAGGCCCTTCGGCCCAACGAGCCCGCACCGCCGTCCTAACGTCTTAATGATATATAGAGACCAATATAGGGACAATTTGTTACCCAATCAGCTTAAGAGCACATTTTTGGGATGTGGGAGGAAACCGAACTACCCGGAGAAAACCCACGCAACCACGGGGAGAACGCGCAAACTCCCACAGACACAGGCCCAAATCCATGTGTCTGCACAGCAACAGCGATAGTCTCTGAGCTGTCATGTTGCCCATCTGATGGTCCAGTTTTAGCATACACTAACGACATGAAGCACTAGGCCACTCCTGAAGTAACATCCAAGAGCAGCCCTTGCACGACCTGCCAAATGCATGCACCTTGTTGGTCAACAAGGTGGACCGGACAGCCTGTGGAAACAACTAAAGTATTTAAACAGTCCTCCTATATCCCTCTATCTGCAGACCGCTCATGTGGCTGTCCAAGAGACCCTTAAACAACCCTAGTGTGCCTGCTCCCACCACCCCACTCGGTAGCGCATTCCACACCCCCACTACCCTTTGTGTGAAAAAATGCCCTCTAATATTCGTCTTATACATAGCCCCCCTCACCCTAAGGCCATGACCCCTCGTTCTATCCATTTCTAATGGTGGAAAAAGCTTACCACAATTTACTCTATCTATACCCCTCATAATCTTATATACCTCTAATAGATCCCCTCTCAGCCGACGTCTTTCAAGGGAAAACAACCCCAGTGCGTTCAACCTTTCCTCGTAAGACAGCCCTTCCATACCAGGCAGCATCCTGGTAAATCTCCTCTGCACTCTCTCCAGGGCCTCCACATCCTTCTGGTAGTACGGCGACCAGAACTGGACGCAGTACTCCAAGTGAGGTCTGTAAATCATATTTTAACAAATCAAGAAAGAAACACTGGAACAGATTTGGCAAACTAGCAAACCTGGCGCTGAGTTTCAAAGAATTTGGTGGTTGAGAGCAAAAGCTAAAATTCAGAGTTATTTGCAGAAATCACAATGTTAACTGAGACATGTAAAATGAGGATAGCTGGACTTGCAACATACCAAAACTACCTGGTATTCCAGCAAAGTTTTACAAAACCAATTTTAAATCCAACCAATTTATTTGATCGTAAATTCACGAGCTTTCGAAGGCTATAGAGTCAAAAGCTCGCGAATTTACTATCAAATAAATTGGTTGGATTTAAAATTGGTGTTGTAAAACTTTACTGAATTTACCCCAGTCCAACGCCGGCATCTCGACATCATGGTATTCCAGCACCATTAGTGAAGAACACTATAAACATAACATGTTAAAAAAGCACCACAATATGTTAAATGAGGGACATTGCTATGACACATTAATAAGCCACAAAGGTGTCACATTGTTGATAAATGACATTGCGGTTATAAGAGAAAATCAACTAACTCCCCTTGACATTTATTGGCAATACCATTACTCGTTAGGAACATCCTGGGGTTACAACTGGTGGGAAACTTAAGTACTGTGGCTGACCCAGATGGCCAGATAGTGGGAATGTGACAACAACTAATTTTCCAAAGCTGTTCAAAAATCAGCAAGGCACAAGTCAGGTACCTGATAGAATATTATCCTCTGGCTTAAATGACAATGCCTAAACAACATTCAAGGTTTGACACCATCCATGACAAAGCATCTCATTTCCCATCCAAACCACTCTGTATGCCACATTAAACATTCATTACATTTACCACTGGTGTACAGTGACAGCAGTGTGTACTCTCCCCAAGATGCAACTGCTGTACCATCTCCAAGATGCAAAATAGCAACTTGCCAAGGGATCTTCAACAAAATCTACCAAGTCCATGACCTCTATAATCTAGAAGAACAAGGACTGCAAATACATGGGAATACCACCAATTTCAAATTTTCTTCCAAGTCAGATGCTATCGTAACTTGGAATATATCGATCTGTCTGTGTTGTTACTGGGTCAAAATTCTGGAACTCCATTCCTAATAACATTGTCAATGCATCTACCACATGGACTTAGCATTTCAATAACAGGGCTCACCACCAGCTTCTCAAGGAAAATTAAATAAAGACAATAAATACTGGCCTTGCCAGTGATGCATGCATCTGATAAACAAATTGAAAAAACTAGTATCACATGTATCATGGTCTCCTTGGTGAGAGGGACCCTAGTATCACATTATTAAAAGAGGCACATTTTGATACTCAGATTGTTAAATGCAGTAAAATAGCATAATTAAGCTGAGGCACTCTGGTATCACATTATGTTAACTGGAGCACACTGCCATCACAGCATGCTAAATAAGGCACAATAGCATCACAGTATGTCAATTGAAGCAGACTATTCTTGTAAATGAAATGCACTGGATTACATCCACAGTGCCATCATCTCTATCAAAGTTGAACAATGAGGCATGTCCCTAATTGTTTACCCTTCTCCCCCAGTAGAACAGAGGTCAAACACTGTGTTGTTTGCACAAGTCTGAACATCATTGGCTATCCAGCCAATTGGATCCCCAAGGTGTTCAAGTTGCTGTGACAATATGCATTTGTACATGCATGTTGCAGTTCAGAGAAATGAGTACTGATGGTAGAGGTTCCAATTTTATTTCCATCACATGTCTGACCAGGACACTCTCCTGCTCTTAACACCCTTCACAGGATATGCTGGAAAGACTTGCAGATTGATACTCAATTTTTGACTATCAGGTCTGGATAGGGACTCAAACCCCAGCACTTCTGGCTCAGAGTCAGGGATTCTACCCATTGTTTCACATAGAACATAGAACATTACAGCGCAGAACAGGCCCTTCGGCCTTCGATGTTGCGCTGACCAATGAAGGGTAGGTCATGCCTTACTAACCTCATTGAGTTTTTTGAGAAAGTGACCAGAGAGGTGGATGGGGGTAAGGCGGTTGATGTAGTATATATGGACTTTAGTAAGGCTTTTGATAAGGTGGCCCATGGAAGACTTCTACAGAAAATGCAGATGTGTGGAATAGAGGGTGATTTAGCTAATTGGATTAGGAATTGGCTGGCAGATAGAAGACAGAGGGTGGTGGTTGATGGGAGATATTCATCGTGGAGTTCGGTGACGAGTGGTGTGCCTCAGGGGTCTGTTTTGGGGCCCCTGCTGTTTGTAATTTTTATAAATGATCTGGATGAGGGTATTGAGGGATGGATCAGTAAATTTGCAGATGATACTAAAGTTGGTGGTGTGGTAGATAGTGAAGAGGGGTGTTTTAGTTTACAGAGTGACTTGGACAAGTTGCAGAGCTGGGCCGAGAGGTGGCAAATGGAGTTTAATGTGGAAAAGTGTGAGGTAATGCACTTTGGCAGGAACAATAAATGTGTAGAGTATAGGGCTAATGGTAGGGCTCTTAATAGTGTTGAGGAACAGAAGGATCTTGGTGTATGTGTCAATAGATCCCTGAAAGTAGGCAGTCAAGTGGATAAAGTTGTTAAGAAGGCTTATGGAGTCTTAGCTTTTATTGGTAGGGGGATTGAATTTAGGAGCCGCAGCATCATGTTGCAGCTGTACAAAACTCTAGTGCGGCCGCACTTGGAGTATTGTGTGCAGTTCTGGTCGCCACATTATAAGAAAGATGTGGAGGCATTGGAGAGGGTACAGAGGAGGTTTACCAGGATGTTGCCTGGTATGGAGGGCAGGTCCTATGAAGAGAGGTTGAAGGATTTGAGGTTGTTTTCGTTAGAAAGGAGGCGGCTAAGAGGGGATCTTATTGAAGCATATAAGATGATTAGAGGTTTGGATAGGGTGGACAGTGATAGCCTTTTTCCTAGGATGGAGAAAGCTAGCACGAGGGGACACAACTTTAAATTAAGGGGTATGAGTTATAGGACGGATATCAGAGGTAGGTTCTTTACTCAAAGAGTGATTAGGGAGTGGAATGCCCTGCCTGCAGCTGTTGTAGATGCGCCAAGTTTGGTGGCGTTTAAGAGGTTAGTTGATAAGTATATGGATGAGAAGGGAATGGTTTAGTTAGGAGGGGCATTGCTTTTTATTTTGGTCGGCACAACATCGAAGGCCGAAGGGCCTGTTCTGTGCTGTATTGTTCTATGTTCTATTTCTAATTAAGAAAAAGCAATGATCCTCTAACCTAAACCATTCCCTTTTCATCCATAAACTTATCTACTAACCTCTTAAATGCCACCAAACTTGGCGCATCTACAACTGCAGCAGGCAGGGCATTCCATACCCTTACCACTCTCTGGGTAAAGAACCTACCTCTGACATCCGTCCTATAACTACCACCCCTTAATTTGAAGCTATGTCCCCTCATGCTAGCTTTCTCCATCCTAGGAAAAAGGCTATCACTGTCCACCCTATCTAAACTTCTAATCATCTTATATGTTTCAATAAGGTTTCCTCTTAGTCGCCTTCTTTCCAACGAAAACAACCTCAAATCCCTCAGCCTCTCTTCATAAGACCTGCCCTCCATACCAGGCAACATCCTGGTAAACCTCCTCTGTACCCTCTCCAATGCCTCCACATCTTTCTTATAATGCGGGGACCAGAACTGCACACAATACTCCAAGTGCGGCCGCACTAGAGTTTTGTACAGTTGCAACATGATGTTGTGGCTCCGAAATTCAATCCCCCTACCAATAAAAGCTAAGACTCCATATGCCTTCTTAACAACCTTATCGACTTGATTGCCAACTTTCAGGGATCTATGCACATATACACCAAGATCCTTTGTTCTTCAACACTATTAAAAGTCCTACCGTTAGCCCTATACTCTACACATTTGTTATTCCTGCCAAAGTGAATTACCTCACACTTTTCTGCATTAAACTCCATTTGCCACCTCTCGGCCCAGCTCTGCAACTTGTCCAAGTTTCCTAAGTACCTCCTAAGTACACAATTTGCTAATGGGAAAGAGGCAGAGATTGGCCCAGAACAATTTCTATCACTGCATGTATTGGAGTCCTTGAGGACATTAGAGCCATTGTCTTTCTTCTTGTGAATAAATGATGTGGACTTAGTTATAGGGAGCACAATTACAAAGTTTTCAGATGAAAGAAAAATTGACAACATTGGCAGTAGTGAGCAGGATAGGAGCAGACTTCGGTATGTTAAATGAGGCACATTAGTATCAGAGTGTTATATGAGGCGCATCAGTATCACTGAGTCAAATGAAACACTTTGCTATCACAATATTAAATGAGGCACACTCGTATCACATTAGAACATAGAACATAGAACATTACAGCACAGAACAGGCCCTTCGGCCTTCGATGTTGCGCCGACCAATATAAAAAGCAATGCCCCAGCAGCATGTTCCCAGTCCAGTGAGAAAGGAGATATTGCTGGATTCTGTTCTTGGGAATGAAGTGGGCCAAGTAGATAAAGTGTAAAGAAGTGGAAGAACATTTAATTTATTGTACAGGTTTAGGTTGACTGCACAAAAGATCAAAGGACAATCCATGGTAAGATTAACTGTATGGAGAAAACCAACTTCAATTGAATGGGAATAGATCTGCGACAGATAATTTGAGAGTCAAAGGTTGGCAGAATAAATGGTACTTAAACAATGGGCCGCATTCAAAAACATAGAACATAGAACATAGAACATTACAGCACAGAACAGGCCCTTCGGCCTTCGATGTTGCGCCGACCAATATAAAAAGCAATGCCCCTCCAAACTAAACCATTCCCTTCTCTTCCATATACTTATCAACTAACCTTCTAAACGCCACCAAACTTGGCGCATCTACAACTGCTGCAGGCAGGGCATTCCACTCCCGAACCACTCTTTGTGTAAAGAACCTACCTCTGATATCCGTCCTATAACTATCACCCCTTAATTTAAAGCTGTGTCCCCTCGTGCTAGCATTTAAAGCTGTGTCCCCTCGTGCTAGCGAGGTCTTAAGCATCGTCTTAAGCATCCATATGGCATTCCACTGTTAAATTATGCGTGCTGGTACAAAAGTACTTTACTTAAGGGATTCTCCAGCCGGGATCCACGAGACGATTTCAAGTTTGTTGGTCCTATAAATATCAGTACACACCTCTGCATTTGGAAACAAGTGGAATAGTCTCAGTGGTACACAGACTGTATCATGTTCTTAATGTCAGACTTAATCTGCACTGTAGATAATGCCCTTTCATAGAGGTTTACTGCATGGAAACAGGCCCTTCGGCCCAACTTGCCCATGCCACCCTTTTTTTAAAAAATCCCTAAGCTAATCCCAATTACCTCATTTGTCCCATATTCCTCTATACCTATCATACCCACATAGCTATTTAAGTACTTTTTTAAAAGACAAAATTGTATTTGCCTCTACTACTACCTCTGACAGCTTGTTCCAGACACCCACCCCTTCTGTGTGAAAAAATTGCCCCTCTGGACACTTTTATATCTCTCCCTTCTCACCTTAAATCTATGCCCTCTAGTTTTAGGCTCACCTACCTTTGGGAAAATATATTGACTATCTAACTGATCTGTGCCCCTCATTATTTTATAGACTTCTATAAGATCACCTCTCAGCCTCCTACAGTCCAGAGAAAAATTCCCAGTCTATCCAGCTTCTCCTTATAACTCAATCCATCAAATCTCAGTAGCATTCTAGTAGATCTTTTCTGCACTCTTTCTAGTTTAATAATATCCTTTCTATAATCAAGTGATCAGAATTGCACACAGTATCCAAGTGTGACCTTCCCAATGTCTTGTACAATTTCAAGAAGACATTCCAACTGCTCTTGCGTGTTAGTATTGAATTTTTTAAAGGTAGTTATCTCAGTTTTTTCTATCACAGCCCTATCATTTCCCTGTTAATAAACAACTTGCTGCATTTAACTATAAAGTAGAATCATAGGAGTGAAAGCTTCTCTTTCTTTGTCGAGAATGGGGAAATAATGAGTTAGTCTAGTATTGCACGAGCCAAGGTAACACACATTTTTCTTTCAAATCTAACAAAGAACAAAGAATAGTACAGCAAAGGAAACAGGCCTTTCGGCCCTCCAAGCCTGTGCTGCTCATTGGTCCAACTAAACCATTCGTTTGTATTCCTCCATTCCCAGGCTGCTCATGTGCCCATCCAGGTAATTCTTAAATGATGCCAGCATGTCTGCCTCCACCACCCTACTTGGCAGTGCAATCCAGACCCCCACCGCCCTCTGCATAAAAAATGTCCCTCTGATATCGGAGTTATACTTTGCCCCTCTCACCTTGAGCCTGTGAGCTCTTTCCACTTGTGAGAGACTGCATTTTGTGAGTTTAACAAGTTTGTTCTTTTCCCTCATCGAATAGTTAAGAAGGTATAATGGAACACTTGCTTTCATCAATCGTGGTATCGAGTATAAGAGCAAGGAGGTAATGTTGGAGTTGTACAGAGTGTTGGTAGGCCACAGTTGAAGTACTGTGTACAGCTCTGGTCTCCTGGAAAGATGTGATACCATTAGTGAGGGCACAGAGGAGATTCAGGAGGATTAGATTTGCCTGGGATGGAGCATTTGAGCAGTAAGGAGACTAGATAGGCTTGGATTGTTTCCTTTGGAGCAGTGAAGACTAAAAAGGGACATGATTGAGGTGTATAAAATGATGATGAGTATGGACAGAATGAAAAAGAAGCAGCTGTTATCCTTGGTTGAGGGATCAATCATGAGGAGTATAGTTTTATGGTAAGGAGCAAGAGATTCAGAGGACATTTGAGAAAACATATTTTCATTCAGAGGGTAGTGGGAATCTGGAATGCACTGTCTGGGAAGGTAGTGGAGGCCAGAAACCTTTCAACCTTTAAAAATTATTCAGGATGATCATTTAAAATATCATAATAAGGATATGTGTGGGACATGTGCAGAAAAATGGGATTAGTGCATCTTTATTGTCAATGCGGATTTGATGGGCAAAGTTCTGTATGACCCTATGAATTAGGTGCTTTAGATTTAGTGAGCAATCACAACAGGTGGATTTGCAGGAGGGGAAGAGCATTCAGAAAGAAGGAGTTTCTGAACCACCCTCAAGACCATAATTATGTTGATTAAGTGTGACTTTCTCCTTCATTGCCTTCAATCTGAGTTAATAATATAGTAACTCAGACACAGACCTCATAGTCTTATGTTCATAGCCATGTGCTTTTTTGGTGATTGGTTAGGCTTTGAAGGGCACTCTTATAGAAACATAGAGGTATACAGGACAGAAAAAAGCTTTTGGCTTATCATATCAACACTCGTCAAAGACAATCGTCTAACTATTCTAATCCCATTTTCCAGCACTTGCTCATTGCGTTTGGCACCTCTCCCAATTGTACACCATTGTGCTTCCTCTTCTGCTGAGCCTGGTCTAATGGGTCATCATTAGACTTGTCATTCCAGATTTTTTTTTGCATTTAAATTCCACCTTATGTTGTGATGGGGTTCAAATCCAAATTCCCAGAGCATTACCTTGGGTCTCTGGATTACCAATCCAGTGACAATACCATTGTGCCTCTACCACCACCTTCCCTGGCTCATAAAAAGGGACACTGGCTGGACAACATAAGAATAGTGCGGTGATTTACACTGTTGGTTTTCATGATGATAAATGCAGTCAAATTAATTTATAATGGTAAAACAAAAATAAAGATACAATGACCCACTTTTTGAAACTCTTACGTTTACTGGTATTGATTCAATTATCTCCGTTGCTTCACACAAAAACTATGTTTCATGTTGAACCAAGAAATTGGAGCCACTAAAGTAACTATTACTATGTGATCGGGGTTAAATCACCTGTTTATTTCTTCATTTCTCTCCTGTACAATCTGCACGCTACAGGTACAATTCATTCAAGTTGCTGTTTGTCACCACTGTGTAGGGATTTAAATAAGAGGGAAGTTCTGGTCCAAAATGGAAGAGATGGAGCTGGAATTTTAGAATAGTTCAATTCAATGGGTATAAAACAAGTGGATGGTGAGCACTGTGCTTTTTGATCCAAGTTTGTTTCCTGTTAAGCAAAGGGTTGATGGGCTTTGAACAGCAAATGGGCACATAAGGACCCCCGCTATTTTACCATTTCGATTCTAAGTGTTCGGCAGACTTGAAACTGGTAGTGTTTCAAATCCGACTTTTAGACCCATTCTGAGGTGTCCCCATATGCACTCTGCCTAAAATAAAATCAGCAACTCCAAATATCACTGTACAAACCTGTGGGTGGGGCTTAGCACACACGCAAAATCCTGCAACTTTTATCAGCGGCTCCAACTACACATGCACAGAAATAAAATGATAGAATGCTGCTCCTCTTGCCACTTCCCTCCTGAACTGGATAATGCCCCCCCCGACCCCCACAGACATTGCCCCACCCCCACAATATTACTGATCCCTTATCTCCCCAACCCCCCTACCATCCAGACTGATCATGTGCCCCTTCCCACCTCCCCCCACTGATAATAGGCAGAGTGGCAGTGAACCCATTCCGCCCCCCCCGCACTGATCACAGGCAGAATGGCAGTAGACCCCTTTTCACCCCCTTTAATCACAGGCAAAGTGGCAGCAGACCAACCTTTCCATCCCCTTCCCCACCGATCTCAAGCAGAGAGCCATCAGACCCACCTTCTCCCTGCCCTCACCAATCTCAAGCAGAGGACGGTTGGGCCCACCTTCCCCTCACACCCCCACCGATCTCAAGCAAAAATCCGACGCTTGACACTTACCTCCTCACTAACCCTCATTGATGCAGCGCCCAAATTGGACTGATAATGGGGCATGTCTATTTCATGCTGACTCTGGATGGATGAAAATTTTACTGAAAACAGGTGTAATGCGATGGTAAAATTGGGCCCATAATATAAGTTTAAGATTTAACAAATTCTTCTTTACGTGAGGAATGGGATTTTCCCAAAAACATGGCGAAAATGTCAGACTCTGATGACAAACCGGCATGTTTCCCACCAGATAAACTGGGAGGTTTTCTCTCCTCATCTTACGACACTTTTTCATGTTTTGCACTGTCTTTTCAAGAGGTAGGGCCTAAAGATGCTGGCAAGACTACAGAGATTGAGGTGCCCTATAACAAGTTTAAAGATCCTCCCCCATTCACCAACGTTGGGTCTTTGAGACATTTGTCTGCCCCAATCACCAGAATCAGGGTATCGGCATTCCTCTCCCCCCCATAGCTCCCCACCACACAAAGTGAACCCCACTTTGAGTTGCGTATAGGCCTCCCTTCTGACAGTGCCAACCTGCCAGATTGGCATTGCCATTGTGCCACAGACAATGCCAGGGCATTGCTGTATCGTGCCCCTGATCACCCTGGGGCTATACTGATCTCTATGTCCCTGGGGGGGTCATCAGAACTGATTTCCATTTTTGGAAACCGGTAGTGATTCCAGCGGGTGTCATGTCCGGTGAACCCAGAAACAACAATGCAAAGCCGTTCTTGAATATTTAAGTATATGGTAGGCCCATGGTAATCAGATTCATGCTGAGAATGATGTTGCTGACAGGAGGCATTGCCCTGGCATAAATCTCATTGTGGCCCTGTTGCGTGAGTTTCCACCTATAACAGAATAGCCATTATAGTATCTGCTGTGAAAGGGGCTGGAAAATCACTCCTAAGGTATAACTGAGCTAATCGAGTGGACTAAGATGAATTTACAAAGGACAGGAAAAATTGTTGTAAAGTTTTCCAATATATACCAGATAAAGAGACATCAATATAAGCAAATAGACAGAGTGATGATGAACTTCTCTAGTAAAGCCCACAGGATACCATGAAGATGGAGAAAGAACTAAAGTTCTTCCAGCACAGAATGAGGCTAATAGGCCCATTGAGTCTGCCCCACTCTCTGAAAGGGAATCTTACCTAAGCAGATCCTCAGCCCTATCTTTGTAATGCTAATCTCCTGCTAATCCCCCAAAATATACATCTTTGGGGCAATCTAGCATGGCCAGTCCACCTAACCTGCACATCTTTGGACTTAAAAATGTGACTTAAAACATGCAATCACCATTAAAGCTGAAAACTTCAAGAAATGCAAAGACTACTACTTGAATTTCAGCTTTCTTTGCACCAGATGAACCTTTAAAGCCCCCCCAAATTACAGAGACATTTAATTATCAAGTATGAAGTATGTAAGGCCAAGCAACATTTGTTCTTTTGAGCAAAATAAAGCATCTGTTCGATACTAAAGCACCAATTAAATGTACAACTACCACTGATAAAAAGCTTTGGACTTCATCTTACCTAGTGGTGCAGAAAATTGCTAAAGCAGAGGAATTGCATCCAATTGTTGAGGAGCTGATAATGTTGTATACTGCTGAAATTATAAGAGTAATATAATTTGAGCAGAAGACCAAGGATTTCGAAAATAACAATGTCAAATCATAGAATCTCTAGAGTGCAGAAACAGGCTATTCAGCCCATTAAGTCTGCACCATCTCTCTGACAGAAAATCTTACCCTTGCCCTATCCTTGTAACCCCACACATTTACCATGGCTCACCCACCTACAGATCCTGGGGCAATTTACCATGGCCAATCCACTTAACCTGCATATTTTTGGCACTGTTTAACAAAGGATTGATATAATGTCAGAAAACTGTTTGCAGTTGTTGACGTTTTCACAATAACTTTACTGACCCAGATATTTCTGAAATGTCCCACTTACTTGTCTGTTAAGTATACATGAAATAAAATAATATAGGTTTTGTTTGGAAAAGAACAAATTCAGATGTCACTTTTGAACTACTACACATAGTATTATGACTTTAGCAGAAATCAGCTGGGCATAATGCAGTGGAGTCTGACTGGCTGGCTACAGCAAAGACACAGAAACATTCAAATGTTGTGAAAAAAAGTAAATGCAATTCATGTTATTTGGACACATTACTTTCTATACCTAGAGATATTGATGTGAAAGAATGGGACAAGTTCTTCACAGTGTTTTTGTTAAAAGCAAAAAGGTTATTGGTTCAACCACACGTGGAATATCACAGTTTTGGTCTCTTTATTTCAAGAGGGATATACTTGCATTGGTGGCAGTTTACAAATGTTTGCTAGGTTGATTCCCAGCATGAATGGACTATTTTATAAGGAAGGGTTGAGCATTTATATCTATATTAATTTGATAAAGTTTAGAAGAATGAGGGATAAACTTATTGAAACTTATTGTGGTAATGTGGCCCTTTCAAGGGGGTGATCCTTTATGAATCACATAAACAGGCTGGACTCTAAATGGAGACTCAGCTGACAAAGCCAAGCCAATCAGGAGCAAAGTCACACAACCTGGGATGGGAAGGAATTAAATTATTGCTTGAAGCCTCAATGGGTCACCTTTAAATTTACTACACTGGCAACGAGGAAAAACTTTGTTAGTCGTCGGGAGATTGTGCTGTGCAGCTAGAGGGGGAGGAGAGTAAGTATAAAAGCTACAAAGAGACAGATACGTATGCCATACAGAAATGCCTTTAATTGAAAAGACTGAGCTATTTGGCCCAGAAGTGGAAAACTTGGGGCAATACATTGAAAAGCTGCATTATCTATTTGTAGCTGATGAGATCACAGCAAAGGAAAAATGAAATGTGATACAACTAACAGCCTGTGGACCACAAACTTACAACCAAGTGAGGAGTCTAACATTGCCTATGCTCAACACAATCTTTTGACTAGATAGCTGAAATCGTCAAAAATAATTTTAACTCCTGACATTCAATGACCACTTTGAGGTATAAGTTTCACTCTCTAGTCCACAAGCCAGGGGAGATGGTCTACCATTTTGCTGCCAGTAAGCAGAGTATTGCTAATTCAGTCCAGTTTTTGGGGAGATGTTAATAGGCTGTTTGGTCTGGGAGATCAACAGCCTCATAATACAGAAAAAGCTGCTGGCTGAGACTAAAATCTATTTAGAAAAAGCTATAGAGGCAGCCCAGGTGACTGAATGCACTGAGCGGGGCATAAGTGAAGTACAAAGAATGGCCAATGAGGTGAACTGTTTGTGGTGGAAAACGGCTACAATGAGGAACAGCCTGAATGAGGGTGTAGCAGAGCAAGCGAAAAGGAGTACAGCACTGAGGGTACAAGCTTGTTTTCAATGTGAGGGAACAGCACTCCCAATAAACTTGTTTCCATTGTAAAAGGACAGCCAATTACAGGCATAGTGCAGAATGAAACATTCAGGACAGAATGTGCAAAACAAATGACAGTAAGTTTAATTCTGTTAAAGAAAACTGATTGAACAGTCGAAGAGGGATCCAAATCAAACACTTTAAACCAGGTCCAACTCAACAAGATATCACCTACAGAAATAGCTTTGATGGTTAAAGGCAGATTCTTACAATGGAGGTCAACACTGGCCATAGCCACAGGAAAGCAAGCATTCTGATACCTCCAAAAAGATCTGCAATCCTTGAGATTTAGTGATTCAGGAGACATATTGTCTATAAAGGAGAGACGCTGAAGACAAGGATTGGTTCGAGTATCCTACAGAAACCAATGATCCATTCTAGAGACTGAGGGTCATCAGGCTAGTTGCTACAAATAAAATAAGATTGGCTTGAGACATTAACTATTCAGAGTGGAGGTTTTCATGAGTTACTGTGCTGATATTTTGAGGTTTTCCAAAAGGAACTGGGATGAATAAAAGAGACTAAAGTAAAAATTTATTTGAACCTGAGATGACAGCAACATATTCTTGGGCCCACCCAGTGCTGAAACAGTCCATTATAAAGTAGAACTGAATCTTGGAAGATTGGAGAGCCTAAGTATCATAAAGCTTGTACAGTTTTCTGAATGGGTTGCATCCATAGTCCCTATTCTAAAACCAGATGGCACTGTAAGAATTTGTGGAGATTATAAATTAACTGTAAATTGAGGAGCTCAGATAGTTGGATACCCCTTTCTGAGAATTGAGGATCAATACACCAAATTGGCAGGGGCTTTAAGTGCAACAACTCAGAACTCTGTCACCCCTACCAGCACAGATTCCCAATGTTTAATTACATCAACATCCACAAATGGTTATATCAACAGAGATGTTTATCCTTTGGAGTCTCATTGGCTGTACAAAAAATTGTATGCCATTTTCCAACATACAATGGAAAGTTTATTACAGGGTAGTCCTAATGTAGTGGTGTATCTGGATAATGTCCAAATCATGGGAATATCCCCTGAGGAATACAGGGGAAAAACTTAGCGGAAGTTCTAAGAAGAATTAAATAAGCAGGCATCTGTTAAAAATGAGACAAATGTATTTTCCAGGTGGATTAAGTTATATTCCTGGGTTTGAGTAACTCCAGTAAGAAGCCTCGCAACACCAGGTCAAAGTCCAATAGGTTCATTTGGTACCACAAGCCACAAGTTTTTAGAACACTGCTCCTTCATCGGGTGAGTGGGAGTTCTGTTCACAAACAGGGCATATAAAGACACAAACTCAATTTTAGTAACTCCAACATGACCTCTCTGCTTTTGTAATCTATGCCTCGATTGATAAAGGCAAGTGACACTAAACCAACCTCCTGACGTGCCCTTCTGCCTTCAGAGATCTATGGACAAACACACCAAGGTCTCTTTGTTACTCAGAACTTTTCAATTCATTGAATTCTTCCTTGTCACATTATTCCTTCTAAAGTATGTCAGCTCACATTTTTCAGAGTTAAATTCCAACTGCCACTTACCTGCCCATTTCACCAACTCATCTATATCTTCCTGTTACTCACGACACATAACGTCATAACCTCATTGTTAACCACCCAGTCAATTTTTGTATTATCTGCAAACTTATTAATCCTATACCCAATAGTTGGCTATACATAATCAAGCTATGTCGTTTATATAAGTGACACATAACAGTGAACCTAGCACAGATCCCTGTGGTGTGCCACTGAACACTGGTTTCCATTCACTAGGAAGTCTGACAACACCAGGTTTGAGTCCAACCTATTTATTTGACGGTAAACTCACTCATTCACCTGACGAAGAGGTCAAAACACCTCGAAAGCTTCTGAGTTTACCATCAAATAAATCGGTTGGACTTAAACCTGATGTTGTCAGACTTCCTACTGTGTTTACCCCAGTCCAACGCCGGCATCTCTACATCATTCCATTCACTATATCAGCTTTCTGTCATTACCCTCCTTCAATGAAGCCAATTTTGAATCCACTTTATCAAAACACCCTGTATCTCTTATGCCTGCTTTATAAATCTCCCATGTGGGACTTTGCCAAAGGTTTTGCTGAAATCCATATAAACTACATCAGTTACACTTCCCTCATCTACATACTTGGTCACACCTTCAAAAAAAATTTGTCACTTCCCTCTGACAAAGCCAGCAGATTTTCCTGGATGAAGTCTTACCTTGCCATATGGAGATAGATTCCTTCTTTTGGAATTTTCTCCAATAGTTTCTCTATCACTGACATGATTCTCACTGGCCTGTAGTTCCCTGGCTTATTTCAATATCCCTTTTTAAAGAGTGGAACCATATTAGCTGTTTTCCAGTTCTCTGTCATGTGTTCCCCCTCCTCCCCCCACCACTGACCAGAGAAGAATTCAAACTTTGGGTCAGAGCCCTGCAATCTACTCGCTTGCTTCCCATAAGGACCTAAGGCATCTGGACTTGGATATTTGTCCACTTTTGAATTAATACTTGGAATTATGATGTTGTTGCCATTACAGAGACTTGGTTTGGTAACTTAATGTTTCAGGATACAGATGTTTCAGGCAGGATAGCAGGAGATGTAAAAGGAGTGGAGCAGTTACACTACTGGTTAAGGAGAATAGCATAGTTGTGCTGCGGGAGGACACCTCAGAGGGCTCATACAGTGAGGCAATATGGGTAGAGCACAAGAATATGAAGGATGTAGTCATAATGTTGGGGGCTTATTGCAGGTCTCCCAACTGCCAGCGGGAGATAAACGAACAGATATGGAGGCAGATTTTGGCAAGGTGTAAAAGTAACAGTGTTGTTGTGGTGAGGGATTTTAACTTCCCTTATATTGATTAGGACTCACTTAGTGCTAGGGACATGGATGGGCAGAGTTTGTAAGAAGCATCCAGGAGAGCTTCTTGAAAGAGTATACAGATACAACTAGGGAAGGGATCATACTGGACCTCGTATTGGGGAATGATCCTGGCCAGGTGGTCAATAATTCACTGAGGGAGCAGTTTGGGAGCAGTGAGCATAATTCATAAGCTTTAAGGTACAGGTGGTTAAAATAAGTGTGGTCCTCAAGTGAAGGTGAAAAACTGGGGGAAAAACTAGTTACAACAATATTAGGCAGGAATGAATGTAGATTAGGAGCAGTTATTTGAGGGCAAATCAAAATCTGGCAGGTTTTCAAGTGTAAGTTGATAGGAATTCAGGATTGGCACATTCCTGTAAAGATGAAGGATAAGTATGGCAATTTTTGGTAACCTTGGATAACAAGGGATATTGTGAACTAGTCAAAGAGAAAAAGGAAGCATTTGTCAAGACCAGGAATCTGGGAACACATGAAGCAAGTGTGGAAAACAAGGAAAATGAAAAGAAACTTAAACAAGGAATAAAGAGAGTTAAAAGGGGTCATGAGAAGTCATTAGCCAGCAGGATTAAGTTCTTCTTATACATAAAAGAGCAAGAGGGTAGCCAGGGAAAGGGTCAGCCCACTCAAGGACAGGAAAATGTGTGTATGTAGCCAGAGGAAATGTACCAGTATTCACCAAAGAGAAGGAATTGGTGGATGATGAGTCTTGGAAAGGGTGCATTAATAGTTTGGGTCATGTTGAAATCAAAAAGGAGGTGTTGAAGTTCTTGAGAAACATTAAGGTAAACAAGTCCCCAAGGCCTGATGGGATATATCCCAAAATACTGAAAGATACAAGAGAAGAAATTGCTGGGACCTTGAGAGAAATCTTTGTATCCTTACTGGATACAAGGAAGGTCTCAGAGGATCTGTCTATAATCAGTGTTGTTCCGTTGTTTCAAAAGGGTAGCAAGGATAATTCAGGTAATTACAGGCCAGTGAGCCTTATATCAGTGATTGGGAAATTATTGGAGAGGATTCTTCAAGACAGGATTTATTCCCACTTAGAAATAAGTGGACATATTAGTGAGAGGCAACATGATTTTGTGAAGGCGAAGTCGTGTCTCACTAACTTAATCAAGTTTTTTGAGGAAGTCATGAAAATAATTGATGAGAGTAGGCCAGTGGATCTTGTCTACATAGACTTCAGTAAGACTTTTGACAAGGTCCATCATGGCAAACTGGTACAAAAGGTGAAGTTGCATGGGATCAGAGATAAGCTGGCAAGATAGATACAGAACTGGCTCAGTCATAGAAGGCAGAAAGTAGCAATGGAAGGGTGTGTTTCTGAAGAAAGGCTATGACAAGGGGTGTTCCTCAGAGATCAGTGGTGGGATTTTTGCTGTTTGTAAATATATACATAGAACATAGAACATAGAACATTACAGCACTGAACAGGCCCTTCGGCCTTCGATGTTGTGCCGACCAAAATAAAAAGCAATGCCCCTCCAAACTAAACCATTCCCTTATCTTCCATATACTTATCAACTAACCACTTAAACGCCACCAAACTTGGCGCATCTACAACAGCTGCAGGCAGGGCATTCCACTCCCTAATCACTCTGAGTAAAGAACCTACCTCTGATATCCGTCCTATAACTCATACCCCTTAATTTAAAGCTGTGTCCCTCGTGCTAGCTTTCTCCATCCTAGGAAAAAGGCTATCACTGTCCACCCTATCTAAACCTCTAATCATCTTATATGCTTCAAGAAGATCCCCTCTTAGCCGCCTCCTTTCTAACGAAAACAACCTCAAATCCTTCAACCTCTCTTCATAGGACCTGCCCTCAATACCAGGCAACATCCTGGTAAACCTCCTCTGTACCCTCTCCAATGCCTCCACATCTTTCTTATAATGTGGGGACCAGAACTGCACACAATACTCCAAGTGCAGCCGCACTAGAGTTTGTACAGTTGCAACATGATGCTGCGGCTCCTAAATTCAATCCCCCTACCAATAAAAGCTAAGACTCCATATGCCTTCTTAACAACTTTATCCACTTGACTGCCTACTTTCAGGATCTATTGACACATACACCAAGATCCTTCTGTTCCTCAACACTATTAAGAGCCCTACCATTAGCTCTATACTCTACACATGTATTGTTCCTGCCAAAGTGCATTACCTCACACTTTTCCACATTAAACTCCATTTGCCACCTCTCGGCCCAGCTCTGCAACTTGTCCAAGTCCCTCTGCAAACTATAACACCCTCTTCACTATCTACCACTCCACCGACTTTAGTGTCATCTGCAAATTTACTGATCCATCCCTCACTACCCTCATCCAGATCATTTATAAAAATTACAAACAGCAGGGGCCCCAAAACAGACCCCTGAGGCACACCACTTGTCACCGAACTCCACGATGAATATCTCCCATCAACCACCACCCTCTGTCTTCTATCTGCAGCCAATTCCTAATCCAATTAGCTAAATCACCCTCTATTCCACACATCTGCATTTTCTGTAGAAGTCTTCCATGGGCCACCTTATCAAACGCCTTACTAAAGTCCATACATACTACATCAACCGCCGTACCCCCATCCACCTCTCTGGTCACTTTCTCAAAAAACTCAATGAGGTTAGTAAGGCATGACCTACCCTTCACGAAACATGCTGACTATCCCCAATCAATTCATTTCTCTCTAAATAACTATAAATCCTATCCCTAATAATTCTCTCCAATACCTTGACCACAACAGAAGTAAGACTCACTGGCCTATAATTCCCAGGAAGGTCTCTCTTCCCCTTCTTAAACAATGGGACCACATTCGCTATCCTCCAGTCCTCCGGAGCCACACCCGTAACCAACGAGGACCTGAAGATCAGAGACAGAGGCTCTGCAATCTCCTCTCTTGCCTCCCAGAGAATCCTAGGGTAAATCCCGTCCGGCCCAGGGGACTTATCCAACTTCAAACCCTCGAGAATTTCAAACACATCCTCCCTATCTACTACAATACTCCCCAATTTGCAACCCTGTACCTCAGTGCTCTCCACAGCTACATTTCCAGCACTCTGCGTGAATACCGAAGAGAAATATTTATTCAGTGCCTCACCAATCTCTTCAGGCTCCAAGCACAACTTCCCACTGCTGTCTATGACTGGCCCTAATCTTGCCCTAACCAATCTTCTATTCTTAACATATCGAAAGAAAGCTTTAGGATTCTCCTTAATCCTATCAGCCAACATCTTCTCGTGTCCCCTCTTAGCTCTCCTCAATTCACTTTTTACCTCCTTCCTGGCTAATCTATAGATATCCATTGCACTATCTGAGCCTTCAAGCCTCATCCTGACATAAGCCTCCTTTTTCTTCTTAACCAGCAAATCAACTTTTTTCGTACCCCAAGGCTCTCTTACTCGACCATTTCCTCCCTGCCTGACAGGGACATACTTATCAAGGACTCGCAGCAGCTGCTCCTTGAATAAGCTCCACATTCCAGATGTTCCCAGTCCCTGTAGTTCCTAGTCCAATCTATGCACCCTAATTCTCTCCTGATGGCCTCATAATTACCCTTCCCCCAGCTATAACTACTGCCCCAGCTTCATGCCTATCCCTGTCCATCACTAAGGTGAACGTAACCGAATTGTGGTCACTATCACCAAAATGTTCACTAACTTCAAGCCTAACACCTGGTCTGGCTCATTGCCCAGCACCAAATCCAATGTAGCCTCACCTCTAGTTGGCCTATCTACATACTGAGTCAAAAAACATTCCTGCACACTCTGTACGAAAACTGACCCCTCTAACGAGCTAGAGCTATAGCTATTCCAATCAATATTAGCAAAGGTAAAGTCCCCCATCACAATTACCCTACTACTTTCACTCCTAATCAGAATTGACTTTGCAATCCTTTCCTCAACCTCTCTAGAACTATTAGGAGGTCTGTAAAAGATTCCCAACAGGGTGACCTCTCCTCTCCTGTTTCTAATCTCAGCCCATACTACCTCAACAGACAAGTCCTCATCAAACTTCTTTTCTATCACCGTGATACAGTCTTTGACCAATAATGCCACTCCTCCCCCACTTCTACCTCCTTCTCTACTCCGACTAAAGCATTTGTACCCCGGAACCTGCAACATCCATTCCTGTCCCTGCTCTACCCAAGTCTCTGAAATGGCCATATAAATGATTTGGAGAAAAATGTAACTGGTTTAATTAGCAAGTTTGCAGATGACACAAAGGTTGGTGTAATTGTAGATAACAGTGAGGAATGTTAGAGGATACGGCAGGATATAGATCAGTTGAAAACTTAGGAGGAAAAATGGCAGATGGAGTTTAATCCAGACAAGGTAATGCATTTTGGAAGGTCGAATATATATATGGGAAATATATAGTAAATGGCAAAATCCTTAAGAGTATTGATAGGCAGAAGGATCTGGGTGTACAGGTACACTGGTCACTGAAAGTGACAACTTAGGTGAAAAAGATAGTCAAGAAGGCAAATGGCATGCTTGCTTTCATCAGCCAGGGCATTGAGTATAAAAATTGGCAAGTCATATTGTAGCTTTATAGAACCTCATTTTGGCCCCACTTGAAATATAGTGTTCAATTTTGGTCGCCACACTACCCAGAAGGATGTGGTGTCTTTGGAATGGGTACAGAAGAGATTTACCAGTATGTTTACTAGGCTGATACTGGAGATGAGGCCGTTGGATTATGAGGAGAGATTGAAATCATTAGGTTTGTAGTCTTGGGAGTTTAGAAGGCTGAGAGGGGATCTTATAGAGACGTATAAGATAATGAAGGGGATGGATAGGGTAGAGGTTGAGAGACTCTTCCCACTTAGCAAAGATAGCAGGACTAGAGGGCACAGCCTCAAGATTGTGGGGGGCGGGGGGGGGTTCAGATCGGAGTTGCGGAGGGGTTTCTTCATGCAAAGGGTGATGAATCTGTGGAATTCTCTGCCTGATGAGGTGGTGGAGGCTTCGTCACTGAACATGTTCAAGTCAAGAGTGGATAGGTTTTTAATTGACAAGGGAATTAAGGGTTACGGGGAGAAAGCAGGAAAGTGGTACTGAACCACTACAGATCAGTCATGATCTTATTGAATGGCAGGGCAGGCTCGAGGGGCTGTATGGCCTACTGCTCCTATTTCTTATGTTCTTATGTTCTTAGGTTGCCTGTATGAAGGATATTAGCTATGAGGAGAGATTGGAAAAATTGGTTTATTCTCACTTGAATGATAGAGATCAAGGGACGCCCTGATCGAAGTCTATGAGATTATGAGGGGCATGGACAGAGTGGATAGTCAGAAGTTTTTTCCCAGGTTGGAAGAATTAGTTACCAGGGGCATTAATTTAAGATGCGGAGGGCATAAGTTTAAGGTGTGAGGGGCAAGGTTTAAAGGAGATGTATGCAGCAAGTGTTTTACACAGAGGATGACGGATGCTGGAACTCACTGCTGGGGAGGTAGTGGAAACAGATACGATAGTGACTTTTAACGGGTGTCTTGATGAATACATGAATAGTGTAGGAAGAGAGGGATATGGTCCCTGGAAGGGTAGGGGGTTTTAGTTCAGTAGGGTAGCATGGTCTGTGCAGGGTTGGATTGCCGATGGTGTGTTCCTGTGCTGTAATTTTCTTTGTTCTTTGTTATTTTAAGCCTGCTAACACCTCCAATACCTTATCACCCCATATGCCAATTTGCTCAAGAAATGTTTCTAATGTCCATAATAAAACAGAGGAACTGGAGGCAACAGTGTGTTGGGAAGAACCAGACATAGTTGGAATTACTGATACATGACTACAGAAATTTCAGTGTTCCTGACCTACCCTGTGTAAATAAAGTACAGTATATTGTGGAACTATATAGGTACATAATGCCCTGCCTGCAGCAGTTGTAGATGCGCCAAGTTTGGTGGCGTTTAAGAGCTTAGTTGATAAGTATATGGAAGAGAAGGGAATGGTTTAGTTTGGAGGGGCATTGCTTTTTTATATTGGTCGGCGCAACATCGAAGGCCGAAGGGCCTGTTCTGTGCTGTAATGTTCTATGTTCTATGTTCTATAATATCACTTCCTGTACAAACACACAATTTGTGCAGGGAGTGATGCAGTCTTATGAGGTTGAATAAGATATATCTTTATTGTATTAACTATTTAAAGTGACACATCTTTTTATTTGAAGTACTTAAAGTATTATTTGATTGTTGAAGATGTATTGATTCTGATTCGTGTCAAAGTAAAAGCTGCAAAAAATGGAATCTTTTTGTAATTTATTTATTCAGGGATCAAGCAATACATTGGTTATTTTGGCTTCCAGTTTAGCCACAAGCCCATAACAATACAATTAGTGAACTTGCTGTTATTATTCTGATTCATTGCTGTAGAATTTTGCTGGAGTTTAGAGTAATGTTAATTTTCAACTGTTAAATCAGGGCCACATCAAATATGAGTTTGGGAGCCCTTGATATAGAGGCACTGGATACGGTGCAGGATTTGCAGATCTATGGGTATACAAATCTGGAAAAGTTGAGAGACTGGTTCTTTTGAAAAAATGTTGAATACTGACATAATAGAGTCATAGAATTATAGAATCCTTTTAGTGCAGAAGGAGAACATTTGATCCATCAAGCCTATATTGACAACAATCCCACACAGGCCCTATCCACTTAACCCTGCTAGTCCCCCTGATACTAAAAGACAATTTAGCAAGGCCAATCAACTTAATCTGGATATCTTGGAGTATGGGAGGAAAGAGGAAACCAGAGCACGCAGAGAAAACCCACACAGACACAGGGAGAAGGTGCAAACTCTACGCAACACAGTGACCCAAGACCAGAATTGAACCTGGGTCCCTGGTGCTGTGAGGCAGTAGTTCTAATCATGTACCACCATGCTATCCTAATAGACATCTTTAATATTTTGAAAAGTTTTATTGGAATCATGGATTGGTTATACTATGAGAGAAGGCCATTCCGTCCATCAAGTCTGTTCTTGTTCTCTGAAGGAGCAATTTATCTCGTGTTATACCGGCATTTCGAGCAACCCTGCACATTCTTTTTTTTCAGATACCATCAACTATTCATCTGTGACAAAAGGCAATTTCATTACAGCCTGAGCTAGGTTCATTCATTTAATTCACACAATCATTTGTTTCAGGCAGATAAGGTATTATCTACTTAATGGAAGCTCTCCATTCTATTCACTATGAAGTCTGATCACCTTTACTAAATGAGAATTATTTGTGCACAACTTAAAAGTTATTCTGAGGATGCATAATAATCTTATAATCAAGTCCTTTCATTTCGAGGTTGGCTAACATTCAAAGCACCTCCTACTTTCTGTTTATCATTACTGCTTCCATTATAGACTACAAACTTGTTTTGGTTACATGATTTCTCAGGGTTATAATGGCTTTCATTCAATTGTCGTAGGTTTTCTAGTAACCATATTTTGCAAAATTTATAGACAAGTGTACTACTTTGCTGGAGTATGAATTAGTATTGGCACCATACAGTATATCATCCAATTACTATCGATGAAGAGGGGCAAGAGTGAAACAGACAATGAGGCTGTAAAATCTACGCCACACCAATATAATTGGATCTGTGCCTCTTTGCTGGCAAAACACACCAGTGCAAAACAGCCTTGCCAAAAATGAACTATTGTTCCATTTTGTATATATACTTGAGAAGATTATGGCCACGATTCTTCTGAATTGAGACAAAGCGCCCACTCCAACAGGAAAACTAAAGGGTTTTTTACTGGCGCTGGGAGGATCTGTCAGATGGGATTCACTCAGGTGGATGGAATTTCATGCATATTAAACAGCCCGCCGGCCAACCTCATTGTTCAGAGATCAGAGCATCATGTTTAAAGAGTCACACCCAGAGACATGTACTCCACAAAATGAAATGTTGTTCCCCTCTCTCGTTAGTCAGAGGAGCACCATCAACCCTTCATCAGAGAGATGCATCCTCTCTCATCAAATAACGGGTCACCCACTCCAACACCATGCAAGCATGAGGGGTTATCCTCAGGAGAACTCAGCCCCACTCTTTCCCACTCAGACTCTCATTCAACTTTCTCTCCACTCAGATCTCTGTTAGACCTCCATTCAGCCTCCCATTCCTCCCGCTCCCCACTCAGGCCAACACGCAATTCCCCCTTCCCACTCAGCTCCCCCTTCCTTTCCCCCATATCCTCACCTCCATTCAGTGCCCCTTCTTCACTCTGACTATAATCAGGCCCTGCACCTTGGTAGTGCCAATGATGCACTGGCACAACACCCTGGCCTAGCACTTCAGATTCCAAGGGTGGTCAAGCAGATAACTCCAGTGGGCATTTGCCTCTCGACCACTGCCACACTCCAGAAGGACAGTCCCCACGGGGCCTGGGAGTTGGATAGGCTTGGGCTAGGGGCAAGGGTTTGACTCACCACATCTCTTGGGATGGGGATCTTTTGGCTGGACTGCTCCTTGTAGTCCTGGCAGACCTGAAGATCACCCCAGCATGTTGACAATTGTTAGCAAGGATGTCTAACATTGCCAGGGAGGTGGGTTCAATTGTGGTGTTGGGTGATTGTGTGGAGCTTGCACATTTCCCCACATCTTCATGAGTTTGCTCCAAGTGCTCCAGTTTCCTCCTACAGTCCAAACGTGTATAGATTAGGTGATTAGCATGGAAAAGGCACAGGGTTATGGGGATGGGGGCGGATGTTTACCCACGTAAGGTGCTCTTTTGGAGAGTTGGTACTGACTCAATGGGTTGAATGCCACTGTTTCATTGTTCAATGTCAATTTTGGATCTTTTTAATTGCTATTTTTCTCTTAGCCTTTTACTTATCCTCTTCAATCTTCTTCATCTTTCAATGACATTACCTCTACCTCATATAATCTTTTTCTTTCCCCATCTCTCCACTCTAAGACTTGGTGGCAAGTATCTTTCTCACTCCAAATTGCTTGTTTACTCATTCAAAGTTTTGACTAGTAAAGGTATAGAGTCATTACAACACACAAGGAGACCATTTTACCTATTCAATGTATGTCACGAATCTAAAGAGTCTATTTCCCTGCTTTACTCCATAGCTCTCCAGGTTAATTTACTGCAAGTAACCACACAATTTCTTTTTGAAATCATTCATCGTCTCTACTTCCACACTCCAATAGGCAGTGTGTTCCAGGTCATTGTCATTCACTGCAAAGAAGAGGTTCTTTCTCACATTCATGCCAGTTGCCCAAAACCTGTGGTCCCTGGTCCTTCTACCTAAACCTGTCATAATCTCAGATATATTTATTAAATATCCCCAAGTTTACTGACAATACAAAGCAATGTGGAAAATTAAAGTATCAGGAAAAAGCAAAGGGATATAGACAGTTAAGTGAGTTTTGGGAGGAAAATATTCTGTGTTTTCTCATGTGTGCTGTAACCTACATGCTCCCCAGCATCAGATTTGGGGAATTCCCTAAAGATATGTAGGAGATTCCCTCTCAGAACTTCAAAGGTAAGGGTTTGCGCAGCAATTGCCTTGAAGCACAAACTTCCTCTGGACAACTGTGTGCGCCAGAAACCATTCAAAAATGCAAGTTAAATCGCGAAGTTTGGATAGTCCTGGCTGTATTCCACAAAGAGCAAACCAGCAAAAGTAGGACAAATTAAAAACTTTTCTAACTTCTGGGTAACCACAGTAAAAAAAAGACCAGACCCTTCAAGGGAAATCACCCACACCCCAGTTCTCCAGGATATTGGCCCTAACCCAACTTTTGACTACTTCCAAGGTCCAACACCAGCCCTTCCTTGTGCTACAGAAGAGCAGATCAGCCCACCTCCCACCTCTTCCAATGTCCCAGCTCCCCTTGCAAGGTCTAACCCACCCTTTGAGGTCCGATTGCCCACCTCCCTCACAATTTCCAACTCCCTGCAACCTTCCTCCCCCACCACCACCACTCCCACAATCTTCCTCTAATATTCCAAATCTGACTGAAACCTGCCCATTTTTAAATTTAAAAATTCCCTCCATAAGTCTGTTCTAAAGAATAGCTTTGTAATGAGCAAATTGTACTGTACCTTAAAGAAAGAAAGTCACAAACAAATGAAAAAAATGTTTTCTTCAATTTAAACCAAACTTGTCCAACCCTTTCATACTAAGAAGTTTCACAACACCAGGTTAAAGTCCAACAAGTTTATCTGGTAGCAAACACCACTAGCTTTTGCAGCTTTGCCCCTTCATCAGGTGAGTCTACTCGTCTGATGAAGGGGCAAAGCCCTGAAAGCTGGTGGCTTTTGGTACTAAATAAACCTGTTGGACTTTAACCTGCTGCTGTGAGAAATCTTACTGGGTTTACTCCAGTCCAATGTCGGCAACTCCACATCATGACAACCTTTTTATGTCAGGGATCACTTTTCAATTTTTCATATGCTCATGGTCTGATGACCAAATTTTGGAGAAGTAAGGTTTGACACAACATTAAATATAAATTTCAAAGAAGAACCTGACATTTGAAAAGAAAAAAATGGTGTGCAAAAAATGTCAAAACTGTAAATTCAATTCAAAAATGGAGTCATAAATAAAAACAAAAATATGAAACAGAAAGGCTGTGTATCCAGCACACATTAACCCCACAATTACACTCAGTCACCACATGCACCCACATAATCAGCCCCCCAAACACACTACACACAATCACCCCTCCCCCCATACACACACACACACACACACACAAATATACAATCACCTCGACACACACAAGCACAGACACACACACATACACACACAAGCACAGACACACACACACATACACACACTCACACCCACCAGAACGCATACACAAACACATTAACTCTCCCACACATGCACATCTACCCCTCCATATACAAACACACTAACCTTCCACACATGTACACTTATCCTCCCACCCCCTCTGCACACCTCCCCCCCACACACACACACCCCATCACACAAACTCCAAAAACACACACGCGCAACCCCACACAACCCACAGATACACACAAGTCCCTCACACACTTGTCCTTCACACATACCCAGCCCCTTACACATACATACACATACATGCACTTACCCCCCCCAACACATATTCATCCCACTCACAATTGAGAGTCTATCAGTAACAAATGCAGGAGAGCAACAGGTTGGAGGAACAGTCTCCTACAGAAATGTTCAAACACCCTGACCTGCCTAACTGACATTTTCAACAATCACAACAAGTCACGTAAAGCTTTGGGTTGGACAAACCTAGTTTAAACCAATGCTTTAACTAAACCTTCTGATTATTAATCAGTGAAATGAATGTCCATGTCAAATATATAATGGAATGAGAATGAAAGATATAAAAGAATGCTGCTTGATGTTTCTACCTCCTCAGTTCTCTGATTAATTTAGAAAAATATTGAGAGACATGTTAATATTTATTCTGTAATATTGTAACATATTTAACGATAGAACATTTTTCAAAACTTGCTTCACCTTTAAAAGCCTAACTCTAATTTCATCTTCATCTGCACATCCCTATTTTTTCTTGGTGTCTGTTCAGTGGCATGAAATAATTATGGACAACTACAACATTAGAGAAACTCTAAAAATGTAAATAGTTAGTTATACTTAGTATTTTAAAAATATTGCATTGAGTTAGCAAAGTGGCATTGGGTAGGTGAAATGGTTAAAAATTAATATGGTAGCTGTAAACAAAGACTAAGAAGGGTTATAGTGAAACTGTTTGATTTGCAATAAATCTTTCACTAAAATACAGCTCCATTAGCCATCCAATAGAAACATTTATCAAACGCCCACACAAACCTAATGAGCACACTCTTTATCTGCTGACATTCCCTTAAGTAACTTGGCTTCTGCAAAATATTAAATGTTCACTATTTCATTTCAGAATAAATTGAATTCAGAGTTACGTGCACAAAAAGCCAGAGTGCACAAAGAAATTGGAAAAACAATATTAATATCCACAGATTGCTCACCGACTTTAGTTTCACAACATAATGTGCACTTATAATAGTGTAGTAAATATTATTTAGTATGCCAGCCAGGACTTTTGGCTTCCCCATTCAAAGATCAAGTCACTGCATGCATATATACTTACAAATCACTTTAAAAGGACCTCATTGCAAAAGGCAATCAAATTTATATCTGAAAAATCACAGTAGCTCATGCAAATATATCAGTCTGACCTATCAGAATTGCTGCTCCCCTGTCTCAAAAGCTTCACAAAAACAAAAAGAGAAAAGTGGTCAAATTATGGTTTACGAGGGAAATTAGAGATAGCATTAGATTCAAAGAAGAGATAAATTGGCCAGAAAGAAAATAGCAGACTTGAAGATTAGGAGCAATTTAGAATTCATCAAAGGAGGACAAAGGGATTGATTAAAAAGGGGAAAATAAAGTACTTGCCGGGAACATAAAAACTGACAGTAAAAGTTGTATACGTACATGAGGAGAAACAGATTGATGAAGATAAACATAAGTCCTTTATAATCAGAAACAGGAGAATTTACAATGTGGAACAAAGAAGTGGTTGACCAACTGTTCTGTCTTCACAAAGCAGTAAGAATTTAGCAACACCAATTTTTAATCCAACCGATTTATTTGATAGTAAAATTGCCTGCTTTCAACACTCCGTGTCTTCCTCAGGCAAATGCAGTGTTTTTGCCTTTGCAGGGTGCCTGGAACTCTTTGTCAGGGAGGTAGTAGAAGCAGATTGGTTAGTGATTTTTAAGGGGGCGTCTTGACAAATACATGAATAAGATGGGCATAGAGCAATATGTTCCCTGGAAGGAAAGGGGGTTTAAATTCAGTCGGGTAGCATGGGGTCACTACAGGCTTGGAGGGCTGAAGGGCCTGATCCTGTGCTTCAATTTTCTTTGTTCTTTATTAGAGTTGATGAGGGGAGCCAGTGGATGTGGTTTATTTGGATTTTCAGAAGGCTTTCGACAAAGTCCCACATTAAAGATTAGCATATAAAATTGAAGTACATGGGATTTGGGGCAGTGTATTAAGATAGTTAGAAAACTGGTCAACAGACAAGAAACAAAGAATAGAAATAAATAGTCTTTTTTCAAGGTAAAGTAGTGACGAATAGTGATAAGTTCTAGGATTCGAAATATACCTCTGGGTATTCACAATGTTTAATAGTGATTGAGATGCAGAAACTAAGTATAATATTTCCAAATTTGCAGATGACACAAAGCTTGGTGGAAGGGCAAGCTGTGAGGAGGATGCAGAGATGCTGCAGTGTGATTTGGACAAATTGTCTGAGTGGGCAAATGCATGGCAGGTGCAGTATAATATAGATAATTGTGAAGTTATCCACTTTGGTAGCAAAATTTGGAAGACACATAATTATCTGAGTAGCTACAGATTGAGAGAGAGAAATGTGCAGTGAGAACTGAGTGTCCTTGTATGCCAATCATTGAAAGTAAGCATCAATGGCAGCAGGCGGTGAAGAAGGCAAATGGTATGTTGGCCTTCATAACAAGAAGATTTGAGTACAAGAGCAAAGATGTCTTGCTACAGTTAGACAGGATCTTGCTGAGACCACACCTGAAATATTATGTGCAGTTTTGGTCTCTTTATTTGAGGAAGGGTCTTCTTGCTGTGGAAGGAATGCAGCAAAGATTTACCAGACTGATTCCTTGGATGGCCAAACTGATGTATAAGAAGAAATTGAGTCAATTTAGATTATATTGGCTGGAGTTTAGAAGAATGAGAGGGCATCGCGTAGAAACCAATATAATTCTCTAATAGAACTAAGAAAGGTAGATACGAGAATTTTTATTGGTAGGGGGATTGAATTTCGGAGCCGCAACGTCATGTTGCAACTGTACAAAACTCTAGTGCGGCCGCACTTGGAGTATTGTGTGCAGTTCTGGTCCCCCGCATTATAAGAAAGATGTGGAGGCATTGGAGAGGGTACAGAGGAGGTTTACCAGGATGTTGCCTGGTATGGAGGGCAGGTCTTATGAAGAGAGGCTGAGGGATTTGAGGTTGTTTTCGTTAGAAAGGAGGCGGCTAAGAGGGGACCTGATCGAAACATATAAGATGATTAGAGGTTTAGATAGGGTGGACAGTGATAGCCTTTTTCCTAGGATGGAGAAAGCTAGCACGAGGGGACACAGCTTTAAATTAAGGGGTGATAGTTATAGGACGGATATCAGAGGTAGGTTCTTTACCCAAAGGGTGGTTCGGGAGTGGAATGCCCTGCCTGCAGCAGTTGTAGATGCGCCAAGTTTGGTGGCGTTTAAGAGGTTAGTTGATAAGTATATGGAAGAGAAGGGAATGGTTTAGTTTGGAGGGGCATTGCTTTTTATATTGGTCGGCGCAACATCGAAGGCCGAAGGGCCTGTTCTGTGCTGTAGTGTTCTATGTTCTAAGAATGGCAGAGGAATTCTGAATCAGAGGTCAGAGTATGAGCATACAAAGTAGATCATTTAGTACTGAGATAAGGAGAATTTTCTTCAATCAGAGAGTGTAAAGAGGCTGTAGAATTGCCTACCACAGAAAGCAGTTGAGGCCAAAATATTGTATGTTTTCAAGAAAGAGTTAGAATTAGCTCTTGGAGTTGAAGGGATCAAAGGATATGGGGGAAATGAGGCACAGGTTGCTAAGCATGATCATAGTGAATAGTGGAGTTGGCTCGAAGAGTTGAATGGCCTTCCCCTGCTCTTATTTTCTATATTTTTATGAGGATAGTTTGGAGACGGTGAGAAGTATTTTCCTTGGAGAGATAAAGGCTAAGACGAGATTTGATAAAGATGTTCAGAATCATGAGAAGAATGGTCAGAATAGTGACAGAGTACTGTTCCCACTCATAAGCTGATCAAGAACTAGATAAATTGAAGTAATTTACAAAAGAAACAAATGGAATGTGAAAAAATACTTTTTCACACAATGATTTGTTTGGGTCTAGAACAGATTATTGGGAAGTGTGATGGAGGAAGGTTCAATCGAGTGATTCAAGACGGCATTAGGTGATTATTTAAATAGAAACAATGTGCATGGATAAAGGGAAAAGACAGAAGAATGGTACTAAGTCATAATGCTTATTTGGAGAACCAGTGCAGACATGATGAGCCAAATGTCCTCCTTCTGCACCATACCAATTCTGTGATCCTGTGAACAAAGCAGAAACAGGCATCAGCCAAAGCTGATGAGATGTTGAAATAGTAATTATAAAACACTTGACATTTCTGCTGAATAAAATAATGAAGATACATTGAAAATTTTGCAGGGTCAGCTCAGGTGGAAGATAGGAATCATCACAAAAAAGGAATACAACATTAAAGGTTAATGTGAAGGATTCTGAATGGATGAATAATGAAAATTTTAAGTAGAGTTGCAGTATAGAATAGAACAGAAATTTATTGTTCACTCAGAAGTGGAATTTTGTCTTTGACTCCATCTCCAGTATAATATATAATCATTCAGTCATTAGTTTAAAAAGATATGTTGTTTGTCCATCATCAGCGATGAGGACCTCGACACCATTAATCAGTTTGACGCTGGTTGCAGTGTCTCCAAAGATGACTGATCAGGCCAGTTCGGACACGAAATGTCCTGGCACGTATTGGACAGACTTGTGTAAACTCTGTAGTTGTTGCACTGGCGGCTCTGGACTTCGGCAGATTGCGCTTAAGTTGTGCTTCAGCAATACACCTTGCTTCGCAAACTTGACAGCTTTTATGGATGAGGCAGTGCCAGATAGGGAGGTTTTGTGCCAGCGTTTCCCAGGTGGTCGTGTTTATGTCAAGCGACTTCAGGGAGGCCTTGAGTGTGTCATTGTAACATTTCTTCTGCCCTCCATGTGAGCGTCTTCCAGCAGACAGTTCCCCAAAAAGGAGCTACTTGGGTATGCGCTTGTCTGGCATATGGATGACATGACCTACCCACTGGATCTGTGCTCTCATCAGCAGTGTGTGGACTGATGGTAGACTTGCTCTAGAGAGAATTTCACTGTCTGGTACTTTGTCTAGACATCAGATGCGTTGTATTCTTCAAAGACAAGTCATGTGGAAATGATTGAGCTGTCCTGCATGCCTTCAATTCACAGTCCATGTATCACAGGCATATAGGAGGGTAGTGAGTATCATGACGCTGTAGACCTTCAGTTTTGTTGTTGGATTTATTCCTCAAAGTTCTCATACAGTGGAGCTCAGTCTACCAAAAGCAGAACTTGCCTTTGCAATTCTTCAGTTAACTTCTGTATCAATAGTCACTGTTTGGGATAGAGTACTACCAAAATAAGTGAACTGGTCTACTGCCCTTTGATTGTGATTATGGTTCTGTGTATGGTACATGAGGAGCAGGCTGGTGCGTGACTGTGGTCTTTTTACTGTTGATGGTGAGTCCAAAGTTGTCACAAGCTGTGGAAAATTTGTCCATACTGATTTGCATCTCTGGATCTGAGCCAGTATTAGGGCACGGTCATCGACAAAGAGGAAATCTCTCAGAACAGTCTCCTTCATTTTGGTAATAGTTTGAAGTCTCCTCAGTTTGAAGAGTTTCCCATCCACTCTGTACTTGAGGCTGATTCCAGCAACACTGTCCTGGAAGGCATCATTCAGCATGGCAGTAAATATGCTGAACAGTGTGGGTGCGAGTACACAGCCCTGTCTGACACCATTGGTGACTGGGAATGTCTTAGAGGATTCTCCACCATTCGGTACTCTGGCCATCATGCCATCAAGGAACTGGCGTACCATCTGAATGAATTTGGGGGGACAGCTGAACTTTGACCTGATCCTCCACAGGCCTTGTCAGCTTACAGTGTCAAAGGTTTTCATGAGTCAACAAAGATTGTGTAGAGCTCGCGATTCTGCTCCTGACACTTCTCCTGGAGTTGGTGCGCAGCAAAAATAATATCAGTAGTCCCACGACCTTTGCGGAAGCCACACTGTGACTCTGGAAGTAGGCTCAGCTCCAGATGAGTGACCAGAAGATTTAGCAGGATCTTGCGAGGGTTTTTCCTGTGATGGAGAGCAATGAGATTCCTCGGTAGTTGTCGCATACTTGCCAATTGCCCTTCCTCTTGCAATGGTGTAAGATGGAAGCATCGTTAAGTTCCTGAGGAATGGATTCTTGCTCCCAAAAGTACTGGAACAACTCAGTGAGCTTCTCGATAAGTACAGGACCAACAGCTTTATAGATCTCTGCGGGTATGGCATCTGTCCCTGGGGCTTTGCCACTGGATAGCTAGCTGACAGCTTTTGTGACTTTGACTACTACTGGTGGGTCATCCATGGCACTGTTTATATCACCCTGGGGAATCCTGTCTATTGTCTCATCTAAAATAGATGACATATATCTATACCATACAAGCATAAAACATTGTACTCTGCCATTAAACACTTACTGTATTTGAGTAAATAAAAGCAGCAGATTGAGTTTTACATTATGTTACATTATGTTTACATCTGATACTCTTAGAGCACTAGGAACAAAAGCCCTTGAACAGATTTTACCTTTTTGTGAAAACAATTATATTGTGGGAGAATGGAAATCAAAAATATAAAATGACATTTAAAACAACAACAGTGAAAGGAAAATGAAAAATGAAGACTGTAAATAAGTTGAGAAAGAACGGCCCAGAGATGTGCAGAAAGAAGGGTCAGCATATTCATTGCCTTAAGCACAAAGTTTTGATTTTACCCTATTTCTTTATTCACTGCTGAATCTGACCTCTGCACCTTGAGATGCCATTTTCTGAACATTGTGACAAATTGATTATATATAATTCAAAAGATACAAAGACGGCACTGCAATGTACCAGGGTTGGGTGGAAAGAAGGACACCAGCCCCATGATGTGATATTTTCACTGATGGATAACTTATAATTGATTAATCACGCCCACTAACAAATCACTGTGTTGCTGCAGGTCTTTGATCCCTCTATTATGACAAAGTATTTCCTTAGTGCAGAGCTTAATGGAATCAGTTACGCAAACAGCTGCAGCCTCTTACTTGAGATTGGTTTATATGGAAAAACTAATTCGTTTTAATTAGACCTGCAGCAGCTCCAAGGACCTTCAAAACAGCTGCAATATGCCAGTGCTATTATCAAGTAGCAATGCCATTTCCCATTCACTTCAACTGGAACAAAAGCACTTTATAATTATTATGCATATGATGTAAAATATAATAATTAGGGATTTTTCCCTTTGATGTTGGAAAGACAGCAGAAAGTGTCTGAACTAAGTTGGAAATGTCTCAATTATCTGTCTTTCCACCCCATTTTATCTTTGTCTTCTTAACCTAGCTCAACCTAATTTATCCTTTGAAAGTTCATCCAGAGAAAGGAGGATGAAGTGGAGGTGGGAAAGAAGGTGGGAAGGGGGAAAGCAGGATAGCCAGAATTGTGTTTGGCATCATACTTTATTAGCATGATAGAAGCCAACAATCACTCAGAGTTTCTGGTCCTGATATTTGCTGGTATTTATGAGTTTTTAGCATCTGTGGGCTCATGTTCCATTCCAGAAACATAGAATTCAGGAAAACACTGGCCAACAATGCCCATGTCCCACAAATGAATTTTAAAAATGTAGGCTATCAAATCATGGCATGGCGTGGTGGCACTGTGGAAAGCATTGCTGTCTTGCAGCACTGGGGAGCTGGGTTTGATTTTGGCCTTGACGAATGTCTTCATGAGTTTCCCCTAGAGCTCCAGTTTCCTCCCACGGTCCAAAGATGTGCAGGTTAGCTGGATTGGCTGTGCTAAGTTGCCCATTCACTCCAACTGGTGGTGGGCCTGTTAGAATATGAAGTCCCTGATAAAAAGCCAACAAGGTGGAGATTCCAAAGTGTGGGTGGGGTTATTTTGTGTGACAGATGCAGTGGCAGACATGAAAAGAAATATTTCAGAATACACAGAATAGAGCAGTGAGAAATAAAAATTCTAAAGGGAGGACCCATCAACCATTAATAAGTAAAAACATAATAAAAAGATGTCCGTGATTAAGGACCAAATAGTTACTTTAAATACTGGGAGAGTCATAGTAGTAGAGGGTTGGATGGAGAGAAATTTGTTGCGTGTATTCAGGAAGAATTTCTCATTCCATATGTGACTAGAGAGGAGGCAAAATTTGATTTCTTCTTGGGAAATAAGGAAGGGGGCAGGTGACAGAAGTTTTAGTGAGGGATCACTTTGGGACTAGTGACGATAATTCTATTAGTTTTAAGACAGCTATGGAGAACAATAGGTCTGGCCCAAAAGTTAAAATTATATATTGTTTAAGGCCAATTTTGATGGTATCAGGCAGGAACTTTCAACAGTTAATTGGGGGACTCCCTTGGAAGGCAACGGGACATCTGGTAAGTGGAAGGCTTTCAAAAGTGCATTAACCAGGGTTCAGGATAAGCACATTTCTCTTCGAATAAAGGGCAAGGCTGGCAGAAGGGGTTAAGCCTGGACGATTTGGGATATTGAGGTCCTGGTCAGAAAGAAGAAGGAGACACATGCAAAGCATTGACATCTGGGATCAGGTGAATCCCTTGAAGCGTATAAAAGGCATAGGAACAGAGTTAAGAGAGAATCAGGAGGGCAAAAAGTGAACATGAGATTGTTTTGGCAGATAAGGCAAAGTAGAATCCAAAGAGCTTCTACAAATACATAAAGGCCAAAAGAATAACTAGGGACACAGCAGAACCTCTTAAGGATCAGCAAGATCCATCCATGTGCTAATCCACAAGAAATGAGTGAGATCCTAAATTCACATTTCTCAACAGTACTTATAAATAGTGATGTATTGAGGAGTGTACATATTACAGAGAAGGAGGTGCTGAAAATCTTAAAGCCTGTCAAAGTAGATAAATCCTCAAAATGTGATGAAGTGTATCCCAGGACATTGTGAAAGATTAGGGAGGAAATTGTGGGTCTCCTCGCAGAGATGTTTGAATTATTGATAGTCACAGGTGAGGTGCCTGAAGATTGGAGGGTGGCAAATGTTATGGCTTTGTTTAAAAAGGGCTGCAGGGAAAAGCCTGGGAACTACAAGCTGGGGAGTCTCACACCTGTGGTGGGTAAGTTGTTGGAAGGTATTTTGAGAAACAGGACCTACAGGCATTTAGTGACACAAGACTGATTAGGGACAGTCAGCACAGCTTTATGAGTGGAAAATCATGTCTCACAAATTTCACTGAGTTTTTTGAAGTAGGTAATCAAGAAGGTAGATGAGGGCAGTGCAGTTGACGTTGCCTACATGGACTTTAGCAAGGCTTTTGACAAGGTACCACATGGTAGTTGTTGCATAAGATTAAATCCAGATGAGGTAACTAAATGGATACAGAATTGGCTTGATCAGAGAAGCCAGAGTATGGTGGTAGAGGATTGTTTTTCAAATTGGAGTATAGTGACGAGCAATGTGCCTCAGGAATCAGTGCTGGGTCCACCATTATTTATCATTTATATTAATGATTTGGATGAGAATATAGGAGGTACGGTTAGTAAGTTTGTAGATAACAGCAGGATTGGTGGCATAATGAACAGTGAAGAAGATTATCTCAGATTGCAAAGGGATCTTGATCAATTGGGCAGTGGGCTGACGCATGGCAGATGGAGTTTAATTTAGACGAATGCGAGGTGATGTATTTTGGTAGATTGAACCAGGGCACGACTTAGTCAGTTAATAGGAGGGCGCTGGGGAGAGTTACAGAACAAAGAGATCTAAGGGTACAGGTTCATAGTTCCTTGAAAGTGGAGTCACAGGTTGACAGAGTGGTGAAGAAGGCATTCAGCATGCTTGATTTCATTGGTTAGAACATTGAATGCAGGAGTTCAGACATCTTGTTGAAATTGTGCAAGACATTGGTAAGGCCACATTTGGAAGACTGTCTGCTATAGTTAGTTATTGTTTTGGTCATGCTATTAGAGAAAGGATATTAATAAACTAGGAAGAGTGCAGAAGAGATTTACTAGGATGCTACTGGAACTTGATGGTTTGAGTTACAAAGAGCATGGATAGATTCGGACTTCTTTCTCTGGAGCACAGAAAGCTAAGGGCTAATTTTATAGGAGTCTATAAAATAATGACGGGAATAGATTAGCTATATAGTCAATATCTTTTCCCACCGATAAGGGAGTTTAAAACTCAAGGGCATAGGTTTAAGGTGAGAGGGGAAAGGTACAAAGAGTCCAGAGGGTGGTGAGTGTCTGGAACAAGCTGCTAGAGGTAGTTGTAGAGGCAGGTACAATTTTGTCTTTTAAAAAGCGTTTAGAAAATTACATGGGTCAAATGGTTATAGAGGGATATGGGCCAAATGGAGCAATTGGGACTAGATTGGGTATTTTAAAAACTGCGGTATAGAAAAGTTGGGCAAAAGGACCATGCTGTAAACCTCTATGACTCTATGCTGAAGTTAGAAGTGGTTTTATTTCTTCTCTTTAGAATAGTTATTAGTAGAAAGCTGGTCCAACCATTTGAAGTTCACGATTTAAATTATTTGTTGAATGGTTCCAATTCCAGCGCAATGTCCAGGAGAAGTTAGTGCTTCTGGACAATTGCTCGGTAAACCCTTACCTGGAACTTCAAAGAAATATTCCCCAATGGAATGTTAGGGTTAGCCCAAATCTGACATTAAGGAACCAGGAAGTTCCAGGCCAATATATTTTAATTTTACAACAGTCTGAGAAAGACAAAACAAATATTTTGAGCTGAAATAAGGACATGTATGAGGGCATGAAAGCAAAGTGAGCTAAAGTGAACAGGCAAATTAGATTAAGCAGGGGTTGCCAAATTGGGGCCTGCAAAATGGCACAAGAAGCTTCAAGGGACTTGGTGAAAGCAAAGATTCATAAAACACCAATGATCATAACTCAAAAAAAACCAAAAAAAAATCAAACTGACCACCAGAGCCTGCCTCTCTGAGGATTGGCTTCTAATTGGCTAACAATAGGCTCCTATGCTTAAGAGAGGCAAGGCTCTGATTGACCAATTTGAATTGTTTTGTTGCTGGGCAGAAAAGTGGCTGAGTGAGCAGAAATGTGGCCTATGCAATGGAGAAGTGATGGCAGAGATCAGTAAGAGAAATTGTTGGTTTGGCAGTGTTAACTCCAAACTGAGAATGGATCTTTAAAAAAAAATCCTGGCAAATTAACAAAATACTATGTGAGGGGAATTTGGGAGGGGAGGAGGGCGGTGGGAGAGGATTCATGTGAGGGGGAGCCATGGGAGTGACTGAAGTTAAGGGTGGGGGGGGCAGCTTGGGATGGAATTCATGGAAGGAAATTGAAATATTTTGTCAACAATCTATAAATGGATTTCAGTAAAGTCTTAAAGAAAGAGGGCGGCATGGTAGCACAGTGGTTCGCACCGCTGCTTCACAGTTCCAGGGTTCAATTCCCGGCTTGGGTCACTGTCTGTGTGGAGTTTGCACATTCTCCTCATGTCTGTGTGGGTTTCCTCCAGGTGCTCCAGTTTCCTCCCACAGTCCAAAGATGTGTGGGTTAGGTTGATTGGCCATGCTAAAAAATTGCCCCTTAGTGTCCAGGGTAGCAAAGGTTAGAGGGTTTAGTGGGTATAATATGTAGGGATATGGGGGTAAAACGTGGGTGGGATTGTGCCTCTTTCTGCACCGTAGGGTTCTATGATCTATTGTAAAAATATTTGGAGTTCCCTGATGCGCTTGAGGAATCGTGAGGAGTTCTGCAGCTAAAAAAAGTTTGGGAAAACCTGGGTTAAAGGATAGATCAATACAAATGTAATGGCAGTCATAAAAAGGGATATTTCAAATACACAAAATAGGTACACGCCAATGAGAAATAAAAATTCTAAGGAGAGGACCCACCATCCATCAGTAAACAAAAATATTAAAAGATAGTAGCAAACTTAAAGTAAGAAAAGCATATAATTGAGCAAGGCTGTGTGGCGGCTCTGGAAGATTGGACAGAATATAAAGAACAGCAAAGAATGATTAAAAGATCAATACGTTTGGGAAAATGATAGTATAAGAGAAAGCCACCTAGAAACATGAAAAATTCTTTTGGATATTAAAAAACTAAAAGTGTTAACAAACTGAGCAATGGTCCTGGCACTGGAGGCAATCCAGTTCACAAGATTGATCCCAGGTACGGCAAGAATTTCTCATGAGGAGAGTTTCATTAGGTTGAGACTTGAATTCATTGAAGTCTAGAAGAATGAGAGGTGACTGTATTGAGACAAATGAAGCATGATTCACTTAGTGCTCCCTCCAGTGGGAGAACCAGATTCTTTCCCATTGGTTTTAGTGGTGCCTGTGAGGTAGAATTCACCCACCTGATCGATGCAAATTTACACACCACAGAAAACTTGACAGCCAACCCGGCTTTTTAGAAATTCTACAAAACAGGAACCGAAAACACTTAGCTGTTTTGAAGTTGTCTATACCTCTTTCTTTAGATAACGGGACCAAAACTGTTCACAGTAGTTCAGGTGTAATCTAACCAGTGTCTTGTATAGTTTTAGCAAGACTTTCGCTATCTGTATAGTTGATTCTCTTTAAAATAAAGGCCAACATTTCATTTGCCTTCCCTAAAACCTTCTGAACGTGCACGCTTGCTTTTTGTAATTTATGCACAGGGATCTCAAATCTCTGTATGCAGTTTTCCCCATTTAAATAAAATTCAGCTCATTACTTCTTCCTACCAAAGTGCATAATTTCACGTTTTGATGTATTGAGCCCTCAGCATCTCGCACAAGTTTCAAATCTTGACCTTTATGGCCCTTGATATCCAGGCTTTTTGGTCCCATTCTTTGTCTTTACGGAAACATATTTGCCTTGTCCCCTCATCATCTTCTCCTTGAAGGTCTCCCACTGCTCTGCCAGTTTTACCTGCAAATAGTTGCTCCCAGTTCACTTGGGCCAAATTTTATCTTACCTTAGTAAAATTTGCCTTTCCCTAGTTAAGAACATTTATTCCCAGCCCACCCTTATCCTTTTCCATAACTATCCTATCTCTAATTGAATCATAGTCACTATCTCCAAAATGTTTACCTTCTGATACTCCTTCTGCCTGTCCATGCTCATTTCCAAATATTAGGTACAGAATTGCCTGCTCTTTTTTAAGTACTGGCTTAAAAATTTCTCCTGCATTCAGTTTAAGAATCTTCCTCCTTTCCCACCTAACCTATCCCAGTTAATATTTGGGTAGTTAAAATCCATCACTTTACTGCCTTCTTATTCCTACATATTTCTGAAATGTGATTAGGTATTTGAACCTCTAACTCTCCATAAGTGCTTGGGGCTATAGTGTGTCTGCCTCTTTTGTGTTTTTTATTTCTACCCACATGGCCTCACTGATGATTGTTTCAGGATGTTATTCCTCCTCACTGTTACAATTAATTGCACCCCTTCCCCACCACTTAGAAATCTACAGTGCAGAAGGAGTCGAGTCAACCCATCGAGTCTGCACCAACAACCCACGTAGGCCCTATCCTCATAACATCACATAGTTACCCTGTTAATCTCCCTGATACCAAGCGGCAAACCTCATGGCCAATCCACCTAACCCACACATCTTTGGACTGTGGGAAGAAACTGGAGCACCTGGAGGAAACCCATGTACATACGGGCAGAATGTGCAAACTCCAGACAGACAATGACAGTGACCCGAGGCCAGAAAATGAACCCAGGTTCCTGGCACTATGAGACAGCAGTCCTAACAACTGTGCCACCATGGTGTCCCACTGCTCCATCCCTTTCTCTATCTCATCTGAATACTCTATGACTAGGAATGTTGGGTTGCCAATCCTGACCATCTTTCAGCAAGTCTGTCATAACTATGATATCATAATTCCACGTGCCTATCTGTGCCCTTCGCTCATCTGTCTTATTTCTCATTTAATCTTGCTAGATTCACTTCTTTTTTATCTAGCCAGTAGTAATGGGAAAAACCATTATGCATTGATATTACACAGTGCTTGCTCGTAAATGGATTATGTATTTAGATTAAGTCCAAGGAAGTTCTTCAGTCAGGATGAAATGTGTACATGTATAAAAGCCGACATTTCAGTCTTCAGGAATTCCTGCAGTGATGTTTTGGGGCTAAGATGATTGACCTTCAATAACCAAAATCACCTTCCTTGTGACTTTTGTGAGTTTTCTGCCTGATTCCATGACTTCAACTTTACCCATTGATGTCCCACTTGGTCAAATGTCAGAGGCAGTTAATGTCACCAAACCTCTGAGTTCAGTTCTATTGTCCATATTTGAAACAATATTGAGTTCTGCAGCCATGTATCCTCAGCAGAATCCAAACTGAGCATTGGTGAGCAGGTTGTTAGCGAATAAACGCTCTTTGAAAACACTGTTGGCAACATTTCTGTCACATTCCTAATAATTACTGAGCTTGCATATGCCATTAAATAAATAACTCAATGAAAACCTATAGTAGATAGTATTCTTTAAAGCCAAGAATAGCAACAGGGCATTGACTTTCCCTCAAACAAAAACAGAAAAGATTGGAAAATCTCAGGTCTGACAACATTTGTGGAGAGAGAATAAGGTTAGAACATAGAACATAGAACACTACAGCACAAACAGGCCCTTCGGCCCACAAGTTGTGCCGAACACATCAAAAACCTACCCAGCCATAGACCTATCTATAACCCCCAATCCCATTGGATCCCATATACTCATCCAGAAGTCTTTTAAAAGACCCCAGCGAGTTCGCCTCGACTACCACCGACGGCAGCCGATTCCATTCACTCACCACCCTCTGAGTGAAAAACTTTCCCCTAGCATCTCCTCTGTACTTGCTTCCCTGCATCTTAAATCTGTGCCCTCTCGTCGCGACCATTTCAGCCCTGGGAAATAGTCTCTGAGAGTCCACCCTATCTATTCCTCTCAACATCTTGTAAACCTCTATCAGGTCGCCTCTCAACCTTCGTCTCTCCAGGGAGAACAGTCCCAGCTCCCTCAACCTGTCTTCATAAGGCATGCCTCCCAATCCAGGCAACATCCTTGTAAATCTCCTCTGCACCCTTTCAATAGCTTCCACGTCCTTCCTATAGTGAGGCGACCAGAACTGCGCACAGTACTCCAAGTGTGGTCTGACAAGGGTCCTATAAAGCTGCAGCATTACTTCCTGACTCCTGAACTCAATCCCTCGATGAATGAAGGCCAGTACACCGTAAGCTTTCTTAACCACATCCTCCACCTGGGAGGCCGATTTGAGAGTCTTATGGACCCGGACCCCAAGATCCCTCTGCTCTTCCACACAGCTAAGACTCCTACCTTTGATAGTGTACTCATTCATCCTGTTGGATCTGCCAAAATGGACCACAACACATTTATCCGCGTTGAAGTCCATCTGCCACTTCTCCGCCCAGTCTTGCATCTTGTCGATGTCATGCTGCAACTTCTGACATCCCTCCAGACCATCCACAACACCACCGACCTTCATGTCATCGGCGAACTTACTCACCCATCCCTCCACTTCCTCATCCAGGTCATTTATGAAAATGACAAAGGTTGTTAAGAAGGCATACAGAGTCTTAGCTTTTATTGGTAGGGGGATTGAATTTCAGAGCTGCAACGTCATGTTGCAACTGTACAAAACTCTAGTGCGGCCGCACTTGGAGTATTGTGTACAGTTCTGGTCCCCGCATTATAAGAAAGATGTGGAGGCATTGGAGAGGGTACAGAGGAGGTTTACCAGGATGTTGCCTGGTATGGAGGGCAGGTCTTATGAAGAGAGGCTGAGGGATTTGAGGTTGTTTTCGTTAGAAAGAAGGCGGCTAAGAGGAGACCTTATTGAAACATATAAGATGATTAGAGGTTTAGATAGGGTGGACAGTGATAGCCTTTTTCCTAGGATGGAGAAAGCTAGCACGAGGGGACATAGCTTTAAATTAAGGGGTGGTAGTTATAGGACGGATGTCAGAGGTAGGTTCTTTACCCAGAGGGTGGTAAGGGTATGGAATGCCCTGCCTGCTGCAGTTGTAGATGCGCCAAGTTTGGTGGCGTTTAAGAGGTTAGTAGATAAGTTTATGGATGAAAAGGGAATGGTTTAGGTTAGAGGGTCACTGCTTGTTCCTAATTGGTCGGCAGAACATCGAAGGCCGAAGAGCCTGTTCTGCGCTGTAATGTTCTATGTTCTATGTTAAAATTAGCTCTATTATGCCTCTACAAATACTGTCAAACCTGCTGAATTTTTCTGCATTCTCTGCTTTTGTTTCAATTCTAGCATCCACAGTAAATTGTTTTGATCTTAATGTATTTCCTTCAATAGCTATAATTCTAACATTTCATAACATTTTTGTAATAGCAATCAGCATACGATCTGCACCAGAACAGAAAATATGATTACATATTCTTCTGATACCATAAACAAAATAAAATACTTAATCTGAATTGCTGCCTCTTTAAGGTACTCTATTGTAGGATCTTTAATGGGGGTTTGTGTTCAATTCAATCAGAGCAAATACTTTGTGCTGTTCTTTCATGAATAACAAGCACTGGAACATAAGCATCCCAGAATTCCTATAGTGAAGAATGAGGCCCTTCAGCCCATTGAGAAAGAACACAGAAAATTTCAGCGCAGAAACAGGCCCTTCGGCCCTCCAAACCTGCACCGACCAGGCTGCCCAATTGAACTAAAGCCTCTTACTCTTCGGGGGAACCAATCCCTCTATTCCCATCCTATTCACGTATTTGTCAAGTCACTATTGTATCCTCCAATTCTCCGACAACAATCCCACCTAAGCCCTATCTTTGTACCCTATGTATTTACCCTCCTAATCTCCCTCACATTATGGCAATTGAAAACAGCCAATCAACCTAACTCATGTTGCCAACCCTCCAAAGAGTGCCCTGCTTTCTCCAGGAGCTAAAGACCAATCCCTAGAATACAGTGCAAGCAACAAGGGAGAAAACTGACATGAACAATGAATATGATCTTTTAAAGAGAAAAAATATTTGAACTTTGTAACTTCCATATTTCTACAACTAGTAAATAGAAGTTATAACAAAATGTTAGACTGACAGTTAGAAAACTTGCAGCTTGGTACAATTAGAAAGTGAAGATCCTTCACTTTCTAATTGGGTTGCACGATAGCATGGTGGTGAGCACTGCTGCTTCACAGCTCCAGGGACCTGGGTTCAATTCCCGGCTTGGGTCACTGCCTGTGTGGAGTTTGCACATTCTCCTTATGTCTGTGTGAGTTTCCTCCAGGTGCTCCAGTTTTCTCCCACAGTCCAAAGATGTGCAGGTTAGGTTGATTGGCCATGTAAGAAATTGCCCCTTAGTGTCCAGGGAGCAGAGGTTAGAGGGATTAGTGGCTCTTATATGTAGGGATATAGGGGTAAGGCCTGGGTGGGATTGTGTTCAGTACAGATTCGATGGGCTGAAGGGCCATCTTTCTGCACTGTAGGGTTCTATGATTCTATGATAATTGGCATCTCCACCAGTGGAGAGAGTGTGCAGGTGCAGAAATTGGAGGCAGGAGGTCATGTCATTAAATCTATAGGAATATGCTCAGAGTTGGCAATCATTCACACCACTCCCAACATCAAGCATCACTGCTCGTCACCACTGTAACAAAAGGAAAGTAGAAAAACACTTGGTTTTCCATCATGTTCCAAACACATCTTGAGACCTTTGTTGCCTGAAATAAAAACTGCTAAATAGAGTAATGAAAATTTCAAATAGAATTGAATTTTGTCAATGTCTTAAGAGCTCGCATGCAGAAGTCATAATTGGAATGTCAAATTCTGTAGATTATTTATACACTCCTAGCAAATCTTTTGAGAAAATACCTCATTGTAACAAACTAAAACAGGTTAATTAATTCATGTAATAGTACTATTTTGAAAAGTAATTCACATTGCAAGGATTTTTAACATATGACTGAAGCATCTAATTAATGCAGGATGTCACAAGTGGTGTCCTTTGAGGATCCGTAGTGGGAGCTCAGGATCTTTGCTGGGGTCCTCAACTTTTCACTATACATGTGAATGAAATATGTGAAGAAATAGAGAATTATATTTAAGATTGATGACAACACGAAGTTGTGTTACTTCTGTTTACTAGACACAGTACATAGCATAGACAGGAGTAGAAAATTACAAAGGGGCATTGATAGATTAAGATAATGGGAAAAATTGTGATGGGGCTTAGAGTGGGAAAGAAGAAAATCCTCCACTTTGGACCCAAAATGATAGATCAGAGCACGTTCTAAATGGTAAGATGCTGGGAACCATAGAACAGCAGAGAGATTTAGGGGTCCAAGTACCAAAATTATTAAAAGCTGCTGGACAAGTACAAGAATAGTTTAAAAGATTAATGGAATGTTGACTTTTTCTTAAGAGGACTGCAATACAGAATTTCAGTTAGACCCAACTGCATTCAATTCTGAACAGCGGATATGACAATATGCTTTTTTTAAATCATCACAGAGTCATAGAATCCCGAAGATGCAGAAGGAGGCCATTCAGCCCATCGCGTCTGCACCAACAACAATCCCTCCCAGGCCCTTTCCCCGTAGAGGCTATTGAGACAGTGCAGAGGAGATTTACAAGGATGCTGCCTGGATTGGGAGGCAGGCCTTATGAAGATAGGTTGAGGGAACTGGGACTCTTCTCACTGGAGAGACGTAGGTTGAGAGGCGACTTGATAGAGGTTTATAAAATGTTGAGAGGAATAGATAGGGTGGATTCTCAGAGACTATTTCCCCGAGCTGAAATGGTCACTACGAGAGGACACAGATTTAAGGTGCAGGGAAGCAAATACAGAGGAGATGTTACGGGTAAGTTTTTCACTCAAAGGGTGGTGAGTGAATGGAACTGACTGCCATCGGAGGTGGTAGAGGCAAACTCGCTGGGTTCTTTTAAAAGACTTCTGGATGAGTATATGGAAACAAATGGGATAGGGGGTTATAGATAGGTCTGTGGATTGGTAGATATAGATGTGATCGGTGCAACTCGTGGGCTGAAGGGCCTGTTTGTGCTGTATTGTTCTATGTTCTATGTTCTATGTACATAGAACATAGAACATTACAGCACAGAACAGGCCCTTCGGCCTTCGATGTTGCGCCGACCAATATAAAAAGCAATGCCCCTCCAAACTAAACCATTCCCTTCTCTTCCATATACTTATCAACTAACCTCTTAAACGCCACCAAACTTGGCGCATCTACAACTGCTGCAGGCAGGGCATTCCACTCCCGAACCACCCTTTGGGTAAAGAACCTACCTCTGATATCCGTCCTATAACTATCACCCCTTAATTTAAAGCTGTGTCCCCTCGTGCTAGCTTTCTCCATCCTGGGAAAAAGACTATCACTGTCCACCCTATCTAAACCTCTAACCTTTCTCCAAAGGTACTCCAACCTTTTTAGTCCACCTGACACTAAGGGGCAATTTAGCATGGCCAATCAACCTAACTCATATATCTTTGGACTGTGGTGGAAAGCAGGCCACTCTGAGGAAACTATGCAAATGTGGGGAGAACATGTAAACTCCTCACAGATAGTGACCTGAGGCTGGAATTGAATCCAGGTCCCTGGCACTGTGAAGCAGCAATGTGCCACCATGCTGCCCCATTTTTAAAATTTTAAAGTTTTAATTCTACTTTGTTTTGCTAGATTAACAAAAATCTATAATCCTATGAAGACAATGGAGTACTATTTACCAGCCAAGACAGATAACTTGCACTCAGACAAATCTCCAGTCACTCTAATGGGATGAATGACAATCCCACCAACATGAACAGCTGGAAAATTCCCACCAATGTTTCCAGTCCCTCTGACAGGTTTTCAATGTATATCTTTGTTTGATTATCTTCCTCACAAACTGTGAAATATCTTATTCTATCATCTACAATAATATGTTGTGTGGTGTGTGTGTGTGTGTGTGGGCAGATGAATGTGTGTGTGTGTGTGGGGATGGATGGTGTGTATGTGTGTGTGTATGTGTATGTGGGTGTGGGGCTGTGTGTGTGTGTGTGTGTGGATGGATGGATGTGATGTGGGTGTGGGGCTGTGTGTGTGTGTGTGTGTGTGGATGGATGGATGTGTATGTGGGTGTGGGGCTGTGTGGGTGTGTGTGGTGTGTGTTTGTGTATGTGTGAGAGACCCAAGGACTATTCAGAAAATACAGCACTAAAACTACCTTGTCCTACATTTAAACTCATAAAACCTGTTGCTTAATTCTTTAGAATTTGAAAGTACACATAATGGAATTCTGGCAATATTAGCAAAGCAAATCCTTGATAAATTCACAAAAAAACCCTATCACAGTCAGACTTGGTCGTAATAGCACCACACCATGGAGTGGATGCATAGCAGATTCATAATAGCAATGCTGAGGCTAAAATGCTTAAAATATGACAATAAATAATGTAAATAGATTTGAATATAAAAGATTAAGGGTGTGATGCATTGAAGGACTTGTAATAAACAATACTTTATTAATTAGCTGAGCAGCTACTCCATGCTTGTATTCTGCCTATGCTCTGGGGAGAACCCCCACGTTTCCATTACTTGGCCTCTTATTATGTGACCACTCAATATACATCTTTCCCGTTTAAGTTGAGGCAACTGGTGATGCTGAGATGGCAACATTCTGAGCAAACATCAATTCTGTACCAACCATTTTTTTTTACATAAAAATGAAACAGACCAACACAGCATACTTATTTACATAGGATGAGACATAAATTGAGCACATCATGTCTCCTTCTGACCTCCACAAACCCCCATTTTGTTGTGTAAAGAAGAAAGATGAAGGCTAGTTGAAGACTAGTTTTTATTAGTAATCCTCGTACCTTGTGCTTGGTTTGAGTATGTGATTGTGTTAGTTGGCTGCACTCTCGGTTTTTCAGACTAGTGTTCTCAGTGCGAATGACCTAGAACACTAAATTGGTGTGCTGAGGGGGTGCAAGAGCTTGTTGCATAGTCTTCTAGAAAGGCTTCCATTTCCACTGATGAAGGGGGACTGTGATGTATGCTGGTGCTGGTTTCAATACCTGTTGTAGGTGCCATCAGTTTCATACTGGGTTCTGTCTGAGATTACCATGTAACTGTTTCAGCTTTGGATATGGCTGTGAACTTGTCATGATGCATAGGATTTTGACCTTTTGACCAGGTGTCAGAGGGCCAAATCTGTGGGCACTGTGAGCATAGTGCAGTTTCCCTCTTAATCGGTGTCCCTTGAGTGCACCACCTATTGGTTTCAAGTTTGAATTGTAGCAGAGCTTTGGCAGCAGAAACTGTAGTCCCAGTGCGCCTGGAGAATTGTCACTGTGCTGACAAGGGCAGGCACTGCTGTGACAGAGTTTAAATGTTGAGGAGCACAGCATAGTAACCTGTGTGATACCGGGCACATTCCTCTAGAAGAAGCTTAACTGAGTGTATCATTTGTTCCATTGGACTGTGGCTATAGAGAGCTGTTCACGATATACTCAAAGTCCCATTTGTGTGCAAAGTTTCAAAATTCAGTGGAAATGAATTGGCGAATGTTGTCTGTCATGAGTTTGTTGTACTAGATGATGACTGAGTTACTCATCATGTTTGGCAGGTAGTCAAATTCAAATCACTTGGAATATAAGTCAACTGAGATTAAATGTTGTTTATCATTCCAAAGATTAACCATAAAATTAATAAAATCCCTATAATGCATAAAGAGACCATGCAGCCCATTGACTCTGCAACTGACTCTCCAAAACAGTATGTTACTCAAATCATAAACTCACTATATCCCTATAATTCCAAGCAATTACCATTGTTCATTCACCTAACCTATTCATTTTTGGACACTAAGATGCAAATTTTGCATGGCTAATGCATCTAACCCTGCGTATCTTTGAGAGGAAACGAGAGCAACTGGAAGAAACCCGTATAGACATGGAAGAAAGTGCAAACTCCACACAGGCATTCACCAAGGCCGCAATTGAACCCAGATTCATGGCGCTGTAAAGCAGCAGTGCCACCATGTCACACAGCCATACACATTCCCTGATGAAGGATGAAAGTGAATTGCTGTATTACCATAATATCCAGGTTGATGAGATGCTTGACTGATGTAACTGGGCTACTCCAAACTAAATTGATAAACCCCAATGCATAATCAAAGCAATACTAAATAGAGTCAGGAGGATAACATTTCAAATTGTGCCTAGCAATTTTTACCTGGTGCTTACAATGAGTTCTTCTTAAAATCCCATGTGCAAAGAAATTAGAAGTTAGAACTCACAGAAGGAGCAACATTATTGAACAGTTCTCTGCCAACTCCATTAATCTTGACACATGCAGAATCTTACCTCAAAGATAAAAGAAAATAAATTAGCTTCCAATGGTGAATAAACAGATACAAAATTCAAATGGTCAACCTTCATCACATTGAAATAAACAATCTGAAACCAACCTCTAATCAGACTTAATCAAGGAAATAACTTAAGTGTTTGATGGACAATTCCTGTTTTATTGTACAGGAAGACTAATCAGTCATAAAGGCAAAAAAAAACATGAAATGTGTTGGCCTTCACAAGGGAATTACGTTAATATGGTTCATGAAGAAAACATCAACATACATCTCAATAGCAATCTCACCATTGTTTTATTCTATTCAAAAGTTAGTAAGTTAAAGAAAGTCAACAGCTGCTTTTCCACTTCAAATGGGAAAAATCTCCTCAGAAACAGTGTGGAGATGATGATGAGCAATTAAACTATGCCCAATGTTTCTAATACAAGCAACTCACAAACATTGTGTGCCTGCTAACTTAAATGATTGTAGCATGCATTCAGCACTAAATATGCTGTTGAATGTTGTATGCCTGAGCATGAATTCAATCTAACCTACACTAAAGCCAGCCTGCATCTCTTAAAGACAAGCTATATTTTGACTGGGACAGATGTTGGAAGTAATTTTGATGAAAAGACACAAGAATGGAACAATATGAGAGCTAATGGGCTCAGATTTTTCAACATTGTACTGGAAGTCTTATTGCTGAAGGTTGAGAGGAAGGGAAATATCACAGATCCATCAGGGCCAGGAAGCCCACCCAGACATACGATGTGAAGACAGTGGGAGGAGATAGCTGGAGTGGTCGATGCAAGCTAACCCTGAGGAACTTGATGCAGTGCTATAAGTGAATGGTAATATCAATGGAAGTATCTTAAAATGTCATATCCTACCATAAGCCTCACATATTGCTCAATGCACCACAAGCCATCTACCAACACTCTACACTCACACATCATACCATATTCATTGAAATATTTCCTTTCATGTTGCAGGACGAGGAGGCATATAACTGGAGGGAGTGGTACATGTCCTTACAATGTTGAAATAGATAGTTCTCACTATCAGTGGATGGCCCTGACTGAGGCCATGCCCAGCTGTGGAGCTGAAACCATCACAAATGACTGTATGCTCATTTAATCATCCTTTTCATATCACACACTCCCTTCTTCCCACAATTTAAAAGCCGTAAATGATATAAGAACCTTTCTCTTACTTTCCTCACAATAACCTTGCCCTCATGCCTTTCTCCTTTCAGATGCCTGCAGTGCAGAAATAGCAAGAACTGGGAGTCAGTGATGAATCGAGAAAACCAGCACTCAATATTACACTCAGAACTGCTCCAATACTGGCACTGTTCGTAATTTAAAGGAGATTTGAAGAACACATAGTGAGATACTGGACATCAACAGTCCACAGCCAGAGCCTGGGTCAGCTCACCAGAGGGTTCTGCTGCAGATAGAACATAGAACATAGAACAATACAGCACAGAACAGGCCCTTCGGCCTTCGATGTTGTGCCGACCAAAATAAAAAGCAATGCCCCTCCAAACTAAACCATTCCCTTCTCTTCCATATACTTATCAATTAACCTCTTAAACGCCACCAAACTTGGCGCATCTACAACAGCTGCAGGCAGGGCATTCCACTCCCTAATCACTCTTTGAGTAAAGAACCTACCTCTGATATCCGTCCTATAACTCATACCCCTTAATTTAAAGCTGTGTCCCCTCGTGCTAGCTTTCTCCATCCTAGGAAAAAGGCTATCACTGTCCACCCTATCTAAACCTCTAATCATCTTATATGCTTCAATAAGATCCCCTCTTAGCCGCCTCCTTTCTAACGAAAACAACCTCAAATCCTTCAACCTCTCTTCATAGGACCTGCCCTCCATACAAGGCAACATCCTGGTAAACCTCCTCTGTACCCTCTCCAATGCCTCCACATCTTTCTTATAATGTGGCGACCAGAACTGCACACAATACTCCAAGTGCGGCCGCACTAGAGTTTTGTACAGTTGCAACATGATGCTGCGGCTCCTAAATTCAATCCCCCTACCAATAAAAGCTAAGACTCCATATGCCTTCTTAACAACTTTATCCACTTGACTGCCTACTTTCAGGGATCTATTGACACATACACCAAGATCCTTCTGTTCCTCAACACTATTAAGAGCCCTACCATTAGCCCTATACTCTACAATGACTCAGATGACTCAGATGAAGACTTTTTTTAGAGTTGTCCATGGAAAAAGATTAATTAGTGTCCATTGATGCATTGGGAAGTGCCAGAAATCATAATGTTGATGTCAAGGACTATGGAGGAATCCAATGCCAACTTGGCACAGGAGCTGAGCACCCATATACTTTCCAGTGTGGTCATGGTGACAAACTCTGTTGACACACTTGTGGCATAACCATGATGTGAGGTCCAATTATCAGGTTTTGTTGCAATAAAAGCAGATGTCACTGTCTGATGCTGTGGCGGAAGCTCAGTTTGAAGTTAGGCAACCTCAGAATGCTGTCATTGGGAGGGGAGAGAGTGGATGTTAATACAGTGAGTGTCATTGTAAACTCCCTGGCCTCTCTCAGGATGACACTATTGGAGTATTTGTGCTTGCACCACTGTCAAACCATCATTGCCCTTGCTGTTACCTATCAGCCAGTCCAAACTGCTGCCATTCATGACAATGTGATGATATTTGAAGTCAAACCCACAAGGTTCAGAGTCATTCAAAGTCATCCTGTCAATCCATCTACAGTCTCCTTCGTTCAAAGTCAGCAGCATTTCGCTGTTAATCTAACAGCATCTGAGGTATCTGTGCATATGGAGTGTAAGGATAATGGCACATAAAAGGCAGGCACTAAGGGAACATACAAGGTAATTAATTATTGTTTGCAAGCAATAAATTCTCAATTTATTTAGGAATGTTTGTTTTGTGGTGGTCAGTAATAGAGGCAAGTTAAGGTGTAAGACAATAATGAATGGGAAGTTGAGTCGATCATGGACTTGCTATTGAGCGGCATATGGTTGACATCCTTCCTCAGCAACATGTTGCCTTCCCTGCTGTAGACCACCACAAACTGTGACACACACTCTGCAGAGTAACTTTGTAACTGCTCCAGAGCAGCTCAGTGTGTTGTTAAAGTACCACATTGGTCTATTCTATCATATTTTTTGTGGCAGCATAGTTTTCATAATGTGCATAATGCTACATATGCATTAACTGAGCACAGAGTCATGAGCCATGTCATCAAGATCCATTTCTTGGTGCCAGCAGCAATCCATTGGCTTGTTATGGTGGCTAAAATGCAGACAGACTGCTGAAGGGTGTAGGAATCACAGCTGCTCAGGTCTTATATGATACATAGAACATAGAACATGGAACAGTACAGCACAGTACAGGCCCTTTGGCCCTCAATGTTGTGCGAGCTACGTCCAAACTCAAGATCAAGGTATATCACTTCCTATAATTCTGGTGTGCTCCATGTGACTATCCAGTAACTGTTTGGGAGCTTTCAAAGTGTCCGACTGCTCTATCACAGCAGACAGTCCATTCCATACCCCAACCACTCTGAGTAAAGAATCTACCTTGGACATCCCTCCTATATCTCCCACCATGAACCTTATATTTATGCCCCTAGTAACAACCAAATCCAGCCAAGGATACACAATATATGTACACACCACCTGGACACAGAGGGAGGGTAATGCCCCTCAGTTGCAGTACATCTGATACATATACATCAGTCAATAGTACTCAACAGGAGCCAGATAACTGCAATTTCCAATTTTCTTTATTAGCTTAAAAGGATTGAGAAGCATAGAAGCTCATGGTCACAGTCAAGTTCACAGCCATTGGTAATGTCATCTGTTTTAGGTTGCAGTTGTGGTCAATTTTAGTTAAGTATATTTTTTCTATATCTAGGTTTCAGGCAAAGCTTGGCACAACATCGAGAGCTGAAGGGCCTGTACTGTGCTATCATGTTCTATGTTCTATATTGTTAGTATTACATACAAGGGCCGCAACTTTTGAGCTCCCCAGCATTGGATTTGTGGGAACCCTAAATGCTGTATGGAATCCCCTGTGGAACTTTACAGACAAGGGTTTGCACTGCAATTGCTCAGAAGTGCCAACTTCTGGGTAATTGTACTGCACTGGGAACCATCTGAAAATGCAATTTAAACTGTTAACTTTGGATGGTTCTGCCAGGATTAACTAAGAAGTAGGGATTCCTTCTAATAATAGCTGTCAACTTGTTCTTACAACTACCAATAATACTTCAGCTGTGTGGTCAGTGAGGTTTGATGGCCCACACACATTCATCCAGCACTTCTGACCCATCCATGACCACATCAATTCCAACGAAATATATGTGGAGGCTGGGTAGAAAATCACAGAGATTGACATGAGTACCTGAAAATAGACCAGCATTTGATGCCAAAAATGGTGCCTCATTAACAAGAACAAAGAATGTTCAAAAAGGTCAACAGGTCTGGCAGCATGTGTAGGGAGAGAAGGTAGAGTTAATGTTTCAAGTCAAGTTGATTGTTTGTCAGTAATAATGAGAAGGAGAGAAGTGTTAGATATTAAACTTTAGCCATGGGATTGCAACAAGGTGCAGTAATTTTCAGAACAAAAGACAGATGGCCTAGAGTGAAATGGAGACAAGAAGAGGGAGGATTTTGCTCTGGCACTGAGAAAATAAATGCATGGAGTATTTAAAACAAGGGGCTCAAGATGGAAAAGAATAGTCACAGTCTAATGTTGTTGAACTCAATCACTGGAACTTTATCACCTCGCCCGCCATGGAACTGGAGCAAGCAAGAGGCAGATACTGGAAGTATATGTTGACCCTGGACAGGATTTTCTGGTCTCGGGTCAAATGAGGCCATAAAATCTCACCCAAGTCCATAAGGCTGTAACATGCTTAACCAGAAGATGAGATGTTGCTCCTTCAGCTTGCATCAGATTTCACCGAGGCATTGCAGCAGGCCAAAGATGGAGAACAAGTTGCTGAGTTAAAATTGCAAGCAATAGGAAGGTTGGGATCATGCTTGTAGACTGAATGAAGGTTCTCCATAAAATAGTCACTCAGTCTGCATATAGAACCCCACAACTGTCCACAGTAGAGGAGACCATATTGGGAGCAGCAAATACAATAGACCAAATTGAAGGCAGTGCAAATGAAATGTTTCTTCACCTGAAAGAAATGTTTGGGATCTTGAGTGATGAGGAAGGAGGAGATAAATGGACAGGTGCCATTGGTGCCTTGACAAAGACAATGGGGGAAATGAAGGCTATGTAAGGAGGGAAAGGGTGAAGGGTGGGGCTCACGGTGGAAGATAAAGGAGCAAGAAGGTGAATGAAGAAGATGAACAATGGAAAGCAGAGAAAAGGCCAAGGGGAGGGATGCTGGGCCTTGACAAACATTCATGAAAAGCTCACAAACAAGGGTGTCAAATGGATGCCACGTTGTTCATTGGAAGGAGATGCATGAAGACTCCAGATGATGTATGGATTGAGGTCCATGGGCAAGAATATCTTGCGGGGGGGGAAGATGGCTGAATTGAAGAGCAAACTTTTTTTGAGGATGCTAGCCTTTTCCCTCCACATTGCTAACATCCTCTGTGATTTGATGAAGACAGGTGGACTGGAGACAGTGATGTGAGTGTACCAAACTTTCAAACATCATGCCGTAACCTTCAAACCAACCAGCTGAAGATGGGTGAATAAATCATCTGCTGGCACACCGGGAAGTCAGCAGAAGGGAACTCATCATTAATGAGGTTTCAACCTGGCATGGGATCCTGCCATTTCGGCCAGTGGCACAGATGCTACTGGAGCCACTGTCACTGCCCTTTGTCTCAAAATGGTAGAATTGTGCCCTATATTTTTTGGACTGTCTCTTTAAATCCAGAGTACAAAACAGAATAATAAAGGACACACGGTCTATTGCTAGCTCTGTTGTCAATAGGCTAGATAATGGTTACCACAGAAATAGGTTATGATTTACTGAACCCATGTACCATATTTCCACTTGAACATAAAGATGAAAAGCAGCTATTTTGCTTTGTGTATACTTACAACCTTCAAGGCCATTTGAAAAACACTGGACAGAGAGAAGGAATGGTGGCTCTTGTGGTCTGTAGTGGGACCATATTATTTCCTGTTTACCATTCTGGGCAATGTTTGTCCACTGATCAAAGAGAAGAGCCTGCAGCAATGAATGACATTAGAAGTCCTGCTTTAACGAAGTCATGAGAAGAAAGGGCGGCATGGTAGCACAGTGGTCAGCACTGCTGCTTCACAGCTCCAGGATCCTGGGTTCAATTCCTGGTTCAGGTCACTGTCTATGTGTTTGCATGTTCTCCTCGTGTCTGCATGGGTTTCCTTCAAGTACTCCAGTTTCCTCCCAAAGTCCAAAAATGTGCAGGTTAGGTTGATTGGCTACGCTAAGAAATTGCCCCTTAGTGTCCAGGGATGCATAGATTAGAGGGATTAGTGGGTATAATGTGTAGAGATATGAGCATAGGGCCTGAGTGGGACTGTGTTGGGTGCAGGTTTGATGGGCCAAAAGGCCTCTTTCTGCACTGTAGAGTTCTATGATCTATGAAATCACTAAATGGGAGGCTTGCTGCAGAAAGCCAGTTTGAGAACACTCAGATGATTGAGGGAAAGAATTTCCAATGGTCACTGAGCATTATGATTCAGCAAAATGGGGAAAGGTGAACTCATTGGAATCATAGAATCTGTGTACAGTGCAGGAAGAGGGCCTTCAGCGGAAGTTGGGAGTGACAATAGACTATTTGCTGAAAAGACTACAATTGCTGTAAAGTATACATATGACATGAGGTTATAGGTTCCATGAAAACACTAATAAGTATTATCTTTTTCTGTAGTTAAGAATACTTTGTTGCCGACTAAATAATATTCAGTTTATATTGCTGTTACAATGTGTTATTTTGAGTACAGTGTTCTTATAAGTATTACTCCTATCTAATTGTTTTACTTCATCTGTTGATGGTTCTAAGTAAATGCAGCCTTTGGCAGGCTTTTCAATCTGCTAGAAAGTGACCTGTAAGCAAGATTTTTTTTACTAATAATTATTACTATTTTGCTGAGTTACTGTTATTGTTAAACTCAATTACTGATGCATATAAAGATGTTCTTTCTATTAAACAAAGCATTTGACTACTTCATTTGTGGTCTCAAGTATCACATCTTTTTGGTGATGAGGTGGAAAGCTATGTTTGGAACAGTCGGTGAGTTCAATGAGAGAAAATATGAGTGGACTAAATACATGGAGAGCTTGAAGCAATTCTTCTTAGCAAATGGAATAGAAGAAGCAGGCAAAGCAATGCTTGATTCTCCTGAGTGCGTGCAGAGAGAAAACTCAAGTTGACAAGGAATCTGGTCTCACCACAGAAGCCAGGAGAGATTTAATATACTATTTTAGATTCTCTGATCCAAAATCACCAGAACCCAAAGCCATTGACAATTGGTCAAAGATTCAAATTTCATTGTCATTTTTGACAGCCAATCAATTGGAATTAAGCCAGCTTTCAAAACACACTGATTTTTGAGCAGGTTTAGAAAGTATGCTGGTCTGTGGGATTAACAAGGACAGCATTCAGCAATGGTGGTTGAGGGAAGCCACATTTAGTTTCAACATGACTTTAGAAATTTAGTTTTCTCATCCCATTGAAGTTAGCCTCTCCTAGATCTAGGTTCTTAAAGTGTTTTACAAAAAAACATGTAAATTAGGAACAGGAATGGTCACTCAGTCCTCAAGCCTGTTCTGTCATTCAATAACATCGTAGCTGATCTGATTGTAACCTCAACTCCACATTTCCAACTACTTCCAATAAACTTTCATCCTAAACTCTATCCTAAATGGGTGACTCCTTATTTTTAAACAGTGGCCCCAAATACAAGATAATCCTACAAGTTGAGACCCCTCATTATCTTACATATTTCAATCACGTCACCTCTTAGTCTTTAAACTCTAGAAGGTACAATTATGGCCAACATTTCCTTATAAGACATTTCACCCATTCCTGGTATTAGCCTAGTAAACTTTCTCTGAACTGCTTCCAATGCATTTTGATTCTTCCTTAATTAAGGTGACCAACACTGCACAGATATTGTGCCAGGTAAGATCTCATCAATGCCCTGTGAAATTGAGGCATAACCTTTCTTCTTTTGTATTCAAATCCCCTCACAGTAAATAATAACATTCTATTAGCTTTCTGAATTATTAGTCATAACCAAACAGTAGTCTTATGTGTCTCATGCACTAAAACATCTTGATCCCTCTGCATCTCCGAGCTCTCACCATTTAAATCTCTCACCATTTAAACAATTGTTTTTCTTTAGTTTCCTGCCAAAATGGACAATTTCCACTTTCCCACATTATGCTCCATTTGCCAGGTCTTTACTCTTTTATTTAACATAGTCATATCTCTTTGACCTTGGCAAACCTAAGTTTCCTACCTATTTTTGAACTATAGAATCCCTGCAGTGCAGAAGGAGGCGATTTGACCCATCGAGTCTGTACCAACTCTCTCAAAGAGCATCATACGCACAAACACTTTTCCATACTGCCAGGATCTCTGTATTTACCATGCGCATTTGCCATGGTGGTTCAACCTAAACTACACATGTTTGGACACTAAGGGACAATTTTTCATGGCCAATCCATTAAACTACACACTTTTGGATGGTGGAAGGAAATTGGTGCAACCAGGGGAAACTCAGAGCATGAAAATGCCACACAGTCACCCAAGACCAGAATTGAACGTGGGTCATTGGCACTGTGAGGCAGCAGCGCAAGCCATTGAGCCACCGCGCTGCCGAGAAAAGTGACTTGTCAAAGTTTTTCATCTTGCATTCTTAAAAAATACCAAAATAAATGGAAAACAACAATTTATACCATGTGGCTGGGAAGTAGATGCTGATTGGTAGAAGCATTGCACAGAGCATACATGTTCTTTCCATCTGTAAAGAACAGAGCCTTGTATTGCACAGAGAATGCACCAGGTGGCTGACAGTGAAGTGCCAAGCATTGTTTGAATTATGCTGACACCAATTTAAGATTGTCAGTTGGGCTCACAGTGTGGGCACTTGCGTATGTTGGAAGCTACTTATATTAACACACAAGGCTCTATTCTTTGCAGAAGGAAAGAACATGCACTCACATTGTGCCTATTTCAGCTAAAGTAAATAAATGACAGCCTTTCACTGACTCACTCCTCAGGAAAATATCTTGACCTATCAGGATCATGCTGCCTGCTTTAAATTTCAAACAATGCTTGGCATTTAACTGTCAATCACCATCAATTGGAGCATTCTCCATGGCAATGCCTCTGCCAATCAGAGTATACTTGCCAACCAATCAGCAGTTTCTTCTCTACAGTATTAATTATTGTTTCCCCCATCACTATTTTTGCAATTATGTTCTAAAGAGTGCAAGATCAAATGCTTTGGCATGTCTCTTTTTTCATCAATACTGAATCAATACTAGAAAACAACTATCTCGATCTTTGTGTAATCTGTAAATTTAGCAATCATACCTATTTTCTAATCTAAGGGAACCATCTCTGAATTTTGGGAATGTTGGAAAATTAAAACCAATGAATCAACTATCTAACTAGCTATTTTTTTTTAAGAGCCTAAGGTGAAGTGAATCAGAACCAGGGATTTGTCAGCCTGCTGCTCCAACAATTTTCTCATTACCATTTCTCTCGTGATTGTAATTCTTGCTTCCCCTCCATTTCCTGACCAGAGCTATTTCTGAGATGTTACTTGTATCCTCTATAGTGAAGTCTAATGCCAAATATCAATTGAATTTATCTTCCATCTCATTGTTTTCCATTATTTCTTGAATTTACTTTCCACTGCAGCAAAGCAAAATTTGTTAACTCTTCTTATTTAAATATTTACAGAAACTCTTACCATCTGTCATCATATTGCTAACTAGCTTTCTCTCAAAGAACAAAGAACAACACAGCACAGGAAACAGGCCCTTCGGCCCAACGAGCCCGCGCCGCCATCCTAACGTCTTAATGACATATAGAGACCAATATAGGGACAATTTGTTACCCAATCAGCCTAAGAGCACATTTTTGGGATGTGGGAGGAAACCGGAGCACCCGGAGAAAACCCACGCAACCATGGGGAGAACGCGCAAACTCCCGCAGACACAGGCCCAAATCCATGTGTCTGCACAGCAACAGCGATAGTCTCTGAGCTGTCATATTGCCCATCTGATGGTCCAGTTTAAGCATACACCAACAACATGAAGCACTAGGCCACTCCTGAAGTAACATCCAGGAGCAGCCCTCGCACTACCTGCCGAATGCATGCACCTTGTTGGTCAACAAGGTGGACCGAACAGCCTGTGGAAACAATTAAAGTATTTAAACAGTCCTCATATATCCCTCTATCTGCAGACCGCTCATGTGGCTGTCCAAGAGACCCTTAAACAACCCTAGCATGCCTGCTCCCACCACCCCACTCGGTAGCGCATTCCACACCCCCACTAACCTTTGTGTGAAAAAATGCCCTCTAATATTCGTCTTATACATAGCCCCCCTCACCCTAAGGCCGTGACCCCTCATTCTATCCGAATCTAATGGTGGAAAAAGCTTACCACCATTTACTCTATCTATACCCCTCATAATCTTATATACATAGAACATAGAACATTACAGCACAGAACAGGCCCTTCGGCCTTCGATGTTGCGCCGACCAATATAAAAAGCAATGACCCTCCAAACTAAACCATTCCCTTCTCTTCCATATACTTATCAACTAACCTCTTAAACGCCACCAAACTTGGCGTATCTACAACTGCTGCAGGCAGGGCATTCCACTCCCTAACCACCCTTTGGGTAAAGAACCTACCTCTGATATCCGTCCTATAACTATCACCCCTTAATTTAAAGCTGGGTCCCCTCGTGCTAGCTTTCTCCATCCTAGGAAAAAGGCTATCACTGTCCACCCTATCTAAACATCTAATCATCTTATATGCTTCAATAAGATCCCCTCTTAGCCGCCTCCTTTCTAACGAAAACAACCTCAAATCCTTCAACCTCTCTTCATAGGACCTGCCTCCATACCAGGCAACATCCTGGTAAACCTCCTCTGTACCCTCTCCAATGCCTCCACATCTTTCTTATAATGTGGGGACCAGAACTGCACACAATACTCCAAGTGCGGCCGCACTAGAGTTGTGTACAGTTGCAACATGATGCTGCGGCTCCTAAATTCAATCCCCCTACCACTAAAAGCTAAGACTCCATATGCCTTCTTAACAACTTTATCCACTTGACTGCCTACTTTCAGGGATCTATTGACACATACACCAAGATCCTTCTGTTCCTCAACACTATTAAGAGCCCTACATTAGCCCTATACTCTACACATTTATTGTTCCTGCCAAAGTGCATTACCTCACACTTTTCCACATTAAACTCCATTTGCCACTCTCGGCCCAGCTCTGCAACTTGTCCAAGTCACTCTGTAAACTATAACACCCCTCTTCACTATCTACCACTCCACCGACTTTAGTGTCATCTGCAAATTTACTGATCCATCCCTCAATACCCTCATCCAGATCATTTATAAAAATTACAAACAGCAGGGGCCCCAAAACAGACCCCTGAGGCAAACCACTTGTCACCGAACTCCACGATGAATATCTCCCATCAACCACCACCCTCTGTCTTCTATCTGCCAGCCAATTCCTAATCCAATAGCTAAATCACCCTCTATTCCACACATCTGCATTTTCTGTAGAAGTCTTCCATGGGCCACCTTATCAAACGCCTTACTAAAGTCCATATATACTACATCAACCGCCTTACCCCATCCACCTCTCTGGTCACTTTCTCAAAAAACTCAATGAGGTTAGTAAGGCATGACCTACCCTTCACGAAACCATGCTGACTATCCCCAATCAATTCATTTCTCTCTAAATAACGATAAATCCTATCCCTAATAATTCTCTCCAATACTTTGCCCACAACAGAAGTAAGACTCACTGGCCTATAATTCCCTGGAAGGTCTCTCTTCCCCTTCTTGAACAATGGGACCACATTCGCTATCCTCCAGTCCTCCGGAACCACACCGTAACCAACGAGGACCTGAAGATCAGAGCCAGAGGCTCTGCAATCTCCTCTCTTGCCTCCCAGAGAACCCTAGGGTAAATCCCGTCCGGCCCGGGGACTTATCCAACTTCAAACCCGCGAGAATTTCTAGCACATCCTCCCTATCTACTACAATACTTCCCAATTTGCAACCCTGTACCTCAGTGTTCTCCATAGCTACAGTTCCAGCACTCTGCGTGAATACCGAAGAGAAATATTTATTCAGTGCCTCACCAATCTCTTCAGGCTCCACGCACAACTTCCCACTGCTGTCTATGACTGGCCCTAATCTTGCCCTAACCAATCTTCTATTCTTAACATGTCGAAAGAAAGCTTTAGGATTCTCCTTAATCCTATCAGCCAACATCTTCTCGTGTCCCCTCTTAGCTCTCCTCAATTCACTTTTTACCTCCTTCCTGGCTAATCTATAGCTATCCATTGCACTAACTGAGCCTTCAAGCCTCATCCTGACATAAGCCTCCTTTTTCTTCTTAACCAGCAAATCAACTTTTTCGTACACCAAGGCTCTCTTACTCGACCATTTCCTCCCTGCCTGACAGGGACATACTTATCAAGGACTCGCAGCAGCTGCTCCTTGAATAAGCACCACACTCCAGATGTTCCCAGTCCCTGTAGTTTCCTAGTCCAATCTATGCACCCTAATTCTCTCCTGATGGCCTCATAATTACCCTTCCCCCAGCTATAACTACTGCCCCCAGCTTCATGCCTATCCCTGTCCATCACTAAGGTGAACGTAACTGAATTGTGGTCACTATCACCAAAATGTTCACTAACTTCCAAGCCTAACACCTGGTCTGGCTCATTGCCCAGCACCAAATCCAATGTAGCCTCACCTCTAGTTGGCCTATCTACATACTGAGTCAAAAAACCTTCCTGCACACTCTGTACGAAAACTGACCCCTCTAACGAGCTAGAGCTATAGCTATTCCAATCAATATTAGCAAAGTTAAAGTCCCCCATCACAATTACCCTACTACTTTCACTCCTAATCAGAATTGACTTTGCAATCCTTTCCTCAACCTCTCTAGAACTATTAGGAGGTCTGTAAAAGACTCCCAACAGGGTGACCTCTCCTCTCCTGTTTCTAATCTCAGCCCATACTACCTCAACAGACAAGTCCTCATAAAACTTCTTTTCTATCACCGTGATACAGTCTTTGACCAATAACGCCACTCCTCCCCCCCTTCTACCTCCTTCTCTACTCCGCCTAAAGCATTTGTACCCCGGAACCTGCAACATCCATTCCTGTCCCTGCTCTACCCAAGTCTCTGAAATGGCCACAACATCGAAGTTCCAGGTACTGGTCCAAGCTGCAAGTTCCTCCCCCTTATTGCGAATACTCCTTGCATTAAAGTATACGCATTTCAAACCATGCCCCACCCCACCCGTACGCCGCTGTGTTTTACAACTCTCTTCTATAACCCCCTTACTCTCATCACTCTCAGCACCCCAACTACTTAGGATCCCACCACCCCCCCCGAATCAGTTTAAAGCCCCCATCATAGCCTTAGCAAATTTTCCCCCCAAGATATTAGTCCCCCTCTGGTTCAGGTGTAGACAATCTCTCTTGAAGAGGTCCCACCTATCCCAGAATGAGTCCCAATTGTTAAGGAACCTGAACCCCTCCCTCCTGCACCATCCACACAGCCATGAGTTCAAACATTCCCTCTCTCTATTCTTCTCCAAACTATCCCTTGGCACAGGCAAGAGTCCAGAGACAACCACTCTGCCTGTTATGGACCTAAGCTTCCACCCTAACTCCGTAAATTTCTGTTTAATATCCCCTTCCCTTGTCCTACCTACATCATGTGTCCCCACATGAACTATGACTTGGGGCTGACTCCCCTCACCCTTAAGAATCTTAAAAACCCGATCTGCGACATCCTGGACACCAGCCCCTGGGAGGCAACACACCAGCCCTGAGTCCTGTTTATTACTATTTACCCTCCTATCTGTCCCTCTAACTATGGAGTCTCCTATAACTAGGCCTAATCTCTTATTGCCCCCACCCACCTGAGCATTCTCAGCAGGCTCACCCCCAGAGACCTGCTCCCTTTGGTCAGCTCCAGTTGATTCTTCCTCAACTGTAGCCTCCAAGACAGAAAATTTGTTTTGGAGGGGAACAGCCCCAGGGGATTGTCTCCCTGATTGCTTCTTACCCCTCCTCCTAATAGTTACCCAATTATCACTTTTAGGAGTTACAATCTCTTTGTTACTCCTGCCTATATCCTCCTTAACCTCTCGAATTACCCTGAGTTCCTCTAATTCCAGCTCCAGCTCCTTAACACGATCCTCAAGGAGCTGCAAATGTGCACACTTCCTGCAGGTGTAATCAGCAGGAACACTACTGGTGTCCCTCACCTCATACATACTGCAGGAGGTGCAACGTACTACCTGCACTGCCATCACTGTTACTTTAATTTCCAGGAGAGAAAAAAAAAACTTCTCACACACTTTTATTATTAGGTAAGAGGAGGGGGGAGTGTGGGATACTCTACCTGTGTAGAGTATCGGGTTACCTCTCTGGACCAATTTATAGATGTAAAGATGCCGGCGTTGGATTGGAGTGGTAAGAACTCAGTAAGAATTTAGCAACACCAATTATTAATCCAACCGATTTATTTGATAGTAAAAAAGCGAGCTTTCAACACTCCCATGTCTTCATCAGGCAAGTGCAGTGTTCAAGTGCAGAACACTGCACTTGCCTGAAGAAGACACGGGAGTGTTGAAAGCTCGCTTTTTTACTATCAAATAAATCGGTTGGATTAATAATTGGTATTGCTAAATTCTTACTGAGTTCTTACCAATTTATAGAGTCAGAGAGAAAAACTACAACTACCGGCAGCCCCTAGTGACGACTTCCGGTTACAAGTTAGTTTAAATAAAAAACAGCAAAAACTACTCCCACTCGCTGTTTTAAACAAAGAGAAAAGTTAAAAAACTACTTAACAATCGAACTTCTCGCTCTCCCAAATCGCTGCCTCTCCGTGCTGCTCCAATGGAACAATCTACCTCTAAAAGATCCCCTCTCAGCCGACGTCTTTCAAGGGAAAACAACCCCAGTGTTTTCAATCTCTCCTACTCTAGTTTTCCATCCTTATCAATACTTTGCTTATTCATTGCTATTTTTCATATTCTGTCTACTCTTCTGACCTGCCACTCATTTTAACACAATTATATGTTTTCTCTTTCAGTCTTTTTTCATTCATTCATGGGATGTGAGAGTCATTGACTAGGCTTGTATTTATTCTCCATCTCTAATTGTCCTTGAGAAGATGGTGGTGACTGGTCTTTTTGAACTGTTGCAGTCCATGTGGTGTAGGTATACCCACAATGTTATTAGGGAGTTACAGGATTTTGAACGAGACACCATGAAGGATGTACCCTAGTGCTTCACGTTGTTAGTATACACTTGACCTGGACCATTTGATGGGCAACACGACAGCTCAGTGACTATCGCTGTGCTGTGCAGATACATGGATTTGGGCCTGTGTCTGTGGGAGTTTGCGCATTCTCCCTGTGCTTGCGTGGGTTTTCTCCGGGTGCTCCGGTTTCCTCCCACATCCCAAAGATGTGCTCTTAGGCTAATTGGCAAAACAAATCTCCCTAAATTGTCTCAAATTTGGTTTTTACATAGAACAATACAGCACAAACAGGCCCTTCGGCCCACGAGTTGCGCAATCACATCTATATCTACCAATCCACAGACCTATCTATAACCCCCAATCCCATTCGTTTCCATATACTCATCCAGAAGTCTTTTAAAAGACCCCAGCGAGTTTGCCTCAACAACCTCCGACGGCAGCCGATTCCATTCACTCACCACCCTCTGAGTGAAAAACCTACCCCTAACATCCCTCTGTATTTGCTTCCCTGCACCTTAAATCTGTGTCTTCTTGTAGTGACCATTTCAGCTCGGGGAAATAGTCTCTGAGAGTCCACCCTATCTATTCCTCTCAACATTTTATAAACCTCTATCAGGTCGCCTCTCAACCTACGTCTCTTCAGTGAGAAGAGTCCCAGCTCCCTCAACCTATCTTCATAAGGCCTGCCTCCCAATCCAGGCAGCATCCTTGTAAATCTCCTCTGCACTCTCTCAATAGCCTCTACATCCTTCCTATAGTGAGGCAACCAGAACTGCGCACAATACTCCAAGTGGGGTCTGACAAGGGTCTTATAGAGCTGCAACATTACCTCCTGACTCCTAAACTCAATTCCTCGATTAATGAAGGCCAGTACATCATATGCCTTCTTGACCACTTCCTCCACCTGCGAGGCCGATTTAAGAGTCTTATGGTCCCCGAGATCCTTCTGCTCTACAACACAGCTAAGACTCCTACCCCTTATATTGTACTCCTTCATCCCATTATTCCTGCTAAAATGGACCACTACACATTTATCCGTGTTGAAGTCCATCTGCCACTTCTCTGCCCAGTCTTGCATCCTGTCTATGTTCCGCTGCAAATTTTAACATCCCTCCAGACCATCCACAACACCACCGACCTTTGTATTGTCAGCGAACGTACTAACCCATCCCTCCACTTCCTCATCCAGGTCATTTATGAAAATGACAAACAGCAGGGGTCCCAGAACAGATCCCTGGGGCACTCCACTGGTTACCGACCTCCATGCAGAACAAGATCCATCCACAACCACTCTCTGCCTTCTGCCGGCAAGCCAGTTCTGGATCCACGAGGCCAAAGCCCCTTGGATCCCATGCCCTCTCACCTTCTCCAGAAGCCTTGCATGGGGGACCTTATCAAACGCCTTGCTAATGTACACTACGTCCACTGCCCTTCCTTCGTCAATAGATAGATAATCCACAGATCTATAAACATAGACAGGGATCATGAGTAGAGGTGGGAACATTGGGGTGGCGGCATGGGCTCGTTGGGCCAAAGAGCCTGTTTCCCATGCTGTTTTGTTCTTTGTTCTTTGAAGGTGATATATTTTCCAGTCAGGATAGTGAATGTCTTGGAAAGGATATTTCCATGGTGATGATGTTTCCATGCATCTGCTGCTCTTGTCTGTAATGATCAAATAAAACCCATGAGGTGGGCCACTTGGTGTATCAGCTTCCTTATTGAGGTATTGATTGCCTGTGCAATTAGGGAATCTCACCTATGTATACAATGAGAATGTAAGAGTGTAAGAACATAAGAAATAGGAGCAGGAGTAGGCCATCTAGCCCTTCGAGCCTGCCCCACCATTTAATAAGATCATGGCTGATTTGAAGTGGATCAGTTCCACTTTCCCACTTTCTCCGCATAATCCTTAATCCCCCTGTCTATCAGAAATCTATCTACCCATGACTTAAATATATTCAGTGAGGTAGCTTCCACCACTTCAATGGGCAGAGAATTCCAGAGATTCACCACCCTTCGAATGAAATTTCTCCTCAACTCCGTTCTAAACTGCCCCCCTCCCCCCTTATTTTGAGGCTGTGCCCTCTAGTTCTGGTTTCCTTTCTAAATGGAAAGAATCTCTCTATCTCTACCCTATCTAGCCTCTTCATTATCTTGTAAGTCTCTGTAAGATACCCCCATCAGCCTTCTAAACTCTTAATGAGTACAGGCCCAATCTATTTAATTTCTCCTCATAAGCTAGCCCCCTCATCTCTGGTATCAGCCTGGTGAACCTTCTCTGTACTCCCTCCAAGGCCAATATATCCTTCCGCAAATAAGGAGACAAACTACACACAGTACTCCAGTTGCAGCCTCACCAGTGCCCTGTACAGTTGCAGCAAGACCTCCCTGCTTTTATATTCCATCCCTCTTGTGATAAAGGCCAACATTCCATTTGCGATTCGTGCACAAGGACCCCCAGGTCCCTCTGCACAATAGCATGCTGCAACTTTTCACCATTTAAATAATATTCCTTCTTACTGTTATTTCTACCAAAGTGGATAACCTCACATTTGCTAGTGTTGTACTCCATCTGCCAGGTCCTCGCCCACTCACGCAGCCTATCCAGGTCTCTCTGCGGACTTTCCACATTCTCCACCCAATTTGCTATTCCACTCATCTTCGTGTCATCACCAAATTTTGTTATCCTACACGCAGTCCCTCCTCCAGGAGTGTTAGGTCTATGGGAACTCCATATTCTGAATTTGTACCTGAAGCATTCTTAGGAGTGGAGATAAATTTGTGAATAAAGGGAATTTAGTGAAGAGACAGCAGCCTCTGAGGAGGATTTTCATTGTCCTTCTACATTGTAGTGGAGGTGGATTTGGAAAGTGCAGTCTAAGGAGCTTTGCTGAGTTTCTGTAGTATATCTTGATGATGCCATAGTTCATCAGTGGTGGAGTGAATGGATGCTTATTGACAGGATGTTAATCAACTGAAAATTTTTGTCGTAGATGATATCAAGCTTCTTCAGTTTGTGGTGCTGCACTTGTCCAGGCAAGCGTAGAGCATTCCATAACACTCCTGAGTTGTGCCTTATAGTTAGTGGACAGGCTTTGGAGAGTCAGGAGGCGAGTTACTTTGCTGCAGAATTCCTGGTGTGTAGCCACAGTATTTATATAGAATCCCTATAGTGCAGAAAGAGGCCATTCAGACAATCAAGCCTCTACCAACAACAATCCCATCTAGACCCTATCCTATTTGGCATGTCAACTGCCACTCTCACCAGCTTTCCATCCATTGACTCCATCGACACTTCTCACTGCCTTGGAAAAGCAGCCAGCACAATTAAGGACCCCACGCACCTGGCTATACTCTCCTTTGCCTTCTTCTAGAGGAAAAAATATATAAAAATCTGAGATCACAGATTAACTGATTCAGGAACAGTTCTGCCCTACTGCCATCAGACTTGCAAATAAGTTGATTTTTCTCTAAACCCTAGTTATGATTATAATACTACATTCTGCTCTCTTTCCTTTCCTTCTCTAGAAATGGTATGCTTTGCTTGTATGGTATGTAAGAAACAATACTTTTTACTATATACTAATACGTGTGACAATAATAAATTAGATTAAATCAAATCCCCATAACCCAAAGTATTTACCCTGCTAATCCCCTTGACACTAAAGGGCAATTTAGCATGGCAATCAACTTAACCCACAGCTCTTTGACATGTGGGAAGAAACCAGAGCACATGGGGAGAATGTGCAAATTCCACACAGTTACCCAAGATTGGTATTGAACCCAAATCCCTGGCATTGTGAGCCGTGTGAACCATTGTGCCACCATGCTGCCCCTATTGGACTATATAGCTAGTTCAATTGAGTTTCTGGTGAATGGGAACCTGCAGGATGTTGATCATGGGGGATTCAGTGATGGTAATGCCGTTGAATGTCAAGGGGGACAAGGGTTTGAATCTTTCTTGTGGGACATGGTCTTTGTCTGGCACTTGTGTGGTACAAATATTACTTGTCATTTATCAACCCAAGCCTGGATATTGTCCAGGCTTTGTTGTATTTGGGTATGGACTCCTTCTATCTGAGAAGACATGAATGGTGCTGAACATGGTGCAGTCAGCAGTAAACAGTTCCATTTCTGACCTTATAATGGAAGGAAGGTCTGTGATGAAACAGCTGAAAATGGTTGATGCCCAGTGAAATTTCTGATACCAAACATCCCCAGTGTATTTTCCAGCAGCAGAGATAGCTCATCAATGAAAAACAGTGGGGTCTCCCAGTCCTGCAGATGTCTATGAGTTTTATATGTTCTGCATCCTCTGTTGCTCCACAGGAGGTTGCTATCACTAACATTATCCGTAGACGTGGCTTATTTATCCTAGGGCATACTGAGCTCATTTTAACCTATTCAAAATCAATTCACTTTCACAGGGTTAAAATAAGAGCCACTGTTTTAGAAACTATCTGAAAACACTCAAAACATTCACTATCTTTTGGACATTTCCTAAGAAGCTAGGAAGTCTATTATGAGTAAATCGTTTCCTGATTCTCCAAAACGTATTCACCATCTACAAGGCGCAAGTCAGGAGTGAGATGGAATAATCTGCTCTTGCTTGGATGAATGCAGCTCCAACACACTCAAGAGGTTCAACACCATCCTAGATAAAGCAATCCATTTTACTGGCATCCTATCCACAAACATTCACAAACACGCATCACCAATGTAGCAGTGTGCACCATCTACAAGATGCACTGTAAGAATTCACCAAGATTCCTTAGGTAGCACATTCCAAATCCATGACCACTACAATCTAGAAGGACCAGGGCAGCAGGTACATGAGAACATAGATCATAGAACTTTACAGCACAGTACAGTCCCTTTGGCCCTCAATGTTGCGCCGACCAATGGAACGAATTTTATGACCTTGTATCCTAAACTACTCCAATGCTATCCATATGCCTATCCACTGCCCATATGAACACCTTTAAACTTGGCGAGTCCACAACTGCTGCAGGCAGGGCATTCCATGCTCTTACTACCCTCTGAGTAAAGAACCCACCTCTAGCATCTGTCCTATAACTACCACCCCTTAATTTAAAGCTATGTTCCCTCGTGTTATCCATCTCCATCTGAGGAAAAAGGCTCTCACTATCCACCCTATCTAACCCTCTGATCATCTTATATGTCTCAATTAAGTCACCTCTTAGCCTTCTTCTCTCTAATAAAATTAACTTCAAGTCCCTTAGCCTTTCCTCTTAAGATCTACCCATCATACCAGGCAACATCCTGGTAAACCTCCTCTGCACCCTTTCCAATGCCTCCACATCTTTCCTATAATGTGGCGACCAAAACTGTACACAATACCCCAAATGCAGCTGCACCAGAGTTTTGTATAGTTGCAACATGACATCACGGTTCTGAAATTCAATCCCTCTACCAATAAATGCTAACACACTATTCGCCTTCTTAACAACCTTATCAACTTGAGTACCAACTTTCAGAGATCTATGCATTTGTACACCGAGATTTCTCTGCTCATCTACACTACTAAGAGTCCTACCATTAGGCCTATATTCTGCACACATACTACTCTTACCAAAGTGAATCACCTCATACTTTTCCACATTAAACTCCATTTGCCACTTCTCGGCCAAACTCTGCAACTTATCAATGACTCTCTGCAAACTGTAACATCCATCCTCACTGTCTACAACTCCTCTGACTTTGGTGTCATCAACAAATTTACTAACCCATCCCTCTACACCCTCATCCAGGTCATTCATAAAAATTTCAAACAACAGTGGCCCCAAAACAGATCCCTGAGGTACACCACTAGTAACTAAACTCCAGGTTGAATATATCCCATCAACCACCACCCTCTGTCTTCTATCAGCTAGCCAATTCCTAATCCAAATTGATAAATCTCCCTCAATCCCATGCATCTGCATTTTCTGCAGTAGTTTCCATGGAGAACCTTATCGAACGCTTTGTTAAAATCCATATACACCACATCAACTGCCTTACCCTTATCCACATTTTCATATTTTCAAAAAACTCAATAAGGTTTGTGACGCACGACCTTCCCTTAACAAATCCATGCTGACTATCCCTAATCAATTCATTTCTTTCTAAATGACTATAAATCCTATCCCTCATAATTCTTTCCAAAACTTTCCCCACAACAGATATAAGGCTACTGATCTATAATTTGCAGAATGGTCTCTACTCCCCTTCTTAAACAAGAGGATAACATTTGCCATCCTCCAGTCTTCCGGCACTACATCTGTAGCCAACGACGACATGAAGATCAAAGGCTCTGCAATCTCCTCTCTAGTCTCCCAGAGTAACCTGGGATAAATCCCATCCAACCCAGGGGATTTACCTATTTTTTTACTCTCAAGAATAGCTAACACCTCCTCCTTATGTACCTCTATCCTGTCTAATCTACAACCCTGTATCCCAGTATTCTTCCCAACTCCATTGACATTTTCCCACGTGAAGACTGACAAAAAAATATTCATTCAGTGCCTCACCAATCTCTACGTGCTCCACACACAACTTCCCACTACTGTCTTTGACTGGCCCTAATCTTGACCTAACAAATTTTTTATTCTTAACATATCTATAAAAAGCTTTAGGGTCCTCCTTTATCCTATCCGCCAAATTCTTCTCATGTCCTTTTCTAGCTCTTCTTATCTCCCTCTTTAGCTCCCTCCTGCCTAATTTATAACTGTCCAGTGCCCTAACCGGGCCTTCACATCTCATCTTTATATAAGCCTCCTTTTTCCTCTTCACTAGTGAACTAACTTCCTTAGTACACCATGGTTCCCTGGCTCTACCACGTACTCCCTGCCCGAACACCATCACCATAGAAATTCCCTTCCATGCTATTCACCATCCTAACTTGGAAATTCATCACCGTTTGTTAACTGTCGCTGGGTCAAAATCCTGGAACTGCTTTTCCAACAGCACTGTGAGTGTACCTACACCACGTGGACAGCAGAGATTCAAGAAAGCAGTTCATTACCCCCAGCTTCTCAAGGGCAATTAGGGGTGAACAACAAATGCACGCTGAGCCAGCAAAGCACACATTCAATCAATAGAAATAAATTTTTCTTGTTTATAGGACACAAAATAAAAGATGCAGCAGGTTTGAAATTAGAAGACTTCCATTTTTTAAAATTCTCTCTGACATATGGAGCTGCAAATTAGTGAAAAGGTTTCACCCATTCCAAAATTTAAATTAACCTTAGAGTTAAATTTGGTGTTGGTAACTCCAAATCTCAATATCTTTAGACCTCCCGCACACGCAGACTGAGAATGGGCTGCACATGCACAGTACTTCATCCTTATGTTATTCTGGCCCAAGAAAGATGCTGCAGGTCTGTACATTGAGAGGAAAGAAGGACGTGAAAATCCAGGTCATGTGAACAGGTGCTAGCACATATCCCAGATGTGCACAAGAGACAGGAACAGGGAGAAGACCTTAACAGGCAAGAGTAAATAGGAAGACATTCTAAAAAGGAAGTACCTGGTAAGAGATAAAGAGAGGAGACAGAAACCAATCCCAGTTAAATTAATGGAAAAGAGATGAGCGGAGAAACAAATTCCTGGTTGAGAAAAGGCTGTGGGAGGACCAAACTTTAAGAGGGCCCAGAAGATGCCCAGATAATTGAAGAGGACTACTAGGGCACAGGTACACCTTTGTAGCAATGGCACGCTGAAGATCTGAAATTGTGACAATAATTTAGTACTTCATTGTGTTGGCAGGAAACCAGGGGAATGGAATCTCAGGAGATGAGATTGAAAGCCTATAAGGAGCATATATGCTTTATTAACTGTTTTTTTTAATGTGTCTGGCCACCTTCAGTGACTTATGAGGTCCCTTTGTCCCTCATCTTCCTTACAGGTTCTCCCTTTATTTTATACTGCCTCTCAACATTTTTCCTGCTAAAACATACTTTTCTGCATTGGACATCATCTGCCACATGTCTGTCCAATCTGCCAATATTTCTATGTTCTTTTGAAATTCAAGACTATCCTCATCATAGTTGGCAATGCTTCTGATCTTCATATCATGTAGCAATTTTGAAATCATGCCCTGAACATCACAATCCAGATGTAAAGATGCCGGCGTTGGACTGGGGTAAACACAGTAAGAGGTCTGACAACACCGGTTTTAAATCCAACCAATTTATTTGATAGTAAACTTGCAAGCTTTCGGCTTTTGTAGCCTTCTTCAGGCGAATGGGGTGTTCTGGTCTGCTATTGCTACTGCAGACCAGAACACCTCATTTGCCTGAGGAAGACGACAAAAGCCGAAAACTTGCACGTTTACTATCAAATAAATCGGTTGGAATTTAAAATTGGTGTTGTCAGACCTCTTACTGTCATCACAATCCAGGCCACTAATATATATCAGAAAGGCCCGGTCTATTCAAACTCTCTTTATAAGCTAACCCCTGCATCTCCAGTATTAGCCTGGTGAACTTCCTTGGTGAGATAGGGAGATAGAAATCTCCCTATTTCACCGAGGGTGTATGGGCGTGTATGGGGTGTCAGGGAGGGTAATACCTTGGTGGATGAACATGTTGCATCCTTTCAGAGCAGTTTGTCCATCCTTTGTCCCCACCTGGCACTCAGCTCTCACCTGTGGCTCTCCGTTACTGTTTACATGCGACAGCAGCCTCACCCTGGGCAATGGCCTCAATAAACCGGCTAAACCAGGTGAGGGAAGCCAATAGGTCTCAACTCTCAGTAAGATAGGGAGATGTCTGTCCCAGCACGTGAAGACAGAATCCGGTGGATTTAGCAGACAATACAAATGGAAGGTCCAACAGAGAAGATGTTAGGGGTAAGTTTTTCACTCAGAGGGTGGTGAGTGAATGGAATCGGCTGCCGTCGGTGGTGGTAGAGGTGAACTCGCTGGGGTCTTTTAAAAGACTTCTGGATAAGTATATGGCATCTAACGGGATTGGGGGTTATAGATAGGTCTATGGCTTGGTAGGTATAGATGTGATCGGTGCAACTTGTGGGCCGAAGGGCCTGTTTGTGCTATAGTGTTCTATGTTCTATGTTCTTAACAGTCAAGAAGATGGTCTCTGCAAGCATCATGGAACGCAAAGAGCAGAACAAGATACAGAAGACGTCCTGGTCATCCACTGCACCTAGTCCCACCTCCAGCCGTCTTGACTCTTGTCTTGCCACAGGATCTAGATGGGAATTGGTAAGAGAGGGAGAGGCTAACACCTCTCCCTCATTTTAATCCAAATCAAGCACAAGTTTCAGCACCATCATCATCATCATCATTAGTGATCTGTTCAACGCTTGAAGTCCTGTGGCAATGGGCGAGTGACGAAGCAGCAGGTGTGGATACTCTGGGAGCTGTAGTCACGGACCTGCACACGACTCAGGTCAAATGGTCATTTTCCGCTGACCAAAGCAGCAGTAGAATTCGGCGTCTACCCGGGTGACTGAGCAGTCCTCTTCAGGAACACACTGCTCACATCCGTAGAATGACCAAGGGGCTAGAAAAGGTACTCTAAACATTGCCTGCTTCACTTCACCCTGGCCAGTTTATGCGGCTGGCAGGAATCCCATCTTGCGGTTGAACAAACAAAATAAAACACAAAGTGACACTGCTCATCATTGGCATTTGAAACATGCGCATGCTTTTGGACAACACTACAGCAGACAGACCAGAGAGAACAGTCTTAGTTTCCAGAGAGTTTGCAAGATACAACAGTGACATTGCAGCCCTGAGCGAAACTCGTCTTGCCAAAGTACGAGTGAAACTGGAGGTGGATACGCTTTTTTCTGGAGCTGTCATGGCAGTGATGAGCATCATGATGCTGGAGTTGGATTCACCGTCAGGAATCACCTTGTTCGGAAACTTGATAGTCTACCCAAGGGTATGAATGACCAGCTTATGACATTACAGCTTCTGCTACAGAACAGAAGTCAAGCCATCCTAATAAGTGCCTCTATCCCTACAATGAACAATCAGAACGAGATGAAAGACAAGTTCTACGAAGAACTAGACGCCCTACTATCAGCAGTGAGCAATACCAACAAGCTGATCTTGTTTGGCGATTTCAATGCAAGAGTAGGATGTGACTCTACAATCTGGCAGCAAGTCATTGGGAGGCATGGAGTGGGCAAGTGTAAGAGTAATGGCCTACTCTTAATGAAGACCTGTGCATCACATAACCTCCTCATCACCAACACAACCTTCCGTCTGCCTACCTGTAACAAGACCTCCTGGATACACCCCCTCTCTAAGCATTGGCATCTTATCAACTATGTCATTGTCAGGAGAAAAGACGGGCAGGATTTTGGAGTGACCAAAGCCCTGTGTAGTACTGACTGCTGGACAGATCACAGGCTCAATGTTTCCAAAATAAAGCTCTGCATTAGACCCAAGAGGTGATCACAAGGAAGCAAGGTTATGAAAAGAATCAATGCAGCCAAGCTAAAGAACCCCAGCATAGCTTCAGCACTGGCTGAAGACTTAGAAATCAAGCTTGCTGACCTACACATTATATGCAGTGCAGGGGACGACTGGGAACGCTTCAGGGATGCTGTCCATACATCTGCACTGAAGATGCTTGGGCCCTCTATCCGCAAGTAGTATGATTGGTTTGATGAGAGTGATGAGGAGATACAGGCTCTACTTGTTGAAAAGCACCGTCTTCATTCGGCCTGTCAGAATGATCCATCATCAGCTGCCAAGAAAAATGCTTTTACCAGTGCTTGCAGGACAGTCCAGAATAAACTGTGTAAAATACAGGATGCCTGGTTGAGTGCCAAGGCAGATGAAATACAGGAATACGCTGACAGAAACAACTTGAAAAGGTTCTATGAAGCCCTCAACACTCTCTACAGATCTCAATCCCTCGGGAGCTCCCCTCTCCTAAGTACAGGTAGTACAACTCTCATTACAGAGAAGGCTCAGATCCTGCAGAGATGGGCTGAACACATTGAAGCCATCCTCAACCAACTGTCTCCTATTAATGACGAGGCAGTTAGACAGGATTCCCCAGGTTGATATCAACAGCGCCAAGATGACTCACTGGTAATACCCGAAGTCACAAAAGCTGTCAGCTAGTTATCCAGTGGCAAAGTCCCAGGGACAGATGCCATACCCGCAGAGATCTATAAAGCTGCTTTTCCTGTACTTATCAAGAAGCTCACTGAGTTGTTCCAGTCCTTTTGGAAGCAAGAATCCATTCCTCAGGAATTTAAAGATGCTTCTATTGTACACCTCTACAAGAGGAAGGGCAATCGGCAAGTATGCAACAGCAGCCGAGGAATCTCGCTGCTCTCCATCGCAGGAAAAACCCTCACAAGAGTCCTGCGAAATCGTCTGGTCACTCATCTGGAGCTTCCAGAGTCACTGTGCAGCTTCCGCAAAGGTCATGGGACTACTGACATGATTTGTGCTGCGCGCCAACTTCAGGAGAAGTGTCAGAAGCAGGATTGTGAGCTCTGTCCAACCTTTGTTGACCTCGCGAAAGCCTTCAACACTGTCAGCTAACAAGGCCTGTGGAGGATTATATTAAAGTTCAGCTACCCCCCAAATTCATTCAGATGGTACGCCAGTTCCATGATGGCATGATGGCCAGAGTACTGAATGGCGGATAGGATCAAGGAGAATCCTCTGAGACATTCCCAGTCACCAACAGCGTTAAACAGGGCTGTGTGCTCGCACCCACACTGATTCAGCATGATGCTTACTGCCATGCTAAATGATGCCTTCCAGGACAGTGTTGATGGAATCAGCTTCAAACATGGAATGGGTGGGAAGCTCTTCAACCTGAGGAGACTTCAAGCCATTACCAAAGTGAAAGAGATTTGGCCTGATCAGTCATCTCGGACACACCACAACCAGCTTCAAAATGACTAACGATGTTGAGGTCTTCATCAACGACAATGGATGAACAACAACAACCCATCATTGTCCAGTACTTCCCCAGAGTGCAGGAGCTACAAACATCTTTTTCAGAGCTTTCAATGTGTCATTGATGAAGACGAATATCTCGCCAAGATATTCAATCCCCACACCCTCACTTTTTGCCTTCAAACAACCGCACAACCTCAAGCAGACCATTGTCCGCAGCGAACTACCCAGCCTTCAGGAGAACAGTGACCACGACACCACACATCCCTGCCACAGCAACCTTTGCAAGACATGCCGGATCATCGACACAGATGCCATTATTTCACATAAGAATACCATCCACCAGGTACACAGAACATACTCTTGCAATTCCGCCAAAGTTGTCTACCTGATACACTGCAGGAAAGGATGTCCTGAGGCATGGTACATTGGCCAGACATTATGACAATAGATGGATGAACACCGCTTGACAATCAGGCAGGAGCATTCTCTTCCTGTTGGCAAACACTTCAGCAGTCACAGGCATTCAGCCTCTGATCTCCGGGTAAGTGTTCTCCAAGGCCATCTTTAGACACACAACACAGCATCACCAAGCAAAAACTGATAGCCAAGTTCTGCACATATGAGGATGGCCTCAACTGGGATCTTGGGTTCATGTCACACTATCTTAATCCCGATGACTTGCCTGGGTTTGCAGAATCTCACTAACTGTCCTGGCTGGAAACAATACGCATCTCTAACCTGCACTTAACCCTCACACTCACATTGTCTGTACCTTTAAGACTTGATTACCCGTAAAGACTTGCATTCCTACCATTATCTTGTAAATTGAGTTTGTGTCTATATATGCCTGTTTGTGAACACAACCCTTCATTCACCTGAAGAAGGAGCAACACTCCGAAAGCTTGTGCTACCAAATAAACCTGTTGGACTTTAACCTGGTGTTGTGAGATTTCTTATATTGGACAATGACAAAGGTTATCTAGGATCACAATAAGATCTTGATCAATTGGGCCAGTGGGCTGATATGTGGCAGATGGAGTTTAATGTAGATAAATGTGAGGTGATGCATTTCGATGCATCAAATTGCAGCAGGACTTTCTCAGTTAATGGTAGGGCATCAGGGAGAGTTATAAACAAAGACTCTAGGAGTACAGTTTAAAAGTCTTTGAAAGAGGAGTTACAGGTGGACAGGGTGGTGAAGAACCCATGCTTGGTTTCATTGATTGCAACATTCAATACAAGAGTTCGGACATCTTATTGAAGTTGTACAAGATATTAGTAAGGCCACACTTGGAATACTGTGTACAGTTCTGTCACCCTATTATTGGAAGGGTATTATTAAATTACTTATTAAAGGGGGCAGAAAAGATTTACTAGGATACTAGTCTTGTTAGTTTGAATTATAAGGAGAGACTCGATCTTTTTTCCCAGGCATGTAGGAGGCTTAGGGGTAATCTTGTAGAGATCCATAAAATAATGAGGGGCATATATAAGATACATAGTCAACATCTTTTCTCAAAGATAGGGGAGTTTAAAAATAAAGGGCATAAGTTTCAGATGAAGAGGGAGAGACACAAAATGGTCCAGAGGGGCAATTTTTTCACTCAGAAGGCAGTTGTATCTGGAACGAGTTGCCAGAAGCAGTAGTGGAGGCGGGTACAATTTTATCTTTTAAAAAGCATTTAGACAGTTACATGGATAAAATGAGTAGAGAAGGCTATGGAAATTGCGACTAGCTTACTAGTAAAAACTGACCAAAAGGACAATTTGGGCCAAGGGCCTGTTTCCATGCTGTAAACCTCTATGACTTTATGAAACAAGCCAATGAGTCACTACCCAGTGGAAAGACAACCAATTAGAAATGTAAAAGGATCTCCTTACTATTTTGTATGTGGCATAGCCCTTTAATAGAATGGATCAGGTGGGTAGTTCTTGGGAACTATCCCCAGTAGTCTCCAATTTAATACACACCCAAATAGGAGTCTAGCGTGATGAGTGTCCCTTTAAGAAAATTTTTTTGTGAAAAGGCATGACTTCTACAACTTACAGCCTTAGATCATCATAGATCAGAGAAACCCTACAATGCAGAAAGAGACCAGTTGGCTCCGACCAAAGCCCAACCAGGCCCTACCTCCATATCCCTTCATATGCTAATCCCTCTAACCTACACATCTCAGGACACTAAGGAGCAATTTTAGTACGGTCAATCAATCTAACCTGTACATCTCTGGACTGTGGGAGGAAACCGGAGCATCCAGAGAAAACACACATAGACACGAGGAGAATATGCAAACACCACACAGATAGCGATCTAAACCAGAATTGAACCTAGGTCATTGGAGTTGTGAAGCAGCAGTGCTAATTACTGTGCTACTGTGTCGCCCAGTGATGTTATTGCTGCTTCCTTGGCTACCAGATACTCTTTTATTGCTACTTCAATAAGGATGTGTATTTTTACTTTGAGTTATTTTTCTGCATTGTTAGGAGAGGGAAAGAAGACTGATTGGCAGCTCAGTTGACAAGAAGGTTTCTTTTCATGCGCAATCCTGAGCTATAGGTTTGAGTTTTAGTTTAGAAATGGACATCTTGTCTCTCTCTTTGGTTTAGGAATATTCTGCTGTTTAGCCGAAAGCCTTCCTGGAGTAGATGGGCTGTTGTTGTTGGTGAGCTGAACCAAGAGTCTCTCTGATGTTTTGGAAAGCTGTCTTGATTTCAAAGCATTCTAAGTCTCAAGAGCATTGGACTACAGAATTCAACTAACAACCTCAATCCCTATATCAAGTGATCATTCATCTGTGCCATGTTAATCCTATGGAAAGGTTTTATTTTGTTGTCTATGGGTTTTGATTTTAATTGGAACACATTTAAGATTAAGGGTTATACATTATAATGATTGCTTTATCTCTTGTTTGTAATTGATAGAAGTTTTTGTTAGTTTTCTTAATATACATGTTAACTATATTCTTAAATAAATTTTGTTTGGTAAAAGCTTGAGTGGGCCACTTGAATCATGCCTGAAGTGAATATCTCATGCTTATCCTAGCCAAATTCAAATGCAAAATTTATGATTCAGGCTGGCTTCATAAAACACTTTGAAGTTTCTGTCCTAAACCATAACACTAGGCAGGGATGTCATTTGTCAAAAGGGTACCATGCAAACAGGAAGTCTGTCTTGCTACAAGGTCCACCGTTCTCTGAATCTCTCTCTTTTTTATTGAATGCTGAAAAAATGAATGAAATAAATATACAGATGCTGCTGGATAAAGTGCTTTGACAAAGAGTCATCTGGATTCGAAACATCAGTTCTTTTTTTTCTCTTACAGATGCTGCCAGACTTGCTGAGATTTTCCAGCGTTTTCTTTTTTGGAAACAGATGTTGCTACCTTCAACAGCAGAATCTGTTGTTACATTCAGCCATAGCTCTGTTAGTAAACTTCTTCATCTCTCTTGCGCAGCCTTATCATAGCTACTGGAAAATGTTCCATCTGATGCCTGAGAAATGCAGCAGGCAAAAGAAAATTGTAGACAATTAAGTTGTTAACAAGGTCAACAGTTTGTTGTTGGCCTTGTGAACAACTTAATTATCTACAATTTTAAGTCATTTCAAAATGGCGGTTGCTGGACTAATGCAATTTTGGATACTGACATTATGATGTTGTATTATCAAGCTAACATCACTGGGGATCACCCAACACAATCTTCTGCCATAATATCCAGCCTTGTGGCAGAACAATGTCAAAGAAACTCATTTAAGGTGAGGTCAAGAAAATTAATTTTGCACAGTTTTAAAATAATAGAACACACAGATTTGTTCAGGATGAAGCTACATGTTAAACCAAAAGTAAAATGTCATAAATAGAAATAGTAAGAAGTCTCACACCAGGTTAACGTCTAAAAGGTTTATTTGGAATCACAAGCTTTCAAAGTACTGCTGCTTCATCAGGTAAGTCCTGATGAAAAAGCAGTGGTCCGAATGCTCATAATTCCAAATAAACCTGTTAGACTTTAACATGGCATTGTGAGACTTCTTACTATGCCCATACCAACATCTCCACATTAAAAACATAAATAACCTTCAATGTTACACATGAAAAGCCACTGTGAAGATATTAGGTCATTTCAGATTTTCTATCATGATTTAAAATTGCCTCAATTAAATATAATTGCCATACCAACAATTATAGCATTGTTAAGTTTTAGCTTAATCTCACTCAGGTAAAATACAGTGCACAATCTTACAGGAAACAGATGTGAATTTAGTTCAATTGAAATTCAGATCTGTTGAGGTGTAAAACAGATGATTAATCAATCCATGCCCATCTATTTTCCACCTTGCTGTTGAAGTCAGAATTCACCCTACTGTTTAGAATATATTTTTACTTCATCCCTGAGCTCTAGATTGGTGGGATTGATGGGATTTTTTTCAGCTGGCCATTGGGTTTGTGTAGAATCAACCACAAATGGGCATAGGCTTACAATACAAAGTTGGCCACAGCTCAACACAAATTGCACCTGGCTCTGTGGGAAACAAGAAAATATGCTGGAGATTTTCAGCTGTTGTTTGCCTGTTTCTCAACAAAAAAATGGTTGAATGGCAAATCTCTTGAACTCACACTGTTTCATGGTCTCTCTCTCTCTCTAAACTCACACTGCTGTATGGTCGCTCTCTCACTCTCTCTCTGAAATCCTGCTGCTTTATGTTCTGTCTGTGAAATCCAGCCATTTTATGGGATCTCACTCTCTGAACTTCTGCATATTTATGGGCTCTTTCTCTCTCTCTGAAATTCCACTGTTCTATTCGCTGTCCCTCTCTCCAAACTCCTCCTGTTATAATGAGAGACTTCAGTGATGTGAATAGGTTAGAGAATCTGGGATTGCTTTCCTTCAAAAAGAGAGGGGTGAGAGGAGATGTTATGGAGGCATTCAAAATCATGAGGAGTCCAGACAGGACAGATAAGGAAATGTTGTTCCCATTGAGAACCATGGCAAACAGAAAAACTATATGGGCAAAATAACCAAAGGCTAAAATGGATAAAAATGGGCAGAATTTTTCCCAAATAATTTTGTCATATCTGTGAAAAATGGGAATCCTCAGTGCCAGTTCTTTTGGTGATCTCTACAGTGCAATCTTCTGGCACTCTTGTTAGTTACTTTGACAGCTGGGAGCTTTGGGCAGGGCTGGGGCAGAGAGAGAGGTGCAAAGCCAGTGAAATCTGCTTCAGAATGCTCGGGTGCCATTCCATAAGACATCTGATTTGCCGGTGAACCACAGGTCCTCTCCCATGGGCGACACACCCCCACCCCAGTTTCCTGTTTGGTGCTAATATCACCTCCTACACTAACATAGGTCAATGACATCGGTGTATTTGGGCCCACCTGATGGGTCCCTGAGCTGACCCCAACATGCCAAACCCCCCATCATAACCATTTCTGCAACCCCACTGCTTGATTCCACTTGCACAAAGCCCCCCTCCCCTGCCCGACCCCATCTGCATGACAACCCCTTTCGCAACTCCCCCCTACATAACCTCCCCTTGCATAGGTCTCCCCTCATAGTGCACAGTCTTTTGTCACAATCTCATTCTCTCAATCAGGCCCCATCCTTTGTCACCGCTCTGGGACAATGCCCAACCTGACACTGCCAAGGTGAAAGTGCCAGGTGGGCACTGCCTGATGGCCAGCAATGCCTCAAGTCACCCAAGCTTCAATGGCATCCGATTCCCCCGGTGTGGCCATAGTGCCTGGTCTCCACTGGTAGAAACTCTCACCTGCATGACATCTCATTGGCAAGTCATCCAGGAAGGTAGAAAGCAGCGTGCTGAACTCCGGAATGATATGGAATTCCAGGCAATCTGATGGTAATGAACTTTGCACCTTTTTTTGAGCATGAAGCTGTACTCATCAGTAAAACAGGGCTGGATATGAATTGGATTTTGGCCTCTCATGCTAATTTCCTACTTCATTGCATTGATCAACGAGTGTGGTGAGTTGGTAAAATCACACCCAGAATTTTTGGACAATGAATGTTTGGGATCTGAAATGCACTGCCACAGAGTGTGGTGGAGACAGATTCAATCATGGCTTTCAAAAGGGAATTAAATTCAGCTCCTAAAAAGAAAATATATATATAGAGCTAAGAGGAAAGGGAACGAGGGTGGAACTAATCGAATTGTTCTTGCAATGTGTTAAAACTGATCTGATGGACCAAATCGCCTCCATCTGCTGTGTAACCATTCCATAACACAATGAATAATTTCATTGGAAAATCTCACTTGCAACACTTTATTAAAACCCTCATGAAGTACATGCTGAAAGGAAAAACTATCAACATCTGTACACTGCAGTAGTAGCTCAGGCACACTGAACTCGCTGCCACACAATTTTAGACAACTCTCAAGCAAGTTCCGAGCACTAACATTGTGTTCAAAAGGAGCAGCTAGGTCTCAGATCAGTGCAGCAATCTGTCCTTCTTCCAGATAGAGATGCCTGGCGTTATCACACTACAGTTTGTACAGGCAGCATGTACCCAAAAGTAACACCTCTATGCCAAAAATACAAGCCTTACGGGACCAAATTCTGCTGCCAAAATCTTTCCCTTATGTAAATTAGCTGCTGCCAGTTTACCCTCACAGTAATTTTGAATACTCACCCCACAATATTTTACTTTAGCCAATATTTTACAATGCTCCAGCAGGCACACTCCTGATCCAGAATCACATTAAATTGTGCAAAAGATTGTCGGACACATATCCTTCAGAACCTGAGGGAAATCTTAGATGCACTAGTTTACATCTTCCCTTTTTACTTTGCCTGACCTCTTCCCATCTTCCTGGGCAGCATCTAGCCTTTTCCCTGTGCCCAGTCTCCCCCCAGCCTCTCCCAGCCCCAGCCTCTCCCCAGCCCCCAGCCTCTCCCAGCAACCCCCAGCCTCTCCCCATCTCCCAGCCTCTCCCCAGCTCCAGCCTCTCCCCAGCCCCCAGCTCTCCCTAGCAACCCCAGCCCCAGCCTCTCCCAGCCCCCAGCCTCTCCCCAGCCCCCAGCTCTCCCCAGCCCCCAGCCTCTCCCCAGCCCCCAGCCTCTCCCAGCCCCAGCCTCCCCCAGCCCCCAGCCTCCCCCCAGCCCCCAGCCTCCCCCCAGCCTCCCCCAAGCTCCAGCCTCCCCCAGCTCCCAGCCTCTCCCCATCACCTCCCAGCCTCTCCCCATCACCTCCCAGCCTCTCCCCATCACCTCCCAGCCTCTCCCCATCACCTCCCAGCCTCTCCCCAGCCCCCAGCCTCTCCCCATCACCTCCCAGCCTCTGCCCAGCCCCCAGCCTCTCTCCACCGTGCGTTTCATTTTGTTGGCTGTTAATTGGACAATCAGTGTGAAATTGCACTCTGGGGCAGGGTGTGGCTGGAAATGTGTTCCAGCTGCTTGCAGGCCTGCTGTGTGTATGAGTGGAACTTTCTCAAAAAAACTCTTATGGGTGAGAAGACAAAATGCATTTGCAGTGGAAAGATTGTAGCAGGAAATGGTCCCCAACGAGAGTGCAGGGCATCCTGGTGATGCAGCCGGCCATGATGGAGACACAGCGGGTAATGGGCAAGAATGTTGCTGGCATTCCCCAATTTCACTGTGCCATTGTCCCACATCCTTATACTCCAAGCCTCACTATAAATGGGCCCAGCTACCCTTGTGTAGTTGGAGAACAAAAGGACTCAGACTTGTGTGGCACCAGGACAGCATCACAGTGTGCTGCATAGCAAGCCATCATCATCTTCCTGCACAGTCAACGCAGACCCATCACATTAGTGTGATGCCAACCGGAACCAATAGGGGGATGGATGAGAGTTGGGGGAATGAGCTGGATGAAGGGGTGGCCACAACTCCTGGGGTATGGTGGGCGAGTGGGGGTAGCAGCTGTCGGACTGCACGACAGTTAGAGGGCCTTTCCACAGTGAGGGCCTCCCTTGCTGCCCTGTCCCACCAGTCCCTCACATGTGCTGCCTATCCTCTATCCTCTGACCTCCCTCAACCTCTTCTCCACTTCCTCCTGGTGCTGCTCCTCATCCTCCTTCTCCTGCTTCGAGATGTCTCCCCCATGTTGCTGTGCAAGGTTGTGGGGTGCGCAGCAGACCACGACGATGTGGAGGACCCTCAGGGGGCAGTATTGGAGGGCCCAGCCAAAGCAGTCGAAGCAGTGGAACCTCATCTTCAGAAGTCCAATGCACCACTTGACGATAAACCTGATGGCAGCGTCGTAATGGATCTCTGACCTAAGCACTGGAGCATCAGCCAAGTTCTCAGTTGGTATCTCTTGTCCTCCACGAGCCGTCCCCACAGCCTGGGCTGGTTCTCAAACAGCCTGGTGATGTCCGAACTCTGGAGAATGTGATTGCTTACCATGCTCCCTGGGCACACACACACGTGCATGATGTTCATCCTGTGGTCAGAAATAATCTACAGGTTCAGCGAGTGGAATCCCTTTCTATTGAAGAAACGCAATCCCTGATCATACAGGGACCACAGGGCCATTTATCAACCATCTACAGCCCCCAGCTTATGGGGCATTCCGGTAATGAAGACAGAGTTTGCAGCTTGGTCCTGGTCCACGTCATACTGGATGTAATTCCAACCCGGCCAAACATAGCATTTGTGACCTGACAGATGCACTTGTGAATTGACGCTGCGAGATGCTGTCCATGATCCCAGTGGATGCCTGGAAGGACCTAGAGGCTTAGAAGTTGAGGGTCGCTATCACCTTCACTTCCACCAGAAGTGATTCTCCTCCTATCCCTCGAGGTGCCACACCCTGATCCCGAACAGTTCCTGCCCTCCTGCCCTACGGTTGAATGATTACACCTTATTGTATCCAATAGATAAAAGATCGGGGATTTCCTCCCACATCCCAAAGATGTGCTCTCAGGCTAACTGGCAAAACAAATTCTCCCTAAATTGTCTCAAATTTGGTTTTTAATTCATAGATCTATAAACATGGACAAGGATCATGGGTAGAGGTAGAAACATCGGGGTGGCAGCGCGGGCTTGTTGGGCCGAAGGGCCTGTTTCCTGTGCTGTTTTGTTCTTTGCTCTTTGTTTATTCAGACATTTGTATTTCACGGAATTGCCCGTGATTCTAGCCACATTTTTTTCACCATCATTCAGCATGTGCTTCACCAGAGTTTAATGAAGTGGATAGAAGTGAGATATTCCACTGAAATTGTTCGAGGCAGAGAACTTTGGTATGTAATTACTATTTCATTAATAAAATATTGAATGAATACAAAAATAAACTGGAGTAGGAAGAGGTTTGCTGTGTTTCCTGATTTTAATTTTAACATCTACTTATTACATATAGTGTTGGAAGTAATCAACACAGACCACATTATCTTAGATTATTAAAATTGCATCTGACTGTAATTCAGCTCCTATGTAATGGCTGTTTTATCTAATACAATTTAAAACCAGTTGATATTCAACAATATTTTATGCAATTGACTTACATTTGGCTCATAAAGCTTGGAAGTGTAATATCGATTTAACCAACAATGGAATAAGATTTTATTGGATATAGAAAGGCCACTTAGTGAAGTAACTTTGCATCCACATATAATTACACATAATCTCACAGTCTGTAGCACAAAAACAAGCCATTTAGTCAAAATCATATAATCCGACAGTACAGAGGGGGCCATTCAGCCCATTGAGTCTGCACCGACCACAACCCGACCCAGGCCCTATCCCCATAACTCATGCATATACTTTAGCTAATCCCCCTAACACTAAGGGACAATTTAGCATGGTCAATCCACCCTAACCCACACATCTTTGGACTATGGGAGGAAATTGAAGCACCTGGAGGAAACCCACGCAGACACAGGGAGAACGTGCAAACTCCGCAAAGCCAGGAATCAAATCAGGTCCCTGTGAGGCAGCAATGCTAACCATTGTGCCACCGTGTCATCCATGGAAATAGTCCATGCCAGAGTATATGCTCCACGACAGTCTCCTTTCACCCCTCACCAACTAACCCTATCAACATATATTTCCATTAAACTCTCTCTAATCTACTTATCCCTTTCTCCTTAAACAAATCTATACTAGACGCCATCGCAGCTTCTGAAGGAAATGAGTTCGATAGTCTGTGTAAAGTAGTTTCTCTCTTCCCTATTTGATTTACTGATGAATATCATGTTTATGGCCATTTGCTTGGGACTCCTTCCAGCAAGTAAACACTCTCTGCGCACGCTAGAAATCTAAAACAAACCCAAAAATTGCTGGAAATACTCAGCATCTGCAAAGAGAGAACAGAGTTAATGGGCTGAATTTGACAGGTCACCTACGTTTGGAAAGACAGGGTAGATCCACAAATGAGGGCACCATGGCATTGGTGGAATACTTGCCCCTCCTTCTTTACAATTGTATCGGGAGGCAATGAGTGGGTCACACATTCATGATCCAATTGATATCCAATTCAGGGCCTCATTGCACTACTGCTGGTTTAACAGGAGAGGTCTGCATGTAATGTTGGCCTAGCAGCTTTAACCTGTGGGTTGCTATTCAGTAGAAATGGAAAATCTCCTTTCTAGAGCCTCCTATGGCAATTGAAGGCCCTCTTTCCCACAGTTTCACCCCTTCACATCCAATCTTCCTTCCTGCCTCACAACTTCCTTGGTGAGATCTTTCATCCTGGCTCCAGTGAAATATTGTATTTTCCAGAAGGAGAAAATAGTTCAGACCGGTATTCTTATTCCCCTTTTTACTGGTGTTCCATTTTAAAGTATATAAGAATAGAACATAGAAAAACTACATCACAAGCAGGCCCTTTGGCCCACAAGTTGTGCTAAACATATCTCTACTTACTAGGCTTACCTATAACCCTCTATCTTACTAAGTCCCATGTACTTATCCAAGAGTCTCTTAAAAGACTCTATCGAATCTGCCTCCACCGCCACTGCCGGCAGCCAATTCCACACACCACCAGTCAGACAGTATTTTCAATTTTCCTGTTTTACTGCCCTTTCCCTTGAGGTACTTGAATATCTGGTTTAATGCTGAATGCCACCTCCTTGGTTTACCTGCAGCACCAATAGTGGCCAATGCTGCTGATTGATGCTGCAGAGCTGCGGCCTCAAGTTTCCTCCTGGAAATAGATAGAATTTGTGCCGCGTATTAATTAAAGGGTCGTCAGCCAAAACATTAAAGTTGGGCAAGCTGTCTAAGCATAGGCAAGTTTGTCATGCAACATTTATGCTGTAGAGCAGGGAACTCATTATCCATACAAAATGCAACCCAACATTTCAGGTTACCAAACTTTTTCAGAACTCTGATGAAAAGTCATCGAGCCGAAATGTAAATCTTTAGGAAACACTTTTTAGGCCCCAACTGGAGTAGTTTGTCCCAATTCCAAGCGTCACACTTAGGCAGGATGCCAAGATCTTTGCTCAGCTTTGACAAAGAGTCATCTGGACTCGAAACATCAACTCTTTTTTCTCCTTACAGATGCTGCCAGACCTGTGTGATTTTCCAGTACTTTCTCTTTTGGTGCTGAGACCTTTGAAGGAAGTGCATGGAAATTTGCTGAATAAAGGACTTTTTTTGTTCTCATTACAGTACAGATGGTTAAACTGAGATTTACTGAAGATGTTCAAGATCATGACTAATTTTGACAGTCTGTCTGTCTTTGATCTATTCTTGTTCTAAATGCTGGTCTATATGATTCTCCACTGATTTCTATTCTCTGCTGTCCACATTGCCTGTGCAATAGAGAGGTCAGTTCACATCCTGATATTATCCACCCATGCCACCTTGAATCTTCCATCTGCAGGTTTCCCTGGTGTTTTGTCTTATCTCTTTTTGAAATTCACCCCTCTTGTTTGCAATGCATGCCAAAATATGTGGGCTTCCTTGATGTCACTGCCTCAAACAAGTTCCACTTTAACACAGTGGCATTGTGGTTAGCACTGCTGCCTCACCTTGCCAGGGATCTGGGTTCAATTCTGGCCTTGGGTGACTGTCTGTGTGAAGTTTGCATATTCCCCACGTCTGCATAGGTTTCCTCCAAGTGCTTGACTTTTCACCTACAGTCCAAAGATGTGCAGATTGGTGGATTGGTCATGCTGAATTGTCCCTTAGTGTTCAATGGTGTGGAGGTTAAGTGGATCGGCCAAGTTAGATGTATAGGGTTATGTCTATGGGGCAGAGGCTAGCCTGTGTGAGATTCATAGGGTGGTTAATACTGAATAAGATGGTTTAGGTTACAGGAATCTATAGATGAGTTGATCAAATGTCAGAGCAATGGGCATTTGGTTTTTAATCCTGACAAGTGCAAGGTGATAGACTTTAGAAGAGGAAACATGACAAGAAAGGGTTTATTGAATGACAGGACACTGGGATGGTCAGAGGAACAGACGGATCATGGGGTAATTATTCACAGATCCTGAAGTTGGCAGAGCACATGAATAGAATATTTAAGAAGGCATAGAGGACAGTTAAAGTCATACAGTCATCAAGCCATACAGTGCAGAAAAGGCACTTCAGACCATCAGGTCTGCAGCCAAACTTTGCCTTGTTTTTATCAGTTATGGTATAGATATAAGAGCAAGGAGGTCGTGTTGGAGTTATACAGATCCTTGATTTGGTCACAGTTGGAGGACTGTGTTATATAATCCTGGTCACTTCACCGTAGGAAGAATGTGATAGCCATACAATGTTCACCAGGATGTTGTCTGGGATGGAGCATTTGAGTTATAAGGAGAGATTAGATAGGCTAGGATTATTTTCTTTAAAGCAGAAAAGGATGAAGGGGACATGACTAAGGTTTATCAGATTCTGAGATGTATGAGCAGGATGAGTAGAGAAAATTGTTCTCCTTGGTTGAGGGGTCAATCACAAGGGGACATATTTTTAGGTAAGGGGCAGAAGATTCAGAAGAGATTTGAGAAAACAAATTTTCACTCAGAGACTGGTAGGAATTTGGAACGCACTGCCTGGGAGGGTTGGAAGTGGAGGCTGGAAACGTTACATTTAAAAAATATTTGGATCAACATTGAGTAACACTCGAGAATATGGAGCAAGTGCTGGAAAATGGGGCTAGCATATCTTTATTGGTAATTATTGTCAGTGCAGACTGATAGGCTGAAAGGCATTTTATGCACTGTATGAATCCATGGGCCCGATTTTCCCATCGCAATGCACTAATTTTCTGATCAGGTGATGTGCATGCCAGCCATTTTGCGGAATTTGCGCATGCGCTCCTGATACATGTGCATCTCCCACTGCCAGAGAGCATGCGCAGTCAAGACCACACTGGAAACTGATAGGAAGACTAGTAAGTGATTTTTAATCTATTTTTCATGTAATTTAAATGTCATTATCAGGCCTGGGACTGAATTCTCCAGGCCTGATAGCATCTCCCACCCCGCCAGGAGTATTTCACTCCAGCGGGATTTAGAGGAGCTCCCCATATTCGGGGACCTTGTGGGAGACCCTGCAGGAATGAAGGGAGGTGGCAGGGTATAGTGTCCAAGGGGCACCTTGGCACTGGTCATCGGACATTGGACAGTGCCAAGGGCACAGGGCTTATTGAGTGCAGGGCTAGGCAGTGAGAGTGGAGGGTCCCGCTATAACTTTGCATCGGTCAAGGCTGGAGGAAGGTCAGTGACCTGAGAGGTCTGGGGAGGAAAGGGTGGCTGGCTGCCATGGGGGAATCTGCTTGTCGGAGTGGGAGGATCTGCCTGTCAGAAAGGAGGGCCAGCCTGTTGGAGGGGGGCACCTGCCTGTCAGAGGGGAATCTGTGCAACAGAGTGGGGTCTGTCTGACAGAGGGGGTCTGCCTGCCAGAGTGGAAGGGGGTCTGCCTGCCAGGAGAGGGGTGGGGTCTACCGAAAGCAGGGCTGGAACATCACTGCTGAAGGGAGGGATCTGGAGATCAGGGCACTGCAGAACCAAGGTGGCGGGGGGGTGGGGAATGGTCATGGTGGGGGTGGGGGAGAAATGGAGGGGCACTAGTGCGGGCCTGCGATTGAGCTGACCAGCAAATGGGAGGCTGACAGATCGAGGCCACTGCACATGCACAGAGGCCCAAAACTGTCAGACTCTGATGTGAATCGGCCTCAGCCCCTGAGCTTTTAATAATATTCACGACTATGACCTTTGCATTGCACAGAATGTGGGAGATTCGAATTGGAACTTGCACTGAAAAAACAATCATCAATTACAGCAGTTTTCCTGACAATTCAGCATGTAGAATTTTTTTGGGAGAATTAGGCCCTGTGACTCTTCCAGAGAACCAATGCAGACCCGATGGCTGAATGGCTTATTTCTGCACTTTTGGGATTCTATGGTTTTATTGTTCCACCTGCTTTCTCAAGCACCTATTCATTTATTTATTTGACCATCCATAATGCACATATATATCCATCTGAGTCTCTCATATCCATACATTTCAGTGGCACATAAAGGCTTTCAGGAGAGATACATTCATTGTAATTGAGACACTACAGCTGTTCCATACTCTTTTAAATGAGTTCACAATAGCATAGATCATAGAATCTTACAGTGCAGAAAGAGGCCCTTCAGCCCATCAAGTCTGCACTAAACACAATCCCACCCAAGCTCTACCCTCATATCCCTACATATTATACCCACTAATCTCTCTAACCTATGCGTCCCTGGACACTAAGGGGCAATTTCTTAGCATGGCCAATCAACCTAATCCACACTTCTTTGGACTGTGGGAGGAAACCGAAGTACCCAGAGGAAACCCATGCAGACATGAAGAGGACATGCAAATTCACACAGACAGTGAACCGAGCCAGGAATCGAACCCAGGACCCTGGAGTTGTGAAGCAGCAGTGCTAACCACTGTGCTACCGTGGCGCTTATTAAATCTACCCCAAATTTCTTTGGTAGATTCTGCATCTTCCAAGACAGTTGTCGCTGTTGAAGCTGAACTCCATTAATTAGAATCCAGCAGATCCTTGCACCCAACCCCATCTCCTTTGCCTTTGTTAACATTAATCAGGAGATTGTATTTCTAGTTAACTTGACCAGTGTAGCTGGTGCAGGCTTGGAGGCTGAAATATTCTTTATTCTTTGATCTTGAAGATCCACCAACTCCAGTCGCTCCCACACTGAGTTAACAAGCAGAATAGTCAATTAGGAGAAAAGTTGGTAACCAAAGGACAGAGATTTAAGGTAATTGGCAAAATAATCAAAGGCAAAACAAACAGAACTGGTGTAAATTATTATAGAACATAGAACATAGAACATTACAGCACAGAACAGGCCCTTCGGCCTTCGATGTTGCGCCGACCAATTAGGAAAAAGCAATGACCCTCTAACCTAAACCATTCCCTTTTCGTCCATAAACTTATCTACTAACCTCTTAAAGGCCACCAAACTTGGCGCATCTACAACTGCTGCAGGCAGGGCATTCCACTCCCTAACCACCCTCTGGGTAAAGAACCTACCTCTGATATCCGTCCTATAACTATCACCCCTTAATTTAAAGCTGTGTCCCCTCGTGCTAGCTTTCTCCATCTAGGAAAAAGGCTATCACTGTCCACCCTATCTAAACCTCTAATCATCTTATATGCTTCAATAAGATCCCCTCTTAGCCGCCTCCTTTCTAACGAAAACAACCTCAAATCCCTCAGCCTATCCTCATAAGACCTGCCCTCCATACCAGGCAACATCCTGGTAAACCTCCTCTGTACCCTCTCCAATGCCTCCACATCTTCTTATAATGTGGGGACCAGAACTGTACACAATACTCCAAGTGCGGCCGCACTAGAGTTTTGTACAGTTGCAACATGATGTTGTGGCTCCGAAATTCAATCCCCCTACCAATAAAAGCTAAGACTCCATATGCCTTCTTAACAACCTTATCGACTTGATTGCCAACTTTTAGGGATCTATGCACATATACACCAAGATCCCTCTGTTCATCAACACTATTAAGAGTTCTACCATTAGCCCTAAACTCTACACATTTGTTATTCCTGCCAAAGTGAATTACCTCACACTTTTCAGCATTAAACTCCATTTGCCACCTCTCGGCCCAGCTCTGCAACTTGTCCAAGTCTCTCTGCAAACTATAACACCCCTCTTCACTATCTACTATTATGATCTGGAATTCACTGACTAGAAGGGTTTGGGAAGCATATTCAATAAAATCTTTCAAAAATATTTGCAGGGATTTGGGGATAGATCAGAAAATTGAAAGTAACCATAGAAACTCTACAGTAAAGAAGAGGCCATTTGGCACATCATGTCTGCACCGACAATAATCCCACCCATGCCCTATCCCCATAATCCCACTTATTTATCCCACTAATCCCTCTAACCTACTCATCCCGGGACACTTAGGGGAAATTTAGTATGAACAATCTATCTAACCCGCACATCATTGGACTATAGGAGGAAACTAGAGCACCCAGAGGAAACTCACAAGGCGAATGTGCAAACTCCACACAGACAGTGATTGAAGCCGGGAATCGAACCTGGGCCCTTGGAGCTGTGAGGCTCTATAGTCCTCTATAGTATCTCTATAGTAGCCTAAGTGTGACCATGAATTATAGCAGCAATGTTAATCTCAATATTATCATGCCTATCAATAATACAAAACGCAGAATATGAAAGATTATATAATGTTATGGGATTTTACGGCTTTGCTCGAGTGAGACCAGAAAATCCCATCCGAGGTCAAAGAACATTTCCGCTGCACTCCCCTCACCTGTTCCAATTCCATGATGGATGGGGCAGTAAAATTCCGGCCAATGCATCTAGCAATCTGTGCATTACCAAGAATAATGGCATAATGGAAAGATTGTAGCGTTGTTCTCTCAGGCTGATCAGGAGGTTGATAGTTTGGAAACATTGATCAATTGCTGTTGACTCCAAAGCAGTAGAAATGACTCCAATACACTAGAAAACAGTGAAAACACAGGTTTGGAACAAACCCTTTAAGCAAAAGTTTTCATCTCGCAAGAGTGAGATCTTAGAATTTAAAGCACTTCTTCACTGTCACTCAGCCCCTTGAAATCCCAATGTTCTCTCAGTTTGTTTTCCCTGGGGAGCTCCAGAACTCCACAGAACAAATTAAGACCAAAACTCAGGGTTAAAGTTGCATCTGCCCAGGTTATGATTGCCTATCCATTGATATTAACGAGAGTTCCGGAACATAGCATCACTTCAGACTGACTACAACTGCCTTTAATTGCACATGATATTTCTTTTCTTTATGTATTACTTGGTGATCAAGTTTTGTTAATGTCTCTCCCTTTAAATCTATTTATTTGCATAATCCATACATAAATTAAGGGACAGAAGAGTCATTAAAATGCAAACTGCTGCAGGTCTCTCACACCTATCACCATTTTGAATGAATCAGAAACAATGCAGCTGCCACACATTGCATGTGCCTATCAATATTAATACTTTGAAACAACAACAATGACATGCTTCATTAATTGGATCTGTTTGGACAAACAGTTAAAGTTTATTCTTTTGTGAAATAAACATTTGGACCACAAAATCTTTTCGAACCAGGCCCAGCCATTACTCCCTAGAATTACATCGCAAGAGTACCCTCCTGTGCAGACCCAGACTCATGTTTTCAGGGTCAGCAGCAGGGCACCTATTTTACATATGCCAGGTGGATAACCTTCATCCTGCCCAGGTCTGCTGGGCCATCCAGTGCCTGCTCATATGTGTGGTTAATTCCAAACTATTGAACATAGAACATAGAACACTACAGCACAAACAGGCCCTTCAGCCTACAAGTTGCGCTGATCATATCCCTACCTATCAGGCCTATCTATAACTCTCAATCCCATTAAATCCCATGTACTCATCCAGAAGTCTCTTAAAAGACCGCAACAAGTTCGCCTCCACTACCACTGAAGGCAGCCGATTCCATTCACTCACCACCCTCTGAGTGAAAAACTTACTTCTAACATCTCCCCAGTACTTGCTCCCCAGCATCTTAAACCTGTGTCCTCTCATAGTGACCATTTCAGCCCTGGGAAATAACCTCTGAGAATCCACCCTGTCTATACCTCTCAACATTTTATTAACTTCTATAAACATAGAACATATTGGATGACATTTAATAAATGAGTCTAAAATTTGAGAAATATCTATCATTAGCACATAGTGTAGTATTTTACCATTATTTGTCTAAGTGCCGGGCAGCCTTGAAACTGGCAGATTTTCAGATCTGTTTTTTCAAGTGTGTTTTTAGGCATTCCCTTCTCCCGCTCCCCGCCCACCACCCCCTCCCCCCAGCCTCTCTGCCCATCCCATACCCACTATGGCTGCAAAATTTTGAGCGAATCCAATTCTCACAGCCATTTGCCCGGGTGTGAGTGCAGGCATACAGGAGATGGAGGGAGTGGAGACTCCGGAAGTTCCACACACGAATGTCATTTGAACAAATGTCGGACACCGTGTGGTGCCAATAGCTCCGGCTCTGAAAGGAGATGCTGCAACATCCTGCAGCATCCAAGTCCTGCCATTTGTTGCAGGACTTGGCATCTCAGAGCAGTTGGAAAATTAATCCCAAGTGGGTGGTGCAAAACTGTTGATAATAATAATGTGTTAACGCAAAAATGTATGAACAGAAAGTGCTACTGTGCTTAAAAATCTAACTAGTGCAGCCCATCATCCATTCCGTCTTAGTGCGACTACAACTTCCTTACCTAACATAGCCTATCACCACATATTGGTATATTCTCAGAATATACGTCAGAGAGAGCCAACTATCTTCCACGTCACATGGCCTATGATGCATTTGATGGGCATCTTCTGGAGAGGCTGGAACTTGAGGTGTTTGGGCTTCCAGGCGTCTGGGAAATATCCATGACATCTTCATCCCACTGCTCCTGAGATGCACAAGTTTCAGGAAGAAGGAAATCAGAAGCCACAGCTACAGTCTCCTGGCTGGAAGGCCCTGGAATGATCTTAAGACCTTCCTCCTCCCTTGGAGTTCCTGTAGGCCCCTGGGTGGCTCCATGGGACGGCGGTGCTTCTGCAGCGAACTCCAGAAGCTCTGGTGTCACCTGACTCTGCCAGTCCTAGAGGACCACCTATTTCCTACCCATGGTGGTCAACCCTTCTGCGATGGCCACCTGAGTCAGGGGCCACCTGTCAATGGCCGCACCAAGTGCCCTCGGTAATTGGGCCAGGTTCTCAAGGGCTGCTACCGTAGCCCGCTGTGTCTCAGCATCGTCCTGCTGAGTCTCCTGCAAGCTCTCGAGCCTCTCAGCCAAGAACCTTGGGAAGTATGTTGAGACCCTCAACTGTAGCCTGCTGTGAGTCAGCCACGGCTCTTTGGAACTCCACTGTGATTTCACTATCACTTGGAGCAATCATTCACGGTGAGGATTCCCTGCCCCAGGTTTTCCATAATGGATGCCATCTTTGCAGTGTTAGTCTGTGAATCACGCAAGTCAGGCAACATCTGGTCCATGTAAAAGCTTTGGGATTCCTCCCAATAGCCTCACAGGCGGTCCAATCTGGCCATCTACCCCTCCTGCATTCCCTGGCTCTGTTGCTGCATCTCCAGCACTGAGTGAGAAGTGATCTTAGAGGCTTAGTATGTAGCCTGGAGTCAGCTGAGTCCTTGCCTCCACAGGCTGCCCTGTACCAGAGACCTCGAACTTCCCTCTGCCACCCAATGTACATTATGAGATGTGACGTGCTCACCAGAGAGTGACCCAGAAGCCTCACCAGTAACTGGACCCACTGAAGTGAGAGTATCTGGGATGGGCAGCTGTGAGATGGAAGATGTGGCACCAGAAAGCTGCTACCCACAGACTTCCCTTCACCCACATCCTCCAAGGCTCGTTTGATGTCTCAGGCTCAGGATGGGCAGGAGCAGCAATGGGGGGGGCTGCAATTCCAGCTGGCCCTGCTGCATTCGGATTGGTTCCTGCAATGCAGGATACAAGGTTAAGTGCAAGGGAGGGAAGGGAATCCAGGATGCCAGAAAGTTGCTTCGCATTTCTTCATTCAACATAGAACAAAACACAAAGAAAATAACATCACAACAACAGGCCCTTCAGCTCTCCAAGCCTGTACCAACCATGCTGCCCATCTGAATTAAAACTCCCTACCCTTTGAGGCACCGTGTCCCTCCATCCCCATTCTATTCATGTATTTGTCAAGATGCCCCTTGTAAGTCACTATTGTATCTGTTTCCATGACCTTCCCCAGCAGTGCCCTTCCAGGCACTAACCACCCTCTGCATTGAAAATATACCTCAATCATCTCCATTAAACCTTGCCCCTCAGACCTTAAACCTATGCCCCCTAGTAAATGACTCAAATTGAGTGAAGAATTGATGATGGAGGATTGACAAGTGCTCACTTTTTGACTCCAGACTGACCATGCTGTCTCTGATAGCTCAGATGTCCTCTCCCGACAACTCCAGCACCTGCTACTCAAAGGGCGTGAGAACTCAGGGTCAGGCTCACCACCCCCTGTCTTCACTCCCTTTCAAGTGTTAAGGGCATTCTTCTCCTGTGGGGACAGAAGCAGCCATGGAAGAAAAGATGGCCCGACTCCTGCAGAGTATCAGGTAGTGGTCCTCAGAGATGCCTGGGTCAGGAGCTGGAAGCATGCGAGGGATGGGAATGGATCTGGGGGTGATTTGGGGGAAGATGCTAGATGGGATTGAGCACTCACACTTGCTGCCCGGATGATATCATTGACTTTTTCCAGCACCGCTTCACTGTTCTGAGGACTAGTGCTGTGGCACTAACCGAGACAGCCACTGCCTCCCAGTGTCGCTTTGCCATCACCTCCTCTGGGTCTGCGTCCTGCTAGGGGGAACAGCCTTGCCTCTACACATCCAGTAACCTGCTGAGGTCGGCCTCTGTAAATCTGGGTGCTGACCAATTGGCCATTTTTTTCCTGCTCTGCCTGCCTATCTGTCCATCTTGGGGTTTTTATGGAGCTGCCCCTTGTTACGACAGATCAGCTGCAGGCAGTTTGGGAGAGAATTCCAGCATGTTAAGTACAGTTTGTTTGTTAACATTGTGAGGAAGACAAGTGAGCACTTGCAGGTGTGCTGATGGGGGCTGGTGAGAGATCAGCAACACACTCCTACCACCCCACACATACTCACAAACCCCTCCCTGCCCCAAACGCAATATGATCATCATGAATCAACCCCGTGGGAGCAGCACAGAGCCATCCAATAGTAGGCATTTACCTCCTCACTGATGGAGCGTCAGAAGCTGACTTCTATCGAGCTTATCGGTTCCAGACTGATCCGGCTGGGTAAAGGCAGGCATACTTGTAAATTGGGGCATGCAGCTCACTAATTGCATTGAGATATGGGCAAAAATATTTAAATCAACATCATGCCCAGTTTGAGCAAGTTCCCGATCATGTCGATTTTTTGGCCTTTGGCCCGAAAATGGACAGAGATATCACTAATCACCTGGCCTGACTTTACCACTTTTTCACGCCTGAAAATGGGTGCAATGCAATGGTAAAATTCCACCCATTGTTGTAATAAAATGTTGTGATAATTTACTTTGGCCATAGTGACTTTTTGCAGAGGTTGCTTGGTAATGACAGGAACACAAAATTAAGAGTAGATCATTCAAATCCTTAAAGCTATTCTATCATTCAGCTCAATCATGGTTGATCTGTACTTCAACTCCATTTATCAATTTTATCCTTTGATACCTAAACAAAAATCTACCAAGCTTAATCTTGAACATTTCAATTGATGCAGCATCCAGAAGAGAAATACAGAGTTCTGCTACACCTTGAGTTAAAAGTGCTTGCTGATTTCCCCCATTAATTTTCAGATTATCAAACCTGGTTTTTAATTTTTCCCATCACAGTAAATCTGTAACTACATTATCAAATCTATTGAATATTTTAAATTCTTTTATTAAATTCCTCCAATGTCTTCTATAAGCAAGGGAATATGATCCAAATATATGCAACCTATCTGATAAATTAACTCTTTAAAAGCCCTTATATCATTCTGGTGAATCTGTACTTTACCATCTTCAATGCTTGGGTGTTCCTAAAACTGACCAAGGCTCTGTACAACTGAAGCTTCGTATTCTAGTTCCCTTGAGATAATGACCAATGTTACATGAGTATTTTTGATTTTTTTTTGCATCATCCACTAGTTTTAAATGAATTGGATCCTGTATCCTATTTCCTCATTAGCGTCACTAGCAAACAGCAGCATTAAACATACAGCTGTTAGCTACTCACAAATTTCATTTTTCAATGCACATAAAGGTGAAATGACTTTATTTTAGGATTAAAATGTTCCACTTTGGGACAAGGTTTCTGGATCATGTGACCTGATTGCCAATCGGGTTTCTCAGTCAGCCTGAGATTAGATTTGAGAAGATAAAGAGACAACACGCATCTCTTCAATCCGTGCCTATCCCCCCATCCACCCACAAAGACCCACATTCCAACCACCATTCTGCAAACCAAGTTTGTGTGCTTCCCCTGCTTGTGAACAGAACTCCCACCCACCCGATGAAGGAGCAGTGCCCAGAAAGCACTTTCTTGTACTTTGTACAGCTTATTCATTACAATACTAAATTTGGAGATTGCCAATCCTTTGAAATATGGCATTGATGATGAGAATTGAGCACCTCAAATTACCATGAAGAAAGACAGAGCTGACGTCATGTGCAAGTCTTTCAAGTGAGGACCATTCAAGAGTCAGTAAGACTGGTCAGTATTTAAAAACTCTGTGACTAGCCTAAATAAGTACGCCACTACAGTAACTGACTTCATTAGTAAGTGTGTAGAAGATTGTGTGCCAAAAAAGCAAATCCGTATGCTCCCCAAGCAGAAATTATGGGTGAACAGGTTGCTTGCTTGCTTGCTGAAGTCCAGGTCTGAGATGTTCAAGTCAGGTGACACTGATCCATACAGGAAAGCCAGATATGATGTGAGGCAATCCATTAAAGATGCTAAAAGACAGTATTAGATGAAGCAAGAGACCCAGGCTAGCTACACCAATCCCCGCAAGGTCTGCAAGACATAACAGACTACAAGATGTAGGCGTGTAAAACCACCAGCTTCAACACACCCCTCCCTTATGAGCTCAATGCATTATATACCCATTTTGAGCAAAAGGTCAGTGAGAGCATGCCCTCCATCCTGAAAGCCCTGGATGAATCTAGGGTCAACTCAGCAAAGTTTGACAACACCAATTTTAAATCCAACCAATTTATTTGATAGTAAATCTGCGAGCTTTTGGCCTTTGTGGCCTTCGTCAGGCGAATGAGGTGTTCTGGTCTCCAAAAGCGCACATATCAGCACAGACAGTTTACAGATTGCTGATTAGAATGTGAATCCTTACACCAAACCTGCTATTCAAGTCTTAAAGTGGCTAACAGCAGAGGTTAGAGAGATGTGTATTGTACATGGTACATACTCTTGCAACTCAGCCAACGTTGTCTACTTAATATGTTGCAAGAAAGGATGTCCCAAAGCATGGTACATTGGGGAGACCATGCAGACACTACGACAGCAGATGAATGAACATTGCTCAACAATCACCAGGCAAAACAGTTCCCTTCCTGTGGGCGAACACTTCAGTAGTTACAGGCATTCGGCCTCCGACCTTTGGGTAAATGTTCTTCAAGAGGGCCTTCATGACACATAACAGCGCAAAGTCGCTGAGCAGAGACTGATAGCCAAGTTCCACACACATGAGGACGGTCTTAACAGGGATCTTGGCTTCATGTCACACTATCTGTAACCTGCATGACTTGCCTGGGTTAGCAAAAAACCTCACTTACTGTGCTGTTTGGAGAAAATACACATCTCTCTAACCTCTGCTGTTAGCCACTTTAAGACTTGAATAGCAGGTTAGGTGTAAAGATTTGCATTCTAATCAGCAATCTGTAACTGTCTGTGCTATATGTGTGCTTTTGGAGACCAGAACACCTCATTCACCTGATGAAGGCCACAAACGCCGAAAGCTCGTGGATTTACTATCAAATAAATTGGTTGGATTTAAAATTGGTGTTGTCAAACTTTACTGAGTTTACCCCAGTCCAACGCCAGCATCTCTACATCATGAATCTAGGATCACCATTGCAGATATCAAAGCAGCTTTCTTGAAGGTCAACCCATGGAAATCAACTGGCATGGATTTTCCTGGCCCTGCACTTAACTTTGGAATACCTAGATGATAAGGACAGCTATGTCAGACTCATATTTATTAGCTACAGCTCAGCCTTCAACACTATTATTCCTATGAAACTCACCTCCAAACTCAATGGGCTGGGGCTCAGCATCTCTCTCTGCGACTGGATCCTGAACTTCTTAACTCAGACCACAATCAGTAAGGATAGGCAACAACACTTCCTCCACGATCATTCTCAACACCAGTGCCCCACAAGGCTGTGTTCTCCTTAAACATCCATGTGCGGCCAAATTCCCCTCCAATTCAATTTTCAAGTTTGCTGATGACATCACCGAAGTGGGTCGAATCTCACACAATGATGAGACCAAGTACAGGAATCTAGTTAACTGGTGCAGTGACAATAATCTCTCCCTCGGTGTCAACAAAATGAAGGAGATTGTCATCGACTTCAGGAAGCGTAAAGGAGAATGTGCCTCTGTCTCCATCAATAGGGATGAAATAGAAAGGTCGAGAGCTTCAAGTTTTTGGGGGTCCAGATCACCAACAACGTATCCTGGTCCTCCCCATGCCGATACTATAGTTAAGAAAGCCAACCAATGCCTCTACTTTCTCAGAAGACTAAGGAAATTTGGCATGTCAGTTACAACTCTCACCAACTTTTACAGATGCACCATAGAAAGCATTCTTTCTGGTTGTATCACAATTTGGTATGGCTCCTGCTCTGCCCAAGACACAAGGAATTACAAAAGGTCATGAATGTAGCCCAACTCATCACACAAACCAATCTCCCATCCATTGACTCTGTCTAAGCTTCCCGCTTCATCAGTAAAGCAGCCAGCATAATTAAGAATGCCACACACCCCACTCATTTTCTTTTCCACCTTCTTCCTTTGGGAGAAAGATACAAAAGTCTGAGGTCATGTATCAACCGACTTGAGAACAGCTTCTTACCTACTGCTATCAGACTTTTGACCTTGCATTAAGTTGATCTTTCTCTACATTCTAGCTATGACTGTAACACTACATTCTGCACTCTCTCATTTCCTTCCCTGGCATGTTTTGTCTGTATAGCACGCAAAAAACAATACTTTTCATTGTATGTTAATACATGTGATAATAATAAATCAAATCAAATCAAGCTCCAATAATGCTATGTTCAGAAAAGTAAAGCTGTTTGATTCTAATTCAGAAGATTGGGTTCAATATGTTGTACACTTGCAATATTTTTTCAAAGCAAACAAAAGAAGTAGGTAGAGGAAAAAGGTTATGCTGCTAACAGCTTACAGTGCTCAAACCTATAACTTGCTAAGGAGCTTGACTTCTCCAGATACCTGAATCTAAAACCTTTGAAGAGCTAGTCAAATAGTAAAAAGGCATTGTAATATGCCTTTTACATATTCAAGAGGCGAAGTCGCTGGGGTCTTTTAAGAGATTTCTGGATGAATACATGAGATTTAATGGGATTGGGAGTTACAGATAGTTCCATGGCCTGATAGGTATAGATATGATCGTCACAACTTGTGGGCCGAAGGGTCTGTTTGTGCTGTAGTGTTCTATGTTCTAATAACAGAATTCAGGGTGACCAAACAGTTGGTGAACTAATAACTCTTTATTTACAAGAAGAAAAGACTACTTACAAAGATTATTCATCACAAAAACAACAGCACTATCATACACTATTAGAAACTATTGTCTTGGCTCCAACTGTCAGCTTTAAAGCCCATTCTACAACTCCAAATCACATGTGCTGCCATCCCGTTGGTTGGGCTGCTGTGCGTTACCGACATTGACCAAAACCGCATGCTTTCCGAAGTCACCGTGACAAGATTATCGCTCAACCCCTTGGTAATCATGCAAAGATATAAGGTCAACTCAACAATAAGAGCTCCAGGAGAGGCAAGAGCAGCTTTCATGGTAAGATTGAGGCAACAACTGAACATTGTGAATTTGGGTCTGTCCTTAATGACAGCGCAACTTGTGGGCCTGTTTGTGCTTTAGTATTCTACGTTCTATGTGTTGAGAGACTATCTGGTGTGTAGGGTAAATAATACTGCCATAGAGAAAACACTATTGACAAAGGCAGATATAACCCTAAAGAAGGTGCTAGAAATTGGCCTTACCAAAGTAAGTGCAGAAAAGGGCACAATGGAGCTTCAAGGCATGCAAAATGGTGAGATTCACCAAATTTGGGGGAAGTTGTTAGATGTCAATACTGCCAAGGGTGAGAGTGCAGGGTATAATGAGCAAAGAAATCAAGAGCCTGAAAGACTGCAGAGATTTGGTCAATAAGCCAAAATTTGTGAGGAGTACTATCGGTGTGGGTGAAACCACCCTCAGGAGAAGCGTAGGTTAGTGGAAGCTGTGCATTATGTCTGCAGCAGAAAAGGGCAATTAAAAAATAAACATAGGGTTAAACAGGGCCTGCTTAGCAGGGTCAAATTCTGGCTTCAGTGTACAGTACTGAGAATACTTCTGAAGGAGCACCAAATGAACATAAGTTGATTCATATTAAGGTGGGCAAAGTAGCTCCTATTTCAATAATACTGATGGTCATGGTCATCCACTCAAAATGGAGGTTCACACAGGAGCCTCTGCCACAGTAGTGGGACAGCAAATGTATTCATAGCTACAGAGGTGGGTCGAACACCTGAGACTAAAAAGCACTGCAGTCAAGTTGGCTACATACACAAATGAGGCCATATGGATCTCTGGAACAGCAACAACCCCTGTGAGTTACTGACAGCAATCTGCCCAAATCCTTTAATTGTAGTTGCAGGTCAAGGACCAAGCCTGATGGGTAGAGATTGGTTTCAGGAAATTAACTTGAGAATTGGCTCGAAATTTTTTAAATTAATGAGGGAAACCAACATGAAATCTCCAGAAGGTACCAGGAGGGATTTCCAGGTGAATCGGGCAAAATCCGAGGCTTGAAAACCAAAATTCATGTGGATTCAGAACATACACCAAAATTCTATAGAGGCAAAGCTGTGCTTTATTCGTTGCATGATAATGTGGAGACTGGACTTTGATGATTTGGACATCATCGAGTTCATAAAATTTGTGGATTACAACTCCCGTTGTCCAGTAGTCTATCCAGATAAGGCTGTATGAAAATGCAAAGACTACAAAGTTACAGTAAACCAGACAGCAAAATTGAGCAGTTACCCTATCTGAAATTGAATGCAAAGTTGGCTGGGGGTCAACATATACCAAGTTAGATATGAGTCATGCATATCAGCAATTGAAACTGGATGACACTTCCATGGAATTACTAATATACATAAAGGTTTGTACCAATATACCAGTTTGCCATTTGGAGTCTCTTGCCTGTACAACTTTTTAACACATAATTGCCCATTACTTAGGAGAGCTTATTGCAAGATTTGCCTAAACTAGTTGCTTACTTGGCTGATGTGCTAATTATGAGAGCACAATAAGAAGTCTCACAACACCAGGTTAAAGTCCAATAGGTTTATTTGGCAGCAGGTTGTTACTGTCCAACACTGGTATCTCCACATCATGGCAATCTTGAGAGCCACAGAAGAGGAGCCACAGAAGTTGGATAAGTCCCCTGGGCCAGATGGGATTTACCCTAGGATTCTCTGGGAGGCAAGAGAGGAGATTGCAGAGCCTCTGGCTCTGATCTTCAGGTCGTCGTTGGTTACGGGTGTGGTTCAGGAGGACTGGAGGATAGCGAATGTGGTCCCATTGTTTAAGAAGGGGAAGAGAGACCTTCCAGAGAATTATAGGCCAGTGAGTCTTATTTCTGTTGTGGGCAAGGTATTGGAGAGAATTATTAGGGATAGGATTTATAGTTATTTAGAGAGAAATGAATTGATTGGGGATAGTCAGCATGGTTTCGTGAAGGGTAGGTCATGCCTTACTAACTCATTGAGTTTTTTGAGAAAGTGACCAAAGAGGTGGATGGGGGTAAGGCGGTTGATGTAGTATATATGGACTTTAGTAAGGCGTTTGATAAGGTGGCCCATGGAAGACGTCTACAGAAAATGCAGATGTGTGGAATAGAGGGTGATTTAGCTAATTGGATTGGAAATTGGCTGGCAGATAGAAGACAGAGGGTGGTGGTTGATGGGAGATATTCATCGTGGAGTTCGGTGACGAGTGGTGTGCCTCAGGGGTCTGTTTTGGGGCCCCTGCTGTTTGTAATTTTTTTAAATGATCTGGATGAGGGTAGTGAGGGATGGATCAGTAAATTTGCAGATGATACTAAAGTTGGTGGTGTGGTAGATAGTGAAGAGGGGTGTTTTAGTTTACAGAGTGACTTGGACAAGTTGCAGAGCTGGGCCGAGAGGTGGCAAATGGAGTTTAATGTGGAAAAGTGTGAGGTATGCACTTTGGCAGGAACAATAAATGTGTAGAGTATAGGGCTGATGGTAGGGCTCTTAATAGTGTTGAGGAACAGAAGGATCTTGGTGTATGTGTCAATAGATCCCTGAAAGTAGGCAGTCACGTGGATAAAGTTGTTAAGAAGGCATATGGAGTCTTAGCTTTTATTGGTAGGGGATTGAATTTAGGAGCCGCAGCATCATGTTGCAACTGTACAAAACTCTAGTGCGGCCGCACTTGGAGTATTGTGTGCAGTTCTGGTCGCCACATTCTAAGAAAGATGTGGAGGCATTGGAGAGGGTACAGAGGAGGTTTACCAGGATGTTGCCTGGTATGGAGGGCAGGTCCTATGAAGAGAGGTTGAAGGATTTGAGGTTGTTTCGTTAGAAAGGAGGCGGCTAAGAGGGGATCTTATTGAAGCATATAAGATGATTAGAGGTTTAGATAGGGTGGAAAGTGATAGCCTTTTTCCTAGGATGGAGAATGCTAGCACGAGGGGACACAGCTTTAAATTAAGGGGTATGAGTTATAGGACGGATATCACAGGTAGGTTCTTTACTCAAAGAGTGATTAGGGAGTGGAATGCCCTGCCTGCAGCTGTTGTAGATGCGCCAAGTTTGGTGGCGTTTAAGAGGTTAATTGATAAGTCTATGGAAGAGAAGGGAATGGTTTAGTTTGGAGGGGCATTGCTTTTTATTTTGGTCGGCACAACATCGAAGGCCGAAGGGCCTGTTCTGTGCTGTAATGTTCTACGTTCTATGTTCTATGTAGAACTGAACCAACATGGAGGAGGTTTTAAACAGATTCTAGAATGCTGGAGTAAGACTAACAAGACAGTATAGTTTTAGCTGAATGACATGACTTATTTGGGCTTATCTGGATACATAAGGATTGCATCCATTGGAACATAAAGTTAGGGACATTAAAGAAGCACTTCATGAATATAGTTGAGCTAAAATCCTTCCTTGGAATGTTAAATTATTGTGGGAAATTCATTCCAAACTTCTCAAGGATGCTGGTATCTCTATATGCATCATTAAAAACAAAAAAACAATGATGGTACTGGAAGATGCAGCAAAAAGAGACAAGTGAACAAGTGAAGCAAACCTGCATTTTAATCCACTTTGATTCATCGAAAGAAATCATACTCACTTGTGATGCATCTCCGCATAGAATGAGAATTGTTCTATCACATAAAATGAATAATGGATCAGAAAGACCTAGTGGCTATGCTTCAAGGGCTCTAACTGATGTAGAGAAGGCATTTTCGTAGATCGAGGAAGAAGGTTTCACTATCATCTTTGGGATAAAAAAATTCACCAATATGTTTATGAGTAGCATTTTACCATAGTGCCATAAAGCTTTATCAGGACTGTTTAACAAAGGCCTCATCATAGGATCTCACAGAATCCCGAGTGTAGAAAGGAGGCCATTTGGCCCATTAAGTCTGCACCAATCACAATCCCAGCCAGTCTCCACTCCCTTAACCCCATACATTTCTTCTCCTAATCCCCTGACTCTATGGTCAATTTAGCATGGCCTATCAGTCTAACCCATACATCTTTAGACTATGAGAGAAAACTGGAGCACCCGGAGGAAACCCATGCAGACACAGGGTGAATGTGCAAACTCCACACAGACAGTGACCCGAGGCTAGAATCAAACCTGGGACCCCGGCGCTGTGAGACAGTAGTGCTAACCACTGTGCCACCATGCCAACCAAGGAAAACCTCCAATAAGATCTGCAATATTAGCATTGGGTTTTACTGTTGGGTGCCTATGAACATACAAAGAACAAAGAAAATTTCAGCACAGGAACGGGACCTTCAGCCCTCCAAACCTGCACCAACCATGCTGCTTGACTTAACTTAAACCCCCAATATTTCCGGGGACCATATCTTTTTATTCCCATCTCATTCATGTATTTGTCAAGATGCCCCTTAAAAGTCATACCATATCTGTTTCCACTACCTCTCCAAGCACCCACCACTCTCTGTGTAAAAAATCTGCCTATACATCTCTTTTACAACTTGTCCCTCACGCCTTAAACCTATGCCCCCTTGTAATTGACTCTTCCACCTGGGAAAAAGCTTCTGAATTTCCATTCTGTCCATGCCTCTCATAATCTTGTAGACTTCTATCAGGTCTCTCCTCAACCTCTGTCATTCCAGTGAGAACAAACCAAGATTCTCCAAACTCCCCTCATAGCTAATACCCTCCATTCCAGGCAACATCCTGATAAATCTTTTCTGTACCCTCTCCAAAACCTTTACATCCTTTTCATAGTGTGGTAGAATTGAACACTATATTCCAAGTGCAGCCTCACTTGGTTCTATAAAGCTTCAATCTGACTTGCCAATTTTTAAACTCAATACAACGGCCAATGAAGGCAAGCATGTTGTATGCCTTCTTGACTACCTTCTCCACCTGCATTGCCACTTTCAGTGACCTGTGTACCTGTACGTCCAGATCTCTCTGTCCACTGATGCTCCTAAGGGTTCTGCCATTTACTGTATATTTTAAGATCTTCCAAAATTACCTCACATTTGTCTGGATTAAATTCCATCTGCCATCTCACTGCCCAAATCTCCAACTGATCTATATCCTGCTGCATCCTCTGATGGCTCTCATCGCTATCCGCAAATCACCAACCTTTGTGTTGTCCGCAAACTTATTAAACTTACCACAAACTGACCTTCTAACATTAAACAGGGACATATATATCAAATGCACACACCTAATCGGTCTCCCCTTTCTGGAAAGTAATGCCAGAAGAAATTATGTTTGCCTTGAATTTTGTCAATACTTTAGCACAGCAGGTCAAATACTCAACTCAAAGAGATCCAATGTTAATAACATGATTCTTCATGGCTGGTGTTATGATAGACCTGTCTGAACAACTAAAAACCTTTCAAACAAGGAAGGATGAGCCGAGCTGTGAAGATGGTACCCTTTTGTAGGGGGTGGTCATCCCCAAGCCTGGCAGGAAGTTGTTATTGTAGGAATCACAAATGCATCCAAGCAGGTGGGTCCAAGTTGAAAATGTTGGCCCTCAGCTATGTTTGATGGCTTGACTTAGATGCATAGAGAACATGGTTAAGCAGCACAGGCAGTACTGTTAGCACTGTAGCTTCACAACACCAGAGATCCCGGCTTGGGTTACTGTCTGTGTGGAGTTTGCACATTCTCCCCACGTCTATGTGTGTTTCCTCCCATATTCTAAAGATGTGCGAGTTAAGTGGATTGGCAATGCTAAATTATTGCTTAGTATCAGGGGGACTAGATAAAGGGCCATAAAAGTAGGGCTGGGGTGCGATTGTGATTGGTGCAGACTTGATGGGTCAAATGGTCTCCTTCTGCACTATTGGATTCTATGATTCTATGACCAATGCCACATGCATTACCAATGCAGCTCTATTGAACACTTGGAAATGGCCAGGTCAGCTACGAGTGAGACTTTAGTCAAAATCAGCACGGATTAACACAAGGGAAATTATGCTTGATTAATCTATTGGAACGGTTTGAGGATGTAATTAGTAGAGTTGACCAGGGAGAACCAGTGGAAGTGGTTCATTTAGACTTTCAGAAGCCTTTCGACAAGGTCTTTCATAACAAACAACTACACATCGGATTGCACATAATGTTTTGAGATGGATAGAAAACTGTTAGCAGATAGGAAGCAAAGAACTGGCATAAATAGATCTTTCCTGATTGGCAGTCAATGATTAGTAAGATTCTGCAGGAATCTGGGCTAGGACCACATCATATATTATGTTCACATCATATATTAATGATTTGGAAGAGGGAACTAAATGTATTATCTCCAAATCTGCAGATGATACAAAATTGGGTGGGAGGGTGAGCTGTGAGGAGAATGCAGAGATACTTCAGTATGATTTTGAAATAGATCATAGATCATAGAACCCTACGGTGCAGAAAGAGGCCCTTTGGCCCATTGAGTCTGCACCAAACACAATCCTACCTAGGCCCTACCCCCAAATCCCTACACATTATACCCACTAATCCACGCACTCCTACATAGAACATAGAACATTACAGCGCAGTACAGGCCCTTCGGCCCTCGATGTTGCGCCGGCCAGTGGACCCTCTAACTTAAACTATTCCAATATCATCCATATGCCTATCCACCGGCCATTTGAATGCCCCCAAAGTAGGCGAGTCCACAACTGCTGCAGGCAGGGCATTCCACGCCTCACCACCCTCTGTGTAAAGAACCTGCCTCTGACATCCGTCCTATAACTACCACCTCTTAATTTAAAGTTATGTCCCCTCGTGTTGGACATCACCATCCGAGGAAAAAGGCTCTCACTATCCACCCTATCCAATCCCTTGATCATCTTAAACGCCTCAATTAGGTCACCGCGTAACCTTCTTCTCTCTAATGAAAATAACCTCAGGTCCCTCAGCCCTTCCTCATAAGGCCTTCCCACCATACCAGGCAACATCTTGGTAAACCTCCTCTGCACTCTTTCCAATGCTTCCACATCTTTCTTATAATGCGGCGACCAGAACTGTACACAATACTCCAAGTGTGGCTGCACCAGAGTTTTGTACAGTTGTAACATAACCTCACGGCTCCTAAATTCAATCCCTCTACCAATAAAAGATAACACACCGTACGCCTTCTTAACAACTTTATCAACCTGGGTGCCAACTTTCAAAGAGCTATGTACTTGTACCCCAAGATCCCTCTGCTCGACAACACTATTAAGGGTCCTTCCATTAGCCCTATATTTCATATACCTGTTATTCCTACCAAAGTGAATCACCTCACACTTATCCGTATTGAATTCCATTTGCCACCTCACGGCCCAGCTCTGCAACCTATCTATGTCCCTCAGCAAACTGTAACATCAATCCTCGCTGTCTACAACTCCCCCCACTTTGGTATCGTCAGCAAATTTACTAATCCAACCCTCTACACACTCATCTAGGTCATTTATAAAAATGACAAACAGCAGTGGCCCCAAAACAGATCCTTGAGGTACACCACTTGTAACTGCACTCCAGGTTGAATATTTCCCATCAACCACCACCCTCTGTCTTCTATCATCTAGCCAATTCCTAATCCAAACTGCTAAATCACCTTCAATCCCATGCATCTGCACTTTCTGCAGTAGCCTACCATGGGGAACCTTATCAAACGCTTTGCTAAAATCCATATACACTACATCAACTGCCTTACCCTTATCTACCTCTTTGATCACCTCCTCAAAAAACTCAATAAGGTTTGTGAGGCACGACCTACCTTCACAAAACCGTGCTGACTATCCCTAATCAATTTATTCCTCTCTAGATGCTTATAAATCCTATCCCTTATAATTTTTTCCAAGACCTTGCCCACAACAGAAGTCAGGCTCACCGGTCTATAATTTCCAGGATGGTCCCTACTCCCTTTTTTGAACAAAGGGACAACATTTGCCATCCTCCAGTCTTCCGGCACTATACCTGTAGCCAACGACGACATGAAGATCAAAGCCAAAAGCTCTGCAATCTCCTCTCTAGCCTCCCAGAGAATCCTGGGGTAAATCCCATCTGGCCCAGGGGACTTATCAATTTTCATACCATCAAGATTCGCTAACACCTCCTCCTTATGAACCTCAATCCTGCCCAGTCTACAACCTGGTATCGCAGTATTCTCCCCGACAACATTGTCTTTCTCCTGCGTGAATACTGACGAAAAATACTCGTTCAGTGTCTCTCCTATCTCCTCAGGCTCCATGCACAACTTCCCACTGCTATCTCTGACTGGCCCTAATCTTGCCCTAACTAATCTTTTATTATTTATATACCTGTAAAAAGCTTTAGGATTCTCCTTAATCCTATCCGCCAAAGTCTTCTCGTGTCCTCTTCTAGTTCTTCTCAACTCCCTCTTTAGCTCCTTCCTGGCTGATTTATAGCTCTCTATTGCCCTAACTGAGCCTTCACATCTCATCATTATATAAGCCTCCTTCTTCCTCTTCACCAGAGATTCAACTTCCCTAGTACACCATGGTTCCCTCACTCAACCACTTCCTCCCTGCCTGGCAGGTACATATTTATTACGGACATGCAGAAGCTGTTCCTTAAAGATGCTCCACATTTCAGATGTCCCCAGCCCCTGCAATATCCTGCTCCACCCTATGCATCCTAAATCTCTCCTAATAGCCTCATAATTACCTTTCCCCCAGCTATAACTACTGTTATTCGGTACGTGCCCATCCCTTTCCATCACTAAGGTAAACGTAACGGAATTGTGGTCACTATCACCAAAGTGCTCACCCACCTCCAAGACTAACACCTGGTCTGGTTCATTACCCAATACCAAATCCAATATAGCCTCACCTCTTGTTGGCCTATCTACATACTGAGTTATGAAACCTTCCTGCACACGTTGAACAAAAACTGACCCCTCTAACGTACTTGAACTATAGCTTTTCCAATCAATATTAGAAAAGTTAAAGTCCCCCATTACAACTACCCTGTTACTTTCACACCTATCCAGGATCAACTTTGCAATCCCTTCCTCTACTTCTCTGGAACTTTTTGGAGGCCTATAAAAAACTCCCAACAGTGTGACCTCTCCTTTATTGTTTCTAATCTCAGCCCACACTACCTCAGCAGACAAGTCCACATCAAACGTCTTTTCTGCCACCGTAATGCTGTCCTTAACTAACAATGCCACTCCTCCCCCTCTTCTACCACCACTCTGCTCTGACTGAAACATCTGAACCCCGGAACCTGCAACAACCATTCCTCCCCCTGCTCTATCCACGTCTCTGAAATGGCCACAACATCGAAGTCCCAAGCACCAATCCAGGCTGCAAGTTCATCCACCTTGTTGCGTATGCTCCTCGCATTAAAGTATACACACTTCAAACCACCCTCCCGTTTGCCACTATACTGCTGCGACCTAGAAACCTTATCCGTGACCTCCCTATTCACATCCTCCTGTATACTGGCACAACAATTCAGGTCCCCATCCCCCCCCGAATCAGTTTAAACCCCCCCGAATAGCACTGGTAAATTTACCCCCCAAGATATTGGTACCTCTCCAGTTCAGGTGCAGACCATCCCTCTTGTAGAGGTCCCACCTTACCCAGAATGAGCCCCAATTGTCCAAATACCTGAACCCTTCCCTCCTGCACCATCCCTTTAGCCACGAGTTCAAATGTTCTCTCTCCCTATTCTTTTCTATGCTATCCCGCAGCACAGGTAACAAACCAGAGATAACCACTCCGTTAGTTTTAGCCTTAAGTTTCCACCCTAACTCTCTGAATTTCTGCTTTATATCCCCATCCCTTTTCCTACCCACGTCATGGGTACCTACATGCACCACAACTTGGGGCTGGTTCCCCTCCCTCTTAAGGATCCCGAACACTCGGTCAAAGATATCACTGACCCCAGCGCCCGGGAGACAACATACCAACCGCGAGTCCCGCTCCTTCCCACAGACCCTCCTATCTATCCCCTTAACTAGGGAGTCCCCAATCACCAATCCAGATCTTTTCTTCCCCCTTCCCACCTGAGCATCAATGACAGGCTCAACTCCCAAGACCTGTACTCCATGGCTTACCCTGGTTGTATCTACATCCCCAACAGCATCCAAAGCAAAGTACTTATTGCTTAGAGGAATAGCCTCAGGGGAACTCTGCACTGACTGCTTCTTACCCCTTCTAACAGTCACCCGTGTATCACATTTAGGAGTAACTATCTCCCTGTAGCTTTTATCAACAGCCATCTCTGCTTCCCTAATAATTCTTAATTCCTCCAATTCCAGCTCCAGGTCCCTAACACGGTCCTCAAGGAGGTGGAACTGGAGGCACCTCTGGCAGGTGTAATCAGCTGGGACACTACCAGTGTCCCTCACCTCAAACATCCCACAGGAGGTACATCGCACTGCCTGCACTGCCATCCCTATTACTTCCTTTACCCAGAAACAAATATAAACTTAAACTTAACTACTCACACTCCTAGTCTCCTTTTTTTATTAGGTTAGAGGGGGGGGGAGGGTTGGGATACTCTACACGTGTAGAATATCGGGATTCTTCACCTTCCCAATTTATGAAGGTCCAGGTGAAAGAAAAAAAAAACTCCTGCACAGGCCTCCCTGTGACTACTTCCTGTTTCCGGTTTTAAGAATTAAAAAAAACAGACACGATTTTGGAAAAAAAAGACACAGAAATTTACTCACCAGCTCTCCTCACACCAGCCGCTCCCAAGGAACAATCCTGGACAGTAAGAAGTAATTTCTTAGCATGGCTAATCAACTCAACCTGCACATTTTAGGATTTGGGGTGGGTTGGCTACATAAATATAGAACTGGCTTAGTCATAAGAGACAGAGAGTAAAGGTGGAAGGGTGTTTTTCAGAATGGAGGTCCACAGGGATCAGTACTAGGACCTTTGTTGTTTGCAGTGTATACAAATAATCCAGAGGGAAACGTGGGTACTCTGAAGATGACATGAGGATTGGCAGCAAGGTGGCAGAGTGGTTAGCACTGCTGCCTCACAGCGCCGGAGACCCAGGTTCGATTCCTGGTTTGGGTCATTGTCTGTACAGAGAATGCACATTCTCTCTGTGTTTGTGTGGGTTATCTCTGATTTCCTTCCACAGTCTGAAAGACATGCTGATTGGGTGTACTGGCCATGCTAAATTCTCCCTCAGTGTACCCAAACAGGCACCTCGGGGATTTTCACAGTAACTTCATTGCAGTGTTAATGTACTTGTACTAATGAATAAGCTTTACTTTTCAAGATTGGTGGAGTTGCTGATAGTGCTGGGGATTGTCAGAGGATACAGCAGGCTATAGATAGGTCAGAGACATGGGCACAGAAATGGCAGATGGAGCTTAATCCGGACAAATGCAATGTGATACATTTTGGAGGATCAAATTTAGGTGTGAATTATACCGTAAATGCCAGAACCCTTAGAAACATTAACGTATGGAGGAATCTGGTGTGCAGATTCACCATTCCCTAAAAATGGCAACACAGATAGTCAAGGTCATTAAAACATTTTGACATACTTGCCTTCATCGGTCAGGACACTGAGTACAAGAGTTGGCAAGTCATGTTGCAGCTATATAAGACTTTGGTTAGATGCAGCTTGAGTATTATATGCAGTTCTGGTCATCACACTAGCAAAAGGACATGGAAACTTTACAGAAAGTGCAAAGATATCCTGGGAAAAATTCTCTTACTCTTCACCCCATCTATGATCCTCATAATGTTGTAGACCTCTATTAGATCTCCCTCAGCCTCTGTCTTTCCATTGAAAACAATCCTAGTTTATTCAACTGTGCAAAGACAATTCATCAGGATGTTGCCTGGTCTCAAGGGCATTGGCTAAGAGGAGAGGTTGAATAGACTAGGATTGTTTTCACTGAAGATTGGATTGTTTTTTGTGTTTTTAAATAAAGTTTATTTTGATAAAAGGTTCCTCATGGGTCATTTGTATCATTCCAGAAGTGAAACACCTTATATGTACCCTAATGCCAAAAATAAATGTAAGGCTAACTTCATGAAATACCTTGAAGTTTCTAATGCGGCCCTTACCATTTTGCAATAGAGAAAACGTTAAGGCAAAACTTTGCCACACGAGTTGTAAGAAGTGTTGATTTCAGACAATTGAACAACATTTACCAGTGAACAGTTCCAAAATTTCATGTTGTCAGATGGCATCAAACACATACATACCACAGCATACTATCCTTCATTGAATGAATATATCTGTAGAGAGATCAGCAAATCCCTCCCCAGCCCCAGGCCAACCCCAACTGCCAGCTCCTCATGGTCCCTCCGATCCCCTCTCAATGTGCAGCCCTGAAACCCCTCACCATGTGCAGACCTCGTCCTTCCCCCAAAGCGAGCCCCAATCATCCTTCTCCCTTCCTCTTTGCTGCCACAAAGGAGACTACAAAAGGATGAGGGAGGAGTTGGCTAAGGTAGACTCAGAGTAAAAACCTTACGGTGAGATGATTCAGAAACAATGATGGACTTTCGACACAATTTTTCACAGTACTCAGCAAACATATGCACCAATGAAAAGGAAGGACTGTAGAAAAAGGGATAATCAGCATGGACACTTAAGGAAATAAAGGAAGGTATCAAATTGAAAGAAAATGCATATAAAGTGACAAAGATTAGTGGGAGAATAGAGGATTGGGAAGTCTTTAAACTCAATAGAAAGCCCCAAGAAAGCTATAAAGAAAACTAAGATTGTGAGAATAAATTAGCTCAGAATATAAAAACAGATAGCAAAAATTTCTACAAATATACAAAAAGACAGAAGTAGCTAAGTTAAATAGTGGCCCTTTAGAGGATGAGAAGGAGGATTTAACAATGGGAAATGAAGAAATAGCCGAGGCACTGAACAATTATTTTGTGTTAGTCTTCATTGTGAAAGAAACAACTAACATGCCAAAAATTGAGGACAAGAAGTCTATAGCAGGTGAGGACCTAAAAACAATCATTATGGAAACATATGTAAGGATGAAAAAACAAGGTTCAGTTGGGACACTTGAGAGTTACAAGGTAGCTAAGAAGGAGTTAAAGAAAGGGCTTAGGAGAGCTAGGAGGGGGCATGAGAAGTTCGTGGTGATCAGATAAAAGAAAACCACAAGGCTTTTTACTTTCACATGAGAAATAAAAGGGTGACGTTAAGACCAGTCGAGGATAATAGTGGGAACTTGTGCATAGGGTCAGAAGAGATAGGTGAGGCGTTGAATTTCTTCTGTGTTCACTTTTCTTCAGTGTTCACTAAAGAGAGGGGTCATGTATTTGAGGAGGAATGAGTGATACAGTGATAGGATGGAGGAGGTAGATGTTCTAAAGGAAGATGTACTAGCAATTTTGGAAAACCTGAGGGTAGATAAGTCCCCTGGATCAGATGGTAAGTAAGTTAATGGAAAGGGTCCTGAGAGATAGGATTTATGACCATTTGGAAAGATGCAGCTTAATCCAAGATAGTCAGCACAGTTTCATGAGGGGTAAGTCCTGCCTCACAAATTTGATTGAATTCTTTGAGGAGGTAACTATGTGTGTGGGCGAACGTAGAGCTGTTGATGTCGTATACATGGATTTTAGTAAGGTATTTGATAAGGTTCCCCATGGTGGGCTCATGAAGAAAATAAAGAGGTGTGGGATAGAAGGAAATTTGGCTGATTGGATAAGTAACTGGCTGTATCATAGAAGACAGAGGGTGGGGATGGAAGGAAAATATTCACACTGGAGGCCAGTTACCAGCGGAGTACCACAGGGATGGGTCCTCTGCTATTTGTGATTTTTATCAATGACTTAGAGGAGGGGGCTGAAGGGTGGGTTAGTAAATTTGCTGATAACAACAAGATTGGTGGAGCAGTGGATGAGGTGGAGGACTCTTGCAGGCTGCAGGAAGACATTGATAGGATGCAGAGCTGGGCCAAAAAGTGGCAGATGGAGTTTAACCCCGATAAGTGTGAAGTGATTCATTTTGGCAGGACAAACTTGAATGCAGATTACAGGGTCAATGGCAGGGTTCTGAGGAATGTGGAGGAACAGAGAGATCTTGAAGATCATTTCTACAGATCTCTGAAGATTGCCACTCAAATGGATAGAGCCATGAAAAAGGCTTATAGTGTGTTAGCGTTTATTAACAGGGGGTTTGAGTTGCAGAGCTGTGGGGTTATGCTGTTACTATACTGGACATTGGTGAGACCATTTAGAGACCAATTTAGAATATTGTGTTCAGTTCTGGTCACCTTACTATAAGAAGGATGTGGAAGCATTGGAGAAAGTGCAGAGGAGATTTATCAGGATGCTGTCTGGTTTGGAGGGTAGGTGTTGTGAGGAAAGGTTGAGGGAGCTGGGGCTTTCTTCTTTGGAGTGGAGGAGAATAAAAGGTGACTTAATAGAGATTTATAAGATGATTAGAGGGATTGATAGAATGGACATTGCAAAGATTATTTCCTCAGGTAGATGTAGCTGTTACTAGGGGGCATAACTCTAAGGTTCATGGTGGGAGATACAGGAGGGATGTCTGAGGTAGATTTTTCACTCAGAGAGTGGTTGGGGTGTGGAACAAATTGCTTGATTTGATAGTGGAGTTGGAAACTTTAGTAACTTTCAAGTGGTTATTGGATAGGCACATGGAACACACCAGAGTGGGATAGCTTGATCTTGGGATTGGACAAAGTTCGGCACAACAGTGAGGGCTGAAGGGCTTGTACTGTGCTGTACTGTTTAATGTTCTATTATCACTAAAGAAGCAGTGTTGGGCAAGATAATGGCTCTAAAAGTAGAAAGTCTCTTAGCCCTGATGGAATGCATCCCAGGGTACTCAAAGAGATGGCAGGGGAAATAACAAATGCACTCCTCATAATTTCTGATCCAGTCCCTGTCACAAATGAAGTTAAACAGAGAGATGTGCTTGCACTAACTCTCTTCGGTATATTTTTCTCCATTATGTTCTCCAATGACTCCCATGAATGTAATCCCGGTATTAAAATCAGGTATGGTGTGATCAAAGCTGCTCAATATTTCATGACTCCAGAAAAAGACCAAGGTCTTCAAAAATATACATTGTGATTTCTTGTTTGCTGATAATTATGCACAAGCCACCAATACAAAGTTGGGTATGAGGTATAGTATGGACTTGTTCTTCAATCCATGCAACAACCTCCACCTGCTATTGAAACCCTACCTCAGGCCCAAGATTTCAGTCCATGACCAAACCTATCAGCAGTGAATAGGTTCACTTATCTCAGCAACTCATCTCTCCTGAGCTGTCAATATTAACAACTTGCAAGAATTGCTAAAGGAAGAGTGGCCTTCAATAAAGACTGAAAGTCTATGGAGCAAAAGCTCTGCCTCTTCTGCTCTATAAGAAGTCTCACAACACTAGGTTAAAGTCCAACAGATTTATCTGATTGTAAAAGCCACTAGCTTTCAGAGCGCTTGCTGCTCCTTTGTCACTTTCAAGCGGTTATTGGATAGCACATGGAGCAGAATGATAGGGAGTGGGAGAGATTGATCTTGGGATTGGACAAAGCTTGGCACAACATTGAGTGGGAGTTCTGTTCACAAACAGGACATATAAAGACACAAACTCAATTTACAAAATAACAATTGGAATGTGAGTCTTTACAGATAATCAAGTCTCAAAGGTACAGACAATGTGAGTGGAGAGAGCGTTAGCAAGTTTAAAGAGACGTATATTGCCTCCAGACAGGGCAGTTAGTGAGATTTTGAAAGCCCAGGCAAATCGAGGGGGTTACAAATAGTGTGACATGAACCCAAGATCCTCATGTGTGCGGAACCTGGCAATCAGTCTCTGCTCAGCAACTCTGTGCTTTTGTAAATCGTGAAGGCCACCTTGGATAATGCTTACCCAAATATCAGAGGCCGAATGCCCATGACTCTGCGTGTGAATCTCTGGAGCCTTCAACATGTCATTGATGAAGATGAACATCTCGCCAAAATCCCCACTTCTTGCACAACTTCAAACAGACAATTGTTCGCAGCAAACTACCCAGCCTTCAGGAGAACAGTGACCACAATACCACACAACGCTGCCACAGCAACCCCTGCAAGGTATGCCTGATCATTGACACGGATGCCATCATCTCACATGAGAACACCATCCACCCAGGTATATGGTACATACTTTTGCAACACGGCCAACGTTGTCTACCTGATACACTGTAGGAGAGGATGCCGCAAGGCTTGGTACATTGGGGAGACCATGCAGATGCTACGACGGTGAATGAATGAACACCAGTTGACAACCACCAGGCAAAAGTGTTTTCTTCCTGTTGGAAACACTTCATCGGTCTCTGATTTCAGGTAAGCATTCTCCAAGGTGGCTTCACAACACACGAGAGTGCAGAGTTGCTGAGCAGAGACTGATAGCCAAGTTCCGCACACATGAGGACAACCTCATCTGGGATTTTGGGTTCATATCACGCTACCTGTAACTCCCGTGACTTGCCTGGACTTCCAAAATCTTACTAACTATCCTGTCTGGAGACAATACACATCTCTTTAAACTGTGCTTAACCCTCTCTCCACTCACATTGTCTATATCTTTAAGACTTGATTACCTGTAAAGACTCGCATTCCAACCATTATTTTGTAAACTGAGTTTGTGTCTTTATATGCCCTTTTGAGAGCAGAACTCCCACTCACCTGATGAAGTAGCAGCAAACATCCAAAAGCTAGCAGCTTTTGCAACCAAATAAACCTGTTGGACTTTAACTTGGTGTTGTGACACTTCTCACTGTGGACCACAGTCCAACGCCGGCATCTCTACATCATATTCTGCTCTATGCATGCAAGAATGTGCACCCACATTGTGCCAGGGAGATCAATCACACCCGCTTCCACCTCCACTTGAGCTGCCTTAGGAAGATCCTGAAAATGTCAAAGACAGCTGTGCTTATCCAAGCTGGTGTGCCAAACATCCACACTGTATTGAAGCAGTCACAACTGTGTTGAGCTGGTCATGTAGCCAGAAATGCCTGGCATTTGCTTACCCAATTTTATCTTCTATGGAGAGCTTTAGTCAGGGGTCTGCTCTCACAATGATTAAAGGAAATGCTGCAAGGCCACACTGAAAACTTCATTTAGAAGTTTTGATATGGACCGTGAGTTCTAAAAGAAATTCACCCAGTATTACTGTACCTGGCACAACAAATAAAAAAATAATCCAGCCTCCCTCAAAAGAAGTATACCAGAGGCAGGAAGAAAATGCAAGCAGAGGAAATCCTGAGACAACAACTTGTCCAAAACTTTTTTTTGTTTTATTCTCTTCTATTTGCAGCAGACACTTTCTGGCACAATTCAGAGTTAGCTGTCATCTGTGCACCAACCAAGGGGCCCTGGGTATATCACTGGGGAACAGCAAATCATTACTTCTTGCCAATTTGAGTATACATCCATTACCCCTACTTCCTGTATCTTACCTCCTGACCTATTCCTTAATTATGTCAAAAATGTCTCAAAGTCTGTGTGATTTCATTTTTGTAAAAATCAGTATGCAACTCATACATGCGAACACCGTATCACTTTCCAAGTAGCTCTGAATCATTCAAAAGCCTCTTCAATTATTTATTTGTTCATGAAGTATGAGAGAAGGAGAAATTCATGCACACATTGTAAAAGAAATTATTTCCATCAATTACAATTGGATCACTGGTCAGAAAAAAACAGTGGAAAAAAAGACTAAAACAGTAAAACAGAAAAAGTTGTAAAACAGTCTGTGGCAGAGATCAGCCAGATGAAATTGCTAACCTGTTCGCTGCCTTTACCAAAGCATCTGGGTTATCAACAGAAGGAAACTCTTCTGCCAGGATTTCTTCTGGATTCTCTGAATCAACACCAATTTCTGTTTTTTCTTTTCTTTTTTCTTTTTTCCCTTCTAGTCTTGTACTAGTATTTCTCAAATAGGTCTGTGATTTGGAACCTGGAATTCAAGAGGAAATCAATGTTGGATAACAATTATAACAACAATAATTTACATTTAATGAGCACCACTGTTGTGGTTAAATATGCTAAAGTGCTTCACAGCACCATCATCAAACAACATTTGACACTGAGTCACATAAGGAGATTTTAGGAAAGGTGACCAAAAGTTTAATCAAAGAAGTTTCAGTATAAAACACTGGTGAAGCCATATGTGGAATATTGTCTGGGATTCTCCCAAAAAAGTTTTTTAAGTGTCGACTTTGTGAGAAAACTAGCATAAATCACGCTGGGCTTTTCAGTGGGAATTCACACTAGAATCTCCCACACTGTGCAATGCAGAGGCCACCAGCATGAATATCATTAAATTTGAGGGCAGGGGACCTATTCCTACTTGATAGTTGGTCAGTCCAGGACCTCCGCAGTGCTGCCCCTCACAACCCCACCTGGTCTGATCATGGCCCCCTGTCCATTCATGAGACAGCCCCGAAGGCCTCCTCCCTCACTGTCCCAGACTGTTCGATCTCCAGACCCCTTCCCAGCAGTGATGATCCTGATGATCCTTCTAACTCGCACTCTCTGGCAGATCCCTCCCCACCACCTGCAGACCCCTCCAGCTGGCCACTACACCCCCCACCTCTCCTCCCCCCACCCACCCACTCCAATTGTTGGCCAGTTTCCCATGCATTGACTCTGTCTGCATTACCCAGTGCCTTGGAAAAGCAGCCAGCATAATCAAGGACCCCCTGCCTCCCAGACATTTTCTCTTACACCTTCTTCCATTGGGAAAAATATACAAAAGTTTGAGTCACATACCAACCAATTCAAGAACAGCTTCTCCTTACTGTCGTCAAACTTTAGAAAGGACCTACCTTGTACTAAGTTGATCTTTCTCTACATCCGAGCTATGAATGTAACACTACATTCTGCATTCTCTCCATTCTTTCTCTATGAACAGTATGCATTGTCTGTATAGTGTGCAAGAAACAATACTTTTCACTGTATACTAATACATGTGACAATAAATTAAATCAAATCAAATCAAATCATACAAATTGTGGCATCAGTGAAGGATCCTGACATCTCTGAAAATCAACTTTAAAAATGTTTGACCTGACCAAAGGTGCCAAAACTTTGACATGGCAGTTAAAAACCTACAGATAAGTCAGTAGAAGATGTGAAGGGTGTGAGGCAAAGAGAAAAATCAACTGTTCAGTTTACTAAGGATTATATCACAGCATATGGTGGGCCATGAAAATTCCCAATCCAGCAACAAGACAAAAAAACTCGTAACAATCAAGGAAGGGTGATCAATCCTCGAGAAAGGCTCAAGATTTTCAGATCAATGCTGCACAAAATAGCCAGCTCTGGGCAAATTCCATTTATAGCACACACAGGTTTGGATAGACACATAGCATGGGTCTAAGGACAACGACAAAATACGTAGTAGCCACATGACAAAAACTGAAAAATAATTTTGCTGCTTTAAGCTGATTCTCCAGTGAGAAGAAAACACCAAACAGGGCTAAATAGTAACTTCCTGCATCAATTAAAAACACTGTTTCACTAATGTCGTGTCCGGACTTCTTAAACTTTTTCAGTAATGGAATTTGTTCTCCTTACGGTTTAAAACAGCTATGGGTTCCAATTTCACCTTGCTCAACTTATGTGGGTATATTTAAGAGCCAGACCAAACATAGAATTGGGCAGAAAATGTTAGAAAATCTCTGCATTTGTAGGAAGAGAGCAGAGTTATGGCTTCAAGTCTGGATCTCCCATCATCAGAATATTATAGAATTGGAGGAAGGGATTTTTAACACTCAGAATTGCATTCAAATTAAACAATAAGTCAGAAGTTGAAAGTCAATGGATGGAAGTTTCAGCCTGTGTCAGCCATCAGTATAAACAGTGATATGGGCCTAAAATCTCATGAGTATTGAGACCAGGATGGTTGGGAACCACATTTTAATAAATTATAATATCATTATTGAGCCATCCGGCTGGCACTTCCATCCTCACTAAATACTCAGACTGTGCTAGTAAATGACACATCAGCACAGTTTTCAACAACTGTATAAAAACATCACTCCAAAGATGATGTCAGAGGTCAGCATGCAGGTTGTCGCGATCCACCAGGGAATCCAATAGAGGCAGGGACACTAGAGAGGATGTGGGGGGCAATCAACTAATACTTTCTTAGTGCTCAGGATTGAGTGTCGGCAGTTGGGGGAGTGGGTTGCTGTTCACAGATCTTTTATGGACCCCTATTATTGTGGTGCTCTTGGTCTCCAAGGGGTTCTAACACCTGGTGGAGGGGTGGGGAGGTGGGATTGCTTAGTGTGGACTTTGCGCACTTCAGGTCACCCTTGCTGGGGTTTAAGTGATGGTTCCTTGGAGGATTTACCCTTCTGGAGCAACAGCCATAAGTAGGTGTGAGCTGGAACATCAGCAGGGTCAACACAGTGGGGTGACTATGAGATCTCAAAGTGGGCTTTGATGACATTCCAGATCAGATTGACAATCAATAGTCAATATCTTTTCCCAAAGATAGGGGTCTAAAACTAGAGGCATAGATTTAAATTGAGAGGGGAGAGACACAAGAGCACAGACGGGCAATTTTCTTCACATAAAAGTGGTGAATGTCTGGAACGAGCTGCCAGAGGTAGTAATAGAAGCAGATACAATTCTATCTTTAAAAAGCATTTAGATAATTACATGGGCAGGATGGCTGTAGAGATATATGGGCCACGCACAGGCATTTGGGATAAAAGAAAGGGGTGGTATGGACAAGTTGGGCCGAAGAGCTGTTTCCGTTCTGTAAACCTGTATGACCTTCTATGACCCTTATTTTGTGTACATTATGTAATGAGGTGAATGCAAGATGCTGAGGTTTAAGAACAAAGAAGACAAAAAAACAAAGAACAAAACAGCATGGGAAACAGGCCCTTCGGCCCAACGAGCCCGCGTCGCCACCCCAATGTTCCCACCTCTACCCTCAATCCCTGTCCATGTTTGTAGATCTATGGATTAAAAACCAAATTTGGGACAATTTAGGGAGAATTTGTTTTGCCAATCAACCTAAGAACATATCTTTGGGATGCGGGAGGAAACCAGAGCACCCAGAGAAAACCCATGCAAGCACGGGGAGAATGCGCAAACTCCCTCAGACACAGGCCCAAATCCATGTATCTGCACAGCACAGCGATAGTCACTGAGCTGTCAAGTTGCCCATCAAATGGTCCAGGTCAAGCGTACACTAACGACGTGAAGCACTAGGATACTCTCGAAAAAAAGATCCAAGAGCAGCCCTCTCACGACCCATCGTGTATATGCTCCTCGTTAGACAACAAGGTGGAGCAAAGCACCTGTAGGATAAAAACAAGTATATCAATATCATCATCTATTTACACACTTCCCAGGGACTCTCAAGGTTCATGATCCCTATTTTAAATCAGTTTTCTATACCCCTCCATTCCCATTCTGTTCATGTGCCCATCTAAGTATTTCCTAAATAACTCCAGAGTACCTGCCTCCACCACTTTACTTGGCAGCGCATTCCATACCCCCACCACCCTCTGTGTGAAAAAACTCCCTCTAGCATCCAAATTATACCTTACCCCCCTCACCCTAAGCCCGTGACCCCTCGTGCTATTCGAGTCCATCCTAGGAAAAAGCTTAACCCTGTTTACTCTATCTATCCCCCTCATAATCTTGTACACCTCTATTAGATCTCCTCTAAGTCTACGTCTTTCTAAGGAAAACAGTCCCAATTTGCCTAACCTCTCCTCGTAACTCAGACCTTCCATACCAGGCAGCATCCTGGTAAACCTCCTCTGCACTCTCTCCAGAATCTCCACGTCCTTCCGGTAGTAAGGCGACCAGAACTGGACGCAGTATTCCAAATGAGGTCTAACCAACGTTTTATACAACTGCAACATTAAAGGCCAGCTCTTGTACTCCTTCCTATAAAGGCTAACATACCATATGCTTTCTTCTGGTACTCAGAGTTTGCCACTTGTGCATTTTCATATTCACAAAATGGTTGATAGATGCTGTCTTATATCTTCAACACCCAAAAGTTGAAAAACTGGTCAGGAATAACACTGACATATCTGGTATACATGAAAGATAGATTTTGTTATTTCCCATTGCTAATGCACATGCTCTCCTTGGGGCTTTAGGAAAATAGGTCTAAAAATAAACATAAAATTACACCTCAGCTTGCTTAGCAACACAATATGACTTACTGTGATACCCTCAGATAACAGCAGTGGATTGTTTAAATAGGTAGTGATGATTCATACACAAGATTTCTTTTCTGGCTCAACAGATTGCCCCATCTATAGTCAAGTATCTCATCATGTCTGATCCAGCAGTTGGTTTTATACTGACCGCTGGGCAAAAAATGCATGGAGGAACATTGCTGTAACTGAATGCGCTGGGAACATAAGATGCAATGTGAAATTATCCATCTGTTTCAATTCCTCTCTTTACCAGTTAATATGTTTCCTATTAAGAAGTCAAGTGTTTGCTGCATAAACTATAGGGCTGTCCATTCATTATACATTAAGTATTTCTGGGCATTTTGATGTGGTCTTGGCAAGAATGAGGCTTAATATTAATACAGAATCACTGCCTCTTGCATACTGATTACTATGCCTACAAAACAGTAGCAATAAAAAGCTTGTATCTTGTAAAGGTATCTCGTACCTTTCATTAAGTCAGATATATCGCTTTTAATTAAATACTTTGAAGAAGAGCCAGTGGTGTGATATTGAAAATTGTAGTGATCAATCTGAACATGAGAAGGTCCCATAAAGAGCAATGAGACAAATGAGCAGGAAGTATGTATTGGTTTTGCTGGTTGAGGGATAACCATTGGTTAGGGCACCAGAGAGCATTCTTGTAGCACCATGGGTCTTCACCATCTACCTTAGAATGCAGACAAGTCCTCTTTTTTGTGTCTTAGCTGAATAACAATACGTCCAGAAGTGCATCATTGGCCTGGGATTCTGTATTTAAAACTATGGCACAAAGCTTGAATCCATCGCCTACTGAATCAGAGATAAGAAAGTATCTTATAAGCGGCTTATGCAGTAAGGCTGAAACTTAACTAAACATCATTTACAGGTGGTGAAATGTATCGAAAGTCATATCAGCATGATAAAATACTGCACAACTACAATGTTTTTCATACCTCAATTTATTTGCTTACTCACCAACTCTGATATCCATCCCAGCATGAGCGTTACTACAGGGGCAGATCGTGCTCCTTAGTACCCAGCTCTCTATCCCTAACGTCCTAGACCAATTTATAAGGAGCAGAGACCAGGCAAAATGGATCTCTGCAATTTTAGTAAACATTTTACAACAAGGTGGCATTGTGGCAGAGGATGATATGGTGACACAGTAGTTCGCACTGCTGCCTCACAGCATCAGGGAGCAGGTTCATTTCTGGCTTTGAATGACTGAGTGGAGTCTACTCAGTAAAATTTTGCAACACCAATTTTAAATCCAACCAATTTATTTGATGGTAAATCCGTGAGCTTTCGACACTATGTTGTGCCTTCGTCAGGCAAATGCAGTGTTCTGATCTGCAGAGGCACTCATATCCACACAGACAGTTACAGATTGCTGATTAGAATGCGAATCCTTACATCTAACCTGCTATTCAATTGTTAAAGTGGCTAACAATGTGTGTGAAGGGAATCCTGAGCATTGGTTAGAGAATTGTGTATTTTCTCCAGACAGCACAGTAAGTGAGGTTGCTTTCAGACAACTGCACAACCTTAAACAGATCATTGTTCGCAGCAAACTACCCAACCTTCAGGAGAACGGTGACCACAATACCACACAACCCTGCCACAGCAACCTCTGCAAGACATGCCAGATCATAGACATGGACGACATCATCAAACTTGAGGATACCATTCACCAGGTACACGGTACATACTCTTGCAACTCGGCCAACGTTGTCTACTTAATACGTTGCAAGAAAGGATGTCCCGAAGCATGGTACATTGGGGAGACCATGCAGTCACTACGACAGCGGATGAATGAGCATTGCTCAACAATCACCAGGCAAAACAGTTCCCTTCCTGTGGGCGAACACTTCAGCAATCATGGGCATTCAGCCTCCGACCTGCGGGTAAATGTTCTTCAAGGGGGCCTTCGTGACACACGACAGCGCAGAGTCGCTGAGCAGAGACTGATAGCCAAGTTCCGCACACATGAGGACGGTCTTAATAGGGATCTTGGCTTCATGACACACTATCTGTAACGCCCGTAACTTGCCTGGGTTAGCAAAAAACCTCACTTACTGTGCTGTCTGGAGAAAATACACAATTCTCTAACCATGCTCAGGATTCCCTTCACACACATTGTTAGCCACTTTAACACTTGAATAGCAGGTTAGATGTAAGGATTCGCATTCTAATCAGCAATCTGTAACTGTCTGTGTGGATATGAGTGCCTCTGCAGATCAGAACACTGCATTTGCCTGATGAAGGCACAACATAGTGTTGAAAGCTCGCGGATTTACTATCAAATAAATTGGTTGGATTTAAAGTTGGTGTTGCAAAACTTTACTGAGTTTGCCCCAGTCCAACGCCGGCATCTCTACATCATGAGTGGAGTCTACACATGGGTTTCCCCCAGGGTGCTCTGGTTTCCTCCCACAGTTCAAACACATGCAGGTTAGGTGGATTGACCTTGTTAAATTGCCACTTAATGTCCCAAGGTGTATATGTTTGGGGGATTAGCAGGATTACAGGGATAGGGCACTGGGGGTTCAGATGATCAAGTTGTAAAATTAGTTTCAGTGGAGATAAGAAATAGCAAAATAAAGAAGTCACTGGGAGGAGTTTTTATAGTCCCTCTGATAATAGCTACATGTAGGACAGAATATATAGAGTTTGCAAGAAAGGTCCTACAATAATCTTACATGACTTTAATCTTCACATTAATTGGACAAATCAAATTCATAAAGATAATCCCGTTAGTGAGTTCATATACTGTATTCAACGCAGTGTCTTGGAACAATGTGTTCGAGGCAGATGAACTTAGAGTTTAGATTATTACTTGGAACAATAATGTTGCTGCCATTACAGAGACTTGGTTAAGGGATGGACAGGATTGGCAACTTAAAATTCCAGTGTACATATACTCCAGGCTGGATATTGGGGAATGCAAAAGGGGTGGTGGGGGTTGGGGGGGGGATGTGTTTGCAGTATTGGTTAAGGAGAATATAACAGCTGTATTAGGGGAGGACACTAGGGGAGAACTACAGTGAGGCAATATGGGTAGAGCTCAGGAAATTGGAAGGGTGTAGTCACAATGTTGGGGATTACAATAGAGACACAGAGGAACAGATATGTAGGCAGATTTTGGCAAGGTGTAAAAGTAACAGGATTGTTGTGATGGGAGATTTTAACTGCCCCTATATTGACGGGCATTCACTTAGTGTTAGGGGCTTGGATAGGGCAGAATTTGTAAGGAGCATCCAGGAGAGCTTCTTGAAACAATATGGAGATAGTCCAACTAGGGAAAGGGCCATACTGGACCTGGTACTGGGGAATGAGCCCTGCCAGGTGGTTGACATTTCAATTGGCGAACAGTGACTGCAATTAAGCAAACTTTTAAGGTACTGACGGATAAAAATAAGTATAGTCCTCAAATGAAGGTGACAAATTGGGAGAAGGCTAATTACAACAATATTAGGAAAAAGCTGAAGAATGTAGATTGGGGGCAGATGTTTGAGGGCAAATCAACATGTGAGAGGCTTTCAAGTATAAATTGATAGGAATTCAGGACTGGCATATTCCTGTAAGTATGAAGGATACATATGGCAAGTTTTGGGAAGCTTAAATAACAAGAAATATTGTAATCCTTTACACATATATAAACAGCAAGAGGCAAGCTAGGGAGAGTTGGCACACTTAAGGAGAGGAGGGAATCTATGAGTGGAGCCACAGGAAATGGACGAGGGTGGCATGGTAGCACAATGGTTAGCACTGCTGCTTCACAGCTCCAGGATCTTGGGTTCAATTCCCGGCTCGGGGTCTCTGTCTGTGTGGAGCTTGCACATTCTCCTCCTGTCGGCGTGGGTTTCCTCCGGGTGCTCCAGTTTCCTCCCACAGTCCAAAGATGTGCGGGGTTAAGTTGATTGGCCAGGCTAAGAAATTGTCCTCAGTGTCCAGAGGGACACTTAGGTTAAAGGGATTAGTGGGTATAATATGTTGGGATATGGGGGTAGGGCTTGGGTGGATTGTGTTCGGTGCAGACTTGATGGGCCAAAGGGCCTCTTTCTGCACTGTAGGGGTTCTATAATTAAATGTGTACTTTGTGTCAGTATTCACCAAGGAGCAAGATTGGTGGATGATGAGTCTGGAGAAGGATGTGCAGATGGTTTGGGTCATGTTGAGATAAAAAGGAGGAGGCACTGGGGGACTTGAAAAACATTTAGGTGGACAAGTTCCAGGCCTGATGGGATGTACCCCAGAATACTGAGAGAGGCAAGGGAGGAAATTGCTGGGACCTTGAGAGAAATCTTTGTATCCTCACTGGCTACAGGGGAGGTCACAGTAAGAAGTCTCACAACATTACAACACCAGGTTAAAGTCCAACAGATTTATTTGACAGCAAAAACACTAGCTTTTGGAGCGCTGCTCCTTCATCAGGTAAGCGGAAGTTCTGTTCACAAACAGGGCATATAAAGACACAAACTCAATTTATAAAATAATGGTTGGAATGTGAGTCTTTACAGCTAATCAAGTCTTAAAGGTACAGATAATGTGAGTGGACAGAGGGTTAAGCACAGGTTAAAGAACATAGAACATAGAACATTACAGCACAGAACAGGCCCTTCGGCCTTCGATGTTGTGCCGACCAAAATAAAAAGCAATGCCCCTCCAAACTAAACCATTCCCTTCTCTTCCATATACTTATCAATTAACCTCTTAAACGCCACCAAACTTGGCGCATCTACAACAGCTGCAGGCAGGGCATTCCACTCCCTAATCACTCTTTGAGTAAAGAACCTACCTCTGATATCCGTCCTATAACTCATACCCCTTAATTTAAAGCTGTGTCCCCTCGTGCTAGCTTTCTCCATCCTAGGAAAAAGGCTATCACTGTCCACCCTATCTAAACCTCTAATCATCTTATATGCTTCAATAAGATCCCCTCTTAGCCGCCTCCTTTCTAACGAAAACAACCTCAAATCCTTCAACCTCTCTTCATAGGACCTGCCCTCCATACCAGGCAACATCCTGGTAAACCTCCTCTGTACCCTCTCCAATGCCTCCACATCTTTCTTATAATGTGGGGACCAGAACTGCACACAATACTCCAAGTGCGGCCGCACTAGAGTTTTGTACAGTTGCAACATGATGCTGCGGCTCCTAAATTCAATCCCCCTACCAATAAAAGCTAAGACTCCATATGCCTTCTTAACAACTTTATCCACTTGACTGCCTACTTTCAGGGATCTATTGACACATACACCAAGATCCTTCTGTTCCTCAACACTATTAAGAGCCCTACCATTAGCCCTATACTCTACACATTTATTGTTCCTGCCAAAGTGCATTACCTCACACTTTTCCACATTAAACTCCATTTGCCACCTCTCGGCCCAGCTCTGCAACTTGTCCAAGTCACTCTGTAAACTAAAACACCCCTCTTCACTATCTACCACTCCACCAACTTTAGTATCATCTGCAAATTTACTGATCCATCCCTCAATACCCTCATCCAGATCATTTATAAAAATTACAAACAGCAGGGGCCCCAAAACAGACCCCTGAGGCACACCACTCGTCACCGAACTCCACGATGAATATCTCCCATCAACCACCACCCTCTGTCTTCTATCTGCCAGCCAATTCCTAATCCAATTAGCTAAATCACCCTCTATTCCACACATCTGCATTTTCTGTAGAAGTCTTCCATGGGCCACCTTATCAAAAGCCTTACTAAAGTCCATATATACTACATCAACCGCCTTACCCCCATCCACCTCTCTGGTCACTTTCTCAAAAAACTCAATGAGGTTAGTAAGGCATGACCTACCCTTCACGAAACCATGCTGACTATCCCCAATCAATTCATTTCTCTCTAAATAACTATAAATCCTATCCCTAATAATTCTCTCCAATACCTTGCCCACAACAGAAGTAAGACTCACTGGCCTATAATTCCCAGGAAGGTCTCTCTTCCCCTTCTTAAACAATGGGACCACATTCGCTATCCTCCAGTCCTCCGGAACCACACCCGTAACCAACGAGACCTGAAGATCAGAGCCAGAGGCTCTGCAATCTCCTCTCTTGCCTCCCAGAGAATCCTAGGGTAAATCCCGTCCGGCCCAGGGGACTTATCCAACTTCAAACCCTCGAGAATTTCTAGCACATCCTCCCTATCTACTACAATACTTCCCAATTTGCAACCCTGTACCTCAGTGTTCTCCATAGCTACATTTCCAGCACTCTGCGTGAATACCGAAGAGAAATATTTATTCAGTGCCTCACCAATCTCTTCAGGCTCCACGCACAACTTCCCACTGCTGTCTATGACTGGCCCTAATCTTGCCCTAACCAATCTTCTATTCTTAACATATCGAAAGAAAGCTTTAGGATTCTCCTTAATCCTATCAGCCAACATCTTCTCGTGTCCCCTCTTAGCTCTCCTCAATTCACTTTTTACCTCCTTCCTGGCTAATCTATAGCTATCCATTGCACTAACTGAGCCTTCAAGGCTCATCCTGACATAAGCCTCCTTTTTCTTCTTAACCAGCAAATCAACTTTTTTCGTACACCAAGGCTCTCTTACTCGACCATTTCCTCCCTGCCTGACAGGGACAGACTTATCAAGGACTCGCAGCAGCTGCTCCTTGAATAAGCACCACATTCCAGATGTTCCCAGTCCCTGTAGTTTCCTAGTCCAATCTATGCACCCTAATTCTCTCCTGATGGCCTCATAATTACCCTTCCCCCAGCTATAACTACTGCCCCCAGCTTCATGCCTATCCCTATCCATCACTAAGGTGAACGTAACCGAATTGTGGTCACTATCACCAAAATGTTCACTAACTTCCAAGCCTAACACCTGGTCTGGCTCATTGCCCAGCACCAAATCCAATGTAGCCTCACCTCTAGTTGGCCTATCTACATACTGAGTCAAAAAACCTTCCTGCACACTCTGTACGAAAACTGACCCCTCTAACGAGCTAGAGCTATAGCTATTCCAATCAATATTAGCAAAGTTAAAGTCCCCAATCACAATTACCCTACTACTTTCACTCCTAATCAGAATTGACTTTGCAATCCTTTCCTCAACCTCTCTAGAACTATTAGGAGGTCTGTAAAAGACTCCAACAGGGTGACCTCTCCTCTCCTGTTTCTAATCTCAGCCCATACTACCTCAACAGACAAGTCCTCATCAAACTTCTTTTCTATCACCGTGATACAGTCTTTGACCAATAATGCCACTCCTTCCCCCCCTTCTACCTCCTTCTCTACTACGACTAAAGCATTTGTACCCCGGAACCTGCAACATCCATTCCTGTCCCTGCTCTACCCAAGTCTCTGAAATGGCCACAACGTCGAAGTTCCAGGTACTGGTCCAAGCTGCAAGTTCCTCCCCCTTATTGCGAATATTCCTTGCATTAAAGTATACGCATTTCAAACCATGCCCCACCCCACCCGTACGCCGCTGTGTTTTACAACTCTCTTCTATAACCTCCTTACTCTCATCCCTCTCAGCACCCCAACTACTTAGGATCCCACCCCCCCCCGAATCAGTTTAAAGCCCCCATCATAGCCTTAGCAAATTTTCCCCCCAAGATATTAGTCCCCCTCTGGTTCAGGTGTAGACCATCTCTCTTGAAGAGGTCCCACCTATTCCAGAATGAGTCCCAATTGTTAAGGAACCTGAACCCCTCCCTCCTGCACCATCCACGCAGCCATGAGTTCAAACTTTCCCTTTCTCTGTTCTTCTCTAAACTATCCCTTGGAACAGGCAAGAGTCCAGAGATAACCACTCTGCCTGTTATGGACCTAAGCTTCCACCCTAACTCCATAAATTTCTGTTTAATATTCCCTTCCCTTGTCCTACCTACATCATGTGTCCCCACATGAACTATGACTTGGGGCTGACTCCCCTCACCCTTAAGAATCTTAAAAACCCGATCTGCGACATCCTGGACCCCAGCCCCTGGGAGGCAACACACCAGCCCTGAGTCACGTTTATTACTATTTACCCTCCTATCTGTCCCTCTAACTATGGAGTCTCCTATAACTAGGCCTAATCTCTTATTCCCCCCACCCACCTGAGCATTCTCAGCAGGCTCACCCCCAGAGACCTGCTCCCTTTGGTCAGCTCCAGTTGAGTCTTCCTCAACTGTAGCCTCCAAGACAGAAAATTTATTTTGGAGGGGAACAGCCCCAGGGGATTTTCTCCCCGATTGCTAAAGAGATGTGTATTGTCTCCAGACAGGACAGTCACACTGTCTCTACCTTTAAGACTTGATTAACAGTAAACACTGCATTCCAATCATTATTTTGTAAATTGAGTTTGTATCTTTATATGCCCTGTTTGTGAACAGAACTCCTACTCACCTGATGAAGGAGCAGTACTCACTGGGTCACTGTATAGAATTTGCACATTCTCCTCTGATCTGCGTGGGTTCCCTCAAGGTGGTCTGGTGTCTTCCTACAGTTCAAAGATGTGCAAGTTAGGTTGATTGCCATGCTAAATTGCCACTTAATGTCCAAGGGAGTAAGGGGGTAAATATGTGGAGTTACGGAGATAGGGGCTGTGTGGGATTTGATCGGTGCAGACTCAATTGTCTGAATAGCCTTCTTCTGCACTGTATGGGTCAGCACAATGGTACAGTGGTCAGCATTGGTGTCACACAGCGTCGGGGACTCAAGTTTGATTCCAGGTTTGGGTCACTGTCTCTGTGGGGTTTGCATGTTCTCCCTATATCTGCATGGGTTTCCTCTGAGTGCTCAGTTTCCTCTCACAGTCTGAAAGTTGTGCTGGTTGGGTGCACTGGCCCAAATGGGCGCTGGAGTGTGGCAACTAGGGGAATTTCACAGTAACTTAGAGTCATAGATTTATAGAGGTTTACAGCATGGAAACAGGTCCTTCGGCCCAACTTGCCCATGCCATCCTTTTTTTAAAACCCCTAAGCTAATCCCAATTGACTGCATTTGGCCCATATCCTTCTATACCCATTGTACCAGTGGAAAGGTGCATTTCTGTATGGAGGGCTGTATTGAGAAACAAGTGATGTTCCTCAGGGATCAGTGCTGGGACTTTTGCTGTTTGTAATATATATAAATGATTTGGAGGAAAATGTAACTGGATTGATTAGTAAATTTGTGGATGACACAAAGGTTGATGGATTTGCAGATAGAGATGAGGACCATCAAAGGATACAGCAGGATATAGATCAGTTGGAGACTTGGGTAGAGAGATAGCAGATAGAGTTTAGTCCAGACAAATGTGAGGTAATGAATTTTAGAAGGTCTAGTACGGATAGGACATGTACAATAAATGGCAGAACCCTGAGGAGTATTAATAGCCAAAGGGATCTGGTTATATAGATACACAGGTCACTGAAATTGGCAATGCAGGTGGAAAGGTAGTCAAGAACGCACATGGCACGCTTGCTTTCATCAGCCGGGATATTGAGTTTAAAAATTGGCAAATCATGTTACAGCTTTATAGAAACATGGTGAGGCTGCACTTGGAATATAATGTTCAATTCTGGTCGCCACACTACCAGAAGGATTTGAAGGCTTTGGAGAGGGTACATAAAAGATTTACCAGGATGTTGTCTGTACGGAGGGCATTAGCTATGAGGAGAGATTGGAGAAACTTTGTTTGTTCTCACTGGAATGACGGAGGTTGAGGAGAGATCTGATAGAAGTCTACAAGATTATGAGAGGCATGGGACAGAGTGGATAATCAGAAGCTTTTTCTCAGGATGGAAGAGTCTATTACTAGGAAGCATAGATTTAAGGTGAGAGGGGCAAGTTTTAAAAGAGATGTATGAGGCAGATTTTTTATTCAGAGAGTGGTGGGTGCCTGGAACTTGTTGCCGGGGGAGATAGTGGAAGTGGATACAGTAGTGATTTTTAAGGGGCATTTGATGAGTACATTAATGAGATGGGAATGGAGGGATATGGTCGCCGAAAGCGTTGGGATTTTACTAAAGTCAGGCAGCATGGTCAGTGCAGGCTCTGGGGGGGCCGAAGGGCCTGTTCCTGTGCTGTAATTTTCTTTGTTCTTTGTAACTATCTAAATGCTCTCTAAAAGAAAAAATTGTATCTGCCTCTACTACTACCTCTGGCAGCTTGTTCCAGACACTCACCACCCTCTGTTGTGAAAAAATTGCCCTCTGGACTCTTTTGTATCTCTCCCCTCTCACTTTAAACCTATGCCCTCTAGTTTTAGACTCCCCTACCTTTGGGAAAAGATATTGACTATCAAGCTGATCTGTGCCCCTCGCTATATTGTAGATCTCTATGATCACCTCTCAGCCTCATTCCACAGCACTGGAAAGATGTGTTTCTGAATGGAGGGCTGTGGCAAGTGGCATTCCTCAGGGATCAGTGCCGGGACCTTTAAAGTTTGTAATATACATAAATGATTTGGAGGAATTGGTTTGATTGGTAAGTTTGCAGATGTCTCAAAGGTCGGTGATTTGCGGATAGTGATGAGAAACATTAGAGGATACAGCAGGATATAGATCATTTGGAGGCTTGGACAGAGAGATGGCAGATGGAGTTTAATCGGGACAAATGTGAGGTAATGCATTTTGAAAGATCTAATACAAATAGGAAATATACAGTAAATGGCAGAACCCTTAAGAATATTGATAGGCAGAGGGATCTGGGTGTATAGGTACAAAGGTCACTGAAAGTGGCAATGCAAACGGAGAAGGTAGTCAAGAAGACATATGCATACTTGCCTTTATTGGCCGAGAAACTGAGTTTAAAAATTGGCAAGTCATATTGCAGCTTTATAGAACCATGGTGAGGCCGCACTTGGAATATAATGTTCAATTCTGGTCGTCACACTACCAGAAGGATGTGGAGACTTTAGAGAGGGTACAGGAAAGATTTACCAGGATGTTGCCTGGTATAGAGGGCATTAGCTATGAGGAGAGGTTGGAGAAACTTGGTTTGTTCTCACTGGAATGATAGAGGTTGAGGCAGCAATGCTAATCACTATGCCACTGCACTATCCTAATTTGATATAAGTGCTCTATATGCAATGTCAGTGTGCTTTTTATTCTTTAATGCCGAGGTGGCCTTCACTGGTTTACTGGACCAAAACTTCTTTCGCCATTTCCTTAGACGCCAGAGTGTGGCAACTAGGGGATTTTCACAATAACTTGACTGCACTGTTAATGTAAGCCTACTTGTGACACTAATAAATAAACTAAACTAAATTAAATCCTGGTGTATCCCTCAAACCATTAGAAGCTTCTGTCTCAGAAGTGAAAATTCCAGCTCCATCACATATATTTAGTTTAAGAATGGAAATATCACATGGGGATACAAAAGAGTTGGAAATTAACTTTTGTGAATTTTATTTTTCAAATAAAATATTTTCCTGATAATTTTGCACTAATTCAGTAAGTGCTGCCAAAGCATTTGACTGAGCTTACAAGTTTCAACATTCAAAAGATATTGTAAGATATCCTATAGTTTTTGAAAACATTTTTGTAATTTAAGTTTACAGAAAAGGTTTTTGAAAATTATAATGATTGCAGTTTAGACAAGAATTTGAAGATTCTGATCTTTGAACACATAATGATAATCTTAAATCACGAGTTTGCAAGCCAATCTTCAGAATTTATAAACCCTTGCTGCCCTCTGCTGGATTTTCAATTTAATGTAAATAAAAATGAAACTGAAATTTTATTTTTAAGGGTGGCATAGAGGCACAATGGTTAGCACTGCTGCCTCACAACGCCTGGGACCTGGGTTCAATTCTGGCTTCAGGTCATTGTCTATGTGGAGTTTACACATTCTCTCCATATCTGTGTGGGTTTCCTTCAGGTGCTCCAGTTTCCTCCCATTGTCCAAACATGTGCAAGTTAGGTGGATTGCTATGCTAAATTGCCCCTTAATGCCCTAAGATATGTAGGTTAAAAGGTATTAGCCATGCTAAATGTATGGGCTGATGAGGATAGGAGCATGGAGGAAAGGGCCTGGGTAATATATTCTATCAGAGAGTTGGTGCAGACTGGATGGGCCAAATGGCCTCCTTTTTTAATATACAAAGAACAACAAAGAACAAAACAGCACGGGAAACAGGCCCTTTGGCCCAACAAGCCCACGCCGCCACTCCGATGTTCCCATCTCTACCCGCGATCCCTGTCCATGTTTATAGATCTATGGATTAAAAACCAAATTTGAGACAATTTAGGGAGAATTTGTTTTGTCAATTAGCCTAAGAGTACATCTTTGGGATAGAACATAGAACATAGAACACTACAGCACAGAACAGGCCCTTCGGTCCTCGACGTTGCGCCGACCAATATAAAAAGCAATGCCCCTCCAAACTAAACCATTCCCTTCTCTTCCATATACTTATCAATTAACCTCTTAAACGCCACCAAACTTGGCGCATCTACAACAGCTGCAGGCATGGCATTCCACTCCCTAATCACTCTTTGAGTAAAGAACCTACCTCTGATATCCGTCCTATAACTCATACCCCTTAATTTAAAGCTGTGTCCCCTCGTGCTAGCTTTCTCCATCCCAGGAAAAAGGCTATCACTGTCCACCCTATCTAAACCTCTAATCATCTTATATGTTTCAATAAGGTCTCCTCTTAGCCGCCTTCTTTCTAACGAAAACAACCTCAAATCACTCAGCCTCTCCTCATAAGACCTGCCCTCCATACCAGGCAACATCCTGGTAAACCTCCTCTGTACCCTCTCCCAAGCCTCCACATCTTTCTTATAATGTGGGGACCAGAACTGCACACAATACTCCAAGTGCGGCCGCACTAGAGTTTTGTACAGTTGCAACATGACGTTGCGGCTCCGAAATTCAATCCCCTACCAATAAAAGCTAAGACTCCATATGCCTTCTTAACAACCTTCTCGACTTGACTGCCTACTTTCAGGGATCTATGCACATACACACCAAGATCCCTCTGTTCATCAAGATACTAAGAATCCTACCATTAGCCCTATACTCTACACATTTATTATTTCTGCCATAGTGCATTACCTCACACTTTTCCACATTAAACTCCATTTGCCACCTCTCGGCCCAGCTCTGCAACTTGTCTAAGTCCCTCTGCAAACTATAACACCCCTCTTCACTATCTACCACAATGTGGGATGTGGGAGGAAACCGGAGCACCCGGAGAAAAACCCACGCAAGCACAGGGAGAATGCGCAAACTTCCACAAACACAGGCCCAAATCCATGTATCTGCACAGCACAGCAATAGTTACTGAGCTGTCGTGTTGCCCATCAAATAGTCCAGGTCAAGCGTACACTAACAACATGAAGCAGTAGGATACTCTCGAAAAAGATCCAAGAGCAGCCCTCTCACGACCCATCGCGTGTATGCCCCTCGTTAGACAACAAGGTGGACCAAAGCACCTGTAGGATAAAAACAAGTACATCAATATCATCATCTACTTACACACTTCCCAGGGACTCCCAAGGCTCATGACCCCTATTTTAAATCAGTTTTCTATACCCTCCATTCCCATTCTGTTCATGTGCCCATCTAAGTATTTCTTAAATAACTCCAGAGTACCTGCCTCCACCACTTTACTTGGCAGCGCATTCCATACCCCCACCCCCCTCTGTGTGAAAAAACTCCCTCTAGCATCCAAATTATACCTTACCCCCCTCACCCTAAGCCCGTGACCCCTCGTGCTATTTGAGTCCATCTTAGGAAAAAGCTTAACCCTGTTTACTCTATCAATCCTCTTCAAAATCTTGTACACCTCTATCATATCACCTCTAAGTCTACGTCTTTCTAAGGAAAACAGTCCCAATTTACCTAATCTCTCCTCATAACTCAGACCTTCCATACCAGGCAGCATTCTGGTAAACCTCCTCTGCACTCTCTCCAGAGTCTCCACGTCCTTCCGGTAGTAGGGCGACCAGAACTGGACGCAGTATTCCAAATGAAGTCTAACCAGTGTTTTATACAACTGCAACATTAAAGGCCAGCTCTTGTACTCTATACCCATTCCTATAAGGCTAACATACTATATGCTTTCTCCACAACCTTCTCCACTTGCTCTGCCACCTTCAGAGACTTGTTCACCTGTACCCCCAGGTCCCTCTGCGTTTCTATACTCTTAATAGGTCTACCCTTTATCATATACCTCCCCTCTACATTCTTTCTCCCGAAATGCATCACCTCACATTTATCAGGATTGAATTCCATCTGCCATCTATCTGCCCAAGCTACCAGCCTATCTATATCCTGCTGCATCACCTGACAATGCTCCTCACTATCCGCAAGTCCAGCCATCTTTGTATTGTCTGCAAACTTGCTGATCACTCCAATTACTCCCTCTTCCAAGTCATTTATATATATTACAAACAGAAGAGGTCCCAGTACCGAGCCCTGCGGCACACCACTAGTGACCGACCTCCAGCTAGAAAAACACCCTTCCACTATTACTCTCTGTCTCCTATTACCAAGCCAGTTACTTATCCGTCTAGCTACTTGTCCTTGTATCCCATTTGCCCTGACCTTCTCTTCTAACCTCCCATGAGGGACTTTGTCAAACGCCTTACTAAAATCCAAATAGACAACATCAATGGCTCGTCCTTCATCCACCGATTTCGTCACCTCCTCAAAAATTTCCACCAGATTTATAAGGCACAACCTCCCTTTAACAAATCCATGCTGCATATCCCTAATCAGATTGCAATGCTCTAAGTGCCTATACATCCTATCTCTAAGAATCCCCTCCAACAGCTTCCCTACCACTGACGTCAAACTCACCGGCCTATAATTTCCAGGGTTATCCCTATTACCTTTTTAAACAACGATACAACATTAGCTATTCTCCAGTCCTCTGGGACCTCACCTGTGTCCAAGGAAGAGACAAAGATTTGCGTCACAGGCCCAGCAATTTCACCTCGCACCTCCCTAAGCAGTCTGGGATAAATGCCATCAGGCCCAGGAGATTTATCAGTTTTAATGCTACCTAGAAGCTCTAATACTTCCTCCCTCGGTATGGATATTTCCCTCAACTGGTCCACAGCTCCCTCAGAGACAGGAGCTGTCAACAAGCCCCTCTCCTTCGTGAATACCGATGCAAAGTATTCATTCAGGATCTCCACCATTCCCTCAGGCTCTAAGCACAGTTCCCCTCCTCTGTCCCTAAGAGGTTCAATTTTTCCTCTAACCACCCTTTTATTCCTAACATAGGAATAAAAAACCTTTGGGTTTTCCTTAATCCTATCCGCCAAAATCATTTCATGCCCCCTTTTTGCCCATGTAACTCCCTGTTTGAGCTCCCTCCTACTCTCTCTATATTCCTTCAATGCTGTCTCAGTTCCCAGCTGCTTCGACCCATCATACGCTTCTCTTTTCTTCCTAACCAAGTCCTCAATATCCCTAGTAATCCACGGCTCTCTAATCCTGCCTTTCCCATCTTTCCTCTTGGCCGGCACGTACTTATCTTGCAACATTTTCAGCATTTCCCTTGAAAGAGTTTAAAGATGTTTGTGAGCTTTGGCGAAAAGCAACTGCCCAACAGTATAATGGAGAAAAAAGCAGAACCAGACAGGCCACATTCAAATTGAACGATGAACTTAATCAGTGAAAGGCATTGGAAAGCCTTGCAAATGGGAGGTACTAGATAATAGAATGAATAGAAGGATTCAATTGTTAATTAAAATGAATAGGAGCATCCTGCTCCTCACTTGGCCTGATCAGGTATAACCAGTTAGACTGGGTGACTCCCTGACTCCCTTTTAGTTCTCATAGTATGCAGATGGCAGGAGCAAACATTGAACTTGTCAAATGTGTGTAAGCAGGTTGCTAAGCAATGGAGGAAAGATTTTTGGGTCCAAATAGCCAATGAATTCATAATTATGCCAGGAGGTAGAATGGTGTTGGCCAAGATAAATAGGATGTATTACTGTAATTGGACCATCCAATTTGTATGACAGATTGGGCAGAGAATATGAATGTTCAAAAATAGCATATCAGATATGTTCCTGTGATGCAATTTTAGAGAGAAGTTGGAATACAGCCCATCATCTCTGTCCCAGTGTGTATTGGTCAAATAAAGAATATCCTTAACTGCATACGGTATCTCACAAGTTTTGTATACACTGAATTCAGCTCATGCAGGATCCCCAGAGGGAAGACCCCAGAAATTTCCCCTGACAGGGCATTTGTAACCTCATGAATGAATGCATTTGTGTGTGGACACTTAAGATATCCTGTAAAGATCCTCAGTGGAACCCTGGATAGGATCCACTGGCATAGAAGTTCAAAGTGGCCATTACTTTCACAGCCAGCAGCAATGGATGCCCTCCAAGTTCCCATGGCAATAATTTCTAGAGAATGTGGCAAATATGCGTAATCAGATCCCCGGCTATGCAGACTTTCAATGACACTAATTTTCACTCATCTGCATTGGCCCTGTGTCCTTTCAACTGCTGAAGTGCAACATTATAGTTAAGAAAGCCCACAGAGTCTCTCTACTTTCTCAGAAGGTGAAGGGAATTTGGCATGTCAACTATGATTCTCACCAACCTTTACAGAAGCATCATAGAAAGCCAGCTTGATGTGGCTCCCGCTCTGCCCAAGACAGCAAGGAACAACAGAAGGTTGTGAATGTAGCCCAATCCACCAATGCAAACCAACCTCCTATCCATTGACTCTGTCAACATTTCCCGCTGCCTTAGCAAAGCAGCCGGCATAATTAAGGATCCCACGTACCCTGGACATTTTCTCTTCCACTTTCTTCCATCCGGAAAAAGACACAAAAGTTTGAGGTCACATACCAACCGACTCAAGAACAGCTTCTTTCCTGCTGCTGTTAGACTTTTAAGTGGACTTATCTTGATTTAAGTTGATCTTTCTCTACACTCTAGATATGACTGTAATGCTACATTTTGCACTCTCTCATTTCTTTCTCTATGAATGGTATGCTTTGCCTGAATAGCAGGAAAGAAACAATACTTTTCACTAAGTGTTAATACATGTGACAATAATAAATCAGATCAAACCAACTCTCTGTGAGCCTGATCCTCTGCACTGGAGGAGGCTCTGTTGGACTTGGTTCTGAGGGTTATGCTCCTTACTTTGTTGAATCAGGTACCTCCATCACAATTGTTTCCTTCTCTCCTGCCTGTAAGTGAAATGCAGGGAGTGATAAACCTAGACTCCATCTTCCAAATGGTCTCTTCTCTCCACATCAACAAGAAAAAATGAAGAATCTGCATTCATCTCTTAAGGTCATTGGCTCATCATTGAATGTGGCCTTAAGGGTTTTGCTCCTATGTCAGAAAGTACTTGCCCTGAAATGATGGTGGAAGAGTCAATTACTAGATTTATGGTGCTAGGGGCAATGTTTAAAGGAGATGCCCGAGACTGATTTTTTACACAGAGAATAGTGAGTGCATGGAACTCATTGCCAGGGAAGTAGTGGAAGCGGATGCAGTAGTGAGTTTTAAGGGGCGTCTTGACAAGTACATGAATAAGTTGGAAATAGAGGGATATGTTCCCCAGCAGGGTTGGGGGTTTCTGTTAAGCTAGGCAGAATGGTCAGTGCAGGCTTGGAAGGCTGAAGGGCCTGTTCCTGTGCTGTAATTTTCTTTGTTCATTCTTCGATGGCAAATGCAGAATTTATAGCAAGGTTCCCCTCCCTCCCACCCAACTACAAATGTAACATGACAGATTGCTCTGATATTGCTTTCAGCCCAGACTCTGGAATCTTTATTCACTGCATCTAATACCACACTTTTAGGAATAAACATGAGGGTAAGTGTTTAGTCGGAAAATTAGATTACCTGAGGGGCGTGGGGCAGCGAACCACTGGCTACAAATTTCTAAAAATCTTCTGTAGTTTGTTATGACTTCAGGGAATTCTCACACTGAAAATAAGGTACTTAAACAAAGAGAATGATCAGTGCCACTTTGCACGATTTGTGTTGCATGAGTAAGGATTGCTTCACTTTTCTGATTCTCTGCATTGTCACTGAGAGATTCCTAACATGTTTCAGCTATGCCTCTCTTCTCATATGGGAATGGGGTGCTCCTTTAATCCTACCTCCTCCTGTGTACGCAGTTGCCTTACAATCTATCTGCAGAGTCTTCACCAGTAATGCTTTTCCTCATTTGAATTCTGAACTGTGCCGCTGTTGTGGGCTGGAAGATGATGCTGTAAAATTCTCACTGACAGCCCAATCTAAAGATAGGAATGTGGGGATAGGGCCTGGGTGGGATCGTGTCTGGTGCAGACTCGATGAGTTGAAGGCCTCTTTCTGCACTGTACGGTTCTATGTTCTAAACTCTGCATTTGTAAGTGTGGAAACTGCTCTTATCATCCCACAGGAGCTAATGATCAAGTTTCCCTCCCACAGGCCTTTCAATTTTCTCCTGTATTCTTTATTCTATTGCATTTGAGGTTTATATCCATCTGTTAGCCTTTGAACATTTTGAAGTCAATGTGTCTATGCCCTTTGGTCCCCACCCCTCCCATCCTGAGCCTACTTACACAGTTAAATATTTTCTGCCCCACCCCCACCATGCCCTGGGATACCACCACATTTTCAGATTCCCCATCTGAAGGCTGTAGAAGCCTCCCCTAACCGAGTATGCCAGCTGCAACTCATTATAATTCCAGAAACCTCATGGATTGAGGTTCAGGATGTTAATTCCACATCCTCGGCTTAACCTGATGGGCACATCTGAGGCTAACCTGACATGCCCTACCTCTGCCTGAACAGAGACAAGCACAGCCTTTGCTTCCCATTCTGGTCCCAGATGCCTTATCTGAAGCTGCAAAATTCTCCCTCCCCATCCTGATGGTGAAGATCCAAACCCCCCTGCACACCTCCCCAGTCAAGTGACAGAGTGCACTCTTTCCCATTCATGGCCCCAAGTACAAGCCTAGCTCTTCAGCCCCTTCTCCTGCCTTTGGTTAATTGCCCGTCTTCCCCATTGTGGCGCTAACCCTGCAGTCCTTGTAAGCCACTCCATACTGCTGCTCTAGCTAGTAGGGACTTCTTCTGATATTTTCCTTTCTCCCCGACATCACACCTGTCCCAAAAGAACCAAAAAAATTCCAGGCTAGATGGGAATTAATCTGTAAGAACAATATGGTGAGGCTGCAGAGATTAAGTGCCTGGGCAAAAAAATAGTAAATGGAGTGATAATATGGAGAAGTTTAAGATTATTCACTTCTGTCATAAGAATGAAAAAAATTATCTTTTTAATTGCTTGCTGTACCTGCATACTAAAGTTTTGTACTTCATGCACGGGGGAGACCTAGATTGCTTTGCACCTTGGAATTCTGCAGCATCTGATTCCAAAGGACAAAGAAAATTACAGCACAGGAACAGTCCCTTTGGCCCTCCAAGCCTGCACCAACCGTGCTGCCCGACTGAACTATCCTGCCGGAGACCATATTCCTCTATTCCCATTCTATTCATGTACTTATCCAGATGCCCCTTAAATTTCATTATCATATCTGCTTCCACTACCTCTCCCGGCAGCAAGTTCCAGGCACCTACTACTCTCTGTGTAAAACATCTGCCTCGTACATCTCCTATAAACCTTGCTCCTTGCACCTTAAACCTATGTCCCTATCAATTGACTCTTCCATCCTGGGAAAAAGCTTCTGACTATCCACTCTCTCCATGCCCCTCTACTTTGTTGTTTTTCCTGCCAATGTGAAAGACCAAGGTAGCATACTAGTTAGCACTGCTCTTCACAGCACCAGGGACCCAAGTTCGATTCCTGGCATGGGGTCACTATCTGTATGAAGTCTACCATTCTCCCATGTCTGTGTAGGCTTTTCTTGGATGCTCCAGTTTTCTCCCACAGTCTGAATGATTTGCGTTTAGATACATTGGCCATGCTAAATTCTCCCTCAGGCACCGAGAGTGGTGACTAGGGGACTTTAACAGTAACTTAATTACAATGTTAACGTAAGCCTATTTGTGATACTAATAAATAAACTTTAAACAATTTCACATTTTGCTCCATCTGCAAACTCCTACTCACTCATTCAACATATCCGTCTGCAACCTCCTTACATCCTGTTCACAACATATTTTCCTACATATCTTTGTGTCCTCTGCAAATTCAGCCTATAAAAGTTGACAATTTATTCCAGTCTGTTAAATAATATCAACAAGTAGCAACAATATAAGACTCTTCACAAAATATGCTAAGGAAGAGATGCTATTAAGCAAGAAACAAATTTATGAATCTGGTTCTAACAACTCCTTGAAGCAATTAATTATATTAAGAATTTGCTGAGAAAAGATATAAACAGTCAGTTAATTACTGAGAATAAATGCTGGAAGCAGGGGAACAGAATTTATAAAATGATGAATTAGAGAGTGAAATAGGGCAGTGAGAGATGAAAGAACAGTGCAGTGTGGTAATATAATCAGGGCCTAGTTTTAAGGCTGATTAAATTGGATATTCTAAACTAAAGAATTGGGCATATTAAAATCAAATATAGTCAAACCTCAGGCAGGCCAATTGAACAAATATATAAACATAACTGGGCCTAACCCATCAATCACCCATCAAAGATTGTTGCACTCTACTGATACTCAGCAGGAGATCATTGCCCATTGAAATGCACCAGCCTCTTGTTAGAAACCCAGATCAGGCCAGACTTTTTGTCACTGAAAGTTCCTGCAGTTACCTTGTCCGGCAACAGGTTACATGTAAGCAGCAGCATGGAGATGGACACCTGAGGACAGCCTCTGGTGTCCAGTCAGGCAGACATCAAGAAGTCCATTGGGTATTGGAACTCACTCTTGGGACCTCATTGCCAGGAGCCAGAGAAGTTCCCGGAAAGGCAACCAGGCAGGGGGATAAAGGTACACATCTCAGATACAACAGCAGCGAAGACTCAATAAGGGAGGTGACCTTGACCATCTGGAAGATTGACCAGAAAACGAAGGAAGGAAGAAGCTGCCGTTGAGATTCACCTTCATGACAATGGACCAGAGAATCTCAGAGAAGTGAGCCTCCAGTTTTAACCAAACCACTTGAATCTGGGGTTTATTCTTATTTTATGTGGGTAATTTAAGGTTAGTAGTTTTATTTTTAATAAACTTGTTGAACCTTTACTTGTGTTTGTCTATCTTGCAAATAAGGGCATTGGGGTAAAACTTTAGAGTAAGTAAACTGGTCAAAAGTATCTGAGAATTAACAGGTACAATATTTGCACTCCAGATGGGACTTCGATAACAAGAGATATGTTGTTCCAAAGTCGAACCTTCAATCTGGTATTCTCCAACACTCCATCTGAGCCTGTCTGAAGTGAGTGAAGGCCTAATATAAATTCAATCAGTAAATTGGGTGAGAGACCCGGTGTCTGTAACACTAAGTAGACAAACTCTGTAGTCAGAACTGGCATTGTCAAGGGAAATGGATAAAATCTATGTGAGAGAATTTAGTGAAAACCGGACCCCTGGCTCGATTCCTTACCTATACTCAAGTGATGAATCCTGTCATGCCAAATGGAAAGAAGTTCTCCATTTATATTTGAACCATAGTGGCCCAAATGGGTACAGTGGGGTGATACCCCAAAACCAGATCTGGGATCCAAGGGAGGGAATTGTTGGAATAATACCCATAAGGAAAAGGTAAAAAGCTTAGGAAGGCTTGGGAACAGGGATAGTCCTGGAAATAACCAACCGGTGAGTCTAACCTCAGTGGTTGTTAAGCTGATGGAGAGGCTTCTGAGGGACAAGATTTACGAGCATTTGGAGAAGTTTAGGTCGATTAGAAATAGTCAGCATGGTTTTGTAAAAGGCAGGTCCTGCCTTACGAGCTTAACTGAGTTCTTCGAAAATGTGACTGAACACATTGACGAAGGAAGAGCAGTGGACGTGGTGTACGTGGACTTCAGCAAAGCATTTGACAAGGTCCCCCATGCAAGACCTCTTGAGAAGGTGAGAGGGCATGGGATCCAAGGGGCTTTGGCCTTGTGGATCCAGAACTGGCTTGCCTGCCGAAGGCAGAGGGTGGTTGTGGATGGCTCTTTTTCTGCATGGAGGTCGGTCACCAGTGGAGTGCCCCAGGGATCTGTTCTAGGACCCTTGCTGTTGTCATTTTCATAAATGACCTGGATGAGGAAGTGGAGGGATGGGTGAGTAAGTTCGCCGATGACACAAAGGTCGGTGGTGTTGTGGACGGTCTGGAGGGATGTCAGAAGTTGCAGCATGACATCGACAGGATGCAAGACTGGGCGGAGAAGTGGCAGATGGACTTCAACGCGGATAAATGTGTTGTGGTTCATTTTGGCAGATCCAACAGGATGAATGAGTACACTATCAAAGGTAGGAGTCTTAGCTGTGTGGAAGAGCAGAGGGATCTTGGGGTCCGGGTCCATAAGACTCTCAAATCGGCCTCCCAGGTGGAGGATGTGGTTAAGAAAGCTTCCGGTGTACTGGCCTTCATTCATCGAGGGATTGAGTTCAGGAGTCAGGAGGTAATGCTGCAGCTTTATAGGACCCTTGTCAGACCACACTTGGAGTACTGTGCGCAGTTCTGTTCGCCTCACTATAGGAAGGACGTGGAAGCTATTGAAAGGGTGCAGAGGAGATTTACAAGGATGTTGCCTTGATTGGGAGGCATGCCTTATGAAGACAGGTTGAGGGAGCTGGGACTGTTCTCCCTGGAGAGACGAAGGTTGAGAGGCGACCTGATAGAGGTTTACAAGATGTTGAGAGGATTAGATAGGGTGGACTCTCAGAGACTATTTCGCAGGGCTGAAATGGTCGCGACGAGAGGGCACAGATTTAAGGTGCAGGGAAGCAAGTACAGAGGGGATGCTAGGGGAAAGTTTTTCACTCAGAGGGTGGTGAGTGAATGGCATCGGCTGCCGTCGGTGGTGGTCGAGGCGAACTCGCTGGGGTCTTTTAAAAGACTTCTGGATGAGTATATGGGATCCAATGGGATTGGGGGTTATAGATAGGTCTATGGCTGGGTAGATTTTGATGTGTTCAGCACAACTTGTGGGCCGAAGGGCCTGTTTGTGCTGTAGTGTTCTATGTTCTAAGGTGATTGCAATTGGTAGTTGTCTCAAATAGCTCTTTAGTAGAGAAGTGGAGATTATCCAGGTTAAACAGGACAGAGAGGTCCAGGTAACCCAACTAAAACAGGACTTAATGAGTGCTAATGCGTGTATACGACAATTGGAATGGAGGTAGACACACAAGAGGAAAGGAACCAGATTAATATGATACACATGAGCCAATTCCAGGTTCAATGTGATAAAGCTTACCAAAAGATAGCTGAGGGTGAAAGAGAGGCTACTCTGCAACAGATAGAAGAAGTTAAACATAAATCAGCAGGCTGCAGCAAAAGTTTTGCACTAAGCAGGAAAAGCAAATACAGCCTGCGCAACAGATCACTCCAAATGTCTACATGAGATTGAAGATTTAAAATCACCACTAGCCATAAAAAGGGTAACGCATGCATATATCACTGAAACAGGGGATAGTGACTCAGGAGTAGAGTGGGGTGATTTAGAAAATGATGCATGCCATTATGCAGAGAGACTTGGACAAGTTGCAGAGCTGGGCCGAGAGGTGGCAAATGGAGTTTAATGCGGAAAAGTGTGAGGTAATTCACTTTGGCAGGAATAAAAAATGTGTAGAGTATAGGGCTAATGGTAGGATTCTTATAGTGTTGATGAGAGATTCTTGGTGTATATGTGGCTGATTAGATCCCTGAAAGTTGGCAATCGAAGTCATTAGAACATAGACATAGAACATAGAACATTACAGCACAGAACAGGCCTTCGGCCTTCGATGTTGTGCCGACCAAAATAAAAAGCAATGCCCCTCCAAACTAAACCATTCCCTTCTCTTCCATATACTTATCAATTAACCTCTTAAACGCCACCAAACTTGGCGCATCTACAACAGCTGCAGGCAGGGCATTCCACTCCCTAATCACTCTTTGAGTAAAGAACCTACCTCTGATATCCGTCCTATAACTATACCCCTTAATTTAAAGCTGTGTCCCCTCGTGCTAGCTTTCTCCATCCTAGGAAAAAGGCTATCACTGTCCACCCTATCTAAACCTCTAATCATCTTATATGCTTCAATAAGATCCCCTCTTAGCCGCCTCCTTTCTAACGAAAACAACCTCAAATCCTTCAACCTCTCTTCATAGACCTGCCCTCCATACCAGGCAACATCCTGGTAAACCTCCTCTGTACCCTCTCCAATGCCTCCACATCTTTCTTATAATGTGGGACCAGAACTGCACACAATACTCCAAGTGCGGCCGCACTAGAGTTTTGTACAGTTGCAACATGATGCTGCGGCTCCTAAATTCAATCCCCCTACCAATAAAAGCTAAGACTCCATATGCCTTCTTAACAACTTATCCACTTGACTGCCTACTTTCAGGGATCTATTGACACATACACCAAGATCCTTCTGTTCCTCAACACTATTAAGAGCCCTACCATTAGCCCTATACTCTACACATTTATTGTTCCTGCCAAAGTGCATTACCTCACACTTTTCCACATTAAACTCCATTTGCCACCTCTCGGCCCAGCTCTGCAACTTGTCCAAGTCACTCTGTAAACTATAACACCCCTCTTCACTATCTACCACTCCACCGACTTTAGTGTCATCTGCAAATTTACTATCCATCCCTCAATACCCTCATCCAGATCATTTATAAAAATTACAAACAGCAGGGGCCCCAAAACAGACCCTGAGGCACACCACTTGTCACCGAACTCCACGATGAATATCTCCCATCAACCACCACCCTCTGTCTTCTATCTGCCAGCCAATTCCTAATCCAATTAGCTAAATCACCCTCTATTCCCACATCTGCATTTTCTGTAGAAGTCTTCCATGGGCCACCTTATCAAACGCCTTACTAAAGTCCATATATACCACATCAACCGCCTTACCCCCATCCACCTCTTTGGTCACTTTCTCAAAAAACTCAATGAGGTTAGTAAGGCACGACCTACCCTTCACAAAACCATGCTGACTATCCCCAATCAATTCATTTCTCTCTAAATAACTATAAATCCTATCCCTAATAATTCTCTCCAATACCTTGCCCACAACAGAAGTAAGACTCACTGGCCTATAATTCCCTGGAAGGTCTCTCTTCCCCTTCTTAAACAATGGGACCACATTCGCTATCCTCCAGTCCTCCGGAACCACACCCGTAACCAACGAGGACCTGAAGATCAGAGCCAGAGGCTCTGCAATCTCCTCTCTTGCCTCCCAGAGAATCCTAGGGTAAATCCCGTCCGGCCCAGGGGACTTATCCAACTTCAAACCCTCGAGAATTTCTAACACATCCTCCCTATCTACTACAATACTTCCCAATTTGCAACCCTGTACCTCAGTGTTCTCCATAGCTACATTTCCAGCACTCTGCGTGAATACCGAAGAGAAATATTTATTCAGTGCCTCACCAATCTCTTCAGGCTCCACGCACAACTTCCCACTGCTGTCTATGACTGGCCCTAATCTTGCCCTAACCAATCTTCTATTCTTAACATATCGAAAGAAAGCTTTAGGATTCTCCTTAATCCTATCAGCCAACATCTTCTCGTGTCCCCTCTTAGTTCTCCTCAATTCACTTTTTACCTCCTTCCTGGCTAATCTATAGCTATCCATTTCACTAACTGAGCCTTCAAGCCTCATCCTGACATAAGCCTCCTTTTTCTTCTTAACCAGCAAATCAACTTTTTTCGTACACCAAGGCTCTCTTACTCGACCATTTCCTCCCTGCCTGACAGGGACAGACTTATCAAGGACTCGCAGCAGCTGCTCCTTGAATAAGCACCACATTCCAGATGTTCCCAGTCCCTCTAGTTTCCTAGTCCAATCTATGCACCCTAATTCTCTCCTGATGGCCTCATAATTACCCTTCCCCCAGCTATAACTACTGCCTCCAGCTTCATGCCTATCCCTGTCCATCACTAAGGTGAACGTAACTGAATTGTGGTCACTATCACCAAAATGTTCACTAACTTCCAAGCCTAACACCTGGTCTGGCTCATTGCCCAGCACCAAATCCAATGTAGCCTCACCTCTAGTTGGCCGATCTACATACTGAGTCAAAAAACCTTCCTGCACACTCTGTACGAAAACTGACCCCTCTAACGAGCTAGAGCTATAGCTATTCCAATCAATATTAGCAAAGTTAAAGTCCCCATCACAATTACCCTACTACTTTCACTCCTAATCAGAATTGACTTCGCAATCCTTTCCTCAACCTCTCTAGAACTATTAGGAGGTCTGTAAAAGACTCCCAACAGGGTGACCTCTCCTCTCCTGTTTCTAATCTCAGCCCATACTACCTCAACAGACAATTCCTCATCAAACTTCTTTTCGATCACCGTGATACAGTCTTTGACCAGTAACGCCACTCCTCCCCCCCTTCTACCCCCTTCTCTACTCCGACTAAAGCATTTGTACCCCGGAACCCGCAACATCCATTCCTGTCCCTGCTCTACCCAAGTCTCTGAAATGGCCACAACATCGAAGTTCCAGGTACTGGTCCAAGCTGCAAGTTCCTCCCCCTTATTGCGAATATTCCTTGCATTAAAGTATACGCATTTCAAACCATGCCCCACCCCACCCGTACGCCGCTGTGTTTTACAACTCTCTTCTATAACCCCCTTACTCTCATCCCTCTCAGCACCCCAACTACTTAGGATCCCACCCCCCCCCCCCGAATCAGTTTAAAGCCCCCATCATAGCCTTAGCAAATTTTCCCCCCAAGATATTAGTCCCCCTCTGGTTCAGGTGTAGACCATCTCTCTTGAAGAGGTCCCCCCTATCCCAGAATGAGTCCCAATTGTTAAGGAACCTGAACCCCTCCCTCCTGCACCATCCACGCAGCCATGAGTTCAAACTTTCCCTTTCTCTGTTCCTCTCTAAACTATCCCTTGGCACAGGCAAGAGTCCAGAGATAACCACTCTGCCTGTTATGGACCTAAGCTTCCACCCTAACTCCATAAATTTCCGTTTAATATCCCCTTCCCTTGTCCTACCTACATCATGTGTCCCCACATGAACTATGACTTGGGGCTGACTCCCCTCACCCTTAAGAATCTTAAAAACCCGATCTGCGACATCCTGGACCCCATATCCCACAAGTCGATAAGGTTGTTAAGAAGGCATACGGAGTCTTGGCTTTTATTGGTAGGGGGATTGAATTTCGGAGCCGCAACGTCATGTTGCAACTGTACAAAACTCTGGTGCGGCCGCACTTGGAGTATTGTGTACAGTTCTGGTCCCCACATTATAAGAAAGAGGTGGAGGCATTGGAGAGGGTGCAGAGGAGGTTTACCAGGATGTTGCCTGATATGGAGGGCAGGTCTTATGAGGAGAGGCTGAGGGATTTGAGGTTGTTTTCATTAGAAAGAAGGCAGCTAAGAGGAGACCTTATTGAAACATATAAGATGATTAGAGTTTTAGATAGGGTGGACAGTGATAGCTTTTTTCCTCGGATGGAGAAAGCTAGCACGAGGGGACATAGCTTTAAATTAAGAAGTGGTAGTTATAGGATGGATGTCAGAGGTAGGTTCTTTACCCAGAGGGTGGTAAGGGTATGGAATGCCCTGCCTGCTGCAGTTGTAGATGCACCAAGTTTGGTGGCGTTTAAGAGGTTAGTGGATAAGTTTATGGATGAAAAGGGAATGGTTTAGGTTAGAGGGTCATTGCTTTTTCTTAATTGGTCGCGCAACATTGAAGGCCGAAAGGCCTGTTCTGCGCTGTAACGTTCTATGTTCTATGTTCTATTATGCACCAGCTAGCGTCACTGCTGACTGGGGACCCCCAGTCCTCCCTTCCCAGTAATGGAACCACCTATTTTGGCCCTATCTCGGAACACTCAGTCTCAACCCCTAATCCTATTCCCATCCCATTAAGTCCAGTCACTAATCTGATTCCCGTACTGATAAATCCGATTACCACGCAAACACAGGACGAACAGAACCACAATGTGACTTATGTAACTCCATACACCATGACACAGCTCACTGACATTGTTAAAGCAATTGGGGTATTCAAACACCCTGGAGATCCACATGCTGTCTTTGACCCGGTCACCCAATGTTCTGTTTTAAACGGCCTAGATAAGGCAGAAGAGGTTAAACTTATTCTGTTATGTTTAAATCCTGCCATCTGCTCCGCCCTACCAGAACCCCAGAATGTAGCTGGGGGAGCCCTACCAGAAATGAAGGCAGCCATTCTGGCACCATAGGCTACAATAGGGGTGACCTGGGACATGGTTTAAACAACCACCAAAAAAACTGAGGGGAACCCCAACAGCCCATGCTGGCTGACTATAGAACCAATTTATGCAGTTTTTGGCCAATTAAATCAAGTCTAATTAAACACACACCACCAGCCCACATGGACCCAGACCCTGATAACACATGCCACCGAGGGGAGTCAGAAACCTATGAGATTATACACATACAGAAGCCTGGGCCATCTGCAGAATGGCTCGTGTAGGAACGGGAAGTCAGACAAACAGACACACCCAAGCCCACAAAACAGGGAAAGATGAATCTGATCCACACAGGCCCAGCCTGGTTTGGTGTAATGAAGGAGGAAGTGGAAACAGAGGACAGGGAATTTCAGGGCATCTACCCTCATATACCCCTGCCAATCATCGATACAGAACTCCGCAGCCCCGATATATTCCCAACCCCAGGTACAGGGACTAAGATAAAACTAACCCTAGGTATGCACTCCCACAAGCACAACGTTATAGCTGCTGGCAACCACACTGTTTTGCCTGGGACTGTAGGGCACCACCAGCAAACCCCGCACACCCATACACCCCTGCTGATTACCAACACAGGGAACTACAAGGCCGCACAGGACATAGGCCCAACCCCCAACACTGAGAACCATACAGTGCTGAGCCCAGAGGCCTACACCCACATCATCTACATCATTTACGCCCACAAGCACAGTGTTATACTCGTGGGCAACCCAACCATTTCGCCTGGGACTGTAGGGCACCACACCTGCATGACCATCTCAGCGGTTCCCCGATGATGGACCCGCTCCACGCCCCTCGAAGAACTGCCCCGACAAGCCACTATAACCCACATCATCTACTCTCAGGACCAGCACACGCACCTTTGGTTCCCACCCTCATTTACAGAACTTCAGGAATAAAACCCCAGCTCAGGGGACTCCAACGAAAAAGATGGGATGCCCGCAAACCTTACCCCCTATGATACCCCTGTTACCAGAACTCCCAGAACCATTTGACCCGGCGTTCACTACCACCGGTGGTGATGCAATGGGTATTTGGTAGCCAAAGCCTGACCTTATAGGTTCCCTCCACTAAGAAAGAATCAGGACATCACAGTTTGGATTGTAAATAGCTTTATCTGCCCACTCTATACATCACTCAATTGAAAAGGGCTTCTTACCTGCCCACATTATACTGTGCCATAATCTTCCAACACAGCAGTTTGGTTGTGGGATGAAGAATCTATTACTATACTGTGCCTCCTGGAGCAAGCCTACCATCAGTCCATACGTTGCTAATGAGACATTGCACACGTTGCGCAGATGGGCAGGTTATGTCATCCATATGTCAATTGAGCGCATTCCCAAGTAACTCCTTTTTGGGAAACTCTTGCTGGAAGGCACTCGCATGGCGGACAAAAGAAATGTTTCAAAGACACATTCAAGGCCTCCCTGAAGTCATTTGACATTAACACAACCACCTGGGAAATGCTGGCACAAAACTGTCCTACCTGATGCTGCCTCATCCACAAAGGCTGTCAAGCTTACGAAGCAAGGTGTATTGCTGAAGCATGACTTAACCGTGAGCTGCGCAAGTCCAGAGCCACCAGCGCAACAACTACAGTGTCTACACAAGTCTGTCCAATATGTACCAGGACATTCCGTGCCTGAATTGGCCTGATCAGTCATCTTCAGACACATCACAACCAGCCTCAAAGTGACTAATGGTGTCGAGGTCCTCATCAATGACGATGGATGAACAACATACTGTGCCATAGTCTTCCAACAACAGAAGCACATCCACATACCCAACATTTCATTTTCACACTCTGCAAAGTCCTTACCCCACTTAACCCCATTAAACACTGATTGACAACCAACCCTTCATATGACAGTATTGGGCCTTTATTATTCATTTTTTTTTGTTTTTTTGAAAATAAGAGGGGAGTCATACGACATTCTTGTAAAGAAAAGGAAAAGAGAATCAAGTTTTAATAAGAATTAACAGGTGCTACCTTGATCTCCCCCAGATTGAACTACATACTTCTCTGCTATCTGGAATTCCTTGTCTCAGACTGAACCACAGATAGCACATAACCAAAGGCCAGAAGACCAGCTACCCCTCTCGATGCAGATATATGTGAGGATGGCATCTTATGGGTACACCCCAATAAGAGTATCACCTGTGGGTATAATATCCAAAAAGTGGTGTACAGGAAAGATAATGGGAGCTCTGATTACTGCTCCCTAAGGACGAACCTCACTAATGATTGGTGTATACGAACCATGGGTGCATGGAGCTATCCTGTCTAGCCCATGGTCCAGAAAAAGGGCTGGAATTAGAAAAGAAGTGCCCCAGAGAAGGTTATTCAGAATGAATACATCTACAATGAAATTAAGAATGGGTAAAGACCAACTGCTCGCACACCTATCCCTATTTGTCCTGAAAACACCCAAGGACCCCAAAATGGGTTGATACTAAAACATACACGGAAAATGTTATTCAACAACACACACTACAAATTGGTACAACGAGTGGCAGATTTAATGAGAACTCAATGACCAAACTGGTGTTCTTCCCCATTTAGAAAATTGTATCTTCACTTAACTGCTAAGCCGAAAGACTGGGACACCCAGTTTAGAGGGGTGCAAGAGGAGGGAAATCCTGAATGATCTGGCAACTGCATTCGGAGAAGGCATATCCACCATTAATGCACTGAATCTGGCTGATTTGAATAATAAGCTCAGAGTCCTAACCCAACAAGTTAAACAAACCTTGGACAGCTTAAATGAAAACGCCCGGCAAGATGCCAAGGGAGATTTGGCTGAGGACAGGGCTCATAGCCTTATGGTTACTGTACTAGAAGGACATGCCCAAACTATTAATCAGATCGTCTGAGAGAGGGTGCAAGATGATGCCAGGCAACAGAGCTGAACCCTATTTGGCATCTATGGACAATGAATGGTTGATCAGTTAAGAGAGAATCTCAGCCAGGTTAGCAGGGGGAAAGTTCAGTCCTGGATCAATGATGAGCAGATTGAACACCTGTACTGGGGAAAAAGACACCCCAATGTCACTAACTGCCAATTATGGCAACTAACCAAGGTTTGGTCTAATGATAGTTGTAGAGGAATCCCAGTGATTGCACTAGGAATGGTGTTGGGGATCCAAGTAATATTAAAAGATAAGGTTAGTTTGAGACTTTTTGAAGCTGAAAATATAGAGATCGTTAAAAGAGGGAATGTGAATGAATACCAGGGAACTCTATGTAGCTGAGAAAGGAGGGAGAAATGTGAACACACAGACAAAATGCTTGTGTGCCATATCCAGTGAATGAAAATGAACATGCCCTGTGCGGATTCAGAACAACCACTGACCTAAACATTAGACTGGAAATTTGAAATTTGGAAAGCCCAGGTGGCTTACAGGGGGGAGGGAGAATATTGTCTTGCAACTTCACTTTAAAGTTACCAGTATGGAGCAGCCATTTGTAACATCCACAAGGCTACATGTTGCATTAAACCACAGATTCTCATCAGGATTGGATTAATTGAGATTGTAAACATATACAGAAGAGTAAAAACACTAATAAATGCTAGTGAGAAACTGAGATAAAGCCTGGGGGACTATTTTGAAAAACTTAATACTGGGTTAACACTTCTACCCAAGAAACTTCAACAAATTCGGAGACGACTGATCATAGCATCCAAGACCTTTGTCAAAGTGGTGCAACAAACAGGGGGAATAAAAAGGAACATGAGTGAAATTAGAATCACTACATGGCAGGAGGACCTCTGGGATTGGGGTTCAACTGTTCAAATCCACCCATGCGTCCACATTTTGTTGCATCTGGCCGTAATAGGAATCTTACTTATGGCAGTGTACCTAACCATCCTCACATTTAAATTTGCTCAATGGAAGAAGAAATTTCTGGAAAACTTGGGACTCAGCATGGCCATCCGACATCAGGAAAGGCTCTACAATCAAGAGCCTTGATGCTCTCCCATCTATATTTAATGCATACAGTCACTTGTCATTGTGTACTGTTTGTTGCTTTATTTTGTGTATAACCTGTTGATGTATTTTTTTAAAATTATTTTACTTCATTTAAATTTGTTGGTACTATTGTGGGTTCAGGATGATACTATTAATCCCAGATTCAGGACACTTGCTTATTAAGATGGTTTGGTAAGAATTCCGTGATTCGTTCGCTGCCACTCACTGGATCAAGAGGAGGGAATATGGTAATATAATCAGGGCCTAGTTTTAAGGCTGATTAAATTGGATATTCTAAATCAAAGAATTGGGCGTATTGAAATCAAACACAGTCAAACCTCGGATAGCCAATTGTACAAATACACATACATGTCTGGGCTTGACCCATCAATCACCCATCAGCAGGAGACCATTGCACCCCATTGAAATGTACTGGTCTATTACTAGAAGCCCAGATCAGGCCAGATTTTCTGTCACCGAGAGTTCCTGCAGTTATCTTATCTGACAGCAGCATGGAGATGGACACCTGGGAATGGACTTTGGTGTCCTGTCGGATAGACATCCACAAACCTACTGGATATTGGAACCCCCTTCTGGGACCTCATTGGCCAGAAGCCAGAGAAGTTTCTGGAAAGGCAAGCAGGCAGGGGATAAAGGTATACACCTCAGATACACCAGCAGTGAAGACTCGATGAGGGAGGTGACCTTGACCATCTGGAAGACTGACTAGAGAAGGAAGGGAAGAAGAAGCTGCCACCATCGAGATTCACCTCCGCGATGCCAGACCAGAGGGACTCAGAGAATCGAGTCTGCAGTTTTAACCAAACCATCTCTGCAGGTAGTATACTTGAATCTGGATATCCTCTTGTTTTATGTGAGTAATTTAAGGGTTAATAGTTTTATCATCTATAAACTTGTTGAACCTTTACTTGTCCTTTGTCCACCTTGCAAATAAGGGCACCGGGGTAAAACCTTGGAGTAAGCAAATTGATCGGAAGTATCTGACAATTAACAGGTACGGCAGCAGTCTGAGAGATGTAGAGCTGAAGGTGGTTCTTGCATAGGAAAAAACAAGGCCACAAACAGGTTGAAAAGAAGAAATGAAATTTTGAAAGTGATTTTCATGAGCACAGGCTGTAGATATTAGCAAGACAGTTGTGTATATAAATATAGAAGACCTAAGCTACTAATTGCTAGCTAGTTGTAATTTGTGAAGGTGAAGCATGCTAAACCATTGAAAAGCGCGTTTGAGAAACTAACCTTTTGGGTTTAAATGTATGAACTAGATTTTAAACAGCAGTTGGATAAGACAGAGGAAGTAGTTGATGCCGAAACATTGAATATATTCAAAAGGCTGCTAGGTATATCACTTGGGGCAAATGAGATCAAAGGTTTTGGGGAGAAAGCAGAATTAGGCTATTGAGTTGAGTGATCAGCCATGATCATAAAGAATGGTGGAGCAGCTCAAAGGGACAAATGGTCTCCTCCTGCTCCTATCTTCTATGTTTGTATATATTCAGAGAAGGAATGAGGCAATCAAGCTAGAGAGGGGGCAGACTTTCTGAGCAGGGAGCTCATACAGCAGTTTGAAAGGACATCTGACAGACCTTATTTCATTAATCAACATTTAACTACAGAACAAAAATTAGCATCTTGTACTCACGTGCAAATCTTTCAAGGGGTCGAGGATTTCGATCAGTCTTTTCATTAGCAACTGAAAAACAGTTGTAAAAGTATTTTTAGTAAGTTCTTCATATAGACACTCATTCGCAAATGTTGCATTGAATTTCCGAATAACTATTAATTAGCTATCAGTTTATGGTTTTAAAACAAAATGTTCTATTAGATTAATAAAAATGTTCAGGTATTGGAGAATAAAAGCAACCCATCCCCATCATTACAAAGGTTGGTGCTCAGAGGTTCTCAGTATCATTGTTCCACCTGAAACACAGCAGCTATAATTTTAGCCAACAAGGTGGTTAATGTGCATGGGAGTGACAATTGCACGCCACACTCACTGATTAGATTGAAATGCATGCAAATTGATACCTCACCAATTCTGGACACAAAGCTGTCTACATCCAATAAAGAAGCTAGTAAGATGGGAACGAGCATGAAATCAGACACATTTCTGAAATATCACTTCACACACATCCATAGAGTCATAGACATTTCCCATCTAAAACTAACACATCCTTCCTACAGTGAGATGACCAGAACTGCACAAAATACTCCAGCAGTGGCCTAACTAATGCTCTATATAACTCCAACATTACCTCCTTGCTCGTATACTCAATGCCATGATTGCTAAAAGAAAATGTCCCACATGTCCCATAATACAATTCATGTGCGCTGCCAACTTCAGAGATCTGTGAATAAGTATCCCAAGATCCATCCAGTCCTCTGAGCTTCCCAGTGTTCTGCCATTCATTAAATACTCCCTCATCTTGTTTCTTCATCCAAAGTTAATCGTCTCCACTTATCAGGGTTAAATACCTACTGCCACTGCGCTGCCTATCTGACCAAGCCATCTACATCTTCCTGTGACAGACAACCATCTTCTTTACTCTTAACCATCCTACCAATCTTGGTGTCGTTTGCCAATTTGTTTCACATTCCTGCATATTTTCATCAATATCATTCATATATATAACAAACAATAAGGTCCCAGTACTGATCCTTAAGTACACAACTGGATACTGGCGTCCAGTCACTTAAATAGCCTTCTTCCAGTACATTTTGTGTCCTATTACTGATCCATTTTCTGATCCATTTCCCCAAGCTTTTCTGAATTCCACGCACTTTAACATTTTCAATTAGTCTCCCACTTGGGACTTTGTACAAAGCTTTGCTAAAATCCATATAAACTACACAAACTGAACTTCCCTTATCCATATACTCAATCACATTTTTGAAAAATTCAAACAAATTTGTTCAGCATGACCTCCCTCTTGCAAAGCCATGTTGACTATCCCTATTTTACCCATGCTTTCCAAGTTAGTATTATTTTTCTCCTTCAGAAACTTCTCCAACAGTTTCGCCACCACTCATTTGAGACTCATTGGTCTGTAATTTCCTGGTTCATCTCAACCACCCTTCCTGAAAAGTGAAACCACATTAGCCCCATCCTCCAGTAATTTGGCATTTTCCCCTGGCCACAGAGGAATTAAAAATTTGTGTCATGGGCTCTATGATTTTCTGTCTTATCTCCCATAGTAGCCTGAGATGCAATTCATCCAGGCTAGGATTTGTTCATTTTTAAGCCCATCAGAGCTTCAAAAAGAACTCCATTTTCAATATAAAACTGTCCAAGTTCCTCACAGTCCCTTTTCCTGAAATCTACATTCTCCTTTTCCTGACTAAGGACTAAAGAGCAGAACTCATTTAACACCTTTCCAATGTCTTGCAGCCTCATGCAAATTCCTCCCCCCACCCCTCCTCTCCCATCTCTAATGGTCCCTACTCTTTCCCTGGTTAACCTCTTTTTTTTAATGTATTGATAGGATTCTCCCTAATCATGTTTGCAAGTCCTTTTTCAAGCCCGTCTTTCTGTCTTCCAATTGTTTTCTTAAGCTCCCTCTTGCACTTCCTATATTCCTATAACACCACAGCTGAATTGCTGCCTTTGGACATGCTTAAAACCTTTCTCTTCTTTCTCATCCAATTCTGAATTGTCTGAGACATCCAAGGTTCCTTAAACTTATTGTTCCAACATTTCCCCTAAGAGGTACATAATGGGCCTGTATTCTCCCCAGCTCTTTTCTGAATGCCTCCCCCCACCCCTCCCTGCTCTGTTGTTGATATACTTAAGGAGCTATTCCCAGTCAACTTGGCAAGATCCTGCCTTATCCCAATCCAAAGCCATCTTTTGGAGGTCATCTTTGTCCTTGTCCATAACAAATTTGAACCGTGCCATGTTGTGGTTGCTATTGCTAAAATGTTTCCCCACTATCACATTGAACACTGAACTAGCTTTGTTCCCCAGAACCAGATCCAGCACTACGTCATCCCTTGTTGGTCCTTTTATATAGTGATACAAAAAACTTCTCTGGATACATTTCAAGAAATCCACCACTTCTAAATCCTTAGCATGATAACTATCCCAGGTTTTGTCAGGAAAGTTGAAATCCTCAATGTACTTATCTGATTATTATTCTTACACACCTCTGTGAACTGACTACATAGTTGTTCCTCTATTTCCCACTAACTCTTTGGAAGCTATAATACACTCCCAGTAATATTGATGCACCTTTATATTCCTAAGTTCAACCCACCAAGCCTCTTTTGAAGACCCTTCGCAATATCTGCTTTCCTTACTACAGTAATTGATTCCTTAATTAATAGTGCTACACCACTTCCCTTTTTATTGGCCCAAAGAACCAATATTCTGGAATGTTGAGTTGCCAGCCCTTCAACCATGTTTCTATGATGGCAACAATATTAAACTTCCATGTATCATTTCACAATTTTAATTGATCAGTCTTAGCTATTACACATCCAGCATTAAAATAGACATCCAGCCTTGCTTTACTCTCTTGACACTCGACATAGCTAAACTCATTTTGATTTGCTTCCTTTGCCGTAACATGATGAGTCTCTGTTTCATCAATACTCTTGTATTCCCTCCCTCTGCAAGACTAGTTTAAACCCTGCCAACAGCACCAGCAAACTACTTGCAAGGATGTTGGCCCTAACGTGATTCGGGTGTAACTATCCCATTCGTGCATTTCTAATATTCCCCAAAAATGGTTTCAGCAATACAGGAATCTAAAATCCTCCCTCCTGCACCAGCTCTTGAATTACTCATGCATCTGTCCTGTTTCTGTACTTGCTAGCCCATGGCAACAGGAATAATCCAGTGATTACAACCATTAAACTCCTGCTTTTTAATCTACTGCCTAGCTCCTGAATTCTTAATGAAAACCCATTCCTCACTTTGCTCATATTGTTGATACCAACATGTACCATGACCTCTAACTCATCACCCTCTCCTTTCAGAGTGCCCTGTAGCCATGTAGGAACATCCCTGACCCTGGCATCAGGGTGGCAATAACCATCCTGGAATCATGTCATCAGCCACAGAAATGCTTGTTTGCTCCCCTGTCTGAAGAATCCCACATCACTATTGCTCTTCCTTCCTTCTTACTCTCACCGTGAATCGTCAAACTGCTTGTGTTGCCAGAAGTTTGGCTCTGGCTGGATTCCTCTGAGGAACCAGCACCCTCATCAGCTTCCAAAATGAAATACTGGTTAGTGAACAGAACCTCAGGGACTTCAATACACCTGTCTGTTCTTTGTGGATTGTCTGGTGGTCTCCCATTCCCTTTTCCTTTGAGCATCTCTCTAAATGTGTTATCTATGGAACTCTCAGCCTCACAGATGTGACACAGTGTCTCCGGCCGTTGCTCAAGTTCCAAAATTTGGTAGCTTGTGCTACTAAATAAACCTGTTGGGCTTTAACCTGGTGTTGTGAGACTTCTTACTGTGTTTATCCAGTCCAACGCCGGTATCTCCACATCAAGTTCCAAGATACAGTAGCTGGAAGCACTTCCTGTACATGTGGTCATCTGGGACACAAGGAGCATCCAAGGCTCTCCACATGTGATGAGCCACACATTCCATTCAGCTTTCCTCACCTGACATGTCTTAAATTTACAATAAATACCTTAGACCTTAACAAATCAAGAAGCACATATTAAATAATACATTTCCCAATCAATGTGCTTTTTTTAGTTCAGCTATTTAAACGCAATCCCTAATATCAGTTACTCACCAACCTCTCAGCTTCCCTGTGGTCATTCCTTGCTTTTTTTCCAAACTCAGCACACTGTTTGAGAAGAAGTTTTGTTCCTGTGCTTTCATTTATCCTCCCTCAATACTGAGTGTTCCTTACAGATGGGGAGCGTTCTGCTTCCCGAAGCTGAGTATAGGCCTTGTCCACATACTCTCCTTTATTTTCTCCCAAAGCTGTGTTCCTCGCAGGTCCGGTGCTGTCTCCTTCCCAAACTGTGATGTCACCATCAACTATTTACCAATTAACTTAAAAGTACGCTTGTTCCTCATCTGTCCACCAATGGAAATACTTTCTCCTTTTCTATTCTGTCCAAGTCCCTCATGATTTTGAGACTCTCTATCAGATGTTGAGTTATGATGTGAGAAAAAACACAATAACCAGAATTGTCCAGTCATTCATGTCCCACTGCTGCCACCAGCAAGAATGAAGAATTCGGTGCTCATCTAAACTTCCTTTCACTGCAGCAGGCTGGGAGAGTTCCAGCTGCGAGCAAGGTCAGAGAATCCAGCCCTACATGTTCAAACTTCATCCTCATTGGAATTGGAATAGACACACTTTCCCCAGGCTTCTGAATGTAAAAATTAATCTTCTGAGTTAAACATAATACAATTTTTGCAAACCATTGGTCAATTAAATCCTGTAAATGCAGTGATTTAGAAACCATATCACTGCGTTTGTTAAATATAATTTAAAATACCTTCTGCTTATGAAGTGGTATGAGGAAATAGCTATAGTTTGCTTGCCTCTCTCCTGTTCACAAAGAAATCTCTTCTTACTCATTTCTTCCCCATTGGGAATAGCTTCAACTTCTCCAACCTATCCAAGTAACTGAAACAAATCTTGTAAATTTGAATGTGGAAGCTATTGAGAGGGTGCAGATGAGATTTACAAGGACGTTGCCTGGTTTGGGAGGCATGCCTTATGAGGATAGGTTGAGGGAGTTGGGACTCTTCTCCCTGGAGAGACGAAGGTTGAGAGGCGACCGGATAGAGGTTTATAAGAATGTTGAGAGGAATAGATACAGTGGATTCTCGGAGGCTATTTTTCAGGGCTGAAATGGTCGCTACGAGAGGACACAGGTTTAAGGTGCTGGGGGGCAAGTACAGAGGAGATGTTAGAGGTAAGTTTTTCACTCAGAGGGTGGTGAGCGAATGGAATCTGTTGTCGTCAGTGACAAGTGGTGTACCTCAGGGGTCTGTTTTGGGGCCCCTGCTGTTTGTAATTTTTATAAATGATCTGGATGAGGGTATTGAAGGATGGATTAGTAAATTTGCAGATGACACTAAAGTCGGTGGAGTGGTAGATAGTGAAGAGGGGTGTTATAGTTTGCAGAGTGACTTGGACAAGTTGCAGAGCTGGGACGAGAGGTGGCAAATGGAGTTTAATGTGGAAAAGTGTGAGGTAATGCGCTATGGCAGAAATAATAAATGTGTAGAGTATAGGGCAAATGGTAGGATTCTTAGTAGTCTAGATGAACAGAGGGATCTTGGTGTGTATGTGCATAGATCCTGAAAGTAGGCAGTCAGGTCGAGAAGGTTGTTAGGAAGGCATATGGAGTCTTGGCTTTTATTGGTAGAGGGATTGAATTTCGGAGCCGCAACGTCATGTTGCAACTGTACAAAAACTCTAGTGCGGCCGCACTTGGAGTATTGTGTGCAGTTCTGGTCCCCACATTATAAGAAAGATGTGGAGGCATGGAGAGGGTACAGAGGAGGTTTACCAGGATGTTGCCTGGTATGGAGGGCAGGTCTTATGAGGAGAGGCTGAGGGATTTGAGGTTGTTTTCATTAGAAAGGAGGAGGCTAAGAGGGGACCTAATCGAAACATATAAGATGATTAGAGGTTTAGATATGGTGGACAGTGATAGCCTTTTTCCTAGGATGGAAAAAGCTAGCACGAGGGGACACAGCTTTAAATTAAGGGGTGATAGTTATAGGACGGATATCAGAGGCAGGTTCTTTACCCAAAGGGTGGTTCGGTAGTGGAATGCCCTGCCTGCAGCGGTTGTAGATGTGCCAAGTTTGGTGGCGTTTAAGAGGTTAGTTGATAAGTATATGGAAAAGAAGGGAATGATTTAGTTTGGAGGGGCATTGCTTTTTATATTGGTCGGCGCAACATCGAGGGCCGAAGGGCCTGTTCTGTGCTGTAATGTTCTATGTTCTATGTTCTATGTCTGTGGTGGTCCAGGCGAACTCGCTGGGGTCTTTTAAGAGACTTCTGGATGAGTACATGGGATTTAATGGTATTGGGAGTTACAGATAGGTCTATGGCCTGGTAGATACTGATATGATCGGCACAACCTGTGGGCCGAAGGGCCTGTTTGTGCTGTAGTGCTACATGTTCCATGTTCTATATACTCACATGCTCTCTGAGGCCTTCCCAACCTTCCCAAACGGTGCTGCTCATAACTAGACACAATACTGCAATTGAGGCTTTATGCAGGCATAACATAATTTATTTCTTTTGTATTCCATAGCTATATTTAAAAAGCTCAGGATCCTCTAAGCATTATTATCTTCTCTCTCAGCTTGCTCTGTCATCCTTCAAACCACACTCATTATTTCATTTTATCTCTCCTCTTTCTTCCAACAAATAGATCTTCTCTATTGTATAGAAGGAGGCCATTTGTCCTATTGAGTCTGTCCCAACTCTCCAAAACAGCATTTCATTCAGAACTCACCTGATATTTTCCTTCCTAGTTCCCTAAACTCTGCCTGCAGGATCAGATTCATTTTTCTACCTATACAGATCGTGACTGCTCGTTCCTCACAGGGACAAATCATTCCTGCATTTAGAGTATTGCTACATTCCCTGTGTGGTCACCTCGACAGCCTGATGTTCATCATTTCCTCTGTCTGCATGCCCTCAACTTGCAGGGTGACCACATCTATAAAGATGCTATCCATAGAATTTTCAACCTCACCCTTATATAATGTACCAAGGCAAAAACATTATGCTAAACCTTTATAAATCACTGGTTAGACCTCAGCTGGTATACTGCTTTTGAAATGTCACCATTGTTATATTATAAGGATTGCAGTCATTAGCACACAATAAAGTCACACAGAGTAGCAAGATAATGAAGATTAATTATTCAGTTTCAGCATAGATTTTGGCCAGGGCATAGAACACGCTGTACTTTTTCAAATAATTCAAGAATCTACAGTGAAGAAGGAGGCCATTTGGCCCATCGAGCTTGCACCAACAAAAATCTCACCCAGGTCCTATCTTGTTACCCTAAGTATTCACACTTTTAATCTCCCTGACATTCAGGGCAATTTAGCATAGCCAATCAACCTACCCTGCTTATTTTGGAGTGCAGGAGTAAACTGGGAGCACCTGGCGGAAACACAGGGAGACACGTAGCACAGTGGTTAGCATGCTGCTTCACAATTCCAGAGACCTGGGTTCGATTCCCAGCTTGGGTCACCAACTGTGGGGCTGTTGCACATTCCCCTGGTGTCTGCGTGCGTTTCCTTGGGTGTTCCAGTTTCCTTCCACAGTCCAAAGATGTGAGGGTTAGATTGATTGGCCATACTAAAATTGCTCCTTTGTGTCTTGAGATGCATAGGTTAGATGGATTAGTGGGTAAAATAAGTAGGGATTTGGGGGTGGGGCCTAGGTGGGATTGTGATCAGTGCAGACTCGATGGGCCAAATGGCCTCCTTCTGTACTGTAGGGTTTCCACGATTTTCTATGACACACAGAAATACGAGGAGAACGCACCCAGACATGGGAAATAATACTGTTTGGCATTTCACATCAGTTTGAGAGGATAGATATTAATTGTTTTACTTTCATAATAAGGTGGCACCTCTGACAATGTAGCATGCTGCCAAAACTGCCCTGAATTCTCAATCCAGATAAGGTACTGAAGCCCTTGAAGTGTACTTGAGTTAAGAGCTTTCATCACTGAGTCAAGCCTAACACCTTCAGCAATTTGCCAAGGTTTATCGTATTATAAAGGTTTCTCATCACATATAACACAAATGTTCGGGTTGAACCAGATGCATTATAGTGCAGTTTTAGGAGGAAGCAGCTGACTTTGAGCTTAACCCTGGTTTTCTGTGTGCTGACCACAAAGCAGGGTGGAGATGAACAGAGTAGCATAGAAAATAGGAGCAGAAGGAAATTATTCAGCACTTCAAGTCTGCTCTGCCATTCATTACCATCATGGCTGATCATCCAACTTTTCTGGAGTGTAGGAAGCTCAGGGGTGAGCTTATAGATGTCTATAAAATAATAAGGGGCATAGATTTTTTCCCAAAGATAGGGAAGACTAAAACTAAAGTGCATAGATTTAAGGTGAGGGGGAGAGATACCAAAGAGTCAAGAGGGGCAATTCTTTCACTCAGCAACTGATGAATGTCTTGGAACAAGCTGCTAAAGGCAGGTATAATTTTGTCTTTTAAAAGGCATTTAGACAGGTAGCACAGTGGCACAGTGGTTGGCACTGATACCTCACAGCACCAGGGACTCAGGGTCGATTCCTGGCTTGAGTCACTGTCTATGTGGAGTTGGCACATTCTTCCCGTGCCTGCATGGATTTCCTCCTGGTGTTCCAGTTTCCTCTAACAGTCCAAAGGGGTACCAATATCCTGGCTGGGAGGTTTGCTAGTATGATTCAAGTGGATTTAAGCTAATGTGGTAGGGACATGGGAATCAAAACAGTAAACCAGCAAGTATAGATACTGGGGATCAGCATGGTATCAAGACCAGACTGACTAAGGGAAAGAGCAGACTGGGGAGGTCGAACTCAGTGGCCGTAAGTCTGGAATGATTCTGCTTCAATGCAAGGAGTATAACAGGTAAAACAGATTAACTTAGAACTTTGATTCTTGCATAGAACAGATGTGGTTGCAATAATGAAGACATTAAAAGAGGGACAGGACTGGCAGCTAAATATTCCAAGATATAAGTGTTTAGGTGAGATAGAGGGGAGGCAACACCATTTAGAGAACATACTACAGATGCAGAGGAAGACACCATGAAAGAATCATGTAATGAAAACTGTGGGTAGAACTCAGGAGCAAGAAGGGGGCAATCACTGTGATGGGGATGTATTACAGGCCTCCCAATAACCCATGGGAAATTGAAAAATGGATATGTAAACAAATTCTGCACAGATGTAGAAATAATAGGGTTTGGGCTAGAGGTCCAGATGTTAAGGAATTTGTTGTGTGTCCTGGAAGGTTTTTTTGGAACAAAATATGGATAATCCACCTAGAGAGGAAGCTGTACTGGACCTAGTTCTAGGGAATGAGACTGGCCACGTTGTCAAAGTTGCAGTGGAGGAACATGTGATGAACAGTGACCACAATTCCGTAAGCTTTCGGATACTGATGCAAAAGAACGAGTTTGTACTAGAGTTAAGCTGCTAAATTGAAGGAAGGCTAACTACAACTGGGATAGGAGGCTGTTCTTTGGGAGAAGCTGCTTGAGGGTAAATCCACTTTTGGCATATGGGAGTCTTTTAAGGAGCAGTTGATGATCAGCGTGCAGGACAGGCATGTACCTATGAAAAGGAAGGACAGAAAAGGCAAGTTTCAGGAACTGTGGATGACCAGGAAAATTGTGAGTCTAATCAAAAATATTGTTGCAGTTGTATAAAACGTTGGTTAGACCTCATTTGGAATACTGCATCTAGTTCTGGTCACCTTACTACCGGAAGGACGTGAAGACTCTGGAGAGAGTGCAGAGGAGGTTTACCAGGATGCTGCCTGGTATGGAAGGTCTGAATTACGAAGAGAGGATAGACAAATTGGGGCTGTTTTCCTTAGAAAGACGTAGACTTAGAGGAGATCTAATAGAGGTGTACAAGATTATGAGGTGTATAGATAGAGTAAACAGGGTTAAGCTTTTTCCTAGGATGAACTCAAATAGCACGAGGAGTCACAGGCTTAGGGTGAGGGGAGTAAGGTATAATTTGGATGCTAGAGGGGGTTTTTTCACACAGAGGGTGGTGGGGGCATGGAATGCGCTGCCAAGTAAAGTGATGGAGGCAGGTACTCTGGAGTTATTTAAGAAATACTTAGATGGGCACATGAACAGAATGGGAATGGAGGGGTATAGAAAACTGATTTAAAATAGCGATCATGAGCCTTGGGAGTCCCTGGGAAGTGTGTCAATAGATAATGATATTGATGTATTTGTTTTTATCCTACAGGTGCTTTGGTTCGCCTTGTTGTCTAACAAGAGGCATACACACGATGGGTCATGAGAGAGCTGCTCTTGCATTTTTCGAGAGTAGCCTAGAGCTTCATGTCTTTAGTGTACGTTTGACCTGGCCATTTGATGGGCAACACGACAGCTCAGTGACTATCGCTGTGCTGTGCAGATACATGGATTTGGGCCTGTGTCTGTGGGAGTTTGCGCATTCTCCCCGTGCTTGTGTGCGTTTTCTCCGGGTGCTCCGGTTTCCTCCCACATCCCAAAGATGTGTTCTTAGGCTAATTGGCAAAACAAATTCTCCCTAAATTGTCTCAAATTTGGTTTTTAATCCATAGATCTATAAACATAGACAGGGATCACGGGTAGAGGTGGCAATATCGGGGTGGCGGCGCGGCCTTGTTGGGCCGAAGGGCCTGTTTCCTGTGCTATTTTGTTCTTTGTTCTATATTCAATGCTCTGAGTGATGAAAGCCAGCATGCCAAAAGCCTTCCTCACTGCCCTATCTATCTATATGTGACTCTGTGTTTAGAGAACAGTGCACTAACTTCAAGGTCCCTCTGTTCCACGATACTCCTTAAGGTCCTACCATTCACCATGAAAGTCCTAACTTGATTTGACTTTCCAAAATGCAATATCTCATATTTACATGTATTGAACCCTCTTTGTCATCTTCCTTGGCTGATCAAGATCTTGCTGCAATTTTTAATAACCTTCCTCTCTGTCTACAATACCATCTATTTTAGTGTCATCAGAAAACTTACTGATCATACCTTGTATATTCTCATTCAAATTGTTTATATAGATAACAAACAGCAATAGGCTCAGCACTGACCCCTGAGGCACATCACTAGTCGCAGGCCTCCAGTCCGACAAGCATCCTAATACCATTACCCTCTGCTTTCTACCATCAAGCCAGCCATCCAATTTGCCAGCTCTCCCTGGATTCCGTGTGATCTTCTAGAGCAGCCTACTATGTGGAACTTTATCATAGGCCTTACTGAAGTCCATATAGACTACATCGACTGCCCTGCCCCCATCAACCTTCCAGGTCACTCTAAACAAATTTGTAAAGTATAATCTACTGTGCACAAAGTCATGCTGACCACTTCTAACCAACCAAGTCTTTTCAAATGTCTGTATGTTTTATCCTTCAGAATCATTTCTAGTAACTTACCCACCACAGATGTGACACCTACTGGTCTATAATTCCCAGGTTTTTGTCTTCTTAAATAAGGGCACAACACTTGCTACCCTCCAGTCTTCTGGTACCTCACCCATGACTATCGATGATGCAAATATCTCAGCCAGGGCTCTTGCAACTTCTCTAGCCTCACGCAGTGTTCTTGGATGTACCTGGTCAGGGCCAGGAAATTTATCCATCTCTTACATTTTAATACATCCATCACCTCCTCTGCTGAAACGTGAACAGTCCTCAATATATCGGCACTAACTTTCCCAGGTTTCCAAATCTCCACAGTAAATACAGAGGAGAACTATTAATTGAGAACCTTGGTCACCCCCACTGTTCCACACATATACATTCCCTTTGGTCCTATGAGGCAATTTAGCAGAGCCAATCCATCTAACCTGCACATCTTTGGACTGTGGGAGGAAACCAGAGTACCTGGAGGAAATACATGCAGATATAGGGAGAATGTGCAAACTCCACAGGCAGCCACTCAAAGCCACAATTAAAGCCAGGTCCCTAGCATTATGCAGTTGTACCACTTACAACTTGCTTTTTTTTAACTGCCTGTTTGTTACACCTGCATGCTTATTTTCAGTGACTGGTGTACGAGAACACTCAGGTCTCACTATTTTCAGAGGCCCTGCTCCATAATATTCAGCATTGAGTGTTATTTATAGCTGTTACAGCTTTTTTTATTTCAAAAATATAGTTTATTCATAAAAAAACTCAGTAAACCATTGCAAACCAACATATCTAAGAATTACAAACAGTGCAGAAGAAGTCATTTTTACAGTCCTATACAATGTAATCATACAAAATTACATTCATTATATTTCAAATAAAAAAATATTGCCCTGTTATAATTTACAAAACAAAAAAAGATATGTTTATATATCACTTATCTGATATAATATAAAAATCAAAGTTGTAGATGTTTTCTTTAATCAAAGAAAACATCTTCTTTGCTGGGTGTATTCTATAGGCCGCCCAATAGTGACAGGGAAGTTGAGGTGCAGATAGGGAAACAGATACTGGAGAGATGTAGAAATAACAGAGTGGTTGTGATGGGAGACTTCAATTTCCCAAACATCGACTGGAATATCCCAAGGGTAAGGGGTTTGGATGGGGAGGAGGTTGTTAGGTGTGTTCAGGAGGGTTTCCTGACACAGCACGTGGACAAGCCTACGAGAGGAGAGGCTGTACTTGACCTGGTACTAGCTAATGAACCAGGACAGGTGATGGATCTCTCGGTAGGAGAGAATCTTGGGGATGGAGATCATAATTCTATCTCCTTCACCCTTGCATTGGAAAAGGATAGGATCAGGCAGGCTAGGAAGGTGTTCGTCTGGAATAAGGGGAAATATGAAGACATCAGGCAGATGTTGGGGAGAATAAACTGGAAGGAGGTGTTCTTGGGGAAAAACACAGAAGGAAGGTGGCAGATATTCAAGGAATGCTTGTCTGGAGCTTTGCACGACAACGTTCCGGTGAGACAAGGAGGTTTTGGTACGACGCAGGAACCGTGGTGCACGAAGGCTGTGGTGAACATAGTCAGGAAGAAAAGAAAGGTGTGTAAAAGGTTCAAAGAGCTAGGAGATGTTGGGGATCTAGACAAGTATAAGGCTTATAGAAGAGAGCTTGAAAAGGAAATTAGGAGAGCCAGAAGGGGTCATGAGAAGGCCTTGGCTGGTAGGATTAAGGAGAATCCCAAGGCCTTCTACAAATATGTGAAAAGTAAAAGGATGAGAAGAGAAGGGATAGGATCTATAAAAGGTGAAGGGGGAAAAGTCTGTATGGAACTGGAAGAAATGGCAGAGGTGCTTAATGAGTACTTTGCCTCAGTATTCACGGTGGAAAATGATCTGGGAGGATGCACTACAAGTTTGCGGCAGACTGAAAAGATTGAGTATGTAGATATTAAGGAAGCTGATGTGTTAGAACTTTTAAATGCTATCAAGATAGACAAGTCTCCGGGACCAGATGGGATGTACCCCAGGTTATTGTGGGAGGTGAGGGATGTCATTGCAGAGCCCCTGGCGATGATCTTTGCGTCGTCGATGGAGACGGGAGAGGTTCCGGAGGATTGGAGGATTGCGGATGTGGTCCCTATTTTCAAGAAAGGGAACAGGGATAGTCCTGGAAATTACCGACCGGTGAGTCTGACCTCAGTGGTTGGTAAGCTGATGGAGAGGCTTCTGAGGGACAAGATTTACGAGCATTTGGAGAAGTTTAGGTTGATTAGAAATAGTCAGCATGGTTTTGTAAAAGGCAGGTCGTGCCTTACGAGCTTAATTGAGTTCTTCAAAAATGTGACTGAACACATTGACGAAGGAAGAGCAGTGGACGTGGTGTACATGGACTTCAGCAAGGCATTTGACAAGGTCCCACATGCAAGACTTCTTGAGAAGGTGAGAGGCCATGGGATCCAAGGGGCTTTGGCCTTGTGGATCCAGAACTGGCTTGCCTGCAGAAGGCAGAGGGTGGTTGTGGATGGCTCTTTTTCTGCATGGAGGTCGGTCACCAGTGGAGTGCCCCAGGGATCTGTTCTAGGACCCTTGCTGTTTGTCATTTTCATAAATGACCTGGATGAGGAAGTGGAGGGATGGGTGAGTAAGTTCGCCGATGACACGAAGGTCAGTGGTGTTGTGGATGGTCTGGAGGGATGTCAGAAGTTGCAGCATGACATCGACAGGATGCAAGACTGGGCGGAGAAGTGGCAGATGGACTTCAACGCGGATAAATGTGTTGTGGTCCATTTTGGCAGATCCAACGGGATGAATGAGTACACTATCAAAGGTAGGAGTCTTAGCTGTGTGGAAGAGCAGAGGGATCTTGGGGTCCGGGTCCATAAGACTCTCAAATCGGCCTCCCAGGTGGAGGATGTGGTTAAGAAAGCTTATGGTGTACTGGCCTTCATTCATCGAGGGATTGAGTTCAGGAGTCAGGAGGTAATGCTGCAGCTTTATAGGACCCTTGTCAGACCACACTTGGAGTACTGTGCGCAGTTCTGGTCGCCTCACTATAGGAAGGACGTGGAAGCTATTGAAAGGGTGCAGAGGAGATTTACAAGGATGTTGCCTGGATTGGGAGGCATGCCTTATGAAGACAGGTTGAGGGAGCTGGGACTGTTCTCCCTGGAGAGACGAAGGTTGAGAGGCGACCTGATAGAGGTTTACAAGATGTTGAGAGGAATAGATAGGGTGGACTCTCAGAGACTATTTCCCAGGGCTGAAATGGTCGCGACGAGAGGGCACAGATTTAAGGTGCAGGGAAGCAAGTACAGAGGGGATGCTAGGGGAAAGTTTTTCACTCAGAGGGTGGTGAGTGAATGGAATCGGCTGCCGTCGGTGGTGGTCGAGGCGAACTCGCTGGGGTCTTTTAAAAGACTTCTGGATGAGTATATGGGATCCAATGGGATTGGGGGTTATAGATAGGTCTATGGCTGGGTAGGTTTTGATGTGTTCAGCACAACTTGTGGGCCGAAGGGCCTGTTTGTGCTGTAGTGTTCTATGTTCTAAATAATCAGTGAAAGGATTTCAACAGCTGGGATAGAAAAGATTTGCAAGAAATCTTTTGCAGGGTGAGATTGGTTTCTGTTTTTTTTTCATCCACTGATTATAGAATCCTTTTAGTGCAGAAGAGGCTATTTGACTCATCGAATCTGCACCAGCTCTCTGACAGAATATCTTACACAAGCTATTCCCTGTAACCCTCCACATTTACCAAGGCCAATCCATCTAACCTGCACATCTTGGGAATAAGGAGCATTTTAGAATGAACAATCTACTTAATCTGCACATCTTTGGACTCTAGGAGGAAGCTGAGAGAATGTGCAATACCCACACAGACAGTCATCCAAGGCCAGAATTGAACCCAGGTCTCTGGAGCTGTGACATAATAATGCTAACCGTTGCGCCACCATCCACCCTGATAAACAGTCAGTCCTTGTACAATTTGATGTCCAGGTAGATAGTTGTTTGCTATATGGATCTGATAGATACTGATGTTACTCCAGGTGCAAAATGTTCCTGTATTTTTGTTTGTCTTTTTTCGCGGACATTTGTTAAAGATTCAAAAGGACAAACATGACTGTTCCGCAATGTGCTTGCTCACAACTGCTGTTTATTTGTCAAATATGCTGGTGTTCTTCTTTCTGAATTACTAATTAAGATATGATTTGTTAAAACAATTATATTAAAATAAAAAAAGATGGCCCATTTAATTGAGGAATGCCATGTGATTGCTTTGTTGGATATGTATAATTCATTCATTTTAGGCTGACAGACAACTTTTGTCCTCAGCTGGGTTGTGGAATCCACAATAAGAAGTCTGATAACACCAGGTTTAAGTCCATCCGATTTATTTGATTGTAAACTCACAAGCTTTTGGGGTTGTCCCTTCGTCAGGTGAATGGAGAGGTCTGGCCTCAGACAGAGCGTATAAGAGATTACAGTAAACTGTAATCTGTAAACTGTCTGTACTGTTTTAATCCACACTGTAGAGTCACTTGATGTTTAATGGTCATTTTGTGGACACAGTGGCTGTCTTTTAAACTAAATATTTTGAACAGCTTCTCTGTTCAATGCCCACCTGTATTTAAATTATGAACATGGCAACTAGCATGTTGTTGGGCTCTGTTGCAGGTTTAGAGAGTAGATGACACAAACTGGTGAGCATTTCACAGATGCACAGGAGGTGGATATTGGAGGCAGTGACAACGACAGTGACAATTACCGTGGGAGGCACGATAGCACAGTGTTAGCAGTGCAGCTTCACAGTTCCAGGGTCCTGGGGTTCGATTTCTGGCTCGGGTCACTGTCTGTGTGTAGTTTGCACATTCTCTCTGTGCCTGTGTGGGTTTCCTCATGCGGTTTCCTCCCACAGTCCAAAGATGTGCAGGTTAGGTTGATTGGCCATGCCAAGAAATTGCCCCTTAGTGTCCACGGATGTGTAGATTAGAGGGATTAGTGGGTATAATATGTGGGGATATGGAGGTAAGGCCTGGGTGAGATTGTGCTTGGCGCAGACTTGAAGGGCCACTTCCTGCACTGTAGGGTTCTATGGTTAATTACAGCCATCTTTCTTTGAGTTATGAATAATGCTGATCTTAAATGTGAGGGCATACCAAAACCCAAGAGAAATGGAATATCAGTTCACAGTGGCGTACATGTTTTTCTTGGTATTTTCTAAGGAACAATGGACAACACTGTGAGGAAACAGTCCAATCGTTGTGTGAACAATTAATGAAGAATATTTATGAACTTAAAAGAAAAGCAAAAAAAAAGAGAAGGACCCTATTACCTATGTTTGCCGGAACATTGAAAGATCCCTTTTCCTAAAAGATATCCAATAATAAGTAACTCTATGAGATAAATACAACAAGTAATTATCACAGTGGCACAGTGGTTAGCACTGCTGCTTACAGCGCCAGGGACCCGGGCTCAATTCTGGCCTTGGATCACTGCCTATGTGGAATTCACATATTCTCCCCATGTTGGATGGGTTTCCTCCAGGTTTCTTCCCACAGTCCAAAGATGTATAGGTTAGGTGGATTGACCATGCTAAATTGCCCCTTTATGTCAGTGGGATCAGCAGGATAAATATATGGGAGTACATGGATAGAATCTGGGTAGGATTGTTGTCAGTTCAGGCTCAATGGGCCAAATGGCCTCCTTCTGACTGTAGATTCTATAAAACAGGTTAAGGTGGTCACATCTGGGAATAGCTTTCTGTTCAATGAAGACAGAAAACAGCTGGTTCTCTTGGGAGACTGTATCTGCTATTTGCTGCAGTTCTGATGGGAGCTGTCTCTTTCCCTTTTCTTTTTATTCCCCTTAGCTGGTGTTCTACAGTTATACTCATTCTTTCCCTTTGATTTTATTCCCTTGTAGCTTTTGGCAATTATGTGTCAATTTTCTTATCTTTCCATTTTGAACTTACCACTTCTATAGCCCCATTTTTCTACTCACATTCATAAAATATTTGTTTTCCATTGATAGGCTAATTTGCCTATCAACTCCCTATTTGTAATCTGTTTTTATTTTGTTATTAATCTTAATTTTCCTAGTTCCTAAAGAGTAGGGAGTCGGGAGAGTATCAGTAATGCTTAGCTCCATGAATATTAAGAGACATCATCAAAGCAGCAGAGAGTCCAGTTAATGGATTGAATTTGTGAAGATCTATCTGGGTTTCCAGAGAAAATAAAGTCCCATGCGCAAAAGAAGGAGGATTCCATCCATGAAATTAGTGGCTCCATATCTCTAGAATATGTATGCGTGGTATTGACCAAGACGATAGTGGCTAAACACATGGAGACACACATGGAAAGACATATGGAGTGTAGCACTAAGTTGATGCAGGATCTTTCTTCTTGATTTGCAGAGCTATTTAAAATGTCTGGCCTTGCCATGGAGAAAAAAATGTGGCTCCCTTACTGGGCAATCTTCATTGCCATGCTGTCCTTTAGTGCCATATCTAGAATATTTTAATGTCAGGAGAAAGGTTCTCTCCACTACTTCAGTAGTTCCAATGGGTATTTTTTTGGGTGGATGGGGCTCCTGACTTTGGGCCTATATAATGGATCAACTTCTCCTGAGCCTCAGCATTTTCCAAAATAGACGCTGATTCTGTTGCCACAACTCCACCGGCTTTGTAATTTGTTTGGGCTCCTCTAAAGTCAAATCCTCTTTAATTTACAAACAAATTTAACAGTATGGCATCAAGTTTGTTGATTATGATGCAGTCATGAGTTAATGTATGCTTTAAGTCTCCAAAGCTGCAACTGCGAGCTAATCTGTATAATTATTAATGAAAGAATCATTGGATTCACATGGTCTTTGACTCATAATATCAGAAAATGCTGGAAAATAACAGCAGATGTGACAGCATCTGTGGGGAGAGAATAGAGTCAACGTTTTGAGTTGGATGACCCTTCATCAGCACTGAAGGGTTGAATCTTGTTCCTTCAATGACTAGGTTCTTCTTAGGGCTGAAGTACTTGTCAAAGGAACCCCACCAGGACATCATCAACCTAACTGCCCTTAAAAATATACAGTAGCACAGTGGTTAGCACTGCTGCTTCACAGCTCCAGGGACCTGGGTTCAATCCGGGTTCGGGTCACTGTCTGCGTGGAGTTCGCACATTCTCCCTGTGTCTGCGTGGGTTTCCTCCGGGAGCTCCAGTTTCCTCCCATAATCCAAAGATGTGCAGGCTAGGTTGATTGGCCATTCTAAATTGCCCCTTAGTATCCTATGATGCACAGGTTACATGGATTCATGGGTAAATATATGGGGATAAGCCTTGGGTGGGAATGTAGCTGGTGCAAACTCGATGGGCTGAATGGCCTCTTTCTGCAGGATTCTATGATTTTAAACCTGTGTTTTTGTGCTTTTTCGTGCAATTCCCAAAACCATTTGGTATTTTATAACTGCCCTCTCCAGCACTCCAATTGCTTTCTTTGTTGTGGGCTCTTGATTTGTTGGAAAGACTGTGGAAGGTACTGGCTGTTCAATGACTGTCAACATTGTGCTTGATTTGATTCGATTTATTATTGTCACATATATTAACAAACAGTAAAAAGTATTGTTTCTTGCACACTATACAGACAAAATATACTGTTCATAAAGAAGGAAACAAGAGTGCTATGGTGTAGAGAAAGATCAAGTTATTGCAAGGTAAAAGTCTGACAGTAGCAGGGAAGAAGGTTTTCTTGAATTGATTTGGTTCGTGACTCTTGATGATATGCTTACGCCGCCATGAACTTCTGTTTCATGAACATAATCATTAACTCTTTATAGTAGGGAGGAGGATGAGGATGTAGGAAGACAAAATAATGCATGAGACAGGATCAAGACAGAATAATTGAGAGGACTACCAACAATGATGTCATTTAGAAAGGTGATCACTTTGATTATTGACCATCAGACTGTAACACAATCACAGAGAATATAAGACTGGGCATATCTTAAATTTAATGCAACCAAGCAGAATTTTGCTTTTTAATTTGAGGGAATTTAAAATTTCATGAACCAGTGACAAAATTAAATAGGATTTTTTTTCCATTACATTCTGCCAATGTATAATCAGTTTCAAGGCTATGCAACGGTGATCCATTGAATGGTGGATGCTGAACACTATCAAAATTATAAAATGATGTAATTACAAAATCCTTCACAAACACAAAATAGGCAATTTCATACACCTACAACAACATTTAAAGTCAAATGTATTTGAAACTACGTTTTCAAATCTCTGCAAAGCATTTATTTTTCCTTATTGCCATACTGTATAATAAATTATTTTATTTCTTCACAGCCTTGAAAGCTTAAAACCAATTTGAACCTTTTTTGCCCTACATCCTGAAAATATGAAGAACTAAATCTACAGGGGTTTCCATAGGAATGCACCAAGGAACAGCAGGGTTTAATGTAATGGAAGTTCTGCAGCTAAAGGCTTGGCTGTTTTGTTTTTATTCCCATGGATTTTCTTTCAGTCAAAATAACATTAATCAAATGTTACTTTCTTGACAAGCCTTGATGTTGAACCAATTCACTTAGGTATTTAAATTTATCAGCATGCAACAAGCTTCAGCATAAGAAAAAAACACAAACAAACATATTACATTGAAGGTGAAACAACCTTTTCTCCTGGTGTAAAGTGTTACACTTGGATAAAAACAGGCCATTGAATTCATATAGTCTTGCCAAAACTTGGATTTACAAACATTCTTAACTAACAAATGATTCACATCACATTTACCAAGGCCCTGTTTGCTATTCCTTCATCCTCTTTTCCTAATCCACTTACCCAATATAATCTTCAATGTTCACACACTTCTTCCTGCAAACAATAATCCTGGGAATGAAGTCCACAAATTCATAACACTTTGTGTGAAGTGATTTCTCCAGGCTATTGTTCCAAATCTTGGATTTAATACCATTATCTATGATGCCTTATTCTCACTTTTTAACTACTGGAAATAGTTTCCATAAGGAGAAGGAACAGGAGTTGGTGTTCAACCCCTCGAGCCTGCTCCCCCAATCAATATGTTAAATCATGGCTGATCTGGCATTTCTCACTTACCTGCCCTTTCGCTGTAACCCTTGATTCCTGTACTGATCAAAAATCTAGCACAGACTTAAAGTACAAACAAGGACTCTAACCCCACAGCTCTCTGTCACAAGGAGTTCAAGAAGCTCTATATACTCAATCCAATTGTACAAATATACTGTAGCTGCAGGCATTGTTTATTAAATTGAAAGTTTGGTAGGAAGAACATGGAGAGACAATATAAAACAAAAAGTAAATTGTTAATGGAGATGCAGGAGTAGAGAACCCCGGTGTATATGTGCATTGATCAGTGAAAGTGACAAGACAGGTGGACAAAGCAGTTAATTAAACATATACAGTATTCAGAGTTTTATTAATAGGGACATCGAGTACAATAGCAAGAAGATTATGCTGAATTTATACAAGACATTAGTTAAACCTCATCGAGAGTATTGTGTACTTTTTGGGCCACATTGCAATGCTATATACTTCTACCCAAGCCATGATCGTCACCTGAAGTTGGGCAGTGCCTTCTACCACAAACAGTGGTAGCTTAGCAGTCTGTCCATTTAATTCCACATTAACTTCCATTCTGTCCATCATATACCCTTTAAATGTTTTCAGAATGATTTTTTGCAGATGTCAAGGGAAGATTTTTAAGTATCGTCTAACACATAGTATCTGGGATCAAAGGAACTGCTGCCCCTATATCCAGTTCCAAACATATTTGTTGGTCCTCCAGCAGCAGTGTTAGCCCATAGCCCTGTGAACTACTTGCTACTGACAAGATGTGGAAGGGCACTTCCTTTTGGACCTGGTGTCACTCTGGTCCTTCTCTTTCTGCTGTGTGACATGCAAACTATTCTTTCTGGATCGCCAGACATCATATTTCTTTTTCTCTTTTCTGATTTGACAGGCATGCTCCTTCTTGCTAACTTGATGGCATTCAAGGTCTCTGCACCAATATTCAGAGAGCACAATGGTAACATTCTCAGCTGCTTGCTATCTTGTGTGTGTGCTCAGGTGTCACATTATATACTCGAGTTGATGCACTCAGCTGCTGCGCCTACTTTGCAACCAGCTCCATGGAAACTGCAATCTCTATGGTTTTCTGCAAGGTTAGCCTCTGTCACGAAGCATTTCTGGATTGTTTCACTATGAAAGACAAGGCAACCTGTGAATTCAGTGAAGTACTGAATGTGATAATGTTCAGTGATTTTTTTAAATTACTGCAACACGCTGCTCAAATGTTTCTCTCTCTTGGTTTCTTTTGTAAATTTAAATCTTCCAACTATGACATGTGGCTTAAGGTGGAAATGCTTCTCCAGAACTTTTACAATGTCCTTATATGCTTTTTTGTCAGATTGGTCAGGCTGCTGATTGAATCAGCTGAAGATTGTAGTTCCCATCATATTTAAGAAACTGTTTTCGGTTTCAACTCCCATCACACTTTCCATTTGCAAAGACAAAAAATTCAAAATGTTCAGTGTAGGAGCTCCATTGTTCAACAGCCTCATCGTAATGTCCCACTGCAGCAGGTGCAATCATTTGTTTGTATTTACTGCTTTAAATGTATTGCCACTTTAAGAGATTTAAAAACTTTTGTTTTCACTCAAATGCCTCTGCAGCTGTTGGCTTTCTTTGCTATGAGTTTTCTGCACTTTTCAAGTTTTGGGCTCACCAGCAATGGGGCTGCTTTGTTTATGACATATATCCCAGGCTGTTGAATAAGGCAAGGCAGGAGATATCTGGGGCACTGATAAAAATTTTCAAATCTTCTCTAGCCAAAAGTGAGATGTCACACAACTGGTAGACTGCTAACATTGTCTCATTAAAGAAAAGGGAAGATAGGGATAGATCAAGAAATTATAAGCCAGTCATTCCAACCTCAGTGTTGGGAAGTTAGAAATAATTCTCAGGGACAGAATATATCTGCACAAAGATAGACATAGGTGAATCAAGGATCATCAGCATGGATTGTTAATGAAAGGCCTTGTTTGACAAACGTAATCAATTATTGAAGAGGTAACCAGGAGCATCGATAAGGATAATGCTTTTGATGTGGTCTATATGGACTTTAGCAAGACTTTGGATAAGGTTTTTCACGGCAGACTGATCAAGAAAGTAAAGAACCATCAGATCCAGGGCAAAGTGGCACATTGGATCCAAAATTCGTGCCAAGATGCACAAAGCAGAGGGTGATGAAAGGCGCACAGTGGCACAATGGTTAGCATTGCTGCTTCGCAGCACCAGGAATTCGGGTTCGATTCTCGGCTTGGGTAACTGTCTGTATGGAGTCTGCACATTCTCCCCCTGTCTGTGTGGGTTTCTTCCGGGTGCACTGGTTTCCTTCCACAGAACAAAGATGTGCTGATTAGGTGGATTGGCCATGCTAAATTGTCTCTTAGTGTCAGAGAGATTAGCAGGGTAAATACATGGGGTGACAGGTTAGGGTCTGGGTAGGGTTGTGGTCGGTGCAGACTTGATAGGCCAAATGACTTCCTTTTGCACTATAGAATTCTATGGTAGAGTAATGTCTCCCCAAGTGGATGTCTGTTTTGAGTGGGGTTCCACAGGAATGGTGCTAAGGCCTTTGCAATTTGTGATGTGCATTAATGATTTAGCTTTCAATGTAAGGGGTATGATAAACCAATGAAAATTGGTAGGGTGGAAAACAGTGAGGAGAACAGCTGTAGATTACAAGAGGATATTAATTATGGTCAGGTAGGCCGAGTAATGGCAAATACAGTTCAACTTAAAAAAGTGTGAGGTAACGCACTTGGGGAGGGCTAACAAGGCAGAGGATTATACAATGAATGATAGAGCCCTGGAAAGTACTGAAGATAAGATGGACCCTGAAGTGCATATTCACAAATCCCTGAAGGTGGCAGAGCAGGTAAATAAGATGGTTAAGAAGATTTATGGCCTTTATTAGGCAAGGCATAAGGTACAAGAGGGTGCCAGAGGTAAACAAGTACACAAGTACTAGGGACCCGAGTTCAATTCCAATCTCAGGTGACTGTGTGAAGTTTGCACATTCTCCCCATGTTTCTTCCAGGTGCTCTGGTTTCTTCCACACTCCAAAGATGTGCAGGTTAGGTTGATTGGCCATGCTAAATTGCCCCTTGGTGTCAGCGGGATTAGCAGGGTAAATACATGCGGTTACTGGGATAGGAACTGGGTGGGATTGTTGTCGGTGCAAGCTCGATAGGCTGAATGGCCTCCGTCTGTGTTGTAAATATCTATGAATCTAACCTAGTGGTGCAAAAGAGTAACTGGAAATGGAATAAATACATATGTGGCTTGAATGAAGCCTCAGGGCTGTTTTTTTTTGTGAGATCGATTTTATTGAAAGTAGGCTGTATTTAACTAAAAACAATATTTTATTGATATCAAAAAGGGAAACTTTCAGGCATCCTCATGATGCATGTTGATGATTTCTTAATGGACAGTATTTTGAGAAATGTAATAGTAATAAGATTAAAGTGTATTTTTGGTTTGGAAGTCAAGCTTCAGGGGCTCTTAAATATATTGATTTATACATTAAGCTAAATAAATCTGAGTATCTTTGTACCAGCAATCCCATTCATAGCATGTTGCTCCTATTCTGGTTAATTGTGCAATATCTTCACAACTATGTCACCTTTAAAGAAGCAAGAGGAAATTGTCATTGCAAAGAGTCTGTGATCTTTAGTTCATTAATTCCAAAGGTTGGAAAATTTTGGGATGCGTACTCACCATATTGCACGATATACCTCCAATGAACAACGTTACTGAGCACTCAATTGCAAAATTACACTTAATATTGCACATTGCTTGTAATTATATGATATTTGCTACATTAAAGGTGCCACATAAATCAAACTATTGTTTCAATGTTGTGAAAAAATCAACGCCACTATGTATAAATTACAAATGTAACAAGGTGAACCTTGCAAATGGATATGGATCAGGGCAGATTAACCTGTGCCCATTCATGTCAATGTTAGAAGCACATTGTCTACTGTTTAAGTGACTGGAGCTTGCAGACACACAATGAACACTGTTAATTGGATGCTATTAACTGGATGCAGTAGCTTGGGGCTCAATACTGCATGTAGCAACAAGCTTAAAGATAGCCTGTACCTCTTAAAAGGGAGGTGCATTGTGCCTTCAAGGAGTGGTAGGAGTGGATCTCATTTACTGTCTCTTGAAGAATGGCTGAACATGCAAGAGAGCAAGTATCAAATTTTCAGACAGCACTGATGCACGACATGCTGAGAAGGACAGACATACTGTATGCAGAGTGGAGTATGAGCTCCTTCAGACAAACATGAATGAGATAGTGAGATTAATGTCATGAGTGTTCCTCCAAGCACATTGGCACAGTTCAAAAAGAAATTTACTGATTGGAGATATTATGATGAGCGAGTTAACTTCTAAATAGCATATCCTATCCACATACTTCTCAATGGACTCAAAATAACCAAATTGATATCACACAGAAGGAAGCCAGTCGGTCTAAAATTGCTCTATGAATGAGTAAATCATCTCAGGCCTTTCTCCCACCTTCTCCTCATAACCCTGCACAATGATCCTTTGCAGATAATATGTACCATCCTCTAGCAATTTTATCAATTAGTACTGAACCCTTCAATCTCATTCTCACATTACTGCAATTCCAAAATCCAAATCTCTCAATTTATACAAAAGGCAGCTATTAAACCAAAAAACATCCCATTGGCCACATATTTCCAAACTTATTTTCTTGCAAAAGAAGATTGTACTTAACAGGTGGCTTCTAGAAATAGCTGGAATAGGACAAGCTCAACTGCATGTTTCAACATCAATGGAGCAGATAGTGCTGGCCACCATGGGAATGCACATTGCTGAGTTCATGCTGGGATTGGAAGAAGTTATGATGAGGATAACTGCATAGCAAACCTGCCTTCTCTTTTTCCACTTCTTCCTCGTGCAAAAACACCTCTGACTCACAAGTTGCAGATAGTATACGCCCACTCTTTTTTTCCCCTTCTCTCTTCAACATAACCGAAATCTTGTCCCTTTTTTATTTCAAATACATAAGAAATGGAACCACCGCTGGAAGAAAATCTGGTGGAAGAAGGCAAAAAAATCAATGAAGATGATGTGATACCATCGCTATGACACTATAATTTACAGGCTAGGGTGAAGGAGAGATTTACATTTGGTAAGGTACTGGGCACAGATACATCACAACCACAATGAGGAGAAAGAAAAGGATGTGAGAAAACCTGTGCTCTATGTTAAGGAACAAGGATGAGTCCAACAAGAACTTAGTATACCATTCAGAAAAAAAGCAGCTCACTTGATTGACACCACATCTACAAACATTCAATCTCTTTACCACTGGCATTCGGTAACAGCAGTGCATACACTGCAGCAATTCAACAAAGATCCTCAGACAGCACCTTCCAAACTCACGACCATTTTCAACTAGAAGGACAAGACAGCAAATACATGGGAACATCACACCTGCAAGTTCGCCTCCAAACCACTCACAACCCTGACTTGGAAATATATCGCTATTCCTTCACAGTTGTTGGTTCAAAATTCTGGAATTCCCTCCCTAATGGCATTGTGAAACAACTCACAGCACATGGACTGCAGTGACTCAAGAAGGCAGCTCACCATCACCTTCACAAGAGCAACTAGAAGTGGGCAATAAATGTTGGCCAGCCAGCAATGCCTATGTTCCATGAATAAATAAAAAGCAAGAATTTGTGCACAACTTGAAACAGATGAATGGGATGATCATTTCGATCAGCACATTTCTGCAACACATCATCATGCAGCATATGATTTTCAATGTCATAGCTTACCGAGGCTGCTGCAGTCCAGGCCCAGATGGTATATCTAAACCATCTAAGCCCAGGGATTTTTGAGATTGCTCACCAAGGCTAGATGTAGCCTTTCAATTGAAGACCAGTAGCTTTCCACCACCAATGCTGAGGCTATTGTCCTTTTCCACAAGTATTCCTAATAAAATTCCTACCAATATGGATAAATGCTTCCATTAGGATGAAGTCGATAGATGTCTCTTGTTAGTTATCTCACCAGTGGCCACATCCTGGCACATATGTTCCTTAGTTTGGTGAGTTGTGCTGCAACTAAGCCAGCTTTACTGGTGGAAATTGAAGTCCCCATCTCAATGTAAACTCTGTGCCCCTGTTACCCTCTGTATATCTTCCAAGTAGCAGTCAACTCAGAAAATCACTGATTCATCAGCTGGGGGAGTGTAATAAACGGTAATCAGCAGGTGGTCCCCTTGCCCCTCTGTCCCCCAAAGTCATTAGAATTCATGGTGTCCAGAGTCAATTTTGAGGAAATCCAAGGACACCCTGAACATTTTCAACAACTCGTCAATAGTAAATTCATTATAACAACTCTCCAGGCTAGCCCGCAGTGCTGGGTCAAATCCATGGGCGAACTACCATTGCTAAGAATGCACTGATGGCAAATGCCAGGTTATTCCAAATTGCAGAAGGAAGGTTTGAAACAACTGTATCTTACAATTTCACTTAATATGAGGAAAGGTTTGCAAATGTAGTTTCCTCATTTAAAAAGGGATCAAAGGAAATGCTGAGCAATTATATGCCAGTTAGTCTTACGTCAACGGTAGGCAAAATAGTATAATCAATCCTGAGAGAGAAAGGGTTGTTGTGTGTGCTAGCCTGACACCCTGGCATTTCCAAGGGGGCACCAGGTAGTGCCAAAGGGTGGGTCACTGAGGAGGGGGCTTATTGGAGGGCCAGTAGGTGGTGGTGGGGGATACCTGCTACACACTCTGCAATGAGATGGATGGGAGAGGGAGGGAGGGGATGATCAGGGCTGGCCATGGATGTGGGGGGGAGAGGGGAGGGAGGAGGAGCATTAGAGTTAGGGTAGGCCAGCAAACAGGTTGGGGGATTGGGGAGCAATCAGGGAAGCCAGCAATTGGGGGGCCAGTGATGGGCTGCCAGTGTACATGAGCTCATCGCCCCACTGACAGATTGGCACATGTGTAGTGACCTACTCAGCACTATGCTGCTGGCCTCTCCAAAGGGATGAGGCGCCGCCCACCCCTTACCACTGTAAATCTCTCCGAGACACTCTATGATCCACAGAGTGACGGAGATTCGTTAAACTATATACATTTAAAAAATGGGCACGAAATTCTCCTATTGTCCCATTCATTGGACACTCAGTTATTTTGGGGGAGAATCCCAGCCAGAATGTTGGAATTGTATGAAACACTGGCGAAGCCAAAACTAGACTATTGAGTGCATTCTGGTCACCATATTATAGGAAGGACGTAATTGCTCTGGAGAAAGTATAGAAGGATGTTGCCATAGCTAGTTATGAGGACAGATTGCACTATCATGCATTATCATGTCTGACGTTTGCTTTTGAGATAAAACAAACAACAGAATTCTTAACACAGGCTTTCTTCATTGAGAGGCTTGCTGCAAATTAAACTGCTATTCCTGCTCTGTCTGACATCTGAAGCATATGTTTAATAATTTCTTAATTTACAGTTTTTCCCTTTGATTCCCCCCTTTTGTCAATTAACCTCTTCAAAAATCAACTTAATTATCCTAATTTTGTTAGTACCTCTTTTTGAGTACAAATACAAAGGTCACACCATTGGCTGTATTTTAGGACTTTTTATCTAAGTGTCATGCAGGCATGCAACTGGGAGAGTTCCAGACCTGTTATTTGTATTCTGGATGCAAAATTTTGAGCTAGTCCATTGCTCACTACAGAAGCCTGTGGGTGGGGCTTAATGCACACAAAAGCATGTAGAGGGAAATAGTGCGCATGTGCACACCTCTAATGCTCCACATGTGCTTTAACTGTAGTAGAGGTTTGACAGATGAAGAGAGAGTTGTCAGGCCCCTACCACTGCATGAGGTACTGTGATCACGGGTGCCTACAGCCCGCAATGCAGCTCCCGCCTCTGGCCTGAGATGCAGCCCCCATCAACACCCTGCCACTCCGGCTGATCGCAGACTCCCCACCCCATCGACCGTAGACCCGCAGCCCTCCCCTACCGATTACAGACCCCCTTTCTTCATTCACTGCTTGCAAACCCCTCCTCCCTCCCTCCAACTGATTGTGGGCCCCCTCCCTCCCCTCCTATCATTTGCAGAGTGGCAGTGGACCCCTCCACCTCCCACAGGCCCTGCCCCCACTGGATCTGCCCCCACAGTGCCTGCTCCCAGTGGGGTTGCCTCCACTGGGTCTGCCCCCACCAGCCCCGCCCTCATTTGTCCCATTCCCATTGGTCCTCACTGGCCTTGCCCCATTGGTCCTGCCTGCGACACTGTCCAATGGGCATTGCCCAGGTGCCTAGTGGGCATTGCACAAGTGCCAGGTTGGCACTGCCAAGATGCCTGGGTGGCACCGCCCGAGAGATAACCCATCTTGTCCTTGACTTCCCTGGGCACCTCAATGGCCACTGGTTCCACTGACCAGGCCAACACAACTGCTCCCCAATCACAAGGAGCAGACGTATTCCCTGTTGGCGAGAACCTCTTCCAGCAAGGCCATAAAGACAAGCGAGTCCAGATGATTGAGCACTGAGCTTGCTAATCACATAAATTAATTAGTCTCTCACCCATTCTCAGCGAGAGGCTGACTGCACTGGAAATCCTGGGGTCGTAAAATGGCAGCAGTTGTGAAAATCGATGCTAATCATTCCTTGTCCCATTTATCGACTGTGCAGTTGTAAAATACTGTTTCCTCTCTTGAACATCTAAGCCCTTTTTCAATCTTTTACGTTCTGTTTCCCTGTCACTATCAGTTTCCCAAAAGTAAGCATCTATTTGCAGTGTTGCTAGGCTCGTCAACATAACAAAAGTATTAGACCTCTTCACATAACCAATCTGTCCCTGCCTTTAAGCAGCTTTTTTTTCCAATGGTTTTTAAAAATATATACCCAGCAGAGAACATGCCTATTTATTGGATTTCCCTGAAATTTTCATGTTATTACTATTTTTCCTGACTTGATCAATGAAAGGCCTGCAGCAAGCAATCAAAACCGCTTGCTGCAGTTTTGCAGCATGCTAGCACAGTGATTAGCACTGCTGCTTCACAGCTCCAGGGACCTGGATTCAATTCCCAGCTCAGCACTGTCTTTATTGAGTTTGCACATTCTCCTCATGTCTGTCTGAATTTTGTCTGGGTGCTCCTTTTTCCTCCCACAGTCCAAAAATGTGCAGGTTAGGTTGGTTGGCCACGCTTAAAATTGCCCCTTGGTGTCCTGAGATGAGAGGGATTAGTGAGTAAAATGTGTAGGGATATGGGGTAGGACCTGGTTGGGATTGTGGTTGGTGCAGACTCGACGGGCCAAATGGCCTGTTTCTGTACTGTAAGGTTTCTATGATTGTTTCGATAAAATTGTGGCCCAATGTTATTCCAGATGAGGTTTCCAAATGTGGCAGACTTCTGCCCACAACATGACTCATGCACTCATCCTCCAGAATTGAGAGGATTAAGAACTCAACATCCAGAACTCTACAACCACGCCTGCTATGGAATCGGCACAGGTGAGGTTCCAACAATGGAAATCTTCGCTGACCTCAGGCAGGAATTTCTGGTCTCACCCGAGCCAGGCCGGAATACCTTGTCTCATAACTTGACTTCATAAATGTGAACAAAGAACAAAGAACAAAACAGCACGGGAAACAGGCCCTTCGGCCCAACAAGCCCGCGCCGCCACCCCGATGTTCCCACCTCTACCCGCGATCCCTGTCCATGTTTATAGATCTATGGATTAAAAAACAAATTTGAGACAATTTAGGGAGAATTTGTTTTGCCAATTAGCCTAAGAGCACATCTTTGGGATGTGGGAGGAAACCGGAGCACCCGGAGAAAACCCACACAAGCACGGGGAGAATGCACAAACTCCCACAGACACAGGCCCAAATCCATGTATCTGCACAGCACAGCGATAGTCACTGAGCTGTCGTGACAATTGTAATAATAAGTATGAAAGATTTCGGGCCCAATTATCTTATCCCAATACACAAGTTGTTTGACATGTCGGGTTGGGAGATCTGTGTGTCAGCCATTTCACGGGATTTACACACGCGTTTCTGAAGCATGCACATCTCCCACAGCTGGAGACCGTCAGCACCGTGCTGGAAACTGGTGGGAAAACAGGTAAGTGATTTAACTCTGTTTTTATTCTTATCTAAATGTCATTATCAGTCCAGGACTGAATTCTCTAGGCCTGATAGCATCTGTTATCCCGCCAGGCATATTTCATTCTGGCAGGGTTTACAGTAGCTTCCCACTTGCTTCCCACAACTAGTGGAAGACCCCACTGGGAGTGAATGGGGGGGGCAACTGGGAGCCCCACGGGGTCCGGCTGTAGGAGAGTGGTGCTGCCTGGGCATTGGCATTCTGGCAGTGCAGCTTGTGCCCTGACACTTGCCGAGGGGCAAAGTGCATACACTTAGGGGGCACCAGGTGGGACCAAGGGAGTGGGACCAATGACATAGGGCCTGTTTTGGCAGGGCCAAAGGCACGATTGGTGGGACTGGGGTGTCCCACTGCCACCCTAAGATAGGAGGGAGGCCAGTGATTGGGACGGGCTGTTGAGGTGTGTGGTATGGTCTGCCAGGAGAGTCTGCCTCTGGGGAGATGGGGATCTGCCTCTAAGGCAGTCAACGAGGGGGGGAGGGTTGCCGGGGGTTGAGTGGATCATTTCTGTTTGGAGGGAATTGGAGACTGAGGTGCTCATGGACAGGAGTGGGTGGAGGGGCTGGCCCAGGAATGCTTGTGCACGCCGCAATCGTGCTATGGGGGTGTCACGAGGGGCAGCAGTGCAGGAGTCCGGGCTGGCCAGCAATTGAGCTGGACAGCAAGCTACAGTCTGACAGATTGGGGCCACGCTTTGCAAGCTGCAGAATTTCGGAAATGTCAGCCTCTGGTGTGAATAGGCCCCATGCTCTGAGCTTTTAATGATATCCAGGACTGTGACCTTTTGCATTCTACAGAGTGTGAGAGATTCGAGTCTGAATTTGCACTCAAAAACCAATCGTGAATTACACCATTCTCTTTGCCAATTCAGCACTTTGAATTTTTTTGGGAGAAATCAGACTCTTTAACTGCATTTTACTCTAGAAGGAGACCGTAAGAAACAATTGTTCCAATCATGTAAGGCAATATAAATGATTGCCATGATTTAAATCATTTTCTGTATCATTTTCCAAACTGCCACTCAATGTACGCAATGCAATTGTCACATCTGTATTAATTAACTGGCCAGGATCTATTGTACTGTCTCATAGCCATTATTATCCAATGTAGCAGAATGAGAACACCTCTATGAACATAGAGCAGAATGAGAACACCTCTATGAACATAGAGCAGAATGAGAACACCTCTATGAACAATAGTCACTCATTGTGAACAATCATATTCTTCCTTTTACATCAGCTCTTTGCCAAAGTTTGCAAATACTTGTTTTGCAAGCTACACAGGACTGAGGTAACGGCTCAGAATTACAGAACTAGCTGTAAATTTATTTTATTTTAAAGAGGTCTGATCTTTCGGGGTGGCGATGTGGGCTCGTTGGGCCAAAGAGCCTGTTTCCCGTGCTGTTTTGTTCTTTGTTCTTTGTTCTTTATGACAAAATGCTGTCAACTATGGCTCAGTTGATAAAATTCCGGCTTCTAAAGGGGTCTAATATCTCTTTAAAGACACCACAGCAATATTTGGTTGTGCTAAACAGATTGCATGCTGGGTATGCTTTGTTTTAAAGTTCTTCCAGCAAACACAAACAAAAATATATTTTGTTGAAAATTCCACATATGACTCAGTGGCAACACATTTGCATCTGAGATAAAGGTGTTGTAAGTTCAATTCCCATTCCAGAATCTTTAGCACAAGAAACTTGGCTGAAATTCCAATGCAATAAGGCAGTGTCAGAGGTGCAATCTCTGATGTGGTTGTCAAGAAAGCATATAGTATGCTAGCATTTATAGGAAGGGGCATAGAGTACAAGAGCTGGCCTTTAATGTTGCAGTTGTATAAAATGTTGGTTAGACCTCATTTGGAATACTGCGTCCAGTTCTGGTCGCCTTACTACTGGAAGGACGTGGAGACTCTGGAGAGAGTGCAGAGGAGGTTTACCAGGATGCTGCCTGGTATGGAAGGTCTGAGTACGACGAGAGGCCAAGCAAATTGGGGCTGTTTTCCTTAGAAAGATGTAGACCTAGATGTGTACAAGATTATGAGGGGTATAGATAGAGTAAACAGGGTTAAGCTTTTTCCTAGGATGGACTCCAATAGCACGAAGGATCACGGGCTTAGGGTGAGGGGGGTAAGGTATAATTTGGATGCTAGAGGGGGTTTTTTCACACAGAGAGTGAAAAAACAAGAGTGGCCTTGGTAATTAATTCCTGCTAGTTATCAATAAAGATTAAATTGAAATAAATTTAATCACTAAAGGAATGCAAGAATATGAGTAAGCCATTCAAACTCTAGAGTCTGTTCCAGGACTGCTGCATGAATTCCTCAGGACAATATATTATGCCCAGCCTCTTTAGTTGCTTCATTAATGGCCTTCATTTAGTTGCTTCATTAATGGTAAGGTATAATTTGGATGCTAGAGGGAGTTTTTTCACACAGAGGGTGGTGGGGGTATGGAATGTGCTGCCAAGTAAAGTGGTGGAGGCAGGTACTCTGGAGTTATTTAAGAAATACTTAGATGGGCACATGAACAGAATGGGAATGGAGGGTATAGAAAACTGATTTAAAATAGGGATCATGAGCCTTGGGAGTCCCTGGGAAGTGTGTAAATAGATGATGATATTGATGTACTTGTTTTTATCCTCCAGGTGCTTTGGTCCACCTTGTTGTCTAACGAGGGGCATACACGCGATGGGTCGTGAGAGGGCTGCTCTTGGATTTTTTTCGAAAGTATCCTAGTGCTTCACGTCGTTAGTGTACGCTTGACCTGGACCATTTGATGGGCAACACGACAGCTCAGTGACTATCGCTGTGCTGTGCGGATACATGGATTTGGGCCTGTGTCTGTGGGAGTTTGCGCATTCTCCCCATGCTTGCGTGGGTTTTCTCCGGGTGCTCCGGTTTCTTCCCACATCCCAAGGATGTGCTCTTAGGCTAATTAGCAAAACAAATTCTCCCTAAATTGTCTCAAATTTGGTTTTTAATCCATAGATCTGTAAACATAGACAGGGATCGTGGGTAGAGGTGGGAACATCAGGGTGGCAGCGCTGGCTCGTTGGGCCGAAGGGCCTGTTTCCCGTACTGTTTTGTTCTTTGTTCTTTGTTATTCAGGGACATCGTCTGCTCCCTCATGTGCATGTAAAAAACCCCCTCTTGATGAAAGGCACATAAGTGCTCCCAGTGTTCTGACCAACATTTGTCCCTCGATTAAAATTACTTAAAAACCGTTTAATTGGTCATTATCATATTGTTATTTGTATGATTATGCTTTGTGGAAATTGGCTATTTGGTTCCATATATTGAATAATATAATGTAGAACATAGAATAGTACATCATGGTACAGATCCTTCGGCCGTCAAAGTTGTGCTGACTATGTCCAAACCCAAAATCAAGCTATCCCACTTCCTATCACTCTGGTGTGCTCCATGTGCCTATCCAATAACCGCTTGAAAATTCCTAAAGTGTCCGACTCCACTATCACAGCAGGCAGTGCATTCCATACCCAACCACTCTCTGAGTAAAGAATCTACCTCGGACATCCTTCCTATATCTCCCGCCATGAACTTTAAAGTTATGCCCCCTGGTAACAGCTACATTAACGCAAGGAAATAAACTCTGCACATTCATTCTATCTATCCCCCCCTCATCAACTTATAAACCTCCATTAAGTCACCTCTCATCCTCCTCCACTCCAAAGATAAAAGCCACAGGTCCCTCAACCTTTCCTCATAACACCTACCCTCCAAACCAGGCAGCATCCTGGTAAATCTCCTCTGCACTCTCTCCAATGCTTCCACATTCTTCTTATAGTGAAGTGACTAGAACTGAACACAATATTCCAAATGTGGTCTCACCAAGGATCTATAGTTGTTGCATATTCCCACGACCCTTAAAACTCAGACTCCTTGTTAATAGATGCTAACACACTCTAAGCCTTTTTCATGGCTCTATCTACTTGATGGCAACCTTCAAAGATCTGTGGATATGAACCCCAAGATCTCTCTGTTCCTCCACATTCCTCAGAACCCTGCTGTTTACCCTGTAATCCACATTCAAGTTTGTCCTACCAAAATGAATCACCTCGCACTTATCAGGGTTAAACTCCATCTGCCACTTTTCTGCCTAGCTCTGCATCCTATCAATGTCTCTTTGCAGCCTACAACAACCCTTCACTTCATTCACTACTCCATGAATTTGGTGTCAACAGCAAATTTACTGATCCACCCTTCAGCCCCATCTTCTAAGTCATTGAGAAAAATCACAAATAGCAGAAGACCCAGCACTGATCCCTGTGGTACATCACTGGCAACTGGCCTCCAGTCTGAAAAATTTCTCTCCACCAGCACCCTCTTCTATGAAACAGCAAGTTACTTATCTAATCGGCCAAATGTCCTTCTATCCCATACCTCCTTACATTCTTCATCAGCCTACCATGGGGAACCTTATCAAACGCCTTACTAAAATCCTTCCAATTTACCTTTCAATTACCTGCTTTCAATAAAGCCAACATTTCATCTGACTTGCTAATTAATTGCTACACCTGCATTTCTACCTTTTTAGATTTGATTATGGGGATGCCCAGCATCTTCTGCATTTTGCAGACTTTCTCTACTTGAATAATATTTTGAATTTTGGTTTTTCTTACCAAAGTGGAAAACATCACATTTTTCCACATTATATTCCGACTGTCCCACTTTTCCCATTCATGACTTATCTCTTTTCAGCATCGTTGGTGAGGGGTGGGGCTGCAAGAGTGAAAAATGTGGTTTGCAGGTCATGACATTCAGCAGGCATCACAATTTTGATTTCCTGATGGTAGTTGAGATGCAGACATTAAGTTAGCAGATTGTATTTGCATGCAATTAATACTTATTATCATAAAACACTTTTAAAATTACATTTTATTTGAAGATGAAATCAACAGTGCAGGAGAACCTTGTGACACCCAGCTCACATTCTTTTAAACTGGGGTGCAAAGTTGGCTTTATGCAGTTGTACTAAGATAAATATTGTCTTTGTTGAACTCTGCGTCACAATGAAGGGTAACAGGAGAAAATGGCAACTTGCGTGGAAGCTCAAAGGAAAGGACACGTAAGAGGCTGGCAGGGAAGTTGGGTGTGAGTGATTGGGTTTGTATGCAGGGATGTGCAAAGAGCAAAGGTCTGGGGAGCCACGCATTGTGGTACTCTGGGCTCCCATTTTTGGAAAGCAAAGATGAGAATTTTGGGCCTAAAGGTTAGGTTTGGGTGCTTTTGTAATTGGGATTGAATTGAAGATGCTGGTGGCGGTAGAAACAGTCATGGGTGAGTTGGATTTGGTAGGAGGCAAATTCGGTGCATGGTAGATATTCAAAGACAGTAAGGCATAAGATGGCCCTCAAGATTAAGAACAGCATGGAGGCATAGTGATTAGCACTGCCTCACACTGCCAGGGAGTCAGGTTCGTCTCCCAGCTTGGGTCACTGCCTGTGTAGAGTTTGCATGTTCTACCGGTGTCAATGTGGGTTTCCTTTAGGTGCTGAAGTTCCCTCACAAAATCCAAAGATGTGTAGGGCAGGTGGATTGGCTTCACTAAGTTTCCCCTTAGTATCCATAGATTAGGTTAGGTGGATTGACCATGGTAAATTCACAGGGTTATGGGGATAAAGCAGGAAAGTGGACCTGGGTTAGATGCTCTTTCAGAGAGTTGGTGCAGATATAATTAGCCAAGTGACCTGTTTCTGCTCTGTAGGAATTATATAGTTTGATCAGTCATAGAATAGAGTCAGAGAATCCTACAGAAGGAGGACATTTGGCCCATCCAGTCTGCACCAACCACAATCCCACCCAGGCCCTATCTCCATAACTCTATGCATTTACTCTAGCTAGTCCTCCTGATATGAAGGGGCAATTTGGCATGGCCAATCTAACTTGCACATCATTGGACTGGTGTACGTGCCAGTCATGGTGTATTTGCCAAGACATATCCCTGGGCAACAATTTCATCCTTCTGGCATCTGTGAAAGCACCAAGGGGTGGCTATCATAATTCCATCTTTGATTTTAAAGTCTTTGAACAAGGTGTCAGCAGCCTGTATCATGGCCTCCTTGATAACCTGGCGAATATTTTCTTATGTTTTGCCAACAGATAACTGATGTGAAAAAATGCCTCATTGCTAGCCTTGGCTTTAGGTTTTGAAAAGAGTGACTGTTGTCTTTGCAACATTTCATTTAACTTACCAAATTTCTTTGCCTAAATAGTGCCGTAAAGTGAAATTTTCAATGCATTGTTTTGTGATGCCATTTCAAATTATGTGTTTTACTCAAGACGTTGACAAATGAGACATTTATGGACAAATACGAGACTTTGAATTCGTGAAAAGAAATTCACTTTCACGTTCATAGTAGAAATGGGAGTTTCTTTGCCCTGTTGGAAGTCATTGGCTTCTTGCTCATCACAACTGGTTTTGGTGCTTGCGATTCGGCAGTATATGAATGAGCTGATTTGCTCGGCATCACAAGAAGCCTGAGTCCTGCGCGTTTTTGGTAGCCAGTGACAACAAACCTTTCAAGACTCTAGGATTGACTTGTTTATCACAATCGGTTACTTGGAGACCATGAGCCGAGTATACTTGCCTAACACAAGGCAAATGATATTCGCACCATACTGGTGCAAGACAATGTCCATCTACAACAAGAGAGAATCGAACCATCACCTCCTTAAATTCAATGGCATTACCATTACTGAACTCTGAACTTTCAACATCCTGGGGTTTACCATTGACCAGAATCTAAACTGGATTAGCCATATAAGTAACTGTGGCTAGCAGAATAGGTCAAAGACTTGGAATCCTATGGTGAGTAACTCACCTCCTGACCTACAGGAGTCTACATGGCGTAAGTGAAGCACAATGGAATATTCACCATTTGTCTGGATGAGTGCAGCTCCAACAACACTATAGCAGCTTAACGCCATCCAGGACAAGGCACGATCGCTGTCCCTTTCATAAACATTCAATCTCTCCACCATCAGCAAATAGCGACAGCTATTGTACCATATACAAGATGCACTGCAGGAACTCACCAATATTCCTTAGCTGACACCTTCTAAAACCATGAGCACTACCATCAATACAAACAAGGGCAGCAGACACATGTGAACATCATCACTTGAGGGTTTCCCTCCAAGTCACTCACCATCCTGATTTGGAAATATATTGCTGTTCTTTCACTATTGCTGGGTCAAAATCCTGGAATGCCCTGTCTCATAGTAATGAGGATGTATCTGCACCTCAGAAATTGCAGTGTTCAAGAAGGAAACTCACCAGCACCTTCTCAAGGGCAATTAGGGGTGGCAAGCAAAGCCCACAGCCCTTGAATGAATAAAAGAAATATAAATATTTTATTTTTCTCCATTGCTTTTATGTATTCAGGATTGGCATCTGTTGCTGTACTGAGGTCTGTTTACTGAATTTTGCGCATCCTTGTTTGCAATTCAAAAGCCTAATTATTTTATAAGTGCTAGCTTTAGATGACACACATGGTTTGAAGAGTTTGTTTGTTAACTCAGGAATTATTATGGACTATTAAATGGCTTCCAACTGTTATAGTGCGACTTGTAAGCCCTGTCCATAAAGTAGGTAATGGGTGAGACGATGACTGTTTAGGGACCAATATAGCAATGTGTGTATGCAGATAAGGTTTCAGAAGAGTACTTTGCATCTGTGTTACAATGGAGAATGATGCTGTAGGCATATAAATCAGGGAAGGACATTGTGATGAAAGACGTGCTGGTTAGGTACATTAGCCATGCTAAATTCTCCCTCATTGTACCCTACAGGGACCAGAGTGTGGTGGCCAAGGGATTTTCACAGTAACTTCATTGCAATGTTAATGTAAGCAGACATTAATGGTTTTAACAGGCCTAAAAGTGTATAAATCCCCACGGGCAGATGAGATGTATCCCAGACTGCTCTGGGAGGCAAGGAGGAAATTACAGGGGCTCCGACAATACTTTTCAAATCTTCTCTGGCCACAGGTGAAGTCATGATGTGGAGATGCCGATGTAAGACTGGGATAAAAACATTAGGAAGTCTCACAGCACCAGGTTAAAGTCCAACAGATTTATTTGGTAGCAAAAACTATTGGCTTTCAGAGCACTTGCTGCCCTTTCGTCAGGTGAATGGGAATTCTATTCACAAGGCATATAAAGACACAAACTCAATTTCCAAAATAATGATTGGAATGAGAGTTTTTACAGCTAATCAAGTCTTAAAGGTACAGACAATGTGAGTGGACAGGTTAAAGCACAGGTTAAAGAGATGTGTATTGTCTCCAGACAGGACAGTTAGTGAGATTTTGCAAGCCCAGACAAGCTTAGTGTGACATGAACCCAAGATCCCAGTTGAGGCCATCCTCATAGGTGTGGAACTTGGCTATTAGTCTCTGCTCAGTGACTCTGCGCTGTAATGTGTCGTAAAGGCCATCTTGGAGAATGTTTACCCGAAGATCAGAAACTGAACGCTCATGACCACTGAAGCGTTCCCCAACAGGAAGAAAACAGTCTTGCCTGATGATTGTCGAGCATTCTCTAAGGCAGCCTTCACAACACACGACAGCGCAGAGTCGCTGAGCAGAGACTGATAGCCAGGGGAAAAACTTGACCTCCTCTTGGGAAATAAGGAAGGGCAGGTGACAGAAGTGTTAGTGAGGCATCAATCGTAATTCTATTAGTTTTATGGTAGCTATGGACAATGATAGGTCTGACCCAAAAGTTGAAATTCTAAATTGGGGTAAGGCCAATTTTGATGGCATCAAGCAGGAACTTTCAAAAGTTATTTGGGGGGGTCTGTTGACAGGCAAAGGGAATAAGTAAATGGGAGGCCTTCAAAAGTGTACGAACCGAGGTTCAGGGTAAACACATTTCTTTTAGAATGAAGGCCAAGGTAGAAGTAAGAAACTCTGGATGATTCGGGAAGTTGAAGCCCTGGTCAAGAAGAAGAAGGAGACACGTGACAGGCATAAACAGCTGGGATCAAGGGAATCCTTTGAAGAGTAGAGGAGATGTAGGGGTAGCGTTAAGAGAAATCAGGAGGGCAAAAAGGGGACATAGGATTATTTTGGCAGATAAGGTAAAGAAGGATCCAAAGAGCTTCTACAAATACAGAAAGGCCAAAAGAATAACTAGACAGAGAGTAGGGCCTCCGAAGGATCAACAAGGCCATCTATATGTGGATTCACAAGAGATAGGAGAGATTCTAAATGAATATTTCTCATCAGTATTTACTGTTCAGATAAACATGGATGTTAGGAAACTTGGGGAAATAAATAGTGATGTCTTGAGGGGTGTACATATAGAGAACGTGGTGCTAGAAATCTTAAAGGACATCAAGAGGGATAAATCCCAGGGACCTGATGAAGCATATCCTAGGACATTGTGGGAGACCAGGGAAGAAATTGTGGGTCCCCTTACAGAGATATTTGATTCACCAATAGTCACAGATGAGGTCCTGAAGATTGGAGAGTGGCAAATGTTGTGCCTTTGTTTAAAAAGGGCTGCAGGGGAAAGCCTGGGAACCACAGGCCAATGAGCCTCACATCTACGGTGAGTAAGTTGTTGGAAGGTATTTTGACAGACAGGGTCTATAGTCATTGAGAGAGGTAAGGATGGATTCAGGACAGTCAGCATGGCTTTGTGAGTGGAAAATCATGTCTCACAAATCTGATTGAGTTTTTTGAAAGGGAAACCAAGAAGATAGATGAGGGCAGGACAGTTGATGTTGTCTACATGGACTTTAGCAAGGTCTTTTACATGCTACTCCATGGTAGTTTGTTGCATAAGGTTAAATCTCATGGGATCCAGGGTGCAGTAACTAAACGGATACAAAATTGGCTTGATGACCAAAGTCAGAGGATGGTTGCTGTGGATTGTTTTTCAAACTGGGGACCTGTGACCAGCAGTGTGCCTCGGGGATCGGAACTGGGTTCACTGTTGTTTGTCATTTATATTAATGATTTTGATAAGAGTATAGGAGGCATGGTTAGTACGTTTGCAGATGATGCCAACATTAGTGGCATAGTGGACAGTGAAGAAGTTTACCTCGGATTGCAACGGGATCTTGATCAATTGGGCCAGTGGGCTGACAAATGGCAGATGGGGTTTAATTTAGGTAAATGTGAGGTGATGCATTTTGGTAGATTGAACCAAGGCAGGACTTACTCAGTTAATGGTCGGGTGTTGGAGAGAGTTAAGAAAAAAGAGATCAAGAAGTGCAAGTTCATTTCTCCTTGAAGGTGGCATCATAGCTGGACAAATAATGAAGAAGGCATTCAGGATGCTTGGTTTCATTGGTCAGAATAGTGAATACAGAAGTTGAAGTTGTTAATCTACTAGGAGATTAGTAGATTAACAACTTCAACTTCTGTAGATTAGTTTATCTTGGCAAGTCTGTTACCTTGGACTTGTCTGTTGAGGTAGTTTGGGCTGAGATTAGAAACAGGAGAGAAGGTCACCCTGTTGGGAGTCTTTTATAGACCTCCTAAAAGTTCTAGAGAGGTAGAGGAAAGGATTGCAAAGTTAATCCTGGACAGGAGTGAAAGTAATAGAGTAATTGTTATGGGGGACTTTAACTTTACTAATATTGATTGGAATAGCTATAGCTCTAGCTCGTTAGAGGGGTCAGTTTTTATACAAAGTGTGCGGGAAGGTTTTTTGACTCAGTATGTAGATAGGCCAACTAGAGGTGAGGCTACATTGGATTTGGTGCTGGGCAATGAGCCAGACCATGTGTTAGGCTTGGAAGTTAGTGAACATTTTGGTGATAGTGACCACAATTCGGTTACGTTCACCTTAGTGATGGATAGGGATAGGCATGAACCTGGGGGCAGTAGTTATAGCTGGGGGAATGGTAATTATGAGGCCATTAGGAGGGAATTAGAGTGCATAGGTTGGACTAGGAAACTACAGGGACTGGGAACATCTAAAATGTGGAGTCCTTGATAAGTATGTCCCTGTCAGGCAAGGAGGAAATGGTCAAGTAAGGGAACCATGGTGTACTAAAAAAGTTAATTCGCTGGTTAAAAGGAAAAAGGAGACTTATGTCAGGATGAGGCTTGAAGGCTCAGTTAGTGCACTGGAAAGCTATAGATTAGCCAGGAGGGAGCTAAAGAGTGAGTTGAGGAGAGCTAAAAGGGGACACGAGAAGACTTTGGCTGATAGGGTCAAGGAGAATCCTAAAGCTTTCTTTAGATATGTTAAGAATAGAAGATTGGTTAGGGCAAGATTAGGGCCAGTCGGAGACAGCAGTGGGAAGTTGTGTGTGGAGCCTGAAGAGATTGGAGAGGCACTGAACAAATGTTTCTCTTCGGTATTCACACAGGGTGATGTAAATGTAGTTCTGGAGTTGCAAACTGGAAAGTATTGAAGTAGATAAGGAGGATGTGCTAGATACTCTTGAGGGTTTGCAGTTAGATAAGTCCCCTGGGCCGGACGGGATTTACCCTAGGATTCTCTGGGAGGCGAGAGAGGCGATTGCAGAGCCTCTGGCTCTGATCTTCAGGTCGTCGTTGGTTATGGGTATAGTACCGGAAGACTGGAGGATAGCGAATGTGGTCCCATTGTTCAAGAAGGGGAATGGAGACTTTCCAGGGAATTATAGACCGGTGAGTCTTACTTCTGTTGTGGGCAAAGTATTGGGAAGAATTATTAGGGATAGGATTTATAGTTATTTAGAGAGAAATGAATTGATTGGGGATAGTCAGCATGGTTTTGTGAAGGGTAGGTCATGCCTTACTAACCTTATTGATTTTTTTGAAAAAGTGACCAAAGAGGTGGATGGGGGTAAGGCAGTTGATGTGGTATATATGGAATTTAGTAAGGCGTTCGATAAGGTGGCCCATGGAAGGCTTCTGCAGAAAATGCAGATGTATGGGATTGAGGGTGATTTAGCGAATTGGATTAGGAATTGGCTAGCAGATAGAAGACAGAGGGTGGTGGTTGATGGGAGATATTCATCTTGGAGTTCGGTGACAAGTGGTGTACCTCAGGGTTTCTGTTTTTTGGGGCCCCTGCTGTTTGTAATTTTTATAAATGATCTGGATGAGGGTATTGAAGGATGGATTAGTAAATTTGCGGATGATACCAAAGTTGGAGGAGTGGTAGATGTGAAGAGGGGTGTTATAGTTTGCAGAGAGACTTGGACAAGTTGCAGAGCTGGGCTGAGAGGTGGCAAATGGAGTTTAATGCGGAAAAGTGTGAGGTAATTCACTTTGGCAGAAATAACAAATGTGTAGAGTATAGGGCTAATGGTAGGACTCTTAATAGTGTTGAAGAACAGAGGGATCTTGGTGTATATGTGCATAGATCCCTGAAAGTTGGCAAATCAAGTCGATAAGGTTGTTAAGAAGGCATACGGAGTCTTAGCTTTTATTGGTAGGGGAATTGAATTTCGGAGCCGCAACATCATGTTGCAACTGTACAAAACTCTAGTGCGGCCGCACTTGGAGTATTGTGTGCAGTTCTGGTCCCCACATTATAAGAAAGATGTGGATGCATTGGAGAGGGTACAGAGGAGGTTTACCAGGATGTTGCCTGGTATGGAGGGCAGGTGTTATGAAGAGAGGCTGAGGGATTTGAGGTTGTTTTCGTTAGAAAGGAGGCGGCTAAGAGGGGACCTAATCGAAACATATAAGATGATTAGAGGTTTGATAGGGTGGACAGTGATAGCCTTTTTCCTAGGATGGAGAAAGCTAGCACGAGGGGACACAGCTTTAAATTAAGGGGTGATAGTTATAGGACGGATATCAGAGGTAGGTTCGTTACCCAAAGGGTGGTTCGGGAGTGGAATGCCCTGCCTGCAGCAGTTGTAGATGCGCCAAGTTTGGTGGCGTTTAAGAGGTTAGTTGCTAAGTATATGGAAGAGAAGGGAATGGTTTAGTTTGGAGGGGCATTGCTTTTTATATTGGTCGGCACAACATCGAAGGCCGAAGGGCCTGTTCTGTGCTGTAATGTTCTATGTTCTATGAATCTGCCTATACTAAAGTAAAAGATGCTGCCAATATTATAACAAAAGCAATGGTAGAAAATTGAAAAGGATAAAAATGCTTCAAGCAGATATGTTCAAATGTTTGGCAGTGTTCGAAGTAGCGAAGTCACAGTCCAGATGGGATGCATCCCACGTTGCTGAGAAAAGTAAGTTTTGGAAACAGTGGAAAGTTTATTCAAAAATTTTCAATCATTCTTGAATACGGGAGTAATGCCAGAAGGCTGATGGTTTACATATGTTACATCTCTTCAAAGGGGAGAGCGATGACCACTTAATTCCAACAGTCAATCTCACGTTAAAAAAAATTTCAAGATCCATAATCCAAGACAAGGGATGGATTTTCTATCCCCATCCCTATCCCTGTGGAGATCCTGCCAAATGTTAATTCTCACCTGGAAGAAAATGGATCATTGTATGCCATTTAACAGAAATTTGCTGAATTCAAACCATAGCTTTGTTAAAATCAAGTTAAATCATTATCCAAAAATATGCAAGTTAGGTGGATTAACCATGCTAAATTGCCCCTTAATGTTCAAAGATGTGTACATAAGGGGGATTAGCGGGATAAATGCATGGGGTTATAGGGATAGGGTAGCGGGTGGGCCTGGGTAAGATGCTCTGTTGGGAAGTCACTGCAGACTCAGTGAGCCAAATGGTCTCCTTCTGCATTGTAGGGATTTTATAATATCTAATTAAATTGATTGAGCTAATTGATGAAATAACAATAAGTTCATATAGATAGTGCCATATAAAAAGGTTTAGTTGGTCATGGAGAAGACTAAAGAATAATCTAAAGTAAACTTCTAAGTTGGAAGCAGACAAGTTTCAATGCAATGAGAAGATTAGCATAATTTGACCTGGGACTGACTGGGAAGACTATAGGAGAACAAAAAAAGTGATATTTAAAGAAGAGATGTTCAGTATTCACTAGTTTAGTTCAGTTTATTTATTAGTATCACAAATAAGCTTACACTGCAATTAAGTTATTGTGAAAATTCCCTAGTCATCACACTCCGGCACTTTTTTGGATACACTGAGGGACGAAGCCAGGCAACAGCCTCAGAAGTGATTAAATGAAGCTCTTTGAACTCTACACTGAATTTTGTCAGAGGGCAGACTTTTGATGATGTGAGTCGATGATCGAGGTGCACTACGGCTGCAGGCTAGGGACCCTACAGGGCCCCCCTTGAGCATATTTGCTACACAAAGGCCTTGGTCAATGCTGAAACCTTTGAGTAGTGCGCCGTGTTTCTGTGGCAGGTTGAAGAAGGGTGGATGGGTTTTGGGTCTGTGACGACGAAGTGGTTTTAATGATGTTGTGTTGGTTCCATTCCTGCTGCCACGGGGTCTCTAGTGTTATTCCATGGTGTGGAGATGCGGTGTTGGACTGGGATACACATAGTAAGAAGGCTCACAACACCAGATTAAAGTCCAACAGTTATTTGTTATCAAAAGCCACTAGCTTTTGGAGTGCTACTCCTTCATCAGGTGAGTGGGATTTCAGTTCACAAACGGACCATATAAAGACACAAAGTCAATTTACAAAATAATGGTTGGAATGTGAGTCTTTACAGGTAATCAAGTCTTAAAGGTACAGACAACGTGAGTGGAGAGACCATTAAGCATAGATTAAAGAGATGTGTGTTGTTTCCGGACAGGACAGTTGGATAGATTTTGCAAGTCCAGGCAAGTCGTGGGGATTACAGGTAGTGTGACATAAATTCAAGATCCTGGTTGAGGCCATCCTTATGTGAGCAGCACTTGGCTGTCAGTCTCTGCTCAATGACTCTGTATTATCGTATGTCGTGAAGGATGCCTTAGAGAACGCTTACCCAAGTTCAGAGACCAAATGTCCATGACCGCTGCAGTGTTCCCCAACAGGAAGAGAATACTCTTGCCTGGTGACTATTGAGTAGTGTTCATTCATCCGTTGTCGTGGCGTCTGCATGGTCTCCCCAATGTACCATGTCTTGGGACATCCTTTCCTGCAGCGTATCGAGTAGACAATGTTGGCCGAGTTGCAAGAGTATGTATTTGGTGGATAGTGTTTTCATGTCAGATGATGGCATCTGTGTTGATGATCCAGCATGTCTTGCAGAGGTTGCTGTGTGTTCCCTTGCTGTTGAAGCAGCAGTGCTAACTATTATGTCACTGTGCCACCCTTTTGGGGAAACTGATGTGGTTAAATCTCCAGAGCCTAATAATTTTCATCCCAAACTATTTAAAGTAGCAGCCCTAAAAATAGTAAATGTTGAAATAAGAGAAGATAGGAGCAGAAGGAGGCCATTCAGCCCTTTATTATGATCATGGCTCATCATCCAACTCAATAGCCTAATCCTGCTTTTTCCCCCAGAACATTTGATCCCATTCACCCCAAGTGCTATTCCAGCTGCCTTTTGAGTATGTTCAATGTTTTGGCATCAACTATTTCCTGTGGTAATATATTCCACAGGCTCACCATCTTTGGGTAAAGAAATGTGTCTTTATCTCCATCCTAAATGCTCTACCATGAATTCTCAGCCTGTGACCCCTGGTTCTGGACTCCCCCACCATCAGGAATGTCCTCCCTGTATCTACTCTCTCTAGTCCTGTTAGAAATTTATAAGTCTCTATGGGATCCCCCCCTCATACTTAGTCAATCTCTCCTCATACATCATCCCGCCATCCCCTGAATCAGTCTGGTAAACATTCGCTGCATTTCTTCGACTGCAAGGGCATCCTTCCCCAACCTGTCATTCTCACCCAACCTGTTCAGATCATGCTGAAGGATCTCTGCATCCTCGTCACAGTTCACCCTCCCATCCAACTTGGAATCACCTGCAAACTTTGAAATGTTGCATTTTGTTCCCTCATCCAAATCATTAATATATATTGTGAACAGTAGATCCACTGGTGGTCATTTTCCAAAATTCTTTGGACTCTGGACTGGTTCCTACAGATTGGAGGGTACAGTAAATCACTGTAAAAAATGGAGGTAGAGAGAAAACAGGGAATTATTGACCAGTGAACCAAATGTCAGGACTGGAGAAGTTGCGAAAGTCCATTATCAAGGATTTCATAATTCAGCATTTGGAAAACAGTGGTAATATCAGACAAAGTCAGCATGGATTTACAAAGGAAATCATGCTTGACAAATCTATTGGAATTATTCAAAGATGTAGAATTCACCCAGGAGAACCAGTTGATATGGTTTATTTAGACTTTCAGAAGGCTTTCGACAAGGTCTCACGTAGCAGATGACCATGTAAAGTTTAAGTGATGGGATTGCAGGAAATGCCTTGAGATGGATAGAAAGCTGGTTAGCAGATTTAAAACAAAGAGTTGGCATAAATGTGTCTTTTTCAGATTTGCAGTCAGTGACTAATGGGGTACTGCGGAAGTATGAACTTGGGCTCCAACTATTTACATTATTATGACAACACAAAGGTTAATCCTCTTTACCTCACGTCATAGTTTGCTTAATTATTTGGGAAGGTGTTATTGGTTCTTAGTTAATGTTTAGAGATTTGTTAACATAAAAGCCTGAAACTGCCTTTCAGTGAAGAATTAACAAATTATTAAATTTAAATAACCAAGAACTTTAACTGAAGTATAGTTCGACTGAAATGCTGTTCGGATAATACCAAGAATATTCATTACCCAAAACAATCATAATGGAAGTTTAGTAACATAGACAATGAGGTCTGATAGCATTCGCAAGTTTGTAGTTCTTCAGTAGTTGTCCACTGTATGACTTGGTACTTTGCATTGGTTAGGGAGTGAGTTATCTTAATACCTATCTGAAGCTGGATGAGTTCACAACCAATTGCTCCAACTAATCTGACTGCCTTTAACTCCTCCAATTGGTTTGGCCCTGCTTCTGCTTGAATTCCTTACTCGACACCTGGTGGAACTGAACTGAAGTCCGGCAATTGAGTCCCTGTTTATACTGTTGATGACCTACCCATTCCCTGTTGGCCAGAGGTTGACAACAATAGCAAATTCAAATGTGATAGTTTGCCGATCGTTGAGTGTCTTCTTTAAACTCATAACCTCAAACAATGCAAAAATCCGCAGAGCCCATTGCCAAGGAAACCCATGTTGTTTGGCTTTTGGTACTATGATGTTGCATTTTTGCACCGTGTGCCTTGTATTTAAACATTCAAGTCTTGAACACAGCCAGCTTTAAAAGTCAACTTTTAAAGGGACTGACATAAAACCAGCATTTAAAGGGATCACGCACTGTTTTCTTTCTCTCTAGCATTTTTTTACAATTCTCTTACATCAGAAGGCATATGGTGTACTGGCCTTCATTAATAGAGGAATTGAGTTTAGGAGTCGGGAGGTAATGCTGCAACTTCATAAGACCCTTGTCAGACCCCACTTGGAGTACTGTGCGCAGTTCTGGGCGCCTCACTATAGGAAGGATGTGGAAGTTATTGAGAGGGTGCAGAGGAGATTTACAAGGGTGTTGCCTGGATTGGGGGGCATGCCTTATGAAGACAGGTTGAGAGAGCTAGGTCTCTTCTCCCTGGAGAGACGAAGGTTGAGAGGCAACCTGATAGAGGTTTATAAGATGTTGAGAGGAACAGGTAGGGTGGATTCTCGGAGGCTATTTCCCAGGGCTGAAATGGTCGCTACGAGAGGACACAGGTTTAAGGTGCTGGGGGGCAAGTATAGAGGAGATGTTAGAGGTAAGTTTTTCACTTAGAGGATGGTGAGTGAATGGAATCGGTTGCCGTCGGTGGTGGTAGAGGCGAACTAGCTGGGGTCTTTTAAGAGACTTCTGGATGAGTACGTGGGATTTAATGAAATTGGGAGTTACAGATAGTTCTATGGCCTGGTAAGTATAGATATGATCGGCACAACTTGTTGTCCAAAGGGCCTGTTTGTGCTGCAAGTGTTCTATGTTCTATTATAAACGTTCTTTATATATTTACAAACTCAGCTTCACAAAATTATATATTAATGATTTGGAAGACAGACCTAAATGTATTCTCTCCAAATTTGCAGACAATACAAAGTTTGATGGGAGGATGAACTGTGAAGAGGATACAAAGATGCTTCAGCGTGATTTGGACAGGCTGAGTGTGTGCACATATTCGTGGCAGATGCAACGTAATGTGGATAGTGGTGAGATTATCCACTTTGGTAGCAATAATAGGAAGACAGATTATTATTTCAAAATTTGAGAGAGGTGGACACTCAGTGAGATCTTGGAGTCCTTGTGCATTAGTCGCTGAAAGCAAGCACACAGGTACAACAAACAGTAAAGAAAGCAAATGGTATATTGACTTTCATAGTGAGAGGATTTGAGTATAGGAATAGTGATGTTTTACTGCAACTGAATAGGGTTTTGGAGCATTGTGTGCAGTTTGGTGTGCTTCTCTGAGGAAGGATGTCCTTTAGAGGGGGTACATCAAAGGTTTACCAGGCTGATTCCTGCAATAGAGGATATCATATGAGGAGAGATTAAGTCCATTAGGATTATGTTCACTGGGGTTCAGAAGAGGTCCTCATCGAAACTTATAAAATTCTAACAGGGTTATACACATAGAAACATAGAAAGTTGAAGCAGGAGTTGGCCATTTGGCTCTTGGAGCGAGCTCCACCATTCGTTTTAATCATGGCTGATGACCGAATTCAATATCTTGATTTTCCCCTCTCCCCTTTCTTCCATATCCCTTCAGCCCCAAGAACTGTATCCAATTTCTTCTTGAAATCAGACAAGCCTCAATCCATTTTGTGGTAGTGAATTCCACACATTCAGCATTCTCTGGGTGAAGAAATTTCTCCTCACCTCAGTTCTAAAAGGTTTACTCCTTATCCTTGAACAATGAACCCTATTTCTGGACTCCCCTAACACTGGGAACTTTCTTCCTGAATCTACCCTGTTAGAATGTTAGAATGTTTCTATGAGATCCCCTCTCATAGATAAGTGTAGATTCTGAAAGGGATCTCATAGATACTTATAAAGTCTATCTTTAAGCCAGCTAACAACTCTATTACCTCATCACTCTCTATGTCAATTTGTTCAGGAACCTCACAGTCTCCCTCTGAATTCCATACCTTCATCTTCATTCTCTTGGGTGAAGATGGATGTGAAATATTCACTCAACACTTTACCCAATGTCCTCTGGTTCCACCCACAAATTGCCCTCTTGGTCCTTAATGGGCTCCATTCTTTTCCTGATTATCGAATTCCTATTGATATATTATAGAATATCTTGGTATTTTCTCTATTATTACCAGCCAGAACTTTCTTGTATCCCCTCTCTCTTTTCTAATTGTTTTCTTAAATTCCACCTTGCACTTTTCTGAACTTCATTAATGCCTCTGTTGATTTGCTCCCTTTGTACCTGCAAAAAACCTTTCTTTTCCTTCTCATTGTATCCTGAATCTCTCTGGTCAGAGAAATGAAGAAAATCTGGTGTTAAAGGGAACAAAGAAGGAACTAGTAAATAGAAAAAGATTCTGTTTAGAGAAGACCAGATAAAGCTGAGAAGAAGTCATTTGGTATGGATACTAAAGAAAGATTTTCTAAAAGTAATCCTAATGTTTGAAATCTCTTACTACCATCTATAACCAATTAAAAAATATTGACTGAGTATCTGAATTGGTCTAACAGCGAAAACCTGACAAAATTAATCTGAAATCTTGGCATGGATTTACTTCTAAAAGAACATAGAACATAAAACATTACAGCGCAGAACAGACCCTTTGGCCTTCGATGTTGTGCCGACCAATTAGGAAAAAGCAATGACCCTCTAACTTAAACCATTCCCTTTTCATCCATAAACTTATCTACTAACCTCTTAAACGCCACCAAACTTGGCGCATCTACAACTGTCGCAGGCAGGGCATTCCATACCCTAACCACCCTCTGGGTAAAGAACCTACCTCTGACATCCGTCCTATAACTACCACCCCTTAATTTAAAGCTATGTCCCCTCGTGCTAGCTTTCTCCATCCTAGGAAAAAGGCTATCACTGTCCACCCTATCTAAACCTCTAATCATCTTATATGCTTCGATAAGATCTCCTCTTAGCCGCCTCCTTTCTAACGAAAACAACCTCAAATCCCTCAGCCTCTCTTCATAAGACCTGCCCTCCATACCAGGCAACATCCTGGTAAACCTCCTCTGTACCCTCTCCAATGCCTCCACATCTTTCTTATAATGTGGGGACCAGAACTGCACACAATACTCCAAGTGCGGCCGCACTAGAGTTTTGTACAGTTGCAACATGACGTTGCGGCTCCGAAATTCAATCCCCCTACCAATAAAAGCTAAGACTCCATATGCCTTCTTAACAACCTTATCGACTTGATTGCCAACTTTCAGGGATCTATGCACATATACACCAAGATCCCTCTGTTCATCAACACTATTAAGAGTCCTACCATTAGCCCTATACTCTACACATTTGTTATTCCTGCCAAAGTGAATTACCTCACACTTTTCCACATTAAACTCCATTTGCCACCTCTCGGCCCAGCTCTGCAACTTGTCCAAGTCTCTCTGCAAACTATAACACCCCTCTTCACTATCTACCACTCCACCGACTTTAGTGTCATCTGCAAATTTACTAATCCATCCTTCAATACCCTCATCCAGATCATTTATAAAAATTACAAACAGCAGGGGCCCCAAAACAGACCCTGAGGTACACCACTTGTCACCGAACTCCACGATGAATATCTCCCATCAACCACCACCCTCTGTCTTCTATCTGCTAGCCAATTCCTAATCCAATTAGCTAAATCACCTTCTATCCCATACATCTGCATTTTCTGCAGAAGCCTTCCATGGGCCACCTTATCGAACGCCTTACTAAAGTCCATATATACCACATCAACTGCCTTACCCCCATCCACCTCTTTGGTCACTTTTTCAAAAAACTCAATAAGGTTAGTAAGGCACGACTTACCCTTCACAAAACCATGCTGACTATCCCCAATCAATTCATTTCTCTCTAAATAACTATAAATCCTATAAAACTATAAAAAAGTGGAGCAGAAAATTTGGTTAGATGGGTCTTTAGGAAAACATGAACTGGATTTTGGAATGATGATCACTAAGTGAATGTATTGTTACAAATCAAGAATGTAAAACCTATTTTAGAGTTTAGAAACTCTCATATGATAATAATCTGTAATACAAACTCTGTACCGATGAGACCACTGTAACTTGAAATGGATTTTGTCATCCATGTCAGCATAAAGAACAAAGAAAATTACAAGACAGGAGCAGGCCCTTTGGCCCTCCAAGCCATCATCCACCAGGCTGCCCGACTTACTAAAACCCTGTATGCTTCCAGGGATTGTATCCCTCTGTTCTTATCTCATTCATGTATTTGTCAAGGCGCCCTTAAAAGTCACTACCATATCTGCTTTCACTACCTCCTTGGCAATGAGTTCCAGGCACTCACCACTCTCAGTGAAAAAAATCTGCCTCATACATCTCTTTTAAACTTTGCCCCTCGCATCTTAAACCTATGCTCCCTAGTAATTAACTCGTCCATCTTGGGACAAAGCTTTTGACTATCATAATGTTGTAGACTTCTATCAGGTCTCTCCTCAATCTCCGTTGCTCCTGCGAGAATAGACCAAGTTTTTCCAACATCTCCTCACAGCTAATGCCCTCCATACCAGGCAACATTCTGGTAAATCTTTTCTGTACCCTCACCAAAGCCTCCACATCCTTCTGGTAGTATGACGACCAGAATTGAAAACTATATTCCAAGTGCGGCCTAACTAAGGTTCTATAAAGCTGCAACATGACTTGCCAATTTTTAAACTCAATACCCCAGCCAATGAAGCATGCCGTATGCTTTCTTGACTACCTTCTCCACCTGCATTGCTTCTTCAATGACCTGTGCACCTAGACACCTAGGTCCCTTTGCCTGTCAATACTCCTAAGGATTCTGCCATTTACTGTATATTTCCTATCTGTATTGGACCTTCTAACATGCATTACCTCACATTTGTCCAGATTAAATTCCATCTGTCATCTCTCCGCCCAAATCTCCAACCAGTCTATATCCTGCTATATCCTCTGATGGTTCTCATCGCTACCTGCAAATCCACCAACCTTTGTGTCATCTGCAAACTTACTAATCAATTCAGTTACATTTTCCTAAAATCATTTATATATATTACAAACCTCAAAGGTCCCAGTGTTGGTCCCTGAGGAACGCCACTTGTCACAGCCTTCCATTCAGAAACACACCCTTTCACTGCTACCCTCTGTCGTCTTTGACTGAGACAGTTTTGTATCCACCTTGCCAGCTCACCTCTGATCCCATGCAACTTCACCTTCTGCACCAGTCTGCCTTAGTGAAGTCCTTACTGAAGTCCACGTAAACAACATCCACTGCCCGACCCTCATTAATCAGTCTTAAAACCTGTGTGTATGTGTGTACAGGTTAAGCTAAAGGAGGAGAAAAAGCAGATTGCATTATAGTTCATTTTTCATGTTTAATAATTGATTTTTCTAATTAATGGTTCTGTGATCCTATTCTTCCATATTTGATTTTAAAAAGTTACGGTCTTTTGATCCAGGGCTTTTTTTTGTTCTTTGTTCTTTGGCTCCATTTTGGGTCTCCCCCCTTCAGTTATAACATCAACGGGATAATAGAAGCCAATAGATGGACAGCAAACCCCCACAAAAAGCAACAAGATAATGGCCAGATAATCTTTCTTGTGATTTTAATTAAGGTCCAAATATTGGCTAGGACGTAGGGACTGTACTGAGTGCTGCCAGAATGCGAAGCGTGATTTTGGAGTTGGGTGAATGCAGAGAGTTAAGTGAAACAAGCAGTAAAGGCTTCAAGGGAGAATGCTGATTGGTCAGTAAGTGTTTTTTTTTTCTTTTTGGTCTTGGCGTTGTAGTGGTTGTTGTACACTACAATAGTGTTTCTGCATAACTTCTATGGTTTATGGTTTGAAAAGGTTGTATTCGGTAGCAACAGGCAGCAGGAAAGAAGGACCCTAGAAAATTGGATATAATCTGAAACAAAACATCTTTCAAAAGTTTAATTTAAAGGGGTAAGACATGACAGGGCAGCTCCAAGCTATGGTTTGCTCCTCTTGCTCCATGTGGCAGGCTGGGGACAGTTCCAGTCCCCCGGGTCAGCATGTGTGCAAGAATTGTCTCCAGCTACAGCTTTCTGGATGCTCGAGTTTCACAGCTGGAGCAGCAGCTGGAGATACTGTGGAGCATCCATGAGTCAGAGTATCGTGGATAGCACATGTAGAGAGGCGGTCACACTGCAAACTCAGGCTCTGCAGGAAGGAAGGGAATGGATGACCGCCAGACAGAGTGAGAGAGCTAGGCAGGAAGTGCAGGAATCACCTGTGGCCATTCCCCTGCCGCTCTGGATACTGTTGAGGGGAATGATCTCTCTAGGGAAAGCAGCAACAGCCAAACTCATTGCATCATAGTTGATTCTCCTGCAGGGGGAGGGGTAAAAAGTATGCCAGTGCAATGGTTATAGGGGATTCAATTGTAAGCAGAATAAACAGGTGTTCCTGTGGCCGCAAACAAGGCTCCAGGATGATACGTTGCCTTCCTGGTGCTGGGGTCAAGGATGTCTTGGAGCGGCTGCAGGATATTCTAATGGGGAGGGTGAACAGCCGGTGATTGTAGTACACATTAGTACATAGGTTAAAAAAAAGGGATGAGGTCCTAAAAGCAGAATACAGGATGAAAAGTTAAGAAATTAGACCTCAAAGGTAGTGATCTCAGGATTACTACCAATGCCATGTGCTAGTCAGAGTAGAAATGACAGGATATATTGAATAAATATTTGGCTGAAGAAATGGTTTCAGAGGAAGGTTTCAGATTCCTGGGGCAGTGGGATTGGTTCTGGGGGAGGCGGGAACTGTACAAATTGGATGGGTAACACCCAGGCAATACTGGGACTGATGTCCTGGGGGAGTGTTTGCTAGGGCAGTTGGGAAGGATCTAAACTAATATGGCAACCTAGGGAAGAAGAGAGCAAGGACAAAATGTGAAAAGTAGATTCCAATTACATCAAAAATCAGCAAAAAAGTTAAAAGGAAGGAGAACTCAGGAAATGTTAGAAATGGAAGTATTAGAATTCAAAAAGAAGGTATAAAAACTAGCATAAGAACCCTTTTATCTGAATGTTCATAGCTCAAATGAGTTGATGGCACAAATCATTGCAAACAAGTATGATTTGGTGACCATTACAGAGATATGGTTGCAGGATGGTAATGACTGAGTTAAATACCCAGTTTGGAGGGACTGACAGGAAGGTAAAGGAGGTGATGTAGCTCTGATATTTAACAATGACATCAGGCCGGTAATGAGAAATGATACAGGTTCTATGGAAAAAAGGTTGAATCCATTTGGGTGGAAACTAGAAATAGTAAGGAGAAAAACTCACTGACAGGCGTAGTCTGCAGGCCACCAAATAATAACATCTCGCTGAGATGAGAAATAAAGAAATAATTGATGCATGTAAAATAGTACAGCAATTATCATGGGGGACTTTAATCTATATGCCAACTGGTCAAACCAGGTCAGTCAAGGCAGCTTTGAGCAGGAGGTCATAGAATGGATCCATGATAGCTTCCTTGAACAGTATGTAATGGAACCTACAAGGGGGCAAGCTAACCTAGACCTGGTCCTGCATTATGGGAATAATTAATGATCTTGCAGTTAGGGATCCTCTCGGGAGATGTGATTACAGTATGGTTGAATTTAAAATACAAATGGTGTGTGAGAATGTAAGATCCAATACCAGTGTTTTGTGCTTAAATAAAGGAGACTACAATGGGATGAGGGGAGCATTGGCTCAGGTAGACTGGGAGCAAAAACTTTATAATGGGACAATTGAGGAATACTGGAAGACTTTCAAAGTGATGTTTTTACAATGCTCAGCAGAAGTATATACCAGTGATAAGGAAGGACAGTAAAAAAAGAGATAATCAGCCATCGAAATGAAGAAGGAAATTAAGGAGTGAATAAAATTGAAAGCAAATGCACACAAAGTGGCAAAGATTAGTGGGAAACTTAAGGACAGCGAAATCTTTAAAGGTCAACAGAGAGATTGAGGAGAGAGATGTAATAATTGGAAATGAGAAAGTGGCTGAGGCATTTTGTGTCAGTTTTCACAGTGGAAGACACAAATAGCACGCCAAAAATTGATGACAGGAAGGCTATGGCAGGTGAGGATCTAGAAACTATTATTAGCATGAAAGATGTAGTGTTGGGCAAGCTAATGGGGGCTAAAGGTAGACAAGTCCCCTGGCCCAGATGGAATGCATCCCAGGGATATTAAAAGAGATTGTGGGGAAAATAGCAAATGCAATAGTGATAATTTACCAAAATTCAGGATTTTATGGTCCTGCCATTGTCAATGGCATTTTCTGTTGAATACATCCCTTGCCACAATGAAACCCATGGCGGGAATGCACCATCACTGGGACTGGAAGATCCCACCAGGATGAACAGCCAGAATGTTCCTGTCCAGAGTTCTCATTGTATGCTTGTTGACCACATGTGGTTTTTTTTTCTGGAGTCATGAGCCAGCTGTTAAACCATTCTTGTCTTATGGTCAATCTGAAACAGATGGGTAGTTCCGTGAATACTTCCTTTGTAAAATGACCACACATACACCTTGTTCCTGGTTTTAGTTCAGGATAGATAAATGTTCCTGAAGATCATAGATGGACAATTGTTGAAAACTGTTGTTAGCAGCCTGTTCTATCTGTGCTGCCTTTGATCCATCTCATTGTTTTGCTGTGGGAAAAGGGGGAATGATAATTATAGCAGTCATGATTCAGAGTGTAACCAAAACCCTTGAAGTCAAAAACAAAGTCTTATCCACTCTCTTTCAACTTCAATAAATTCAACAGCAATAAAACCTTACACCACTTCTAAAAACTCAAGAGACCCAGCAGAAATTGACCAACAATAACTAACCTGAAAGTAATTGATGATACTTTAACTAGCATTGGTTGGATGTCATTCCTACCGCTGAATGCTTGTTCAGCTGTGCCTGTTTCAGCAAGGTGAAAAAAAGGCAATACTGACATCAATCAGCAATACACATCGACTGGCATCATGATCTGCCTACACAGTATCCTTGAGGTATACATTCTGAATGCCCATGCTAACACCTTTACCAAAACGGCCTGGATGGAAGTCTGTGCGTGCAGCCTTTTGATATCAAAATATCACCCATAGCACCAAAACAATATGTGCAATGGAGCTGGACTTGCAGGCCTGATTTGAAAAGGTTTTTCAAATGCAACTCACCCTTAAATGCAACTCAGTTTCTTTTCTCTTCATAGATGCTGCATAAACCGCTGAGTATTTTTAGTATTTTCTGCTTTTATCTCATTCAACTAGTGCTCATGTGTCAGGTAGTTGAGTCTCTACCTTAGTCAATAATGTACATCGCAGTATCTCCATAAATGCCCTGGTTTCACTGAATTTTAAATCATTTTTTGAACATAGAAACTGCAATAGATCACTGAGCCTGTCAAGCTTGATCTGCTACTCAATCAGATGATCATTGACTTGCAGCTTAATTTAACGTCATTCCATATCAGAGTGTTATTGATCTCAATCTTCAAAATGTCAATTGATCTAATCTCCAAAATCTCTTGACAAAAGAAGTTCCAGATTTCTAAAACCCTGACAAAATGCCTACTGAATTTGTTCCTGAATTTGTTTGCCTCTCATTTGAAGACGAATCCCTTCTAGTTAGAACATAGAACATAGAACATTACAGCACAGAACAGGCCCTTCGGCCTTCGATGTTGCGCCGACCAATATAAAAAGCAATGCCCCTCCAAACTAAACCATTTCCTTCTCTTCCATATACTTATCAACTAACCTCTTAAACGCCACCAAACTTGGCGCATCTACAACCGCTGCAGGCAGGGCATTCCACTCCCGAATCACCCTTTGGGTAAAGAACCTGCCTCTGATATCCGTCCTATAACTATCACCCCTTAATTTAAAGCTGTGTCCCCTCGTGCTAGCTTTCTCCATCCTAGGAAAAGGCTATCACTGTCCACCCTATCTAAACCTCTAATCATCTTATATGTTTCGATCAGGTCCCTTCTTAGCCGCCTCCTTTCTAACGAAAACAACCTCAAATCCCTCAGCCTCTCTTCATAAGACCTGCCTCCATACCAGGCAACATCCTGGTAAACCTCCTCTGTACCCTCTCCAATGCCTCCACATCTTTCTTATAATGTGGGGACCAGAACTGCACACAATACTCCAAGTGCGGCCGCACTAGAGTTTTGTACAGTTGCAACATGATGCTGCGGCTCCTAAATTCAATCCCCCAACCAATAAAAGCTAAGACTCCATATGCCTTCTTAACAACTTTATCCACTTGACTGCCTACTTTCAGGGATCTATTGACACATACACCAAGATCCTTCTGTTCCTCAACACTCTTAAGAGCCCTACCATTAGCCCTATACTCTACACCTTTATTGTTCCTGCCAAAGTGCATTACCTCACACTTTTCCACATTAAACTCCTTTTGCCACCTCTCGGCCCAGCTCTGCAACTTGTCCAAGTCACTCTGTAAACTATAACACCCCTCTTCACTATCTACCCCTCCACCGACTTTCGTGTCATCTGCAAATTTACTGATCCATCCCTCAATACCCTCATCCAGATCATTTATAAAAATTACAAACAGCAGGGGCCCCAAAACATACCCCTGAGGCACACCACTTGTCACCGAACTCCACGATGAATATCTCCCATCAACCACCACCCTCTGTCTTCTATCTACCAGCCAATTCCTCATCCAATTAGCTAAATCACCCTCTATTCCACACATCTGCATTTTCTGTAGAAGTCTTCCATGAGCCACCTTATCAAACGCCTTACTAAAGTCCATATATACTACATCAACCGCCTTACCCCCATCCACCTCTCTGATCACTTTCTCAAAAAACTCAATGAGGTTAGTAAGGCATGACCTACCCTTCACGAACCCATGCTGACTATCCCCAATCAATTCATTTCTCTCTAAATAACTATAAATCCTATCCCTAATAATTCTCTCCAATACCTTGCCCACAACAGAAGTAAGACTCACTGGCCTATAATTCCCAGGAAGGTCTCTCTTCCCCTTCTAAAACAATGGGACCACATTCGCTATCCTCCAGTCCTCCGGAACCACACCCGTAACCAACGACGACCTGAAGATCAGAGCCAGAGGCTCTGCATCTCCTCTCTTGCCTCCCAGAGAATCCTAGGGTAAATCCCGTCCGGCCCAGGGGACTTATCCAACTTCAAACCCTCGAGAATTTCTAACACATCCTCCCTAGCTACTACAATACTTCCCAATTTGCAACCCTGTACCTCAGTGTTCTCCATAGCTACATTTCCAGCACTCTGCGTGAATACCGAAGAGAAATATTTATTCAGTGCCTCACCAATCTCTTCAGGCTCCACGCACAACTTCCCACTGCTGTCTATGACTGGGCCTAATCTTGCCCTAACCAATCTTCTATTCTTAACATATCGAAAGAAAGCTTTAGGATTCTCCTTAATCCTATCAGCCAACATCTTCTCGTGTCCCCTCTTAGCTCTCCTCAATTCACTTTTTGCCTCCTTCCTGGCTAATCTATAGCTATCCATTGCACTATCTGAGCCTTCAAGCCTCATCCTGACATAAGCCTCCTTTTTCTTCTTAACAAGCAAATCAACTTTTTTCGTACACCAAGGCTCTCTTACTCGTCCATTTCCTCCCTGCCTGACAGGGACATACTTATCAAGGACTCGCAGCAGCTGCTCCTTGAATAAGCACCACATTCCAGATGTTTCCAGTCCCTGTAGTTCTAGACTAACACACCAAATGTGTTATTAAACGTCTTGTTTAGGTCCTATTATCATTTTAAATATTTCAATTAAATCACCCCTCAAATATCCAAGCAAAGGAATAAAAACTTAAATCGATGTAACTTTTCAAATTTTACCCTTTAAACACTCGTTTAAAAGATTGAAATAATTTTGCAGCAGTTTGGTGCCTCAATCTGAACACAGATGGGGTCAGCTGTATACAATTGAAACATTTTCTTCCTCAATTTTGAATTCCAGCCCTCTTAATTTAAAGGCCAACATTCCACGACAGTTATTGATTAGTATTATATTAATGCATTAGATTTTAATATGTGTATATGAATGCTTAAATAACTTTTCAAGTTCATAGCTCCTGAGCATTCAATGTTAAGAATATATTCAGATTTGTCTCTCAGGTCTCAAGTATATGAACTTACACTTCCGTACATTGACCTTCATATGCCATAACATTGCCCACTGACTTACTCTCTATGTTTTGACCTCTTTGCCCTTATCTCTGCAACTTACTATGCCTCCTAACTGCAGTTAAATCTGTGACTTTAAGTGTTGTTCTTTCAGCTGAGATGTAATTGTTGCCATTGTAGATGACTGAGAGAGGTGACTGGTGAAGACCTTTTGGGGGGAAAAAGACTAACTGATCATAAGCTGCTACTGTAGAGGAATGAGGAGCACCTCCATAGAACATCTTAAGGCTGTAGGTGTAACCACCATGCCATGGGGGTGTCAGGAGTATTATACATGAAGCACTGCTCCCTCTGGTCCACAGTGACTTTGGTCACTGCAGGGTGATCAGCCTACCATCTGAAAACTCAAGTCCTCTGTGCCATAATCTATGGCACATCTGTCTTACCAAGCTCTTCAATGGCTTCAATCATTAAGTGGTATGAAGACACTGGCGTTGGACTGGGGTAAGCACAGTAAGAATGTCACAGCACCAGGTTAAAGTCTAACAAGTTTATTTGGTAGCAAATACCACAGCTCCCACTTACCTGACAAAGGAGCAGTGCTCCAAAAGCTGGGTGTTTGCTACCAAATAAACCTGTTGGACTTTAACCTGGTGTTGTGAGACTTCTTACTGTACTTCAATCATCAAGGACTGTAGCCATGAATTACCGCTCCACCCAATCCCTGTCCAAAACCTGCCTGTACTAGAATAGAATTAGAGAATCTCTACAGTGCAAGCAAAGGTCATTTGGTTCATTGAGCCTGCACCGATAATAATCACATCCAGACCCATTCCTGTAAACTCATGTATTACGCTGCTAATCCCCCCTGACACTAAAGGGCAATTAAGCATGACCAATCAACCTAACCCACACATCTTTAGAGTGTGGGAGGAAACCGGAGCACCCAGAGGAAATTCATGCAGATACAAGAAAAAGGTGCGAACTCCCACACAGACCTGGGTTCCTGATACAGTGAGGCAGCAGTGCCACAGTAGGCTGGAGGTGATAACTTTTTAGCATTCCCACTTTAGGTCTTGCCTCCATTGGGGATTGAAAATTCTGCCCATAGTATCCTGCTTCATCCAGAGATGAACTTTAATCCCACATCCTGTCTACAGCAAAGTTATTATTTCTAATTCACCTCTATCTCTATTTTAACTCTCTGCCAGTTCCAAACCTTAATTTTTGTTTTCTCCAAAATAATTATTCCAATGTTCTCCAAGCTGGCCCTTAACTTCAATTCCCCATTGTCCATCAATTCAACCATGCCTCCAACCACTTACAGATTCTTGCAGGTTACATTGTGACTGATAACAGTAGTAGCGTGTGAGCTCCAGAACTCAGGATTAACATTATACCTTGGTTACTATTCATTTTACATTGTGACTTTCATCATTTTTGGAGTTTGCTTTTGTACAGTTGGAAGCTATCAGAGTGAAAGCCAACTGTTCATATTTTATAACTTTCATAATATTCTTGTAATTAATTAATAATTGCTATCAGCTTTTAAATTAATTTGTGGTTAGTTATCAGAGTATGAATTGATTTTCACACCAATAACATATCATCTTTCTGGCTGAAACTGTTATGTCTTTAGAAATTAGTTTTTTCCCCATCTAACTGTTTTTAAGTACCAAATGTTCTTCATATCTTTAGAAAAAAACTCATCAGAAAAATACAGACATGAAAAAAAAGTGTGAATGTAGGGAACTTGAACTCAAAAAAGAAAGTGTTGGAAATACTCATTGAGTTATGTGGAGAAAGAGGCAGAAAATCAACAAAGGCTCCTAATTATCATGGTTGTCTTAAAAAGGTATTTGTTTTTCCCAATCCCATTCTTTTGTCTTTATGGAGGCTGTTACTGCTGGGTGAGAAGGAGTGAACTGGCTTTCATTTATTCAGCCCCTTCAGTTGCTAACAACAAAGGGTTTTTGAAAAACTTCTTTTCCAATCCAAATGTATTTCTTTTAATAAGGAACCAATCTCATCAGGTTTTCATGAGTCAAAGAAAGAGTGAGTGTAATAGTTACTAAACTTGAGAAAAAAGTAAGATGCAATGAGGCAAGGCAGAAAGTTGCAGTTTCTCTAACATAAATCTTTAATTCCTCTCTGGCCATGGGGGAAGTCACACAACACCAGGTTTAAGTCCAACCGATTTAATTGATAGTAAACTTATAAGCTTTTGGGGTTTGCTCCTTCATCAGGTACGAAGGGGCAAACCTCGAAAGCTTGTGAGTTTATTATCAAATAAATCAGTTGGACTTAAACCTGATGTTGTGAGACTTCTTACTGTGTTTACCCCAGTCCAACGCTGGCATCGCCACATCATGGGAGAAATGCCAGAGAAGAGGAGAATGGCTAATGCAGTTCCACTTTTCAAGAAGGGTGGTAGAGATTGAACCAGGAAATTACAAACCAGTGAATCTCAGATCATTGGTGGGGAAACTATTGGAGAAAATTCTGACGGAGAGAATTAATATCCACTTGGAAAGACATGGGTTAATTAAGGATAGTCAGATGGCTCTGTCAGAGGGAGATCATGCCTAACAAAGTTGATAGAATTTTTTGAAAATATGATGAAGTGTGTGGAGGAGGGCAGTTCAGTTGATGTAGTTTATATGATTTTAGCAAAGTTTTTGACAAGGTCCCAGAAGCAAGACTGATTGAGAAGATTAAAGCACATGGAATTCTGGAAAATTTGGTGAGATTGATTAGAAACTGGCTTAGTTATAGGATACAAAGAATAATGGTAGAAGGCTATTTGAATTATAGGAAGCTGATGTCCAGTGGTGTAGCACATGATCAATTCCAGGGTCCTTATTGTTTATTATATACATAAATTATACAGATGAAAATGTGGGAGGGAATGTTGAGCAAGTTTGCAGGTGTCACCAAGATTGGCAGGGTGATTAATAGTAAAGAAGATGGTTGTAGGTTACAGGGACGTATAGATGGATTAGTCAGATGGGTAGAGAAGTGGCAGATGATATTTAACTGTGATAAGTGCAAAGTGATGCACTTTGGAAAAGAAACAAGGGAGTATTTAATGAATGGCAGGACACTGGACAGCTCAGAGAAACAGAGGGATCTTGGCATAATTATTCACAGAATCCTAAAGGTGGCAGAGTACATAAATAGGATAGTTAAAAAGGCATTTGGGACATTTGCTTTCATCAGTTATGGTATAGAGTACAAGAACAAGGAAGAAATGTTGAAGTTCTACAGAGCATTGGTTAGGCCACAACTGGAGTACTATGTGCAATTCTGGTCACCTCATTAGAATCATAAAGGAAACAGGCCCTTCAACCTTATGTGTCCATGCCATCCTTTTTTTTTAAACAACTAATTGCCCACACTTGGCCCTTATCCCTCAATAGCCATCTTACTGATGTAACTGTCTAAATGTTTTTTAAAAGATAAAATTGTACCTGCTTTAACTACTTCCTTTGGCAACTTGTTACAGATACTCACCACCCTCTGTGTGAAAAAAAGGGCCCTTTGGACACCTTAAACCTATGCCCCCTAGTTTTAGACTCCCCTATCTTTGGGAAAAGATATTGACTATCTAACCTGATCTATGGCCCTCATTATTTTACAGACCACCCCTGAGCCTTCTACACTCACAGAAAAAAGTTCCAGTCTATCCAGCCTCTTCTTATAACTCAAGCCATCAAGTCCTGGTAGCATTCTAGTAAATCTTTTCTGCACTCTTTCTAGTTTAATAATATCCTTTCTATAATAGGGTGACCAGAACTGTGCACATTATTTCAAGTGTGGCTTTACCAATGTCTTGTACTTCTTTAACAAGACGTCCCAACTCCTGTATTCAATGTTCTGACCAATGAAACCAAGCATGTTGAATGCCTTCTTCACCACTCTGTCCACCTGTGACTCCACTTTCAAAGAATTATGAACATATGGAGAATACTATAGGCAGGGTGTGATAGTGCTAGAGCAATACAGAGGAGGTTCACAAGGATGTTGCCTGGGAAAGGGCATTTGAGCTACAAGGAGAAATTGGATAGACCTGGATTGTTTTCTTTAGAGCAAAGAAGGCAATAGAGGGCATTGGTTGAAGTGTATATGATTATGAGGGGTATGGACAGGGTGAATAGTGAGCAGCTGTTATCCTTGGTTGAGGGGTCAGTTACGAGGGGGTTTAATTTTAGGGTAAAGGACAGAGATTCAGATGGGATTTGAGATAAAACTTTTTCACTCAAAGGTTGGTGGGAATTTGGAATGTACTGACTGGGAAGGTAGTGGAGGCCGGAAACTTACAACCTTCGAAACATATTTGGATGAAGACTTGACATTAAAGGATATGGATAGGTGCAGGAAAATGGGATTGGCTTGTCTTTAGTGGTAGGTATTGTCAGTGCAGACTCGACGGGTCAAAGGGCCTTTGCTGTGTTGTTTAACTCCATGATTATGACACACGCACACACACACATGCATACATACACACACACAGATATTAGAAATAAGGAAGTTAATGTCCATATAAAAGTTAACACAATATACAATGAAATCCTTTGCTTGCCATTGATGCACAGTCAGTTGAATGCTGCTGCCATTTCAAGTTAACTGATTTCCTTTAAAATCCTGGAGATAAATCAGATTTCAGGTAATGCATTTTGTTGGAGATAATTTTAGATTCAGAGACAAAAGGAAAGACAGAGCAAGATTCTTTCTAGTTTTGTCCAGCAGCCTATTTTCAGGTGACTTTGCTGTCTCTGGCTTGGCAAACCCAGTTCTTAAACCTACTTCTGGATATGCCAAGGAAGGTATTTGATTAACATATCATGCAGCCATTTTACAAAATAAGTAATCACAGATTTTGATCTTTCTTCTCCAAAATTTGTGACACATTTCAAATAGTAAATTGGGTTATTTCATCAACCACGGGGGGTTTCAAACATTTATTGGGCTCCATTTAGCTGGTTAGTAGTTTCCATTGTCTTGACAGAATTACAGTTGATTTAAAGTCCTGCACTTAGGTTTCTAACATCTTCCTTTCAAAAGTCCCTGCTTGAAGTGGACTTTCACATCTCAGTTGTATAATTTCATGCATCATTTCAGAGCAGATCTGTAGTGCACTCTATATCAGAATTTCCCAGCAAACTAGTCACTTAAAATACTAGACATTCAAAGGTAGCCATCTTTACTCAGTATCTTTTCTTGTACTTTGCTTTGAAAAGCCATGTTAAACAGTTCAATGTGCATATGATAAACAGATGTCACTCAGTTATAATTCCTCATTGTTGTTGTGACAAGGGAAAATAGTTCAGTCCAATTTTCAATTCTAAAATTATCTTCTATAATAAAGATAACAAATTTTTGTTAAATTTATAAACAAAGATAAAATTAGAGAAAATATTGATCTGAGATCAGCAAGATCAAATTAATGACGGAAATCAGGCAAATGCCTGCTTAAATACTGTAACTGGACAGCAACTTCTAAACTCACGGCCCTGACCATCTTTAAGGTGCAGGGAAGCAAACACAGAGGGGATGTTAGGGGTAAGTTTTTCACTCAGAGGCTGGTGAGTGAATGGAATCGGTTGCCGTTGGAGGTTGTTGAGGCAAACTCACTGGCGTCTTTTAAAAGACTTCTGGATGAGTATATGGAAACGAATGGGATAGGAGGTTATAGATAGGTCTGTGGATTGGTAGATGTGATCGGCGCAACTCGTGGGCCGAAGGGCCTGTTTGTGCTGTATTGTTCTATGTTCTATGTTCTATGTTCTAAGGACAAAGGCAACAGGTACATAGGAACAACTTTCCCTCCAAATCATACACCATCCTGATTTGGAAATATTATCATTCTAAAGGAAATCATAACTGACCAAGTTATTCAAGTTCTTTGAGGAAATATCAAGCATAGTGGAAAAAAAGAGATGCTGTTCTTGAATTTCCAAACAACATCTGATGAAGTGCCTCATTAAACTTGGCACACAAAATAAGAGCTCATGGCAGGAGGATAACATATTAGCATAGATAGAGGATTAGTTAGATATCAAGAAGCAGAGGCAGGAATAAACGGTCACTTCCAGGTTGGCAAGCTATTAATACTGAAGTGCCACAGAGGTCGTGCTGAGGGAAAAACCATTTATAATCTACGTCAATGACTTAATTATATGGTAGCTAAATTGCTGATGACACAAAGATGGACAGGAGAGTAAATTGTCAAGAATCATTGTATTTTTATAAAGCAGAAGGAGGTTATTTAACCCATCGCGTCTGCACTAGCTCTCTGGAAAAAGCATTCTACTTAGTCCCACTTCCCTCCCTTATCCTTGCACATTCTTTCTTTTCAGCTAGCAATCCAATGCCTATTTGAACACTTCTATCGAATCTGCTTCCACCATCCTCTCGGGAAGTTCTTTCCAGGCTCCAACCACCCTTTGGATGAAAATATCCTCGTATCACTGCTACTTCTTTTGCCCTTTATTTTGAAACTGTGCCTTCTAGTTCTTGATGTACTCTTGAGGGGGGGCAGTTTTTCACTATTTAGAACATAGAAACCTACAGTGCAGAAACAGGCACTTCAGCCCATTGAGTCTGCAATCCCACCCAGGCCCTATCCCCATATCCCTACACATTTACCCGCTAATCCCTCTAACCTACACATCCCAGGACACTAAGGAGCAATTTTAGCACTTGCCCTGTCCAAACCCCTGAGGATCAAATTTCCAACACATAACATTCTAATTTTTGTAAAATAAAGTGTGTCTTTAAAATTGGTTATATTTATTTATTTAATGAATGCAATCCCTAAGCCAAGCAGTTCTTCCAGTCCTTTTATGTTGAGTGTAGATAGGCATCCACTGAAGTCTGTGGATTTGGCACTCTTCTATGATATGTTGCATAGTTTATTCTCTCCGACAGAGAATAAACATAGGGGGCTTGCACTGATGCTCCATCTGCCGAGGTTGAACAAGCAGGGGCTGTGGCTGGTCCTGAGCTCTTGAAGATGGACCATTCTTTCCTTGGAAGGTTGAAACTAGGCAGTTGTTGGGTTAGGTTTATTGATGGTCATGTCTAAAGGTTCCCATTCATTTGTCCAGGTGGAATTCGTTCATAGGACCAAGTGTTCGTGCCACACACCCCATCAGTACCCAGGCTTGCCTAGGGAAGTTAATCATCCTACCAGCAGACTAAATTCCAAAGGAAGCTTCACGAGAACAGTCCTAGTCAAAGTCTCAAAGCTGAAAGGAATTTGTTGTAAAGAGGACGTTCAAGTCTAAAAAGATATTTAAACAATTTCAATGAGTGAGCAAAAATTTGGAAGTGGAAGAATATTGTGTAAAACAATGAACTTGTCCACTTTGACAAGAAAAGTAGATTATTTAAGTGACAGAACCTCGTGGTGTAGAGGGATCTGGGTGATCTGGTACATGCATCATATAAAGATGGTACGAAAGTGTAACAAGTGATTAAGGAGGCAAGTGGAATGTTGGCATTTGTTGCAAGAAGTGAGTACAAAAGTAGGGAAGTGTTGCTGGAGCTTTACACAGTTGGATGCATCTCAAGTATTGTTTGCCTTATTGGTCTCCTTCCTTAAGAAAGGATATAATTACAGAGCAACTTCATCTCAAATGATTCCTGGGATCAAGGAAGGATTTTATGAGGAAATGTTATGTAGATGGAGGAAGGTCTATACTCAATGAAGTTTAGAAGAATGAGGAGTGATTTTATAGGAACATATAAGAGCCTGAGGGAACATGACAGGGTGGATGTTGAAAGGATATTTCCCCTAGTGAGGAGTCTAGATTCAGGAATACTTTTTAAAAATGAGCAGTTTCTCATTTCGGATGGAGATTAGGAGAATTGCTTTTTCCTCAGGCTATCATTGTCTCTTCCTGAGAGTGCAGTGGAGGCTGAATCACTGAGTATATCCAAGGCTGAGTGCAAAGATTTTTGTTCATCAAGGGAGTCAATGGTTAAGGGGGCAGAAAGGAAAATGGAATTGAGATTACATCAAATCAGCCATGTTCTTAACAAATAAAAGAATAGATCCAGGGGCCAGTGTGGCCTATTCATGCTCCTAATTTCTGTGTTTTTGTATCAAGCCTGCTCCACAATTTAATATGATTGTAACTGATCTAGGACTTTGACTCCACATTTTTTTATTCATTTATGGGATGTGGGCATTGCTGGCTAGACCAGCATTAATTGCTTATTCCTAGTTGTCTGTCAGAATGGTGGTTGTGACCTGCTTCTTGAACAATGGGTTTCTGACATGTATGTACATCTACAGTGTTGTTAGGGAGGGAATTCCAGGATTTTACCCAACAACAGTGGAGAAACAATGATATATTTCCAAGTCAGGATGGTGAGTGACTTGGAGGGGAAACTCCATGTGATGGTGATCCCAGGAATCTACTGCTCATCCTTCTAGATGAGGAGCAAAGAGAAGTTTGACAGCGGAACAGGCCCTTGAGCTCTCCAAGGCTGTGCCAATCACGATGCCCTAACTAAACTTTAAAAAACTTTTTTATCCTTACTCAATCCATATCTCTCTCTCCCAATTCATGTACCCATCCAGATGCTTCTTAAATGTTGTTAATATGACAGCTTCCAACACCTCCTCTGGCAGCATGTTCCCTTAAACTTTCCCCCTCTCATCTTGAACCCCTTGTAATTGACACTTCCAACCTGGGAAAAAACCTCTGACTATCCACCCTGTCCAGGCCTCTCATAGTTTTGTAAACTTCTAAAAGGTCTCCCCTCAGCCTCCGTCTTGCCAGTGAAAACAAGCCTAGTTTATTCAACCACTCCTCATAGTCAACACCTTCAAAATCAGGCAACATCCTGGCGAATGTTCCTTGCACACTCTCCAAAGCTTTCATGTCCTTTTGATGGTGTGGTGAGCAGAACTGCATGCGAGACTCCAAATGTGGTCTCACCAAGGTTTTATATAGTTGGAACATGATTTCCCAACTCTTGTACTCCATGCCCCAGTTGATGAAGGCAAACATACCATATGCTTTCTTAATCACCTTCATTTCCTTTATACCTTGTGGATAGTGAATATGCTTTGGAGAGTCAGGAGGTGAGTTACTTGCCCCAAGATTCCTATCCTTTAATCTGCTCTGGAAGCTGAAGTACTTATACGGCTGGTTCAGTTCAGTTTCTGGCCAAATTGAACATGGAGTATTTCAGTATTTAAGTGGTCACAAATGGTGCTGAATCATCAGCATTCCCACTTCTGACCTTATGATGTAATGAAGGTCATTAATGAAACAACTAAGTTGGGCCTAGGAACTCTTGCAATGGTGTCCTGGAGCTAAGATGGTTGACCTCCAACAACCACAGTCATCTTCTTTTATGCAAGATCTGACATCAGAGAGATTTCCCTCAATTCCCATTGATTTCAGTTTCGTTTGACATACTTTGTCAAGTACAGTCTTAATACCACTCACCCATCCATTCTCTATTTATCTTCATTTTCTGACAGACAAATAGCTACCTAACCAAATCATAAATACATTCAGTGAAGAAATATCCAAAACACTCTGTTGTAGAGAATTCCAAAGTGTCACAACCCTTTGAGTGAAGAAGTTTTTACTCATCTAATTCTAAATACATGACTCTATCTCATAAAACTGTGTTCTTTTCCAGATTTCCCAGGCAGAGGCTATCCCTACTGCTTTCTCCATCGATTTTTTTTGTTTCAAAAACCAGTTTCTTTTGGTTGTTGCAGGTTTTCCAGAGCTGAAATGGTCACTACGAGAGGACACAGATTTAAGGTGCAGGGAAGCAAATACAAAGGAGATGTCAGGGGTAGGTTTTTCACTCAGAGGGTGGTGAGTGAATGGAACCGACTGCCATCAGAGGTTGTTGAGGCAAACTCACTGGGGTCTTTTAAAAGACTTCTGGATGAGTATATGGAAAAGAATAGGATAGGGGGTTATAGATAGGTCTGTAGATTGGTAAATGTGATCGGCGCAACACATGGGCCGAAGGGCCTGTTTGTGCTGTACTGTTCTATGTTCTATGTTTTGATCCCACAAGCTAAATGATCCCTTTATATGTCTCCCAATAAGGGCTCGAGCCCACATTGCTCAGGAAGATGTCGAAGTCTGTCCCAGAGACTAACTCTCCTGGCTCTCTAATTTTGCATGATTACAGAAAGTCTGGGGTTATAAAGTTTATTTTTAAAGTTTATTTGTTAGTTACAAGTAGGCTTACATTAACACTGCAATGAAGTTACTGTGAAAATTTCCTGGTTGACACACTCCAGTACATGTTCAGGGACACTGAGGAAGAGTTTAGCATAGCTATTGCATCTAATTAGCACATCTTTCAGAATGTGGGAGGAAACTGGAGCACCCGGAGAAAACCCCTGTGGACATGGGAAGAACGTGCAGCCTCCACAATTCAGTGACCCAAATTGGGACTCGAACCCAGGTCCCTGGCGCTGTGAGGCAGCAGTGCTAACCACTATGCCACCATGCTGTCCCACATGATAGAGATTCTTAACCAAATTGACTAACTGGTCGAAGGTTTTTATGTCCAAAGCTTTAGATGTTGGCAAACTCTTTTGTGCGCTGCAGTGAGTAGTACCACAGTTTGTTTCTCCTTAGCTATTTTGTTTGCCATGAAAAAATACCACAACCTCTCAATATACTGCCCCCAACTCTTCATCTGGTGGTTAACTGGTTCTATATTCCAAAATAATGGCATCTTCAGATGCAGTCTTTACCTTTTCTACACTTCAACCTTGAGTGATCACTTTCTCCACTTTCCAATCCTGCACTGCAGGCCTTCAATGACTGATCCAGTTTTTCCTCATTGCTTCGATGCAACTCAATGTGGCGAATAAGTAATTAAAAGCATTTATTGATAAGAATAACTAAATACATGGAGGGTTCGACAGTACAACTAAAACAGATAATGCCAACTCCAACTGAAGCTCTCCAGACCTGGGACTACTTGTCCTCATTCCCAATTGATCCACTGTCACACAGTCACACTTCATTGGCTCCAGCCCACAATGAGTAATCCCTTAAAGGGACCATGCTACCACCAATATGATATTCGCAAGATGCTTCTGTGCCCAAAGAATGGTAATAATATTGGAAGAGAATATTTGAAGCAGATACAGAGGCATTTTAAGGACAAGCTGAACAAGTATTTGAAGGAAAAGGGACAGATGGTTTTCATTATAGATTTAAATGAGGAAAGGTGGGAGGAGGCAGAAGGAGGACTGAATGACTTGCCATATCTCTACTGTAATCTTACCTCATCCTATATAAAATAGCAGAATATAGCCATTGTTGCAAACCATAGCAAGACATGAAATAATTGGTTTCCAAACTATTGCTGTATATCTTGGTATCTATAATAGTAATTATAATATCACACCTACATGGACTGAATGTGACAAAATACGATCTCAACAGGCAGAATTAATTCAGTGACAAACTTGATGCATAAATTCATAAACAGTAAAATGATTGCTTTAATTGCTTTCTAACACATGTGAAAGTATCCACAATCTCTTTCTCATCTTGTATCCACCAAGAAAGAAATATCCAAAAGATAAATCTTTTAGAAATGTTCAACTTTACACACAGTCTGCAATTAAATGACAAAAATCTCACTTTTTCCTGCAGCATTAGGTTCACTGAGATAGGCTGTGGTGTATCTGCTATGATAATCAATAAGGTCCAAAAATGGACAAAAGGATGGCAAAATGTTATTAATTGCTGCTCCTGATGCAAGCACCATACAGACTTGGTACTGCCTGCTCAGGACTATGGTTACAGTATGCAGTATACAGTGCGGCTCTATGCATAGGTGCTAGCACCACTTAGGCCAATCTTAAAGCCAACTTGTAATTCTGAAATGGGACGTGCATTCAGACCACTGCAAATAGTCAGGACTTGGCTGGGAAAGTATCTCCATATAGGAAGAAAAGTAAAAATTGGCACCACAGGGCAGACTGCATGGCCCAGACTTCTGTAACACAAAACTGGAAGTCTTGTGCATGAATTAAATAAGGTTAAAACTATTTTATTGACAGGAGGCTTTTCAGACACAAATTAATCTGAGCAAATAGTCATCATAGACACCGTCAATAGTGTCATCCTACAGTACCACAAAGAGTTGAATTACACGTGAGTGGTCAAGGTCAGTGAATACATCTTCAAATACTATGGGCTGGATTTTGCTCTTTCCTGCCAGTAGATTTGAAGTGAATTTGAAGGCAGGGATTGTCATGTAAAATCCATATCTTTTTCCCTGCCCCCTCCACAACTTTACATGTGACCAAGATAAGTGGGCAGGTCTCCAGCATTTGAACTACTTCAGGCCCTTCCATGACCAATTAACTGCCATTTGGAATTCTACCCACCCATAGTCATTCCATTCCTTCACTCTCAGCCCCTGAATAAGGAATGCTCCTTCCCCTCATCAGAGCCTGCCAGTCTGGCCCTCTTCAGAAATTACCTTGCTTCTGGCTACTGGGCTTGAATTTTTCAGAGGGAAGGATCTCTGTTATATATTTTGCAATGATATAGAGATGCCGGCATTGGACTGGGGTAAACATAATAACAAGTTTCACAACACCAGGTTAAAGTTCAACAGGTTTATTTGGTAGCAAAAGCCACTAGTTTTTGGGCCTCTGACCCTTCCTCAGGTGAATGGAGAGAACAGAGAAAATTACAGACAGGAACAAGCGCCTCGGCCCTCCAAGTCTGTACCGACCATGCTGTGTGTGTGAATTGAAACCCATCAACCTTCTGGGGACCATAACGCTCTGTTCCCATCCCATTGATGTATTTGTCAAGAAGCCCCTTAAGTCACTATCAGATCTGTTTCCACTACGTACCCCAGCAGACAGTTTCATGCATCCACCATCTGTGTAAAAACAATTGCCTCATACATCTCCTTTAAACCTTGCCCCTCGCAGCTTAAACCAATGCCCCCTTGTAGGTGACTCTTCCGCTCTAGGAAAAAGCTTCTGACTATCCACTCTGTCAATGCCCCTCATAATCTTCTAAACGTCTATCAGGACACCCCTGAGCCTTGTTCCAGTGAGAGCAAACCAAGTTTTTTCAATCTCTCCTCACAGCTAATGCCCTCCATACAAGGCAACATCCTGGAAAATCTTTTCTGTACTCTCTGCAAAGCCTCCACACGCTTCTGGTAATGTGGCGATCAGAATTGAACAGTATATTCTACGTGTGGCCTAACTAAGGTTCTATAAAGCTGCAACATGACTCTGATTTATCGACTACAGCTCAGCCATGAACACTATTATTTCCATGAAACTCATCAACAAACTCCATGGTCTGGGGCTCGGCTCCTCCCTCTGTGACTGGATCCTGAATTTCCTAACTCATAAACAGTAAGGAAAGGCAGCAACACGTTTTCCACGATCTTTCTCAACACTGATGCACCAAAGGCTATGTCCTCAGGCCCTCACTATACTCCTTATATACTTATGATTGTATGGCCAAATTCCCCTCCAATTCAATTTTCAAGTTTGTTGATGATACCACGGAGTGGGTCGGATCTCAAACAATGGTGAGATGGAGTACAGGAAAGAGAAAGAGAAACTGGTGAACTGGTGTGACAACAATAATCTCTCTCCTTAATGTCAACAAAAGGAAGAAGATAGCCATTGACTTCGGGGAGCATAGTGGAGAACATGCCCCTATCTACATCAATGGGGACAAAGTAAAAATGGTCGAGAGCTTCAAGTTATTAGATATCCAGATCACCAACAACCTATCCTGGTTTCCCCCATGCTGGAAATTCAGTTAAGAAAGCTCACCAATGCCTCCACTTTCTCAGAAGCCTGAGAAAATTTGGCATGTCAGCTACAACTCTGACCAGCTTTTACAGATGCACCATAGAAAGCATTCTTTCTGGTTGTATCACAGCTTGGTATGTCTCCTGCTCTATCCAACACTGCAAGAAACTATAGAGGGTTGTGAACGAAGCCCAGTCCATTACTCAAACCAGTCTTCCACCCATAGACATTGTCTACATCTGCTATTGCCTCAGAAAAGCAATTAGCAAAAGACCTCACACACTCTGGATGTGTTCTCTTCCATCTTCTTCCGTTGGGAAAAAGATACAAATGTCTGAGGACATATACCAACAAGAACAGCTTCTTCTCTGCTGCCATTAGACTTTTGAATGGGCCTACTTTGCACTAAGTTGATCTTTCTCTACAGCCTAACTATGACTGTAATTCTGCACTCCCTTCCTTCTCTATGTGTGGTATGCTTTGTCTGTATAGCATGCAAAAAACAACATTTTCATTGTATACTAATACATGTGACAATAATAAATCGATCAAATCAGATCAAATCCTGGAGAATAAAGGGTTGGGGATGCCTTGGAGGAGAGGGAGTCACAAGAGAGGTGATTGGGTTATTACTGTATAGACCGAGGGTTATAGACCGGATATGGAAGTGTCTGGTCTATGAGGGGAGGGTATACCTACTCTTAAGGAAGCCCATAACTTCCTGGCTCTCGAGAAAAGGATTTGGAGTACCCGATGGATTCAGTGGGCAATCCCTCAGAATTTTTTATGTAAGGATTTACCTGACAATTGTCCAGAAGAGCTAACTTCCCTGAATATTTGCGCTAGGTTGGGAGTCATCAACAAAGTGATTTGAATTACTAACTTTGGATGGTTCTACCAATTTTACATCAATTGTCTGAAAGAGTTGGAAATAAAAAAAACTTCTAATTTCAGAAAACTACTTTAATGACCTAAACAGAGCCATGCAAGGAACTCACCTTGTATCTTTGATCCCCGGGACATCCTCACCCCTCTCCGCTCCCGATCCCAGCTGCAACAAGCCCCTTCAACTCTGACCTCACACCTGCATGACCATCTCCCCCTGACAAGAATGACCACCCAACTCAATCACCTGATACAGTCCCAAGCCTCTGACCTGAACCCCACTCTCTCTGATGTCTAACTCTTCCAACTCACAAGTGTGCCACTATGTCAAATGTCTTTTGAAAATCCATGTAAACAATAGCAACAACATTACCTTCATTGACCCTTTCTGTTATTTTCTCAAAAAACCCTGGTAAACGTGATTTAGCCTTTAGGCATCTATGGTGGCTCTTCCTAATCAATCCATATTTCCATGTGGCTACTAATTTTATCCTAACATAGAAACAGAGAAGATAGGAGCAGGATGAGGCCATTTGGCCCTTTGAGCCTGCTCCACCATTCATTACGATCACGGCTGATCATCCAATTCAATAGCATAATCCTGCTTTTTCCCCATAACTATATCCAGCCACCTCTTGATATTTGGCATCAACAATTCATGTGGTAATGAATTCCAGAGGCTCACTACTTTTTGGGTAAAGAAATGTCACCTCACCTCTGAATCCTCAGACCGTGATCCCGTGTTCTGGACTCTCCCACCATTGGGAACATCCTCCCTACATCTATCTTGTCAGAACTGTCCAAATTTTATAAGTCTCTATGAGACCCCCCCCCTCTCTATTTGTCTGAATTCCTGGACAATTGTCAGGTAAATCCTTACATAAAAAATTCTGAGGGATTGCCCACTGAATCCATCGGGTACTCCAAATCCTTTTCTCGAGAGCCAGGTAGTTATGGGCTTCCTTAAGAGTAGGTATACCCTCCCCTCATAGACCAGACACTTCCATATCCGGTCTATAACCCTCGGTCTATACAGTAATAACCCAATCACTTCTCTTGTGACTCCCTCTCCTCCAAGGCATCCCCAACCCTTTATTCTCCAGGATTTGATCTGATTTGAACGATTTATTATTGTCACATGTATTAGTATACAATGAAAATGTTGTTTTTTGCATGCTATACAGACAAAGCGTACCACACATAGAGAAGGAAGGGGGTGTAGAATTGCAGTCATAGTTAGGCTGTAGAGAAAGATCAACTTAATGCAAAGTAGGCCCATTCAAAAGTCTAATGGCAGCAGAGAAGAAGCTGTTCTTGTTGGTATATGTCCTCAGACATTTGTATCTTTTTCCCAAAAAGATGACTAGGTTGACTACCTAGTCAACCTTCATATAACAGTCCCGCCATCTCTGGAATCAATCTTCGCTGCACTCCCTCGAGAGCGAGAATATCCTCCCTCAGAAAAGGAGGTCAAAACAGCACATAGTTTTCTAGGTGTGGCCTCACCAAAGTCCTGTATAGTTATAACAATTCAGTAAGAATTTAGCAACACCAATTTTTAATCCAACCGATTTATTTGATAGTAAAATTGCGAGCTTTCAACACTCCGTGTCTTCCTCAGGCAAATGCAGTGTTCTGGTCTGCAATAGCACACATCAGCACAGACAGTCAGAGATTGCTGATTAGAATGCGAATCCTTACATCTAACCTGCTATTCAAGTGTTAAAGTGGCTAACAATGTATGTGAAGGGAATCCTGAGCATTGATTAGAGAATTGTGTATTTTCTCCAGACAGCACAGTAAGTGAGGTTTTTTGCTAACCCAGGCAAGTTATGGGGGTTACAGATAGTGTGTCATGAAGCCAAGATCCCTATTAAGACCGTCCTCATGTGTGCGGAACTTGGCTATCAGTCTCTGCTCAGCGACTCTGCGCTGTCGTGTGTCACGAAGGCCCCCTTGAAGAACATTTACCCGCAGGTTGGAGGCCGAATGCCCATGACTGCTGAAGTGTTCGCCCACAGGAAGGGAACTGTTTTGCCTGATGATTGTTGAGCGATGCTCATTCATCCGCTGTCGTAGTGTCTGCATGGTCTCCCCAATGTACCATGCTTCGGGACATCCTTTCTTGCAACGTATTAGGTAGACAACGTTGGCCGAGTTGCAAGAGTATGTACCGTGTACCTGGTGAATGGTATCCTCACGTTTGATGATGTCGTCCATGTCTATGATCCGGCATGTCTTGCAGAGGTTGCTGTGGCAGGGTTGTGTGGTATTGTGGTCACTGTTCTCCTGAAGGTTGGGTAGTTTGCTGCGAACAATGATCTGTTTGAGGTTGTGCGGTTGTCTGAAAGCAAGAAGTGGGGGGTTGGGGATGGCCCTAGCAAGATGTTCATCGTCATCAATGATATGTTGAAAACTCCGGAGAAGATGTCATAGCTTCTCTGCTCCGGGGAAGTACTGGACAACAAAGGGTACTCTGTCCATCGTGTCTCGTGTTCGTCTTCTGAGGAGGTCAGTGCGATTTATCGTTGTGGCACGTCGGAACTGTTATAACAATGATCAGCCATGATCTTAATAAATGGTGGATTAGGCTCAAAGAGCCAAATGACCTTCTCCTGCCTATATCTTTTATGTTTCTATATCAAATTTCGGACAGTCTATTCAACACGTCCTCTTTGTCAATCTTTAATCTTTCTAGGGGCAGAATTTTCTCGTCTGACTTCATGTCATAGAAACATAGAAAAACCACCACAATACAGGCCTTTTGGCCCACAAAGTTGTGCTGAACATGTCCCTACATTAGAGATTAAGGTACCATCCCTGGTAGCATCTATTTTTTGGTAAAGATGGATGTATTCATTTAATGCCAAGCCCTTCAGTCGAAATTCCCTTTTTTGTCTCTAATCTGTCTTACTCCTCCCTTTACCATCCTTTTACAATTTATACATTGAGAGAAAACTTTGGGATTCCCCTTTACATTGGCCTCCAATCTTTTATCATAATTCCTCGTTGCTTCTCCAATTGGCTTTTTGACCACCCTCTGAATCTCATGTATTCGTCTTGGTTCTCAGATATTCTGTTATAAGCATAAGTTTTCCTCCTTGTCTTAATTTCAACCTCCTTTTTCATCCAAGGAGTTCTGGATTTGTTTGACCTACCCTTTCCTTTTTGATGGCAGTGCTCTTTTTTTCTTTGGAAAGTAGCTCATTGTTCAGCTTCAGGTTTTTCTGGCATCTTTTTATTCCAATCCATCTATTCCAGTTCCATTCTTGTGCCAGTGAAATTATTTTTTATTTGTTTTTACAGGATGTGAGTGCTACTGGCTGTGCCAGCATTTAATGCCCATGCCTAACTTTATTTGAAAGTCAAACACATTGCTGTGGATCTGAAGTCACATGTAGACCAGATCAGCTAAGGATGGGAAGAATTTCCTTCCCTAAAGGATGTTAGTGAGCCAGATGGGTTTTTCCGACAATCAACAATGGTTTTTTGGTCATCATTAGACTTAATTCCATATTTTTTAAAATTTTAATTCATATTCCATTATCTGCCATGGTGGAATTTGAAATCGCATCCCCAGATTGTACCCTGGATCTCCAGATTACTGTGACTGTTCCACTGCCTCCCCAAAATTAAATCTCGCCTGTTCTTCCTTTCTATCATCATCTTAATCCTAAATGTAGTGATCATTATATGTTCCCCCACCGATATTTGACAGTGCATCCTTTCTTGTTGGACTGGAACATATTGCTGTAGAACATTTTCCCAAATGCAACCTAGAAATTTTTGCCCCTCTCTGCTCTTTATACTATCAATGTTCCAGTCTGTATTCATGTAATTAAAGCCCCCTATTGCAACAAACCTTGATGGAGACAATTCTCCCAAACAAATTCAAAGTACTGAATTCATACAAAGAACAAAGAACAAAGAACAAAACAGCTCTGGAAACAGGCTCTTCAGCCCAACGAGCCCGTGCCGCCACTCTGATGGTCCCACCTCTACCCATGATCCCTGTCCATGTTTATAGATGTATGGATTAAAAACCAAATTTGAGACAATTTAGGGAGAATTTGTTTTGCCAATTAGCCTAAGAGCACAACTTTGGGATGTGGGAGGAAACCGGAGCGCCTGGAGAAAACGCACGCAAGCACGGGGAGAATGCGCAATCTCCCACAGACACAGGCCCAAATCCATGTATCTGCACAGCACAGCGATAGTCACTGAGCTGTTGTGTTGCCCATCAGGTAGAACATAGAACATAGAACATTACAATGCAGAACAGGCCCTTCGGCCTTCAATGTCGCGCCGACCATTATAGAAAAGCAATGACCCTCCAAACTAAACCATTCCCTTCTCTTCCATCAACTTATCAACTAACCTCTTAAACGCCACCAAACTTGGTGCATCTACAACTGCAGCAGGCAGGGCATTCCACTCCCTAACCACCCGCTGGGTAAAGAATCTACCTCTGATATCCGTCCTATAACTATCACCCCTTAATGTAAAGCTGTGTCCCCTCGTGCTAGCTTTCTCCATCCTGGGAAAAAGACTATCACTGTTCACCCTATCTAAACCTCTAATCATCTTATATGCTTCGATAAGGTCTCTCTTAGCCGCCTCCTCTCTAACGAAAAAAACCTCAAATCCCTCAGCCTCTCCTCATAAGACCTGCCCTCCATACCAGGCAACATCCTGGTAAACCTCCTCTGTATCCTCTCCAATGCCTCCACACCTTTCTTATAATGCGGGGACCAGAACTGCACACAATACTCCAAGTGCGGCCGCACTAGAGTTTTGTACAGTTGCAACATGACGTTGCGGCTCCGAAATTCAATCCCCATACCAATAAAAGCTAAGACTCCATATGCCTTCTTAACAACCTTCTCGACTTGACTGCCTACTTTCAGGGATCTATGCACATACACACCAAGATCCCTATGTTCATCAAGACTACTAAGAATCCTACCATTAGCCCTATACTCTACACATTTATTATTTCTGCCATAGTGCATTACCTCACACTTTTCCACATAAAACTCCATTTGCCACCTCTCGGCCCAGCTCTGCAACTTGTCCAAGTCCCTCTGCAAACTATAACACCCCTCTTCACTATCTACACTCCACCGACTTTAGTGTCATCTGCAAATTTACTAATCCATCCTTCAATACCCTCATCCAGATCATTTATAAAAATTACAAACAGCAGGGGCCCCAAAAACAGATCCCTGAGGTACACCACTAGTAACCGAACTCCACGATGAATATCTCCCATCAACCACCACCCTCTGTCTTCTATCTGCTAGCCAATTCCAAATCCAATTAGCTAAATCACCCTCAATCCCATACATCTGCATTTTCTGCAGAAGCCTTCCATGGGCCACCTTATCGAACGCCTTACTAAAGTCCATATATACCACATCAACGCCTTACCCCCATCCACCTCCTTAGTCACTTTTTCAAAAAACTCAATGAGGTTAGTAAGGCACGACCTACCCTTCACAAAACCATGCTGACTATCCCCCATCAATTCATTTCTCTCTAAATAACTATAAATCCTATCCCTAATAATTCTCTCCAATACTGTGCCCACAACAGAAGTAAGACTCACTGGCCTATAATTCCCTGGAAAGTCTCTCTTCCCCTTCTTGAACAATGGGACCACATTCGCTATCCTCCAGTCTTCCGGCACTATACCCGTAACCAACGACGACCTGAAGGTCAGAGCCAGAGGCTCTGCAATCTCCTCTCTTGCCTCCCAGAGAATCCTAGGGTAAATCCCGTCTGGCCCAGGGGACTTATCTAACTTCAAACCCTCAAGAATATCTAGCACATCCTCCCTATCTACTTCAATACTTTCCAGTTTGCAACCTGTACCTCAGTGTTCTCCACAACTACATTTACATCTCCCTGCGTGAATACCGAAGAGAAATATTTATTCAGTGCCTTTCCAATCTCTTCAGGCTCCACGCACAACTTCCCACTGCTGTCTATGACTGGCCCTAATCTTGCCCTAACCAATCTTGTATTCTTAACAATATGTAAAGAAAGCTTTAGGATTCTCCTTAATCCTATCAGCCAAAGTCTTCTCGTGTCCCCTCTTAGCTCTCCTCAACTCATTTTTAGCTCCCTCCTGGCTAATCTATAGCTAACCGAGCCTTCAAGCCTCATCCTGACATAAGCCTCCTTTTTCCTTTTAACCAGCAAATCAACTTTCTTCGTACACCAAGGTTCCCTTACTCGGCCATTTCCTCCTTGCCTGACAGGGACATACTTATCAAGGACTCGCAGCAGCTGCTCCTTGAATAAGCTCCACATTTCAGATGTTCCCAGTCCCTGTAGTTTACTAGTCCAATCTATGCACCCTAATTCTCTCCTTATGGCCTCATAATTACCCTTCCCCAAGGTATAACTACTGCCCCCAGCTTCATGCCTATCCCTATCCATCACTAAGGTGAACGTAACCGAATTGTGGTCACTATCACCAAAATGTTCACCAACTTCCAAGCCTAACACCTGGTCTGGCTCATTGCCCAGCACCAAATCCAATGAAGCCTCACCTCTAGTTGGCCTATCTACATACTGAGTCAAAAAACCTTCCTGCACACTTTGTATGAAAACTGACTCCTCTAACGAGCTAGAGCTATAGCTATTCCAATCAACATTAGTAAAGTTAAAGTCCCCCATAACAATTACCCTATTACTTTCACTCCTGTCCAGGATTGACTTTGCAATCCTTTCCTCTACCTCTCTAGAACTTTTAGGAGGTCTATAAAAGACTCCCAACAGGGTGACCTCTCCTCTCCTGTTTCTAATCTCAGCCCATACTACCTCAACAGACACGTCCTCATCAAACTTCTTTTCTGTCACTGTGATACAGTCTTTGACTAATAATGCCACTCCTCCCCCCCTTCTACCTCCTTCTCTCCTCCGACTGAAGCATTTGAATCCCCGAACCTGCAACATCCATTCTTGTCCCTGCTCTACCCAAGTCTCTGAAAAGGCCACAACATCGAAGTTCCAGGTACTTGTCCAAGCTGCAAGTTCCTGGTCCAGGTACTGGTCCAAGCTGCAAGATGGTCCAAGTCAAGCGTACACTAACGACGTGAAGCAGTAGGATACTCTCGAAAAAGATCCAAAAGATCGGGGAGACAATCCCCCGGGGCTGTTCCCCTCGAAAACAAGTTTTCTGTCCTGGAGGCTACAGTTGAGGAGGAATCAACTGGAGATGGCCAAAGGGAGCAGGTGTCTGGGGGTGAGCCTGCTGGGAATGCTCAGGTGGGTAGGGGGAATAAGTGATTGGGCCTGGTAATTGGAGACTACATAGTTAGGGGGACAGATAGGAGAGTAAATAGTAATAAACGGGACTCAGGGCTGGTGTGTTGCCTCCCAGGGGCCGGGGTCCAGGATGCCTCAGAGCGGGTTTTTAAGATTCTTAAGGAAGAGGGGAGTCAGCCCCAAGTCATAGTTCATGTAGGGACACATGATGTAGGTAGGACAAGGGAAAGGGATATTAAACAGAAATTTATGGAGTTGGGGTGGAAGCTTAGGGCCAAAACAGACAGAGTGGTTATCTCTGGACTCTTGCCTGTGCCATGGGATAGTTTAGAGAAGAACAGAGAGAGGGAATGTTTGAACTCGTGGCTGCGGGGATGGTGCAGGAGGGAGGGATTCAGGTTCCTGAACAATTGGGACTCATTCTGGGATAGGTGGGACCTCTGCAAGAGAGATGGTCTACACCTGAACCTGAGGGGAACCAATATCTTGGGGGAAAATTTGCAAAGGCTATGCAGGGCTCTTTAAACTGATTCAGAGGGGGGGTGGGATCCTGAGTAGTTTGGATTTTAGAGGGACGAGAAAAGGGGGGTCATAGATGAGAACTGTAAAACACAGCAGCGTACGGGTGGAGTAGGGCATGGTTTGAAATGCATGTACTTTAATGCAAGAAGTATTCGCAATAAAATGGAGGAACTTGCAGCTTGGACCAGTACCTGGAACTTCAATGTTGTGGCCATTTCAGAGACATGGATAGAGCAGGGACAGGAATGGTTCTGGCAGGTTCCGGGGTTCAAATGCTTCAGTCGGAGTAGAGAAGGAGGTAGAAGGGGGGGAGCAGTGGCATTATTAGTTAAAGACTGTATCACAGTGACAGAAAGGAAGTTTGATGAGGACTTGTCTGTTGAGGTAGTATGGGCTGAGGTTAGAAACAGGAGAAGAGAGGTCACCCTGTTGGGAGTCTTTTATAGACCTCCCAAAAGTTCTAGAGACGTAGAGGAAAGGATTGCAAAGTCAATCCTGGACAGGAGTGAAAGTAATAGGATAACTGTTATGGGGGACTTTAACTTTACTAATATTGATTGGAAAAGCTAAAGCTCTAGCTCGTTAGAGGGGTCAGTTTTTGTACAAAGTGTGCAGGAAGGTTTTTTGACTCAGTATGTAGATAGGCCAACTAGAGGTGAGGCTACATTGGATTTGGTGCTGGGCAATGAGCCAGACCAGGTAGTTAGAAGTTGGTGAACATTTTGGTGATAATGACCACAATTCGGTTACGTTCACCTTAGTGATGGATAGGGATAGGCATGAAGCTGGAGGCAGTAGTTATAGCTGGGGGAATGGTAATTATGAGGCCATAAGGAGGGAATTAGGGTGCATAGGTTGGACTAGTAAACTACAGGGACTGGGAACATCTGAAATGTGGAGCTTATTCAAGGAGCAGCTACTGCGAGTCCTTGATAAGTATGTCCCTGTCAGGCAAGGAGGAAATGGTCGAGTAAGGGAACTATGGTGTACTAAAAAAGTTAATTCGCTGGTTAAAAGGAAAAAGGAGGCTTATGTCAGGATGAGGCTTGAAGGCTCGGTTAGTGCAATGGATAGATATAGATTAGCCAGGAGGGAGCTAAAGAGTGAGTTGAGGAGAGCTAAAAGGGGACACGAGAAGACCTTGGCTGATAGGATCAAGGAGAATCCTAAAGCTTTCTTTAGATATGTTAAGAATAGAAGATTGGTTAGGGCAAGGTTAGGGCCAATCATGGACAGCAGTGGGAAGTTGTGCGTGGAGCCTGAAGAGATTGGAGAGGCACTGAACAAATATTTCTCTTCGGTATTCACGCAGGGAGAGGTAAATGTAGTTGTGGAGAACACTGGGATACAGGGTTGTAAACTGGAAAGAATTGAAGTAGATAAGGAGGATGTGCTAGATATTCTTGAGGGTTTGAAGTTAGATAAGTCCCCTGGGCCGGACGGGATTTACCATAGGATTCTCTGGGAGGCGAGAGAGGCGATTGCAGAGCCTCTGGCTCTGATCTTCAGGTCGTCGTTGGTTATGGGTGTGGTTCCGGAGAACTGGAGGATAGCGAATGTGGTCCCATTGTTCAAGAAGGGGAAGAAAGACCTTCCAGGGAATTATAGGCCAGTGAGTCTTACTTCTGTTGTGGGCAAAGTATTGGAGAGAATTATTAGGGATAGGATTTATAGTTATTTAGAGAGAAATGAATTGATTGGGGATAGTCAGCATGGTTTTGTGAAGGGTAGGTCATGCCTTACTAACCTTATTGAGGTTTTTGAAAAAGTGACCAAAGAGGTGGATGGGGGTAAGGCAGTTGATGTGGTATATATGGACTTTAGTAAGGCGTTCGATAAGGTGGCCCATGGAATGCTTCTGCAGAAAATGCAGATGTATGGGATTGAGGGTGATTTAGCTAATTGGATTAGGAATTGGCTAGCTGATAGAAGACAGAGGGCGGTGGTTGATGGAAATTATTCATCGTGGAGTTCGGTTACAAGTGGTGTACCGCAGGGATCTGTTTTGGGGCCCCTGCTGTTTGTAATTTTTATAAATGATCTGGATGAGGGTATTGAAGGATGGATTAGTAAATTTGCGGATGACACCAAAGTCGGAAGAGTGGTAGATAGTGAAGAGGGGTGTTATAGTTTACAGAGAGACTTGGACAAGTTGCAGAGTTGGGCCGAGAGGTGGCCAATGGAGTTTAACGTGGAAAAGTGTGAGGTAATTCACTTTGGCAGGAATAACAAATGTGTAGAGTATAGGGCTAATGGTAGGACTCTTAATAGTGTTGATAAACAGAGGGATCTTGGTGTATGTGTGCATAGATCCCTGAAAGTTGGCAATCAAGTCTATAAGGTTGTTAAGAAGGCATATGGAGTCTTAGCTTTTATTGGTAGGGGGATTGAATTTCAGAGCCGCAACGTCATGTTGCAACTGTACAAAACTCTAGTGCGGCTGCACTTGGAGTATTGTGTGCAGTTCTGGTCCCCACATGATAAGAAAGATGTGGAGGCATTGGAGAGGGTACAGAGGAGGTTTACCAGGATGTTGCCTGGTATGGAGGGCAGATCTTATGAGGAGAGGCTGAGGAATTTGAGGTTGTTTCGTTAGAAAGAAGGCGGCTAAGAGGAGACCTTATTGAAACATATAAGATGATTAGAGGTTTAGATAGGGTGGACAGTGATAGCCTTTTTCCTAGGATGGAGAAAGCTAGCACGAGGGGACATAGCTGTAAATTAAGGGGTGGTGGTTTTAGGACAGATGTCAGAGGTAGGTTCTTTACCCAGAGGGTGGTAAGGGTATGGAATGCCTTACCTGCGTCAGTTGTAGATACGCCAAGTTTGGTGGCGTTTAAGAGGTTATTAGATAAGTTTATGGATGAAAAGGGAATGGTTTAGGTTAGTGGGTCACTACTTGTTCCTAATTGGTCGGCGCAACATTGAAGGCCGAAGGGCCTGTTCTGCACTGTAATGTTCTATGTTCTATGTTCTATAAGAGCAGCCCTCTCATGACCCATCACATGTATGCCCCTCGTTAGATAACAAGGTGGACCAAAGCACCTGTAGGATGAAAACAAGTACATCAATATCATCATCTATTTACACACTTCCCAGGGACTCCCAAGACTCATGATCCCTATTTTAAATCAGTTTTCTATACCCCTCCATTCCCATTCTGTTCATGTGCCCATCTAAGTATTTCTTAAATAACTCCAGACGACCTGCCTCCACCACTTTACTTGGCAGCGTATTCCATACCCTCACCACCCTCTGTGTGAAAAAACTCCCTCTAGCATCCAAATTATACCTTACCCCCCTCACCCTAAGCCCATGACTCCTCGTGCTATTCGAGTCCATCCTAGGAAAAAGCTTAACCCTGTTTACTCTATCTATCCCCTTCTTAATCTTGTACACCTCTATCAGATCTCCTCTAAGTCTACGTCTTTCTAAGGAAAACAGTCCCAATTTGCCTAATCTCTCCTCGTAACTCAGATCTTCCATACCAGGCAGCATCTTGGTAAACCTCCTCTGCACTCTTTCCAGAATCTCCACATCCTTCCAATAGTTGTGGAAACTAGAGTAACTTCCACCAGTTTTTTTAGTGTGATTTTCAGGATGAATCTCCTAAACTTTGAGTGCTGCAGAGATTTGGCATTGGATAAGCACATGAGCAGACTGGAGATGGAGGGATACAAAAGGATGTTTTAGTTGAACATCAAGAGCCTCAGGACGTTCCTGGGAATTAATAGATTCCTATCGGCCATCCACCAAATTTTAAGGCTCACCTTATTGCCTGTTGTTTGCTTTTGGTGTTTATTGATGGCTCCTTTTACATCCACAGAAAATTCGGTCCGCCTTGTTGGCCAAAAAGGGGCATACACACAGTGGGTCATGCAAGGGTTGCTCTTGGATGTTGCTTCAAGAGTTGCCTGGTGCTTCACATCTATTAGCGTACAGTTAAACTGGACCAACTGAGGGGCAACATGACAGCTCAGTGACTATCACTGTCTGCTGTGCAGTTACAGAGACCCAGGTCGGATCTCTGGCTTGGATCAAAGTCTGTGGGAGTTTGCACATTCTCCCCATGCTTGCGTGAGTTTTCTCTGGGTGCTCTGGTTTCCTCCCACATCCCAAAAATGTGCTTTTAGGCCGATTGTCTAAAATAAATTGTCCCTGAATTGGGTCTCTCTTAATCTGGCACACATATAATTCCCTAAATTTGCACCCCCTTTATTGTGGAATCCACTAGAGCTAGACAAAAATGTTGATGATCGACGAAAGACTTGAATAAGGCACTCACAGAGTGTTAAAATGCTTGTAGGGCTAAAGGGCCTGTTTCCTATGCTGTGCTGTTCTTTGTTTTGTTCACACTGAAAATCTGTAGGTGGAGCCTATTCCTGCTGAAAAGACCGGCAGCAAAATGCTGAGTGAACCACTGCACATGCGCCAATTTGTCAGAGAGAGATCGGCACATGTGCAGTGGCCCTGCACTGCCGGCCTCCCAATCACTGGCTAGCCTGATCGCTGGCCAGGCCTGTGACCCCACATTGATCCCCCTCTGACCCCCCCAAACCCCAATTGCTGGTCTCGTGACCTTATTCCGGGCAAACCCCAACCCCACTGCCAGATCTCCCCGACCCCCACCCTCGGCAATCTCAACTCCCACCAGCAGTATTCCTGACCCTGCTCCGACACAGTCTGGATGATCAGCCCCAATCATCCCCTTCCCTCCCTCTGCCACCAATACCTATGCAGAGTGGTAGCAGGATCCCCTACCACCACTGATTGGCCCCCCAAAAGACCCAATCCTTTTAGGCTTTGTCTGTAATAGGCCCCACACCCTTGGTGTCTCTTGGACAGTGCCAGGGGACCTGGAGGCATCACTCCCAGGCCTATTAATGATAGGGAAATACAAATATGTAAATCATCCCTCTGCTGATTTCCAGCACAGAACTAAAAACTCCAAAAACCTAGAGCCAAAGATGCATGGAAGCTGTGGCACCTGGGACAGAGCCCATAAAATGGCCTCCACTGGAGCAGAGCAGCAAGCTGGGAGAATTCTCCCTACATCTCTATAATTCCCCGATAGATTTAGTCTTCTACATCCTTCTCACTAGTTGGCAGTCTATAAACTTCTCAGAGCAGTATAATTGCATGCATTTTATTCCTTAGACCTAATCAGATTGATTCTGTCCTTGAATCCTCCGGGACATCCTTTCTCTCCAGCACTGCAAAATCGGCCATAACCAATATTCGTACCCTTACTATAGTTTCACTTGTTAACTTACACATTTATCGTAACAGCTAATAGCATATCTGAGGTATTTAATGGATATTTTTATCTGTCTTTATAAAGAACGCAAATACTATATAACATACATATATTAATGATCTAGATCTTGGTGTGCAGGGACACCTGTCCCTGCACTTCTAAGTTTTGTGGATGACACAAAATTTAGAAGTATTGTAAACTGTGAACAGTACAGAACTTCAAAAGGGCATAGACAAATTGGTGGAGTGGATAGGTGAAGTTCAATGAAGAGAAGTGTGAGGTGATACTCTCTGGTAGGAAGAACATGGGCAGACAATATAAAACAAAGAGTACTTTTACTAAGATGATACAGGAGCAAAGGGACCTGTGTGTTTATGTGCATAGATCATTGAAGGTAATAGGACAGGTAGAGGGAACAGTTAATAAAGCAATAATATTTTGGGTTTTATTAATACAGTATATAGTAGAAGAGCAAGGAGGTTTGCTGAACAAAACACTGGTTAGACCTCAGCTGTGATGAGAAATTTCAGTTATGAGGATAGATTGAAGAGCTTGTAACTGTTCTTCTTGGAGAGAAGAAGGCTAGGAGGAGATTTGATAGAGATGCTCAAAATCATGAGGGAGCTGGACAGAGCAGATAGGTAGAAACTATGCACTTGTAAAGCGATCAGAAAGGGACTATGATGTTGTGACCATTACAGAGACATGGTTAGAAAAGGGACAGGAATGATTGTTGAAAGTTTTGGGGTATAGGTGTTTCAGTAAGAGTAGAAAGGTGGTCAAAGAGATGGAGGAGCAGCTTTGTTAATCAAGGATAGTTTAATGGCTGTTGAAAGGCAGTTTGAGGGGGAATTGCCTACTGAGGTAATATGGGCTGAAGTTAGAAATAGGAAAGGAACGGGCATGTTGTTAGGATTTTCTGTAGGCCCCCAAACAGTAATAGAGAGGTGGAGGAGGAAATGGCAAAGCAGATTATGGATAGGTGTGGAGGTCACAGGATAGTTATCATGGGTGACTTTAACTTTCCAAATATTGAATGGAACCTTTATTGGTTGAATAGTTCGGATGATGTAGTTTTTATATAGTGTGTGTGCAAGAGGTTTCCTGACATGACATGTGGATAGGCCATCAAGTGGTAGGCCACATTGGACTCAATACTGGGTAATGAACCAGGCCCAGTATTAGATTTGTTTGTGGGAGAGCACTTTGGAGATAGTGACCACAATTTGGTGTCTTTCATTATTGCAATGGAGAGGGATAGGGTCACACAACAGGGACAGGTTTATAATTGGGGGAGGGGTAATTATGCGATTAGTCAAGAATTAGGGAGCATAAGATGGGGACAAAAACTGTCAGGTAAGGACACAATTGAAAAGTAGAGCTTGTTCAAGGAACAAATTACTGTGTGTCCTTGGTAGGTATGTCCCTGTCAGACAGGAGGAAATGGCCGAGTAAGGGAACCATGGTTCACAAAAGAGATTGAATGTCTTGTCAAGCAGAAAAAGGAAGCGTATGTAAGGATGAAAAAACAAAGTTCAGTTGGATCACTTGAGGGTTACAAGGTAGTAAGGAAGAAGCTAAGAAAAGGGCTATGGGGAGCTACGAAGGGGCATGAGAACTCCTTAATGGGTCAGATAAAGGAAAACCCCAGGCTTTTTACTCTTATGTGAGAAATAAAAGAATGACCAGGATGAGGTTAGGGCCGGTCAAGGATAATAGTGGGAACTTGTGCATGGAGTCAGAAGAGATAGGAGAGATGATGAATGAATATTTTTCTTCAGTGTTTACCAAGGAGAGGGACATGTTTTCGAGGATGAGAATGTGATACAGGCTGATAGGCTGAAGGAGGTAGATGTTCTGAGGGAAGATGTATTAGCAATTTTGAAAAACCTGAGGGTTGATAAGTCTTCCTGACCAGATGGGATATATCCTAGGATTCTTTGGAGGCAAGGGATAAGATTGCAGAGCCTTTGGCTTTGATCGTTGGGTCCTCATTGTCCACAGGGATAGTGCCAGAGAAATAGAGAGTGGCAAATGTTGTTCCTCTCTTCAAGAAAGGAAATAGGAAAGACCCTGGTAATTATAGGCCGGTTAGTCTTACTTCAGTGGTCAGTTAGTTAATGGAAAAGGTCCTGAGGGACACAGTTTATGACTATTTGGAAAGATACAGCTTAAACCAGGATAGTCATCACGGATTCTTGAAGGGTAAGTCTTGCCTCACAAATTTAAATTCTTTGAGGAGGTAACTCAGTGAACATAGAGCAGTTTGATGTCATATACATGGATTTTAGTAAGGCATTTGATAAGGTTCCCCATGATAGGTTCATGAAAAACAATGGTGTGGGATAGAGGGAAATTTGACTGATTGGATAAGTAACTGGCTATCTCATAAAAGGTGGTGGTGGATGGAAAATTTTCAGACTGGAGACCTGTAACCAGCAGTGTACCACAGGGATCGCTGCTGGGTCCTCTGCTATTTATAAGTTTTGTGACTTGGAGGCTGAAGAGTGGGTCAATAAATTTGCTGATAACACCAAGATTGGTAGAATAGTGAGTGAGATGGAGGGCTCTTGCAGGCTGCAAAGAGACATTGATAAGATGCAGAGCTGGGCCGAAAAGTGGCAGATGGAGTTTAACCCTGATAAGTGCGAGTTGATTCATTTTGGTAGGACAAACTTGAATGTGGATTACAGGGTCAACGGCAGGATTCTGAGGAATGTGGAGGAACAGAGAAATCTTGGGGTTCAAATCCATAGATCTCTGTAGGTTGCCACTCAAGTGGATAGAGCTGTGAAGAAGACTTATAGTGTGTTAGTGTTTATTAACAGGGAGTTTGAGTTTAAGAACCGTTGGGGTTATGCTGTAATTGTACAGGAGCTTGGTGAGACCACATTTGGAATACTGTGCTCAGTAAGAAGGAAGTGGAAGCATTGGAGAGAGTACAGAGGAGATTTACTAGGATGCTGTCTGGTTTGGAGGGTAGTCTTTTGAGGAAAGGTTGAGGGAGCTGGGACTTTTCTCTTTGGAGCGGAGGAGGATGAGAGGTGACTTGATAAAGGTTTATAAAATGATGAGGGGGGGGTAGATAGACTGGACGTTCAGAGACTATTTCCTCGGGTGGATGTAGCTTTATTAGGGGACATAACTATTTGGTTCATGATGGGAGATGTAGGAGGGATGTCTGAGGTAGATTCTTTACTCAGAGAGTGGTTGGGTTGTGGTATGGACTGCCTGCTGTGATAGTGGAGTCGGTCACTTTAGGAACTTTCAAGTGGTCATTGGATATGGATATGGAGCACACCAGGACTATATGGAGAGGATAGTTTGATCTTGGTTTTAGTCAAAGCTCAGCACAACATTGAGAGCCAAACAGCCTGTACTGTGCTATGTTCTAAATGAGAAGGCACAGATCTAAGGTGATTTTGAAAAGAAGCAAATGTGATGTGAGAAAAAGCTTTATCACACATCGAGTCACACAGGTCTGGAATGCAAGTGCATGGTGGAGGCAGGTTCAACTGAGTCATTCAAGAAGGCATTTGACGATTCGTTCAGGATATTGGGAAATGGAAGAGAACAGCACTAAGTCATAATTCTCATTTGGAGAGCTGGTGTAATTCTGTGATTCTGTTTTTAAAAAAATTGTTTTTTGACTTAGATTTAATGTTGGCTTTTGTCTTTGTAATGAAGTGTGGACAAGGCTTATATATATGGAATGAAGGAAGTTAATGGAATCATGGTAGTTCAAAGCAAATATAAGGTTGTGTGAATATTGGTGAATGGAAAATTGGACAGCTGATGAGTTATACTGCTTCACAATGAACTGATGTCTGCCCAACTTTTTCTACTCTATTCCAAAAGATCTTTTTGCTTCTGTGTTGATCTCTTCAGTCTGAAAGACAACCACTGAGAGCATCCTTGACTGCAATCAGAGTACTTACAGAGCAAAAGTAAGAGTAGCAAATCCTTGCTGTGTGCTGATGAAGATAAATTTCAAAAGCAAGCAAAGCACTACTACTGTCGAGTAGTGATAGAATTAATGAGGCAGAAAATAACAAGACTCAAGGACCACAAATACATTGCTGACTTTCAAAAGCAAAACTCAAGATGCTGGGAATCTGAAATAACAAACAAAATTCTGGATTTCACAGTAAGTTTGGCAGCATCTGTGGAGAGAGAAGTAGAGTTAAAGTTTCAGGCTCTTAAACACCCACTGAAACAGCCTAGTAACCATTCTGTTATATCGAACTAGCAGAGAAAATTTTAATAGGCAGTTTCTTCTTAACAACATTCTGACAGTCGCTACATCACATGGACTGCAGCGATTCACGAAGATAGCTCGTCACCACTTCTTCAGCAGTAATTAAGGATGAACAATAAATTATTGCCATCTATGTGCCTGAAGATAGATGGTAAAAATAAGAGTTAGCCATACTGTAGAATGCAGCTGAAGTACCCTACGAAGTATTATAGTGAACCAATTCAATGGAAGTCCATGGTCACCAATGCCTTCTTAGGGTATGGTACCTGAAGGAAGATAATTATGGTTATGTTGCACTGCAGGAGGTCAATACGTAATAACTGAAATCTTGGGCATCAAGATGCAAAAATACAAAACCTAAATTGTAAACATTGTTACTTTAAAACATTATTGTTATTGAACTATTGCTAACACTGTGATCAATAAGATGGCTAGAACACTCAGGGCTTGGTCGACTTCTTGGCAAATGATAAATAGACATTATACTATTGAATTTATAAGCCACTAGTTAAATGAGGCAATTAACTGAAAGCTACCTGAAGATGTTTTACAATTTTACACATCATGTATAAATTCAAATTGTTGTTTGCACTGTAGTATTTGCTAACCCAACACTAACACCGCCCCCCAACCCTCTCTTCCTAGTTTGTGTTTCTCTCACTTTTTTTCAACCAGTTACATTTTTCTTTCCATCCCCTTCTTGTACTTCTGTCTCTCCCTAATCTATGTCTCTTCATAGAATCATAGACTCATACACTGCAGAAGAGAACCTTTGGCCAAGCGAGTCTGCACCAACACATTAGAAACACCTGAACTCCCAGCTAATCTCATCAACCAGCAACGTACCAAGTGCTGATCCAGGTGCATTTTAAAGAATGTGAGGCAACTCACCTCCACCATCCTCCCAGACAGCACATTCCAGACTATCACTGCCCTCTGAGTAAAAAGATTTTTCCTCACATCTCCCCAAACCTCCTGTCCCTCATCTTGATCCTATGCCCCCTCAACTGACCCTTCATCTAAAGGGAACAGCTGCTCCTTTTCCACTCTGTCCAAGTTCTTCATAATCTTGCACACCTTAATCACCCGAGTCTTCTCTGTTCTAATGAAAATATCCCAAGCTACCCAACCTCTCTTCATAATTTAAATCTCCATCCCAGACAGTATTCTGGTGGATCTGCTGTGCACCAGCTTCAGTGCAATCCGATAATGTGGTGACCAAAACTGCACACAGTATTCCAGTTGTGGCCTTACCAAAGTTCTATATAACTCTAACATGACTTCCCCCCTTTTGTAATCTATGCATTGATTGACAAAGGCAACTATCCTAGATGCCAATTTCACCACTATATTAACATGATTTCAGCGATCTGTGGACAAACATGTCAATGTCCCTTTACTCAACAGAACTTTCTAGTGTCCTATCATTCAGAGGCGGCATGGTGACACAGTGGTTAGCACTGCTACCTCACAGCACCAGGGACCCAGGTTCAATTCCAGCCTCGGGTCAATGTCAGCGTGGAGTTTGCATATTCTCCCTGTATCTGCAAGGGTTTCCTTCAGGTGCTCTGGTTTCCTCCTGCAGTCCAAAGATGTGCAGTTTAGGTGGATTGGCCATGTTAAATTGACTGTAGTGTCAGGGGACTAGCAGGGTAAATATGTAGGGTTACAGGGATAGGTCCTGGGTGGGATTGGGGTCAGTGCAGACTTGATGAGCCAAATGGCCTCATCCAGCACTTTAGGGATTCAATAATTCATTCACCGAATACTTCATTAAAAAAAGAATTGCTGAAAATTTACAAGAGGCCTGACCAGCAGCTGTGTCAGAGAAAACAAGTTAGTTTTCCTAGCAAAATTTATTCTCTAATAGCACAAAGTTCAGAAATTCAAAGAAGGTAGCACTTACTCAAGGAGAATTAGAGATGAGCAATAAATGCTGCCTTTGCCAGCGAAGCCAGTATCCTAGTGTGAAAGCAGCGGTGCTAAGGAAACCAATTGCCCAGTCCAGTAAACTGCTTTCAAAAAATAGGAGATTGAGGAACCTGACTCCAGAGACATCAAAGCTTTAAATTTAAAATTCTCTTGGATTTATGTTCCTTCATAGCTTCACTCTTGCTATCTGTTCACTAATCATGTTTGCTGATGACACATCTGTAGTTGGTTGGATCTCAACCAATGATGAGATGGAGTACAGAAAAAAGATAGAGAATCTGTGAACTGATGTGATGGCAATAATCCCTCGCTGAATGTTAGTAAAATGAAGGAGATAGTCATCGATTTCAGGAAGTGTAGTGGAGGACGTGCTCCTGTCTACATCAGTGGGGACGAAGTAGAAATGAGCCTAATGTCTGTAATGGATAAGTTGTTACACAGTATTCGGACGGCGAGATCGACAGGCATTTAGAGAAGCAAGGACTTATTAGGAATAGTCAGCATAGCTTTATAAGTGGAAACTCATGTCTCATGAATTTGAGTTTTTTGAAGGGGTAACCAAGAAGGTAGATAGGGCAGTGCAGTCAATGTCGTCTGTATGGACTTTAGCAAGGTCTCTAACAGGGTACTGCATGATAGGTTGTAATAAAGTTAAATCTCACAGGATCTAGGCTGAGGTAGCCAATCAGATACAAAATTGTCTTGATGACAGAAACAGAGGGCAGATGTAGAGGATTATTTTTTCAAACTGGAGGCCTATAACTAGCAGTGTGCCTTAAGGAACATCAACAAGGGTCGACTGTAATTTGTCATTTAATGATTTGGATAAGAATTTAGGGCATGGTGGTTCGTTTGCAAAAGACACCAAGATTGGTGGCATAGTGGACAGTGAAAGTTGCAACAGGATCTTGATCAATTGGACCAGTGGGCTGATGAATGGCAGATGGAACTTAATTTATGTAAATGCGAGGTGATGCATTTTGATACAAGACTTATCTACGTTTACAGTAGGGCATTGGGGAGAGTTACAGAACAAAGAGATCTAGAAATACAGGTTCATTGCTCCTTGAAAGTGGAGTCACAGGATGGTGAAGAAGACATTCAGTATGCTTGGCTTCCTTGGTCGGAACATTGAATACAGGAGTTGGGATGTCTCGTTGAAGTTGTAAGGTCACACTTGGAATATTGTGTATAGTTCTGGTCATCCTTTTATAGAAAGAATATTATTCAACTAGAAACAGTGCAGAAAAGATATACTAGGATGCTACCAGGATTTGATGGTTCGAATTATAAGAAGAAGCTGGGTAGACTGGGACTTTTTCCCCTGGAGCATAGGAGGTTTAGGGGTGATCTTATAGATGCCGATAAAATAATGAAGGACATAATCAGTTAGATAGTTAACGTTTTTTTCCCAAAAGTGGGGAGTCGAAAACTAGAAGGCATAGGTTTAAAGTGAGAGGGGAGAGATATAAAAGGGTCCAGAGGGTCAATTTTTTCACATAGAGGTGGTGAGTATCTGAAATGAGCTGCCACTGGTAATCGTAGAGGAAGGTACAATTCTGTCTTTTAAAAAGCATTTGGACAGTTATATTGGTAAGATTGGTATAGAGGACTGTGGGCCAAACATGAACAATTGGGACTATCTTAATTGTAAAAACTGAGCGACAGTCCAAAGATGTGCGGGTTAGGTTGATTGGCCGTGCTAAAAAATTGCCCCTCAGTGTCCAGGGATGCGTAGGTTAGAGAGAATTAGTGGGTATAATGTGTAGGGATATGAGGTAGGTCTGGGTGGGATTGTATTCAGTGCAGACTCGATGGGCTGAAGGGCCTCTTTCTGCATTGTAGGGTTCTATGATTTATTCTATGGTCTATGATTTACATGGACAAGTTGGACCAAAGGGCCTGTTTCCATGCTGTAAACCTCTATAACTCTATAAAATACAGGAGCATAATTAGGCTATTTGGCCCATCGACTCTGCTCTGTTATTCAGTCACAACTGATACGTTTCTCAACTCCATCCTTTCATGCTTTCCCTATAACCTCTGATCCCCTTACTAATCAAGAACCTATCTATCTCTGTCTTAAGTACATTCAATGACCTTATCTCCAAAGCCTTCTATGGCAATGAATTTCATAGATTCACCACTGAAGAAATTCCTCCGCATTTTGGTTTCTAAAGGATCAACCCTTTACTCTGAGGCTGTGTCCTCAGATCTCAGTCTCTCTTACAAATGGTAACATCTTCCTCACATCCACTTTATTCAGCTCTTTCAGTATTCTGTAAGTTTTAATGAGATCCCCCTTCATCCTCCATTGAGTACAGACCCAGAGTCCTCAAACATTCCTCATATATCAAGCTTTTTATTCTCGTGAAACTCCTCTAGACCTTCTCCTTCCTTAGGTACGGGGCCCAAAATTGCTCACAATATTCCAAATGTAGTCTGGTCAAACCCTTATAAAGTATCACTGTTACATCCCTGCTTTTGTATTCTAGTCCTCTTGAAACAAATGCTAACATTGCATTTGCCTTCCTAACTACCAAGTATTAACTAGGGGATTCCAAGTTCCTTTGCACTTCCAATTTCTGAATTCTCTCCCCAATTAGAAAATAATCAATGCCCCTATTCTTCCTCCCTGATGCATAACATCATACTTTCCCACATTATATTCCATTTGCTACATCTTTGCCCACTCTCCTAATCTGTCCGATTTCTTTGCAGCTTCTCCAGTCCTCAATACTACCTGTTTCTCCACCCATCTTTGTATAATATGCAAATTTAACCACAAAGGCCTTAGTTTCTTCATCTAGATTATGATGCATAAATTGAAAAGTTGTGGTCCCAACAGTGACCCCTGTGGGACTCCACTAATCACCATCTCCCATCCTGAAAAGGACCCTTTTATCCCCACTTCCTGCCTTCTGTCAGCCAACCTTCTGTTTATGATAATACCTTGTCTCTAACACAATGGGCTCTTATCTTACTTAGCAGCTTCCTGTGCTGCACCTTGTCAAAAGCCTTCTGGAAATAATCTAACTATGTAACATCCACTGACTCTTCTTGTTTAATCTGCTTGTTACCTCCTCAAAGTCTAATAGATTTGTCAGGCTTGACTTCCTCTTGGTGAAACCATGCTGACTTTGCCCTGTTTTACCATGCACTTCCAAGTATTCCGAAATCTCATCCTTAGTAATGGATGCTAAAATCTTACCAATAATCAAGGACAGACTAACCAATCAGTAACTTCCTACCTTCTTTAACAATAGTGGAACATTAGTGGAATATCTCAGACCCTCTCTGATTCCTGAAAGATCACCACTAAATGCCTCCATTATTGCTTCAGCTATCTTCTTTCAAAGTCCAAGCTGCAGTCCATCTGGTCCACGTGATTTATACACCTTCAAATTTTTTAGCTTCCCTTCTCCTTAGTAATGGCCATCATACTAACCTCTACTCCCTGACTCTGTTGAATTCTTGATATGTTATTGGTGTCTTCTACCATGTTACTCTAGGGAAATCTGTGGCAGAGTGCTCATATTACTGGATGAGTAAACTAGAGACAGGCTAAAGTTCTAGATACATGGATTTAAATTCCCACCTAACAGCTGCTGGAACATTCTTTGCACTCTCTTCAAAACTTCCATGTCCTTCTGGTCGTGTGGTTACCAGAACTGCATGCAATACTCCAAATATGGCCAAAGCTTTTATATAGTTGCAACATAATTTGGCAATTGTTATATCAATACAGGACCTAATGAAGGCAAACATGTCTCAGCAATTTCATTACTTCATTCTTGCTGAATGAAGTAATTCAGTAATTCATTCAGTAATTCAGAATGAAGTAATTACTTCTTGCTGAAGTAATTCTCATTACTTCAGCAAGGCATTTGACAAGGTCCCACATGCAAGACTTCTTGAGAAGGTGAGAGGCCATGGGATCCAAGGGACTTTGGCCTTGTGGATCCAGAACTGGCTTGCCTGCAGAAGACAGAGGGTGGTTGTGGATGGCTCTTTTTCTGCATGGAGGTCGGTCACCAGTGGAGTGCCCCAGGGATCTGTTCTAGGACCCTTGCTGTTTGTCATTTTCATAAATGACCTGGATGAGGAAGTGGAGGGATGGGTGATTAAGTTCGCCGATGACACGAAGGTTGGTGGTGTTGTGGATGGTCTGGAGGGATGTCAGAAGTTGCAGCATGACATCGACAGGATGCAAGACTGGGCGGAGTAGTGGCAGATGGACTTCAACGCGGATAAATGTGTTGTGGTCCATTTTGGCAGATCCAACGGGATGAATGAGTACACTATCAAAGGTAGGAGTCTTAGCTGTGTGGAAGAGCAGAGGGATCTTGGGGTCCGGATCCATAAGACTCTCAAATCGGCCTCCCAGGTGGAGGATGTGGTTAAGAAAGCTTATGGTGTACTGGCCTTCATTCATCGAGGGATTGAGTTCAGGAGTCAGGAGGTAATGCTGCGGCTTTATAGGACCCTTGTCAGACCACACTTGGAGTACTGTGCTCAGTTCTGGTCGCCTCACTATAGGAAGGACGTTGAAGCTATTGAAAGGGTGCAGAGGAGATTTACAAGGATGTTGCCTGGATTGGGAGGCATGCCTTATGAAGACAGGTTGAGGGAGCTGGGACTGTTCTCCCTGGAGAGACAAAGGTTGAGAGGCGACCTGATAGAGGTTTACTAGATGTTGAGAGGAATAGATAGGGTGGAATCTCAGAGACTATTTCCCAGGGCTGAAATGGTCGTGACGAGAGGGCACAGATTTAAGGTGCAGGGAAGCAAGTACAGAGGGGATGCTAGGGGAAAGTTTTTCACTCAGAGGGTGGTGAGTGAATGGAATCGGCTGCCGTCGGTGGTGGTCGAGGCGAACTCGCTGGGGTCTTTTAAAAGACTTCTGGATGAGTATATGGGATCCAATGGGATTGGGGGTTATAGATAGGTCTATGGCTGGGTAGGTTTTGATGTGTTCGGCACAACTTGTGGGCCGAAGGGCCTGTTTGTGCTGTAGTGTTCTATGTTCTATGTTCTATGTCGTATGCTTTCTTAATCATCTTGGCTACCTGTGTTGCCACTTTTAAAGAAATATGGACCTGAACACCCAGATCCATCTGTGTATTAATATTTTAAGGGTTCTGCCACTTACAGTATAATTCACATCTAAATTTGATTCTCCAAAATGCATCACCTGTCTGGATTAAACTCCATCTGCCAATTCTGTGCCTAAGTCTCTATATCCTGTTGTATCCTCTGACAATCACTGGCATTATCAGCAACTCCACAAGTCTTTGTGTCATCCGCAAACTTATGAATCAGACCACCAAGGTTTTCCTCCTAGATCAATTCTATGTACTACAAATAACAGAGATCCCAGCACTGATCCCTATGGAACAGCACTAGCTAGAGATCTCCATTCTGAAAAATACACTTTAACTGCTTCTCTCTGTCCTCTATGACCAGGATGTAGAGATGCCGGCGTTGGACTGGGATAAACTCAGTAAAGATTTACAACACCAATTTTAAATCCAACCAATTTATTTGATTCTGTGAGCTTTCGACAGTATGTTGTGCCTTCGTCAGGCAAATGCAGTGTTCTGATCTGACGAAGGCACAACATAGTGTCGAAAGCTCACGGAATCAAATAAATTGGTTGGATTTAAAATTGGTGTTGTAAATCTTTACTGACTCTATGACCAGGCCAGATCTATATCCATCTAGCCAGACCACCCCGAATCTCATGTGATTTTAGTTTTGTCACATGGGACCTTGTCTAAAGCCTTATAAAAGCAAAAGGGTGTTAATGCTATTGTAATGCTGTCCACCTACATATATGTCACTCCACTGCAGAAAGCGACTTCCCTCATCAATTACCTTTGTCACTTCTTCAAAAAATTCAGTCAAATTGGTGAGACATGACCTTCCCCATACAAAACCATGCTGTCTGTTACTAACTATCCATTTTCTTCCAAACGTGCATATATCCTCTCCCTCAATATCTTCTCCAAAAACTTCCCCACCACTGATGGCTCACCAGTCTATAATTTCCTGGATTATCCATGCTTTCTTTCTTAAACAAGGGAACAACATTGACTATTCTTCTGTCCTCTGAAGCCTTACCTATGGTCAAAGAGGATGTGAAGATATCTGTTGTCCCAGGAAAGAATAAAGAAAAAACTTTGCAGAAGTCTGCACTTTTCAGAATCTGACCTGTCCCTGCCTCTCACTGTTGGTGACTTGCCTTAATCAGCCAACCAGGCCAAAATCATCATAAATTCCTGCCCGAAACCCTTTTATCTGCTCCATTTCTTTGTCATCCTTTAAGATTGTTTTAAAATTATAACTTTCAAGTTTTAAGTCAGTTCTTGTAACATTTATCTTGTTGTCAATTTTTGTCTCATTACATGTCAGTAAAATATCTTGGAAATATTTTCCTACATAAGATGTGATATAAATGCACATTTCTTACATCCAGCTGAACTTGCAAATTAGTTCAATCTTTTATTCGAAACAACACCTTCAAGTGAACCTAAATTCAAGATTTTTAGCATCTTCCCCAGCAAATGTGCCCACAAAGGATTTCTGTCAAATGCTAATCAGTCTATTAGAAGGCCCAACACAGCTTGTTAATAATAAATGAAGAACCCCAAGGTGCTTTGGTACCCACAGTAATGTCAATATCAGACGCCCTCCATTCAGACTGTTTTCAGGGTTTGATGGGTGAAACGAGCTGTACTAATTGCTCAACAAACATGAATAATGAGAAACCCACTGAATTTCAAGCTGTGAATGGAAGCTGGAATGAGTTGCTGGCAGCAGTTGAAATCATGTGACATCATGTCCTGTTTTGTTACCATGGAGACAGCAATCAGCTCATAGAACATTTTATCAGTAAGATATAGCAAACATCAGCTTTGAAATTTTCTGTAAAGTTCAGACAATCCAAAATGATCTTACCTCTCCAGTGTATTGCAACAATTATCAATTAATGTAACTGAACAGTACACCAGTAATTCACTGCTTTTTGTTACTTAGTTTTTATAATGGGCTCTGTTATAAAAGTACAGTGGATATTTAAGGGCAATTCAATACACAATCTAACAGGTTTGCATTATCTAATAACAAGACATCTCATTAAAAGCAAAAAAACCCACACTAACAAGGCATAATTAGAGTGCTTACTTATTTTTGCAAAACAGATTAAAAGATGAAAAGCAGTCAAAGTACCCGTTATTATAATTTTTCAGAATGTTATGCAAACATACTTGCATTCGTATAATGTTTGAAAACCAAGGGAAGTCGCTTTCTGCAGTGGAGTGACATATATGTAGGTGGACAGCATTACAATAGCATTAACACCCTTTTGCTTTTGGTGGCAGCCTTCTCCCTCATAAAACAATGGTTTACCACCTCAATCCAACGCCGGCATCTGTACATTATGCTATGATGGTCAGCTCTTCTTTAAATACCACTTGGTGTGATCGCTGGTGTAATTAACGCTTAAATGTTACAAAGAAAATGTTACATCCATTTTAGTGCAACATAGACATATCTTACTATTCTTGCTCACCATTTGCTGCGACGAGAGTTGTGAAGCTTTTTCAAACCACAAACCTATTCAAAACAGACCAAATCTCTTCAACATTAATCATCTAAATTACTAAAAATAAGGTAGATAAAACTAAACCAGTCAATGTTCTGCCCCAAATCTTGGTTACTTTTCATATGAACTGCAAATTCTTCTAAACTATAGGAAAATAAATCTAAATCTGCAGCTGTATACATTTGAAAACACGAACACAATATAACCTGAAATACAAGTTATTTCTGCTCTTTAGTTCTTTTCAGTTACAGTCTATTCACTTACGTATAGTGAAACTAAATCCATCAATGTTGAAAGTAGCACTCCGACATTTTTTGAACCTTTGTTTTCTACTATTTGGCTCAGTCATATTCAGATTTCCGTCATCTAGATGTAACCGTGTCAGAAGTTCTGGTTCTGGAGCTTGTAATTAGCTATTGCTACAATTCTGCTTCTATCAACACTAACACCTGACCTCACATATCTCCTAATACTGGAATACAAACATCAAGCAGCATCTCCACCCCTGATGTACTCACTGAAAGGCTGGCGTTTTATAGGCAGTCTGATTAATCCACTCCACCAACAACCTCAATCACATTGTAACAGTTGATTTTTACTTACAATCATATTTGACAAGAATGACAGGTAGAAAGATGTTTTGTGGAACTAATTATAGATGATACATTGTTCGTATTTATTGAAATTGCACCTTCAGGGTTTACAGTAAAATCTATTTCTGTCAGCTTCTCCACCAGTATATTTTCTTCTTTTTTACACATTTATTCAACATTAAACAAGCATATCATTAATACTTCCAGAAATAGCTCATTCCTCATTCCCAATATATGAATAATATTTGAGAAAATTTAAATGAATGATTTGAACTTATTGGGCCCAATTTTACCAACAACTTGTGCCCGTTTTCAGGTGCAAAATTGTGGTAAAGTCTGGTGTGAGGCGATCTGCATCAGAGTCCAAGCAAATCGTGACTTTACTCAGACCCGCGAATGGTGGGAATCCGTTCCGTGCCCAAATCGGGCACAACAACAGTTTAAATGTATTTGCATGCGTTTAAATTGATTTAATGAACTGCCCGTCCAACTCTATCAGCATTTCCCCCTTTACTGCCGTTTTTGCTAATCCGGAACTGCGCTGAATAGAAGTCTTGAGTCGGGTGTTCCAGCCTCTGAAAGACGTGTTCTGTATTCCCAATGGCTCTCTGACTCAGATCAGGGGTGGGGATGGCGGTGGAGGTAGGTCAGATCATTCTCTGGTTTGGCGAGGGGGGGGTAGCAGCGGAGTGACATCAGATCGTTGTCTGGTTTGGGGAGGGAAGAGGGAAGTGAGGTCACATTGTTGTCTGGTTGGGAGAGAGAGGGAGGTGGGTCAGATAAATCTCTGATGGGGGGGCAGATGGATCTCTGGTGGGAAGGCAGAGGGGTCTGCTGCCATTCTGTAGGTGATCAGTGCGGGGCGGAGGAGGCAGGGGTGGTGATTGCTCAGGGTATTGGGGGGCTGGATAAGCGGGGCAGTGACATGTGTGGGTAGTGGATAAAGGGGACATACTCACACATCGCTGCCCCCTTATTCACCTCCCCCACTACACAGACCGATCACCACCCCTGCCCCTCTGCCCCACCAGAGATTCATTTGTCCTCCCCCCACCAGAGATCCATCTGCCCTCCCCCCACCAGAGATCCATCTGCATTCCCAGCAAAGATTCACCTGCCTCCCCCAACAAGAGATCCATCAGTCCCCCCCACCAGAGATACATCTAACTTGCCTCCCCCCATTTCTGTCTACCCCCCACCCCACCCACCGAGATACATCCTCGCTCCCGCGTTTTGCTCTCAGGCCGCTTTCTGTGGCTCGGGAGCGATCAAACACGGGCACGCTTTTTCCAATTTTTTTCTAACTGTGCAAGTGTAGTTCAAAGCTCCAATCATTCTGGCAGCGCTGAGCCCCGTCCACAGTGTGAATCAAATTGGAGATGGCTGAGAGGGTATGGGGTGCCTGAAAACAGATTTCTAAGTTGGATCTGAACCAGATCAGCACTTAGAATGAAAACGGTAAAATCCGGCCTATAACATACAGATCAGCATGAAGAAAGAGCATCCATGATATGACAATTCAAGTTTGACAGTTAAATGGTTTGCACTTCCCTCCAGATAATTTTAATAGACAAAATTGTTGCCATCCTTAAAACCTATCTTTAATAACAAATATCATGCATAGCAGTTTTTCATTTCTTAATTAGTCTGCTCTGAAAACACAGAACCACAAAATTTTACAAAACAGTGAGAAACATTTTTATCTTTGCATGAACAATCTAATTCATTTTCAGTCCTATCATCCTTTATATTTGCCTTCAAATATTTATCATTTACACTTAGAAGAAGCAAAGAGAGCAATGTTACACCCAAAAAGCAGAACATTTTCGATCGGGCAAATCACACTGTCATAGAATGCTTATAGCACAGAAAGCCATTCATTCTGGTCATTTTGAGCTGATCATGATCCAATTTCACTTGAATGCCTCAGCTGATCCCCTCCAGCACATGTTCAGGCAGTGCATTCCAGATCCTGGCCACTTGTTATATGAAAAATAATCCCTCACATCACCATTGTTTCATTTGTCAACTATCTTAAATCTGTGCCCTCTCGTTCTCAATCTATTCACAAATGAAACAGTCTCTCCCTACTTACTGTCTCCAGACACCTCATGATTTTGAATATCTTTATCAAATCTCCTCTCTGCCTTTTCTTGTTCAAGAAGGACAATCCCAATTTCTTCATTCTAACTATGTAACTGAAGTTCCTAATGTTCCTAACCATTCTCTGGAATCTTTTCTGCATTCTCTCCAATGCCTTCACATCATTCCTAAAGTGTCATGCCCAAAATACACCAGTTGTGGCCAAACTAGTATTTTATACAGTTTGACATAACTTTGCTGCATTTGCATCTTATGATCCTAATAGAAAGACTCTGGATGCTGTAGGTTTTGTTAACTATTCTGTCAACCTGTCTTCCCAATTTCAATAGTTTATGCACACATACACTCAAGGTCCCTCTACTCCTGCATCCTCTGTAAAGTTGCATCTTTTATTTTATATTATCTCTGTGTTCTACCTCCCAAAATGAATTGCTTCACATTTCTCTGCATTATATTTCATTTGCTATTTGTTTGCCCAATCCACTAACTTTTCCATACCACCCTCCTCATGGTTCACAATACTTTAAAGGACAAGAGAATTTCTAGGCAGGAGATTGCTGTAAAATGCTCCAAATTACCTTCTCACCAGACTCCCACACACTCCGACCTCTCCGCAATGTTATGCTGGGAAGAGAGAACCCCACATTTCCCCATAACCATTTGTCCACCTCCCTGGGTCTCAACTCCCACCTTTGCTTGAGGCCCCCACACTTACCTGGTCCTGGACTTAATGTTCAGGAATTGGCAAAGGTGACTCTTAAGAGGGCCAAAAATCAGAATTCCGCTGTCAGGAAATCAGTTCAGCTATATGCCCTGGCCATTTTCATGGGGAGCTGATTGTGAGTCAGATCTCCCACCAATCTATGTTGAGAACATCTTTTGTGTGTTTTGCACGCACATCATACAATCATAGGGTGCAATTTTACTGGGTTGTCGAGCCAGTAAGATGGGGTTGTGCCCAATTTCTTACCTCACATAATCTTACCAGCCCTATTGTTATGGTGTGATAGGCTTTATGATTTAAATATTAATGCCATGATTTACATGTCATTAATGAGCCCTCAAGTGCATCGCCAGGGTGGTCAGTTGCCATTGAAATCGTAGAATCTTCATAACTGTGCAAGGGCAGTGTCACAGTGATAGGGCCTGAGTGAGGATGGAGCTATATCAGGGAGGGTGGCAAGGGGGAAATCTTTGCAGGAATGATGAATGGTAGAGTGTATGCAAGGGGAGGGTGAATAACAGAGTTGGGGAGACTGGCACAGAGAGCAATCAGTAGGGAATGGAGGGTAGACAAGCACAGGGAACAATTGGAAGAGAATTTGGAAAGAGGCTGGTACAGGGTGTGCAAGGTCAACCGCAGAGGGGACCCATTGGGAAGGTCCCAATACCTTGATGCCAGCAACCTGTGTTACCATTGGGAGTTACACTACTGCCGATGATGTGGGGGGGAAGGCAGGGGGAATGAAAATTTCCATACAGGGGTTAGGGGGGTCAGTCGGGACACCTGTGCAATGGTGCAATCTGCTTCACTGGTGAGCTTATGCTCCCCTCCCATTTCTAATGGGTGAGAATCACCTTTCTGAGCAAGGAAGTGGCAGAATGGCATAAGATTGAATTTTCAACCTCGCCCAAAAAATCGATCTGAAACTCTCCAATTTTGTCACTCGTTTGGCACTTAACAGGTGATCTTACCAAAAAAAAAGTCAAAGTGCCAAATAAGCATGCAAACAAGAGAATCACATCCATTTTCTGGGTGAGCATTCAGACACAATCATATGGCACTTAGAAGTCTACAAGTGTATTCGGTGCACTGGGAGATCTCCACTTCCCTGGACATTGCATGAATTTGTTCCCCTTGAATGCTGGCTCTAATCACCAGCCCCCCAATCGCTGGCTCCAACCCAACTGATCCCCAGCAGATCACTGGACCTGATCACCCAATCCCAGCTGAATAATGGCTCCTATCTCCCACCGACTCCAGCTGATCACTGGCACTGATTTCCCCCACCTTCAGCCAATCAGAGGCACTGATCCACCCTCCCCAATTGATCTCTAACCTAGATCCCACCCAGCCCAGCGAATTTTTGGCCATGGTCCTCCCCTTTACCCCCAGCTGATCACTGCCTTGGCTGACTCCTGAAGCAGAATACACCCTGCACTCTCTCCTTCAACTTCTGTCCCTTCAGAGTCTTACCCTCCCCTCGGCATTGCCAGGTTGCCAGACTGGCACTTCCCAACTGACACTGCCTGACCCTGACCCAATTCACCTAGGGGATTTCAATGGCCTCTGATCCCACCTTCATTGGTGAGGCCTTCAAGTCAGGCTCCCAAGTGTGGGTCATACATGATCCTTGTCAGCGAGGACCTCCACTGGCGAGTTCATTCAGACAAGTGAGATCAGACAAATTGTGTTCAGGACTTACTAATTATATTGAAATGAAGTGATAAATATTTAAATCAGCCTTACGCCCATCCTGAGTGTGAGACTGATTACACTGTCAGAATGCACGCAGTAATATTGTGAGACGTGAGAAAGCAGGCACAAAGCCAGTTTTTTTGCCTTTTGACCGATTTTATCGGTTTGCCACTCCAATCGACTGGCATTGCAAGCGGTAAGATTGCCTCTTCTGAATTTTTTTTATTAGATTGTGCCCAAAGAGTTTTACACCACACTAGGGGCCTCTTTACCTCTGCCAAACGTCAAGCACCAGTTTTTTCTAATCCCTTCTCCAACAGTTGTATTCAAGTGGTGATCTAAATGCTTCTTAAATGTCGTGCAGGTTCCTGTCTCTACCAACTTTTCAGTCAGTGTGTTCTAGATTCTCACCACCCTCTGGGTGAAGCAGATTTTCCTCATATCCTCTCAAAATCTCCTGTCCCTTACCTTAATTCACCGCCTAGTTATTGACTCATCTATTAAGGGAAATGTTCCTTCCTATCTATCAATGTCCCTCATGAATGCTCATTAAAAATGTTATACATTGGAAACAGATTGGTAGGGTGGTTAATCGTGAAGAAAATGCTTGCAGTTTACAGGAAGATGTAGATGTTGTTGGAGTAAAATTAAGACTGTAACTTTTGGAAACCAATGTGTACTTGACTACTGGGCTCTGTGGTTAACAGAAATCATTCTGTTGCTGATTAAGTAACGAACTAAATTTTAAGCTCCATCTTATTTTTATGTAAAATGCGGAACAGACAGAAATAATCGGGCTGCGAGGTCCAGTTGGTCAGCTTAGCTTAAGATAAAGCGGAACCGAAATAAGAAGTTGTGGGCTTTAGTTAATGGTTGTTTTTGAAGGAATGTGATTGGAAGCTAATTGTTGCTAGGGGAGTCCAATTGGTTAATGCATATAACCATCCAAAGCTAATGATGAGATAACGAGTGATGTCTGATTAAAGATTAAAGTATATAAAGAAACGGATATGGGACAAGTGCTGGAAAATGGATTTGTGTGACTTTTAGTGGTAGGTACTGCTGGTGCAGACTCAAAGGGTCAAAAGGCCTGTTAGGAACCAGATCAGGAATTCCAAAGAATATTATGAATTTAGCCTTGACCCCAACTTTTAGTTTTGATTTTGGCAACAGGGTGAGCGGAAAATGTTTCACTCCAGGTATGATGCAATTAACTTACTAGGAATCTTCTATCAATACAAACTATATTTAAGAACATAGTTAGAAAACAGAAAAACAAATTAGCACAACTTTTACCAATTAAAATATTTAAACACGACAAGGTATGATTCTTAACAACTAGCAATTTCTACCGTTCCAATTTAAAGCACTAACCCTATAGATATGCACTCTTCCACAGAACTACTGGAGGTGATGGTCTAGTGGTATTATCGCTAGACTATTAATCCAAAAATTCAGCGAATGTTTTGAGGATCCAGGTTCAAATCCATCACAGCAGATGGTAGAATTGAATTCAATAAAAACAGTCTAGAATTAAGGATCTAATGATAAACATGAATTAATTGTTGGAAAAACTTGTCTGGTTCACTAATGCCCTTTAGAGAAGGAAAGCTACCACCTCAACAGGTCCACAGCAGACACCACCTCCCTTGCTCTGCATTCAACTCTGGAACACCTAGATAACAAAGACATCTATGTCAAACTTTGATTTATTGACTAAAACTCAACCACATTATTCCTACGAAATTCATCTCCAAATTCTATGACCTGGGCCTCAGCACCTCCCTTTGCAACTGGATCCTTAACTTCCTAATTCACAGACTGTAATCAGTACGGATAGACAACAATCCCTCTTCCATGAACCCTCAACACAGGATGTGTTCTCAGCCCCCTACTATACTTGTTATACACCTATGACTACCGTTTGGCCAAATTCCCCTCCAACTCGATTTTCAAATTTGCTGACAACACCACTGTAGTGGTCGGATCTCAAATAATGACGAGACAGAGTACAGGAATGAGTTAGAGAATCTGGTGAACTGATAATTTCTCCCTCATTGTCAACAAAATGAAAGAGATTGTCATCAACTCCAGGAAGGGTAGAGGAGAACATGTCCCAGTTTACATCAACGGGGATGAAGTGGAAAGGGTTGAGAGCTTCAAGTTTTTAGGCGGCAGACCACTAACAACCTGTCCTGGTGCCCCTATGCCGACACTATAGTTAAGAAAGCCTACCAATGTCTCTACTTTCTTAGAAGACTAAGAAAATTTGGAATGTCAGCTATGCAGCAGTTGTAGATGCGCCAAGTTTGGTGGCGTTTAAGAGCTTAGTTGATAAGTATATGGAAGAGAAGGGAATGGTTTAGTTTGGAGGGGCATTGCTTTTTATTTTGGTCGGCGCAACATCGAAGGCCGAAGGGCCTGTTCTGTGCTGTAATGTTCTATGTTCTATGTTCTATGACTCTCACCAACTTTTACAGATGCACCATAGAAAGCATTCTTTCCGGTTATTCACAGCCTGGAATGGCTCCTTCCATTCCAAGCTGTGAATGTGACCCCATCGATTACGCAAACCAGCCTCTTATTCATTGGTTCTGTCGACACTTCCCACTGCCTTGGCAATCAGCCAGCATAATTAAGAACCCTACACACCCTGGACATTCTCTCTTCCACCTCCTTCTGTCCAGACAACCTGAGATCACATACCAACTGACTCAAAAACAACTTCTTCTCTGCTGCCTTCAGACATTTGAATGGAGCTACCTTGCATTGAGTTGATCTTTCTCTGCACAGTAGCTAACTCTGTAAGACTACATTCTGCATTCTCTCATTTCCTTTGTTTTGTCTGTATAGAACGCAAGAAACAATACTTTCCACTTTTGAAAATAATAAATCAAAACAAATAAATGTGCTGTCCTAATGTGGTCTGGCTTACATGTGACTCCAGATCCACAGCAATGTGTTTGCATCTTAACCACCCTGAGGCAATTAGGGTTGACCAGTCAGTGACACTCATGTCCAATGAATGAATTTTAAAAAACTAGCATAAAATAACATATGTTAACGTGGTGGTAGATTTCCAGCCATTTACTACTTCTGGACAGAGAACGAGAGAGCAGTTTCCAATGAAGGATATATCCTCAAACAGCAGAACTTAGAAGAAAGCCTAGTTGGAGATTTACAAGGATGTTGCCTGGATTGGGTGGTATGCCTTATGTGGATAGGTTGAGAGAGTTAGGTCTCTTCCCCCTGGAGAAACGAAGGTTGAGAGGCGACCTGATAAAGGTTTAAAAGATGTTGAGAAATATAGATAGAATGAATTCTTGGATGATATTTCCCAAGGCTGAAATGGTCGCTACGAGAGGACACAGTTTAAGGTGCTGGGGAGCAGGTACAGAAGGGATGTTAGGGGTAAGTTTTTCACTCAGAGGGTGGTGAGTGAGTGGAATCGGCTCAGGGAACCCTGAGCATTGGTTAGAGAAATGTGTATTGTCTCCAGACAGCACAGTAAGTGAGGTTTTTTGCTAACCCAGACAAGTCATAGGGGTTACATATAGTGTGACATGAAGCCAAGATCCCTGTTAAGACCATCCTCATGTCCTCGTATCAGCCGTTCTTATCAAATGATTCATTTCATTCAATTTCTTTTCAATTTGATAAGAACCACTAAACCATGCATTTAAAAGTTTACCTACCGTTGGTAGTAATAGTAATAATTTATCTCCATGAGCAAAATTACAAATTTATGATTTCTTATCCGCTTCCTGTTTTATGGCAAGCTATGCCAATTTTAAATGCTATCCAGCCAACTTACCAGCTCTATTTAATCTCTCCCTAAAATTTGACATGTTGTCCAATAATGTAAGGTGGAACTTTCCCGTCCCACCGGCCACAGGAAATGCAGTAGGCAAGATATGGACTGTGCAAATGTCCATTGACCTCGGGTGGGATGTTCCAGCGTGTGGCCAGAAAATCTTGCTTCTAGTTTCAGGACACTTCCCCTTTGATCAATTTAAATGGTCCTCTTACCTTATGACCAAAAATCAATTCAAATGGACTGAATTTGGTTGATTTATTAGTTGCATCCTTGATTGCAAAAAAACAGAAATGGAATTCCTCTATCCCAATCCTCTGGATAATCTTGACAATAAACCTCAAAATGTTCTTTGAAGTTTGATATCACCTTTTAATGCTCCCTGCAATTCTGGATGGGCTGCAGTTGTTATAAATTGTTTTACTCCTAAGCTATGCATAACCTATTTGAATAACTTCAATATAAAATTTGATCCTTGATCTGATTGTGGGTAAAAGTCCAGTAAAAATATTTAAGTAGCTCCTCTACAATCCTTTTAGCTGTCATATTGCATAATGAACTCTGAAAATCTTGTGGACACATCTATTATAGTCAATAAATATTGATTTTTCTCTTTTCATTTTACATAGGGGTCCTACACAATCAATTAAAACCCTTGTAAATGACCCTCAAAGGCTGAAATAGTGGGTATTAAGGATACTGGTTTTATCACCACTTTCCTATTAACTGACATGTTCAGCAAAATTCAGTCACATCTTTATGCAGTCCAAGCCAATAAAAATGTTTTTGTATTTTTCGCTTGAGTTTTCCATACTCTCTAATGACCTTCTACTGGTGACCTCCACTTTATGTGCTAGCCGCAACACCTCCTTTCTATGACCACCAACTTGATGAATTTTTGCCCAGTTATCATCCGCCTGTATATATAAGGGCAGCACGAGGGGACAGTGGTTAGCACTGCAGCTTCACATCACCAGGGACCTGTGTTTGATTCCCAGCTCGGGTCACTGTCTGTGAGGAATCTACACATTCTCCCCATGTCTGTGTGGGTTTCCTCTAGTGCTCTGGTTTCCTCCCACAGTACAAAAGTCATGCTGGTTAGGTACATTGGCCATGCTAAATTCTTCCTCAGTGTATCCAGACAGGATCTGAAGTGTGGTGATGAGGAGATTTCACAGTAACCTCATTGCAATCTCATTGTAACTTCAAGCTTACTTGTGACACTAATAAATAAATAAAAATAAGTAAAGGTCTCCATTTCCTTATTAAGACATCATTTTTAAAGTAATAACATTCCGGTACACACTCATCCTTCTTCTATCTATGCTTTCTGATATAACTGCATTATCTCATTGAATCTCTATCATGTAGAAGGAGGCTGTTTGGCCCATTGGGTCTGCACCAACAACAATCCCATCTAGGCTTTATCCCTGTAACCCAATGTATTTACCCTGCTAGTCCCCCTGACATAAGGTGCAATTAAGCATGGCCAATCAATCTAACCTGCATCCTTTGGAAGAAACAACAGTAGTCAAAGGAAACCCATGCAGACGAGGGGAGAATGGGCAAACTTCACACAGTGACCTAAGACCAGAATTGAACCTAGGTTCCTGGTGTTGTGAAGCAGCAATGCTAACCACTGTGCATCAATGCCACCCCTATATCTCCACATCATTCTGTTTTAATTCTGCTAACTTTCCTGAACTAAAAATATTAACTTTGCCCTCCACCCATTTTTGTTCCTTCTCAATCATCTGGTCAAAAATGATTTCTAACAATTGAACTTCAATTTCTTTATTTCTTAGAATTCTCCTCTTGTTTTAATCTTTGTGACCTTGTTAACATACAATCAAGAAAAATCCAAGGATAAGCTTCCTTTAAAACCTCAGTTCGATTTTCCACTGGCTTTGCAACCACAGTATGTGGTCCAGCTATATCGTTACCCAAGATAAATTGTATTCTTGGACAAGATAACTTTTCTATTAATCCAACTACCATTTTTCACCGGACTCTCCAATCTCACTTTATAAAATGCAATATTACTTTTCTCACCATGAATTCCATATATTACCATCTTTTCTGGCAATATTCCTTTTAAACTACACAACTCCTTATTTCTCACCATTAAAGATTGACATTTGTGGTTTTGCTTTTTTTAAAATTTAGTCCCTAGCTGCCCATAATCCCGAAGGAGAATTTTTTTCCTACTCCAAACCATGTCATTAGTACCCCATGGACCATGACAACTGGATTCTCCATCTTCATAGGCAAGTTGTTTTCCAACCCAAAGCACATATCCTGAACCCTGGCACTGGACAGGCAAGAAAGTACTTCTAGTTTTTTATTCTTAACAGCAAGCAGATGTGTCAATCCCCCTGACTATACTGTCCTCCTACCACCACAACATTTCAATATTTTTCCTCCCTTCCCCCACTCCAATATTGCCAATTCCACATTACCATGACCAGTTCCTTTTCAAGCCTATAGCTCTTGCTCTCGTCCATATTATTTGCAAAAAACACATTTTGAACAATGGTAAGGGCTGAGGATCCTTCAATTCTAATTTTGTGATCCCCATATCTGCATCACTTGAAGTTACACCCTCTTATTCCTGAAGAATGGACTAAATCCTAGCCCAACAGCTGTGAAAGCATTTTGTAACCGAGGGTCCAAGTAAATTTAACATACCATCATGCATTGCAATGTCTAAAGCTCAGTCTACAAATCCTGACCTTTGAGCCAGAATTGCACAAGAAATAGACACATGGTTGCTGTGATTACAATGGCCTCTATCAGCTCCAGCATTTTACAGTTTCAACACATCACCTTCCATCCTCATTGTTTTAATTATCAAATCATTTTCTTAACTAAATTTCAATTAATGTCTGTAATCTTGTTTGAGTTTATATTCTCATTTCAATTAATGTTAGATCATAGAATTCCTAAAGTGCAGAAGGAGGCCATTTGGTCCATAGAACCTGCACTGACCAAAATCCCACCTAGATCTTATCCCTGAACTCCACATATCAACCTATTAGTCCCCCTGACTGTAAGGGGCAATTTAACATGGTCGATCAACCTAACTTGCACATCTTTGGACTGTAGGAGGAAACCTGAGCACCCAGGGGAAACCTATGCAGAAATGAGGAGAACACGCAAACTCCATACAGTCACCTAAGGCCAGAATTCAACCCAGGTCCCCGGCAGTATGGGGCAGCAATGCTAACCACTGTGTCACAGTGTCATACAATATGTTATATTGTACCAATTAATATTCCCTAGTTTAAATAAAAAAAGAGAAAGTGGTTAGCAACTTAAGAGGCATGGTGGCACTCAGTCTACATCTGTCTTGAAGTTGGATAAGTCCCCTGGGCCGGACGGGATTTACCCTAGGATTCTCTGGGAGGCAAGAGAGGAGATTGCAGAGCCTCTGGCTCTGATCTTCAGGTCCTCGTTGGTTACGGGTGTGGTTCCCGAGGACTGGAGGATAGCGAATGTGGTCCCATTGTTTAAGAAGGGGAAGAGAGACCTTCCAGGGAATTATAGGCCAGTGAGTCTTACTTCTGTTGTGGCAAGGTATTGGAGAGAATTATTAGGGATAGGATTTATAGTTATTTAGAGAGAAATGAATTGATTGGGGATAGTCAGCATGGTTTCGTGAAGGGTGGGTCATGCCTTACTAACCTCATTGAGTTTTTTGAGAAAGTGACCAAAGAGGTGGATGGGGGTAAGGCGGTTGATGTAGTATATATGGACTTTAGTAGGGCGTTTGATAAGGTGGCCCATGGAAGACTTCTGCAGAAAATGCAGATGTATGGGATAGAGGGTGATTTAGCTAATTGGGTTAGGAATTGGCTAGCAGATAGAAGACAGAGGGTGGTGATTGATGGGAGATATTCATCGTGGAGTTCGGTGACAAGTGGTGTACCTCAGGGGTCTGTTTTGGGGCCCCTGCTGTTTGAATTTTTATAAATGATCTGGATGAGGGTATTGAAGGATGGATTAGTAAATTTGCAGATGACACTAAAGTCGGTGGAGTGGTAGATAGTGAAAGGGGTGTTATAGTTTACAGAGTGACTTGGACAAGTTGCAGAGCTGGGCCGAGAGTGGCAAATGGAGTTTAATGTGGAAAAGTGTGAGGTAATGCACTTTGGCAGGAACAATAAATGTGTAGAGTATAGGGCTAATGGTAGGGCTCTTAATAGTGTTGAGGAACAGAAGGATCTTGGTGTATGTGTCAATAGATCCCTGAAAGTAGGCAGCCAAGTGGATAAAGTTGTTAAGATTATGGAGTCTTAGCTTTTATTGGTAGGGGTATTGAATTTAGGAGCCGCAGCATCATGTTGCAACTGTACAAAACTCTAGTGCGGCCGCACTTAGAGTATTGTGTGCAGTTCTGGTCCCCACATTATAAGAAAGATGTGGAGGCATTGGAGAGGGTACAAAGGAGGTTTACCAGGATGTTGCCTGGTATGGAGGGCAGGTCCTATGAAGAGAGGTTGAAGGATTTGAGGTTGTTTTCGTTATAAAGGAGGCGGCTAAGAGGGGATCTTATTGAAGCATATAAGATGATTAGAGGTTTAGATAGGGTGGACAGTGCTAGCCTTTTTCCTAGGATGGAGAAAGCTAGCACGAGGGGACACAGCTTTAAATTAAGGGTTATGAGTTATAGGACGGATATCAGAGGTAGGTTCTTTACTCAAAGAGTGATTAGGGAGTGGAATGCCCTGCCTGCAGCTGTTGTAGATGCGCCAAGTTTTGTGGCGTTTAAGAGGTTAATTGATAAGTATATGGAAGAGAAGGGAATGGTTTAGTTTGGAGGGGCATTGCTTTTTATTTTGGTCGGCACAACATCGAAGGCCGAAGGGCCTGTTCTGTGCTGTAATGTTCTATGTTCTATGTTCTATGTCTCAAATGTAGTCTCCCCACCATGCAATGCCATACTACAGTAAAGGAAAACTTCCCAACTTCTCTGATCAACTTAGGTAGCTAAACTTCCTCACCCTTGGAAACATTCTCATAAATCTTTCATTCACTCTCTTTATTTGCTTCACATCATTCCTGAAGTGCAACAGCAGAACTGGGCACAACACTCAAGTTGGGATGAACTAGTGTTGTATGCAAGTTAATATTAATTTCCTTGCTTTTACACTCCTGTGCCCACTTAACAAAGTCTACGATACTATACGGCCAGCCTTTCTCTCTCAACATGTCCTGTTACCTTCAATGATTTATGCATATATACACCCAGATTCCTTTGCTCCTGCACCCCGTTTAGAATTGTGTCCCTCTTCTTTCCACTAAAATGAATCATTTTACACTCCTCTGCATTAAATTTTAACTGCAACCTCTCAGCAATTTCACTAACCTATCCTCTCTAGAAATTATATACTATCTACCTCACAATCTAATGCTTCCAAGTTTCTATCATCTGCGAATTTAGAAATTGTGCCCTCTCATTAGGTCATCAATATATCAGGAAGAGTAAGGACCTCAACTCTTTGGAAACTTTCTGCGAGTCTGAAAATACCCATTAATTACTACTCTGATTTCAGTCAGTTGTATTTCTGTCTCTTTCATTATTGAACTATAACTTGATTCAACAGTCTTTTGTGTGTGACTTACCAAATGCCTTCTTCTGAACTTTGTTCTGAATTTCCTATCAGACTTTTTACGTCTATCTTTGGTTATCTTTCCCCTCACAAGTGGACACATTCATCCTCTTGATATTCAATATCCATATTTTACATAATTTTATGATCAGATTGTCCTTAGCTTGCACTTTTCGGGATAAAAAAGATCCAGCCAGTTCATTCCCGAAATGTGTAACCACCCATTTTGGGTTCATCCTTGTACTTTTTCATTGCAAATTTTTCACTATCTCTCTATCCGTTTTAACACATTGAATAAGACCTAATCACAGTCGTATCAGGAGGTTTTCCAACAATAAATTTACAGTTTACACATGTTTATAAAAAATATTCTAATTAAAGTGAAATAAACTACAATGAACAAATACTAATACTCCATTTGTCACTATCAATTCACCGGCACAAACCATTTCTTGGTTTTATTTAAAATGCGATCATGACTATTTTATTCAGAATAAAATGATCAATTGTTCTTCAGGTGAGGCTTGTAAAGTATATAAAAAATGTTTCTACCTTCATGAACTTTCATGTACGTTCATCAAGTACATCCATCGTCCTTTTATTTTGTTTTATCATTCACTAAATCTCCCTACGTATACTTTTGTACTTACAGATCTGATTTCCGAACGTCTGAGGAATGAATTTGATGCTATCCATTTGCCTCTCCGATGCCTCCGGTTCTCGGAGTAGAGTTTTATTGGCTGGCTGGGGCGGTGGGCTACCCCGGCTGCGGCCCTTTGCCGGCGGCAGCACACAGCCGCTCGAGTCCATGGCAGGATCCTGCTTTCTGGAGTTCACCTGGACCACTGTATTTCTGGATCTTATGAGTGTTGAAGTGACAGAACCCATTTCCGCTCGGTTCCGCTTTCACCTCCCTGGCGCTGAATGAGGTTTCTCAGCCGCCACTGAGAGATTGTTTTCAAAGGCCTGTACTGTTGCACTTAATTTTTGCAGATGCCGTCATGCCAACCAAAGGGATATGTTGTTTTAATTCAAGTTTTCCATTTAGCTTTAGGAAGCAATGACGTAAAGAGTGTCGGTAATGAAAGTCCCGAGGAGAGTTGCGAAGTCCCTCAATAACACTTTTCAGAATGTTACCCGTTACCCTGAACATTACTGTAAATACAGTCTTATTAGAATTAATTGCAATTAATGCAATATAAAAAAAGCACAACTCTTGACTTCATCCCGAATATGGTTCATCATTAGAACATAGAACATAGAACATAGAACAATACAGCACAGAACAGGCCCTTCGGCCTTCGATGTTGTGCCGACCAAAATAAAAGCAATGCCCCTCCTAACTAAACCATTCCCTTCTCATCCATATACTTATCCACTAACCTCTTAAACGCCACCAAACTTGGCGCATCTACAACAGCTGCAGGCAGGGCATTCCACTCCCTAATCCTCTTTGAGTAAAGAACCTACCTCTGATATCCGTCCTATAACTCATACCCCTTAATTTAAAGTTGTGTCCCCTCGTTCTAGCTTTTTCCATCCTAGGAAAAAGGCTATCACTGTCCACCCTATCCAAACCTCTAATTATCTTATATGTTTCAATAATATCCCCCCTTAGCCGCCTCCTTTCTAACGAAAACAACCTCAAATCCTTCAACCTCTCTTCATAGGACCTGCCCTCCATACCAGGCAACATCCTAGTAAACCTCCTCTGTACCCTCTCCAATGCCTCCACATCTTTCTTATGTACAGTTTTGTACAGCTGCAACATGATGCTGCGGCTCCTAAATTCAATCCCCCTACCAATAAAAGCTAAGACTCCATAAGCCTTCTTAACAACTTTATCCACTTGACTGCCTACTTTCAGGGATCTATTGACACATACACCAAGATCCTTCTGTCCTCAACACTATTAAGAGCCCTACCATTAGCCCTATACTCTACACATTTATTGTTCCTGCCAAAGTGCATTACCTCACACTTTTCCACATTAAACTCCATTTGCCACCTCTCGGCCCAGCTCTGCAACTTGTCCAAGTCACTCTGTAAACTAAAACACCCCTCTTCACTATCTACCACACCACCAACTTTAGTATCATCTGCAAATTTACTGATCCATCCCTCAATACCCTCATCCAGATCATTTATAAAAATTACAAACAGCAGGGGCCCCAAAACAGACCCCTGAGGCACACCACTCGTCACCGAACTCCACGATGAATATCTCCCATCAACCACCACCCTCTGTCTTCTATCTGCCAGCCAATTCCTAATCCAATTAGCTAAATCACCCTCTATTCCACACATCTGCATTTTCTGTAGAAGTCTTCCATGGGCCACCTTATCAAAAGCCTTACTAAAGTCCATATATACTACATCAACCGCCTTACCCCCATCCACCTCTCTGGTCACTTTCTCAAAAAACTCAATGAGGTTAGTAAGGCATGACCTACCCTTCACGAAACCATGCTGACTATCCCCAATCAATTCATTTCTCTCTAAATAACTATAAATCCTATCCCTAATAATTCTCTCCAATACCTTGCCCACAACAGAAGTAAGACTCACTGGCCTATAATTCCCAGGAAGGTCTCTCTTCCCCTTCTTAAACAATGGGACCACATTCGCCATCCTCCAGTCCTCCGGAACCACACCCGTAACCAACGAGGACCTGAAGATCAGAGCCAGAGGCTCTGCAATCTCCTCTCTTGCCTCCCAGAGAATCCTAGGGTAAATCCCGTCCGGCCCAGGGGACTTATCCAACTTCAAACCCTCGAGAATTTCTAACACATCCTCCCTATCTACTACAATACTCCCCAATTTGCAACCCTGTACCTCAGTGCTCTCCACAGCTACATTTCCAGCACTCTGCGTGAATACCGAAGAGAAATATTTATTCAGTGCCTCGCCAATCTCTTCAGGTTATTATTAAAATGGTCACCAGAATTCACAATCCTGAATGTAGAAATGTATGAAGCGTATGTCGAGAATTCCTCCAAACTTGTCATGTATAAACATAGAACATAGAACATAGAACACTACAGCACAGAACAGGCCCTTCGGCCTTCGATGTTGCACCGACCAATATAAAAAGCAATGACCCTCCAAACTAAACCATTCCCTTCTCTTCCATATACTTATCAACTAACCTCTTAAACGCCACCAAACTTGGCGCATCTACAACTGCTGCAGGCAGGGCATTCCACTCCCGAACCACCCTTTGGGTAAAGAACCTACCTCTGATATCCGTCCTATAACTATCACCCCTTAATTTAAAGCTGTGTCCCCTCGTGCTAGCTTTCTCCATCCTAGGAAAAAGGCTATCACTGTCCACCCTATCTAAACCTCTAATCATCTTATATGTTTCGATTAGGTCCCCTCTTAGCTGCCTCCTTTCTAACGAAAACAACCTCAAATCCCTCAGCCTCTTTTCATAAGACCTGCCCTCCATACCAGGCAACATCCTGGTAAACCTCCTCTGTACCCTCTCCAATGCCTCCACATCTTTCTTATAATGTGGGGACCAGAACTGCACACAATACTCAAGTGCGGCCGCACTAGAGTTTTGTACAGTTGCAACATGACGTTGCGGCTCCGAAATTCAATCCCTCTACCAATAAAAGCCAAGACTCCATATGCCTTCCTAACAACCTTCTCGACCTGACTGCCTACTTTCAGGGCTCTATGCACATACACACCAAGATCCCTCTGTTCATCTAGACTACTAAGAATCCTACCATTTGCCCTATACTCTACACATTTATTAGTTCTGCCATAGTGCATTACCTCACACTTTTCCACATTAAACTCCATTTGCCACCTCTCGGCCCAGCTCTGCAACTTGTCCAAGTCCCTCTGCAAACTATAACAACCCTCTTCACTATCTACCACTCCACCGACTTTAGTGTCATCTGCAAATTTACTAATCCATCCTTCAATACCCTCATCCAGATCAGTTATAAAAATTACAAACAGCAGGGGCCCCAAAACAGACCCCTGAGGTACACCACTTATCACCGAACTCCAAGATGAATATCTCCCATCAACCACCACCCTCTGTCTTCTATCTGCTAGCCAATTCCTAACCCAATTAGCTAAATCACCCTCTATCCCATACATCTGCATTTTCTGCAGCAGTCTTCCATGGGCCACCTTATCAAACGCCTTACTAAAGTCCATATATACCACATCAACCGCCTTACCCCCATCCACCTCTTTAGTCACTTTTTCAAAAAACTCAATGAGGTTAGTAAAGCACGACCTACCCTTCACAAAACCATGCTGACTATCCCCAATCAATTCATTTCTCTCTAAATAACTATAAATCCTATCCCTAATTATTCTCTCCAATACTTTGCACACAACAGAAGTAAGACTCACTGGCCTATAATTCCCTGGAAGGTCTCTCTTCCCCTTCTTGAACAACGGGACCACATTCGCTTTCCTCCAGTCCTCCGGAACCACACCTGTAACCAACGACGACCTGAAGATCAGAGCCAGAGGCTCTGCAATCTCCTCTCTTGCCTCCCAGAGAATCCTAGGGTAAATCCCGTCCGGCCCAGGGGACTTATCCAACTTCAAACCCTCCAGAATATCTAGCACATCCTATCTACTTCAATACTTTCCAGTTTGCAACCCTGTACCTCAGTGTTCTCCATAACTACATTTACATCACCCTGCGTGAATACCGAAGAGAAATATTTATTCAGTCCCTCTCCAATCTCTTCAGGCTCCACGCACAACTTCCCACTGCTGTCTATGACTGGCCCTAATCTTGTCCTAACCAATCTTCTATTCTTAACATATCTAAAGAAAGCTTTAGGATTCTCCTTAATCCTATCAGCCAAAGTCTTCTCGTGTCCTCTCTTAGCTCTCCTCAATTCACTCTTTAGCTCCCTCCTGGCTAATCTATAGCTATCCGTTGCACTAACCGAGCCTTCAAGCCTCATCCTGACATAAGCCTCCTTTTTCCTTTTAACCAGCAAATCAACTTTTTTTGTACACCAAGGTTCTCTTACTCGACCAGTTTAAATTTAAATACACGTCGGCAACTTCCATGAGACTGAAAATAACTGGTGAAGCTTTATGATCTGTAGAGCATTTGTTGTCATGATGTATATCTGGTCGCATGTTATCAGTTCAGGTGATGGTTTGTTCAATTTCCTCTGTTGCTTTTTCTGTTATTGCTGGATGTCAAAATACTGAGTCCCACAGTCTCTGCAATCATCTGATTTGGTCCAAAAGGTGCGTCTCCCAGGAGTTGATCTCAATGTTGCATTTTTTTTCATGTTGGTTTTCACCACATCCTTGAAGCCCTTCTTTTATCCTCTGGTGCATTTGCCCTGACCCAACTGGGAGAAGAAAACCTGTTTTGAGAACCCAGTATCTGACTTTCAAAATTTGTGACTAACCCAACAAAGCGCCAAATGGACTCAAAACATTAATGTCTTTCTCTCTCTACAGATGTTGCCAGACATGATGAGTTTTTCAAGCATTTTTTATTCTTATAATGCAAATGATCACAGTTACAATGTTTGTAGTGCCTACTTATAAGAGGACACTGATGGTTCTTCCGTCCTGCCATTTAATAAGATCTTCCATAGGCAGTGCTGATCATATATATTGTCAGGACGGTAAGAAAGAGATCGTGAGCACTCGGTAAACCATCATCTTTGTTTTGTTTCAGTTTTGATATCACAGTCTTCAAACACTCAGTTCTTCAAGAAGCCAAAGATTGCCCCAGCAACTTTTAGAGGATGCTGGATTTATCTGTCAATTTCAACATTCTGTGGAAGATAATTTCCAAGATATTGGAACTGTTCCAAATTTTCCAGGATCTCATGATGAATCCTAAACAATGAAGCTGGAGTATGTCCAAGTGAATCTGCTCACAGAGGACTTTGATCTTCTGAACATTATGTGTAAGCTCCATCTTTGTACACCCTCAGTAAATGGTAACCTCCAGGATGGTGACAGTTGGGGTTCAGCAATGGTAATGCCATTCAATGTCAATGGTTGTATTCTCTCTTGTTTCAAACATGGACAAAAACGCTGAACTCCAGAAAAAAGATGAAAATGACTGCCTTGACAGGAAATCAGCATTTGACTGAATATAGCATCAAGTAGCGTGAGCAAAACTGGAGTCAATGGGAATGTGGAGTCATACTGGCACAAAGGAAAATAGGTGGTTGGAGGTCAATCATCTCAGTTCCAGGACATCACTGCAGGAGTTCCTCAGTTAGCGTCTGACACCCAACTACCTTCTGCTCTTTCATTAGTGACCTTCTATCCATCATAAGATCAGGAACAGAATGTTCACCGATGATTGCACAATGTTCAGCAACATTTGTGACTCTAATACTGAAACATTCCATGTCCAGTACAGCAAGAGAATATCCAGTCTGGGCTGACAAGTGACAAGTAACATTCATGCTACGAATGCTAGGCAATGATCATCTCCAACAAAAGAGAATCTAACCATTGCCCATTGACATTCAATGGCATTATCATCATTGAATCATCTATTATCAACAACTTGGTGGTTACCATTGACTAGAAACTGAACTAGACAATCAAGATAAATACTGTGGCTACCTACAAGAGCAGAAACTAGGAATCCTTTAGTGAGTAACTCACAAAGAACAAAGAAAATTACAGCACAGAAACAGGCAAGTTTTGGGAACCTTGGATAACAAGAGATATTGTGAGCCTTTGTCGAGGCTAGGAGGCTGGGAACACACAATGCAAGTGTGGAATACAAAGAGAGTAGAAAGAAACTTAAGCAAGAGTAAGGAGGGCTAAAGAAGGTCTGCGACCAATGAAAAATCACTGGCCAGCAGGATTAAAGAAAATCCCAAGCTTTTTATACATATATAAAGAGCAAGAGGGTAGCCAGATGGAGGATTGGCCTACTCAAGGACAGGGAAGAGAATCTATGCATGGAGCCAGAGGAAATAGACGAGGTATTAAATGAGTAATTTGCATCAGTATTCATCAAAGAGAAGGACGTGGTGAATAATGAATCTGGGAAAGGGTGTGTAGGAAGTTTGAGTCACGTTGAGATAAAAAAGAGGTCCATGAGAAACATTAAGATCAACAGGTTCTCCAGGGCCTAATGGCATATACTGTGAGAGGAAAGGGAGGAAATTGCTGGAGCCTTGAGAGAAATCTTTGTATTCTCACTGGCTACAGAAAAGATTCCAGAGGATTGGAGAGCAGTCAATGTTGTTCCTTTGTTTAAGAAGGATAGCAAGAATAATCCAGATAATTACAGGCCAGTGAACCTGACATCAATGGTATGGAAATTATTGGAGAGGATTCTTTGAGACAGGATTTACTCCCACTTGGAAATAGATGGACATATTAGCAAGAGGCAACATGGTTTTATGAAGGGTCATGTCTCACTAATTTGATCGAGTTTTTCAAGGAAGTGATGAAGATGATTGATGAGGATAGGGCAGTAGATGTTGTCTACATGGACTTCAGTAAGGTCATCCCCACTTCAAACAATCGCGCAACCTCAAACAGATCGTTGTTTGCAGCAAACTAACCAGCCTTCAGGAGAAGGATGACTATGACATCATGCAACTCTGCCACAACAACCTCTGCAAGACATGCCAGATCTTTGACATGGATGCCATCATCTCATGTGAGAACACTATCCACCAAGTACACATATATATTTATGTGACTTGGCCAACGTTGCCTACCTGATTCTCTGCAAGAAAGAATGTCCCAAGGCATGGTACATCAATGAGATCATGCAGACACTACAAAATGGACTAATGGATATCACTCAACTATCACCAGGCATACTTCAGCAGTCAAGGATATTCAACCTCCGATCTTCAGGCAAGTGTTCTCCAATGCAGAATTGCTGAGTAGAAACTGATAGCCAAGTTCTGCACATATGGGAACAGCCTCAACCAGGATCTTGGGTTTATATCACACTCCAAGTAACCCCCACAATTTTACCTGTTAAGACTCACATTCCAATCATTATCTTGTAATTGAGTCTATATATGCCCTGTTTGTGAAGCCAATTCCCCACTCATCTGTTGAAGGAACAGCGCTCCAAAAGCTCATGTTACCATATAAACCTGTTGGACTTTAATCTGACGTTGTGAAACTTCTTACTGTGCCCAAATCAGTCCAATGTCGGCATCTCCATATCAGGTGAGTGAAGGCACTTGATGAAGGAGTAGCGCTCCAAAAGCTCATGATTCCAAATAAATTTGTTGGACTTTAATTTGGGGCATTGTGATCACATTCCAATGGCAGCATTCCCACATCTCTTCTAAAAATATATGGGAAGGTGAACCTACCCTTCAGTAATGTTTAGTGGTTAACTAATAGAATACCTGATATTCACTTTAAGATGAACATGTAACAATTTCTTTATTTAGCCAAAAGGGAACTTCAAATAAACAAGGAACAAACTGAATAAAATAAGATTCTACTGGAATGCTGCTCAAATAAATACAATCTCCATTCATTAACCAAAAAAAACCAGAATTTAGTCACTCTCAAACAAAAAAATACAACCAGATTTTGTATCTTTTGGAATGTTTGGGCATTTCTTGGTTGATTTCTCTCTAAGATTTGATTTGGAACCTTTTCCTGGTTAGATTGTCTTAAGACATATACAAAACTGATAGGATTGAGGTCTGTAATTCTTAGCTCTTGACAACTGGCATTTGCTCTCTCTCTCTCTCTCTCTCTCTCGCACCCCCCCTCCTTCTCTCTCAAGGCTTGAGAAATGCAGTTGATAACTCTTCTTTTTCTCTCTTGCACCCTTTTTTATACCTGTGATGACCTATCAATTTTCCTACAGTAGGATTGGTCCAATTTTTTGAACATCGTCAAATTCAAATCTTATAGGGTCTTGGTTTCTGAATGCCTACTTGAAATTGATTGGATTGCTTTGTCAAGACTACTGCTTGAATTTTTGATACAAATGTTTCAGCTTGGACACTTTGCATTTCAAATGTCCAATACTTGGAGTATTGCATACAGTTCTGGTCACCACATTATAAGAAAGATGTGGAAGCATTGGAGAAGGTGCAGAGGAGGTTTACCAGGATGTTGCCTGATCTGGTGAGAAGGTCTTATGAGGAAAGGCTGAGGGACTTGAGATTGTTTTCGTTAGAGAGAAAAAGGTTAAGAAGTGACCTAATTGAGACATATAAGACGATCAGAGGATTAGATAGGGTGGACAGTGAGAGCCTTTTTCCTCAGATGGCTAAACACAAGGGGGCATAGATTCTTTACTCAGAGGGTGGTAAGGGCATGAAATGCCCTGCTTGCAGCAGTTGTGGACTCGGCAACTTTAAGGGCATTGAGATGGTCATTGGATAAGCATATGGATAATATTGGAATAGTTTAGGTTAGAGAGTCATTTGATTGGTTCCACTGGTCGGCACAATATTGAGGGCCGAAGGGCCTGTATTGCACTTTAATGTTCTATTTTCTTTTACTGAAACAAGAGACTAACTTTTAAAAAAGACCACACTTTTTTTAACAATTTTTTTACATCTTTATCAGTATCACATTCGAACTTCATAAACTCAACTTTGCAACATGTGGAGTGGCATGGTAGCACAGTGGTTAGCATTGATGCTTCACAGCCCCAGGAACCCAGGTTTGACTCCCAACTTGGGTTACTGTTTGTGTGGAGTTTGCACATTCTCCTTGTGTCTGCTTGGGATTCCTCCTGGTGCTCTGGTTTCCTCCCACATTCTGAAAGATGTGCTGGTTAGGTGCATTGACCCGAATAGGCAATGACAGACTGTGGCAATTTGAGGAATTTCACAGTAACTTAATTGCAGTGTTAATGTAAGCCTTACTTGTGATTCATAAATAAAAAAGAATAGCAAACACATGGAAATAGCATCAGCTGGAAGTTCCTCTCCAAATCATTCACCAATCAAAAGAAACAATGTGCAGGGATATGGCACTAAGTCATGATGTTCATTTGGAGAGCCATTGTAAACAAAATTGGTCTTCTTTCTGCCATAACAATTTTGTGATTCTTTGACCTTAGGGAAAAACTTTCGAAACTCAATCAAGAACAGAAGAATAGTTCCTTTATTGTTGTGGTCAAAATCCTGACTTGGAATTGTCTTGAAGATGTCCACAAGTTCCATTCCAAGTCATGTCCACACCATCAGAACAAAGCAGCTGAGGGCTGCTGGACTGATCTTCTAAATAATGGGTGCAACAGGTGAGATGTCCATGAAAAAGCAGTGTCAATGTTCTGAAGAATCCAATCAGGAGAAACAATGTGCAGGGGTACAGAGAAAAGGCAGGGAAATGGCACTAATTCATGATGTTCATTTGGAAAGCTAGTGCAAACACAATGGGCCAAATGGCCTCCTGCACCATAATAATTTCATGATTCTGTGACCTTAGGAAAACTTACAAAACTCAATCAAGAACAGAAGAAAACTGTCCTGCACTGTCACTGCATCAAAATCGTGCTTCTTATCTCTAACATACTGTGGGTGCACTCGTACCAGTGAGAATTCTGCTGTTCAAGAAGGCAGCTCATCATCACCTTCTCAAGCACTCTTAGCGATGGATAACAAATGCTGGGCTCCCCCCATCCCCAGAATATTTTTTTAAAAATATATTGACGGTTCTCTGGAGATCGTTTTGCAATATCATTTGCTATGGTGAAATCAATATTTTTGATGTCAGTGACTGAGGTCAGGGTGGTCTTTGTTTTTGATTGGGCTATCAAGGTTCATCAGATTGATTCCTGGGATGGCAGGATTGTCATCTGAGGAGAGATTTGGTTGACTAGATCTGCATTCATTTGAGTTTAGAAGAATAGGAGAGTATCTCATTGAAGAGTATAAACTCCTGACTGAGTTAGGCAGACTGGACTCAGGAATGCAGTGTCCACTGGCTGGAAGTTTGAAAACAATATAGGCCATTTAGGACTGAGATGAGGAGAAATATCTTCACTCAGAGAGTAATGAACTTGTGGAATTTTCCACCACAGAAGGCACTTAAGGCCAATTGACTGAATATATTTAAGATGAAAATAGATGGATCCCAGCTTCTCAGGCCATGAAGGGTATGGGCAGAGCATAAGAATATGATATTGAGATGGAAGATCCCATGATCATGTTGAATGATGGAGCAGGTTCAAAGGGCCAAGTGACCTACTCCTGCTCCTATTTTTCATGACTTATGTTTCTAAATAATTTATCATCCATTCAATAAGTAGCTCTAGCAGGGAACTTGTCTCTAGTTGGGGCACTGAATTCAAAAATTGGCAAGTCATAAAACCTTAATTAGGCCACACTTGGAATATAGTGTTTAATTCTGGTTGCCAGATTATGAGAAAGATATGGAGGCTTTGGACAAGGTACAGAAAAGATTTACCAAGGATGTTGCCTGGTATGGAGGACATTAACTATGAGGAGAGATTGGAGAATTATGGTTTGTTCTCACTGAAACAACAGAGGCTGAGGGGTGACCTGATAGCAGTTTACAAGATTAAGAGAGGCATGGGCAGAGTGGACAGTTAGAAGCTTTATCTTAGAGTGGAAGAGTCAATTACTAGAGGGCATAGGTTTAAGGTGCAAGAGACAAGGTTTAAAGGAGATGTACTAGGCACTTTTTTTACACAGAGGATAGTGAGTGCCTGGAACTTGCTGCCACAGCAGGTAGTGGAGGCAGATACAATAGTGAATTTTAAGGGACAGCTGGACAAATACTTGAATAGAATGAGAATAGAGAGATATGGTCCCCGAAAAGGTAGGGGTTTTAGTTCAATTGGGCAACATGGTCAGTGCAGGTTTGGAAGGCCAAAGGGCTTGTTCCTGTGCTGTTATTTTCTTTGTTTTTGCTCTTTGTTCATGCACACAATCATCTCTCGCATACATTTACTCAACTTCCTCTCATATACGGACTCATCTCTTCCCTCACCCACACACTCATCCCGCCCATTCACGCACTCATCGAGAGTGGAAGGTTTCCTCCCACAGTCCAAAGATTTGCAGTTTAGTTTCACTGCCATGCTAAATAACCCTTGTGTGAGGGATTAGCAGGGTAAATAAGATTAGCAGGGTAACGGGAATAGGGCCTGGATGGGATTGTGTTTGGTGCAGACTCAAACAGCCGAATGGGCTCCTTCTGCACTGTAAAGATTCTCGCTCTCACCCACACACTCGTCTCACTCAGACACACACCCATTTCTCTCTCCCGCACACACTCAAGTAACAAAGAACAAAGAAAATTACAGCACAGGAACAGGCTCTTCGGCCTTCCAAGCCTGCACTGGCCGTGCTGACCAACTGAACTAAAACCCACTATCCATCTGAGGACCATATCCCCCATTCCTTTCCTGTTCATGTATTTGTCAAGACGCTTCTTAAAAGTCACTATCCTAACTGCTTCCACTGTCTCCCCAGGCAGCAAATTGCAAGCATCCAGCACTTTCTGTTTCTGTGTACAAAATTCATCTGTCTCTATCTCACATGCAAACATTAATTAACTTCTTACTTGCACACAAATATTTCTCTCTGTCACACACACACTCATCTCCACCTCTCTCAAGCAAACATTCATCTCACTCTCACACGCACACTCACCTCAATCTCTCAGGCACACACTCACCTCTATCTCTCAGGCACACACTCACCTCTATCTCTCAGGCACACACTCACCTCTATCTCTCAGGCACACACTCACCTCTATCTCTCAGGCACACACTCACCTCTATCTCTCAGGCACACACTCACCTCTATCTCTCAGGTGCACACACTCACCTTTATCTCTCAAGTGCACACACTCACCTCTATCTCTCAGGCACACACTCACCTCTATCTCTCAAGTGCACACATCACCTCTATCTCTCAAGTGCACACACTCACTCTATCTCTGAGGCACACACTCACCTCTATCTCTCAGGCACACACTCACCTCTATCTCTCAGGCACACACTCACCTCTATCTCTGAGGCACACACTCACCTCTATCTCTCAGGCACACACTCACCTCTATCTCTCAGGCACACACTCACCTCTATCTCTCAGGCACACACTCACCTCTATCTCTCAGGCACACACTCACCTCTATCTCTCAGGCACAACTCACCTCTATCTCTCAGGCACACACTCACCTCTATCTCTCAGGCACACACCCACCTCTATCTCTCAGGCACTCACTCACCTCTATCTCTCAGGCACACACTCACCTCTATCTCTCAAGTGCACACTCACCTCTATCTCTCACGCGCACACTCGCCTCTATCTCTCAGGCGCACACTCACCTTTATCTCTCAGGCGCACACTCGCCTCTATCTCTCAGGCACACACTCACCTCTATCTCTCAGGCGCACACTCGCCTCTATCTCTCAGGCGCACACTCACCTCTATCTCTCAGGCACACACTCACCTCTATCTCTCAGGCACACACTCACCTCTATCTCTCAGGCACACACTCACCTCTATCTCTCATATACATACCCATTTCTCTCTCATGCTTATACTCATCTTTGCATAATACACACACTCACCTTTCATGCACACTTTCATCTCATTCATAAACACACTCATCCCCCTCTCACATGCACGCTCATTCCCCCTCTCACATGCAAGCTTATTTTCCTCTCCGTTTCGCGTGTGTGCTTTCATGCCCCCTCACTCGCTTACGCACTGCTCGTGCCTTTCTTGCTGGTGTGTGCCCTCTTCCCCCTCTCATGCGCACACGCATATTCTTTCCCTCTCTCGTGTGCACTCAAGCCCCCTTGCACACATGCTTATCCTTCTTTCACATGCGCACTCACCCCCCCCTCATGCATAGGCTTAATCCCCTTCTCTCACATGTGCTCATCCCCCTCTCGTGCGCATGCACACTCATCTCCCTCTCGCGAACGCACGGTCATTCCCTTCTCGCTCACGTGTGAGCGCTCTTTCCCCCACACACATGCAAACTCTTCCATCTCTCACGCGTGCGCATGCTCTTCCCCCTCTCGTGTGCATATAGGCACTCTTCCCCCTCCCACGAGCGCGCATGCACTCATCCCCCTCTCGTGCGTGCTCATCCCCCCGCTTGCACATTCATGCGCGCTCATCTCCCTCTCGCGCACTCATCCTCTCTTGTGCGCACGCTCATCCTCCTCTTTTGCGCGCACATGCGCTCATCCCCCTCTCTCGCATGCTCCACCCTTCTCGCTCACGTGCTCATTTCCCTCTCTCTTGCACGCGTACAGTCTTCCCCCATTCTCGTACGCACACTCTTCCCCATCTCGCATGCGCGCTCTTCCCTCTCTCATGCGCGTGGCTCTCCCCCTCTTGCATGCGCGCACACTCACCTCTCTCGTGCGCGCACTTATCTGTCTCGTCCACACACTCATTTCTCTCTTATGCACACACTTATCTCTCTCATGCACATATTCATCTCTCCCATATGGATATTTATTTCTCTCATACATGCACATGTCTCTCACATAATCATCAAGCTCAGCACACGCACTGACACACACACACAAACACACACATGTAAGCACGCATTTCTCTCACACTGGATCTGCCTAGTAACATCAGTAGCAAGAATTTAATAACACATATTAGGACTTCATTTTGCCCAGCAACAGTTAGAAACCTGTCTAGTGACAGTCATTGCCAATATTCAAAAAAAAAATTTTTCCTGTAATAGGATTAGCATGCATCTAGACAGAAAAAAATGTAAGTCACCCTATTAGTATGCAACAGTTTACCTAAACAACTGAAAGATCAGTGCAAGTATATAGCTGTTAATGTCTAGTGTCCAGGAATTTAAGAGATACAGCCAGCAAAATAGTAGAATGAAGAATCAAAGAGGAATTTTTTATCTGAGGCCAGCACCTTCAGAAGGAGGTAAACCTTCAGTTTACATCTACCAGTCAAAAGCCTAATTTAAAGCCTAATTTAAAGATCATTCTACAATTCCCAGCCAGGAGATTAGACTCACATCTAAGATTTAGAGCTAAGGTAATGCAGAAATCTTCATGAAGATAGTTCAAATATCTTTGCTGGACCACACAAAGACATTTCCCATATTTGATCTTTTGCTGTATTGTATGAACTAGATTTAATTAATTTGAATGCTGTTTGGAAGGGGGTTGTCTTTAGGAGTTCAGGAATCATGAATATATTTTGGAATAAGGGTTAATTTCTAGATAAACTATATTTGTATTTGGTAATTCATATAATTAATTGTCTTGGAGTACTGTAGTCCAATTTGGGTCTTTTCGTTAATCTAATAAATAAATGAGTAGACTGGTTCTTCTCACTGGGGTTCACGTGGATCCTCATTCCAAATACAAAACTATAAACCACCACAAAAGAGTGTTTCAAATGCTTTAATCTTTGGAGACAGGCAGCTGATTACTTCAATTAAGATTTAAAGCAGATGCCAAAATTGCACACAAATGGCCGCAAAAACTATTGCTGAAATTTGAACGCATGGATAGGATAAGTGTTCCTACGCCAGATTAAAATTTACAGTGGGAATTAGAGTGAAAGCTTGACAGATATGGATGCCACTGGCAAAGCCAGCATTTATTGCCCTACCTTAATTGCTCCTTGAACTTGTTAGTCAGCAGGCATTAAAGAGTCAACCAGATCAGATAAGGATAACAGATTTCCTTCACTAAAGTAGGTTAGTGAACAAGATGGGCTTTTATAGAATCATAAAATCTCTACAGTATAGAAGGAGACCATTCAGCCCATTGAACCAACAACAATCCTACTCTATCCCCATAATCCACGTGTTTAACTTTACTAATCCCCCTGAAACTAGGGCTAATTGAACATGGCCAATCAACCTAACCCGCACAATTTTGGGCTGTGGGAGGAAACTGAAGCACCTGGAGGAAACCCATGCAGATATGGAGATAATGTATAAACTCCACACAGACAGTGACCCAAAATGGGAACTGAATCTGGGTCCCTAGTGCTGTGAGGCAGCAGTGCCAACCATTGTGCCAATCTAGAGTTCTGACAATCGCTGATAATTGTCATGAAACTAGATTTATATTTCATATTTATTCATTGAATTTAAATTCTACCAGCTGCCATGGCAGATTTGAACTTGTGTCCCCAGCCTGGCTCTCTGGATTACTAGTCCAGTGACAATACCACTACACCATCATTTAACCTACATTCCAAATCCTGACCCTTCTTCTGCAACACTGTCACAGTTTCATCCACAAGGAGACAAAGGCTGCTGTCTCTGTATTTACTTGTATTCCCAAAACAAAAGAGTTTGTTGAAAATTTGAGGGAAAGCATCTCAATTGGCATTAGTAAAAAGCAGAAAACTGTTTACATCTTCAAACTGTAAAATTGACCCAAATAATGATTTGTTGTAACCAGCTGCAGGTAATATTCATTAATTAACTTGATTCAAAACCTAAAAATACAACTTTCACTTCTTTAGACAATATTTTGCAAACAAATTTGCATATATTCATTGACTAATCTAACTTACAATTACTGACTTCTGCTCATTTCTAATCGTTTATGTAAAGTTATTCTTTGAATTCAGAGAAGCTGAAGCAATACAATATTCAGAGAAGATTTAAAATGCTGCTATGCTATTTTGGTGCATTGTGACATTATTTATGTAATTAACTCCAACATTTTCATTCAGTTACTTGCAAGATGAAAGAGGTTATTTCCTAAATAATCTACACTTATTAATTAATACATGAAGCTCACATCACTGGTTATTCACAATGTTACTATTTTAATATAGGAATATAGCTCATTAAAGTCAATGAAATCTACAATACTGCATGTGAGATTAAAGCACTAGCAATTCATGGAATTTGAGTGTATCCTTTAAACATCCATATCCATAGACTGACAAATAGGAATATTTCAATTTGCTTCATTAACATAATAAAAGTATTATGTTCTATGGTGTTTAATTAATGCAGCATATTTGGTATTATCCAAAATTTTCGTTATTACAAAATTCAATAATTTCTAATGCAAATATTCAAATGAAAAGTTGCTGTTAAAATAACGTTGATGCTAGGTACAGAAAATTCAAGCAAAGAATAGATGTAAATATTGGAATTTTGTTACCCAAGTTATGTCACTCCTTACCTTTATTATCATTACCTTCCATTGCCTGGAATAAGTACAAACTAAATCCACCATAGATATTTCAGGCTAGGAATTAGTACAAGTAGCAGCACTGGATATCAGGTGAAATCAACCTCATGCCCGTTATCATTTGAGGTAATCGCCTTAGCAGTCTCACTGGTGAAGGTTAAGTGTGGGCCGTATTAATGAGGACCTATCATGATAGCCTTGCCAGTAGGACTGATGGCCATTGATGCACTCTGGGAGGTCAGGGCAGTGTCCCTTGTGCATTGCCAGCCTGGTACCATGGTAGTGCCAATATATCTGACTGGCATATATTGCAGTCAGATATATGCAATATATATTGCACATATACATATTGTGCAATATATATTGCATATATATATGCAATATATATTGCAATATATATTGTATATATACAATATATATATTGTATATATACAATATATATACTGTGTATATATACTACATATATACAATATTGTATATTGTATATATAATATATATATATACAATATACATATTATATTGTATATGTATATACAATATACATTGTATATTGTATATTGTACAATATACAATATATTGTATATTGTACAATATACCAGGCATGCAGTTCCAAGGGAGTGGAGCCTGAGGGATTGGCCTATTGGAAAGGGGCAGAGCCTAAGGGAAGGGTAGGCAAGGACACTGTACACTCTGCAATCAGGGTAGTAAGATGTCACTGCACATTCTGCAACCAGCGATTGACCTCATCTGTGAGGGGAAGGGGAAGCAAAAAGCTGGCCTTGTGGAAACATATCAGCTGGTCTGTGTGGTTCTGCACAGAACGGAGAGATCTCTGCAAGTGCAATGAAGCCTTCTGTTATAACTACTGGCTTCTGGGTCAGCTTAGGCCCAGAACCTTTACCTTATCGAAGCATATAAGATGATTAGAGTTTAGATAGGGTGGACAGTGATAGCCTTTTTCCTAGGATGGAGAAAGCTAGCACGAGGGGACACAGCTTTAAATTAAGGGGTGATAGTTATAGGACGGATATCAGAGGTAGGTTCGTTACCCAGAGGGTGGTTAGGGAGTGGAATGCCCTGCCTGCGGCAGTTGTAGATGCACCAAGTTTGGTGGCGTTTAAGAGGTTAGTTGATAAGTTTATGGAAGAGAAGGGAATGGTTTAGTTTGGAGGGTCATTGCTTTTTTCATAATTGTTCGGTGCAACATCGAAGGCCGAAGGGCCTGTTCTGTGCTGTAATGTTCTATGTTCTATGTTCTATACCCCCTACCCCTACTGGCAGGAAACTGACCTTGCTTCGTTTTTTTCTCAGAGTGTGGTAAGATTAGATTTTTAACTCACCCAAGAAATCAGCATGATTCTCTCCCATTTTCATGCTTGTTTAGAACTTAAGAGTTATTTTGCTAAGATCATCCTTTTGTCTCTGTCTGTGTAAGTGATAATTATGTGATGTTTTCATTGGACAAACTGATTCTATAACTAACAATTACCATATCCATAAAATGATATTAGGTCTTGAAATGATTTACCTTTTTGCAATTTGTGACACTCAGTTACTCTATTCATCCATGCCAGCTCTGCAAAAGCAATCCAATAAGTCCCATTTTACTGTACTTCCTCCAAGTCCCCACAATTTGTTTCTGTTCAAAATAATTATTCAATTCCCTTTTGAAAATCATAATTGAACCTGCCTCTACCAGACTCTTAGGCACTGAATTTCAGATGCTAATCACTTATTGCATAAAATAATTGGGACCTGACTGACACCCAGGCCTGAATATGCACTAGGATTTGCACTGGGACAAATTTATTTCATCTTCATTCAAATTATTGAGATTCATTAGTGCAGAATGTCATATAAGCAGTTACAGCACAAATGCAAGAGACAGTCACAGAATTGAGAAATCTGGATTTACAGATATTTCCTCCAAGGTTGCATTTCCACTCTGCTGCATTTTTAAAATTACACATGGGAAGCTGTATAATATGTAGAGGTCTTAAAGGATAGCTTATTGTTTTTGGAAATATTTGGTGATGTACATTTAGGTCAAAATTTGCATTCATTTTTGGGGAGAAACAATTTTGGGGGGGTTTGGGGGGGTTTGACTTTTTAAAATAATTTTTAAAGTGTCTCAAATACAGTATTTTTGAGCACTATAATACAAGAAAACTGCAGGAAAATCAATGTTTACCAATCTATATCTAGAAATTGACACACGTAAGTGTCAAAATCCAAGAAACAGTCCTTTATTGCTCTATGTCAGAACAGCAGGAATTTACCATTTGCAACAAAGAAACTTTCAAATAACTTGAAACATACAGCAGCCTTGTCATTGATTTGCAATATCACAACTGCTCTCAATAGAACTCAATATCTATCTTTAGATAGTGAAGAGGGGTGTTATACTTTACAGAGTGACTTGGACAAGTTGCAGAGCTGGGCCGAGAGGTGGCAAATGGAGTTTAATGTGGAAAAGTGTGAGGTAATGCACTTTGCAGGAACAATAAATGTGTAGAGTATAGGGCTAATGGTAGGGCTCTTAATAGTGTTGAGGAACAGAAGGATCTTGGTGTATGTGTCAATAGATCCCTGAAAGTAGGCAGTCAAGTGGATAAAGTGGTTAAGAAGGCATATGGAGTCTTAGCTTTTATTGGTAGGGGGATTGAATTTCAGAGCCGCAGCATCATGTTGCAACTGTACAAAACTCTAGTGCGGCCGCACTTGGAGTATTGTGTGCAGTTCTGGTCGCCACATTATAAGAAAGATGTGGAGGCATTGGAGAGGGTACAGAGGAGGTTTACCAGGACGTTGCCTGGTATGGAGGGCAGGTCCTATGAAGAGAGGTTGAAGGATTTGAGGTTGTTTTTCGTTAGAAAGGAGGCGGCTAAGAGGGGATCTTATTGAAGCATATAAGATGATTAGAGGTTTAGATAGGGTGGACAGTGATAGCCTTTTTCCTAGGATGGAGAAACTAGCACGAGGGGACACAGCTTTAAATTAAGGGGTATGAGTTATAGGACGGATATCAGAGGTAGGTTCTTTACTCAAAGAGTGATTAGGGAGTGGAATGCCCTGCCTGCAGCTGTTGTAGATGCGCCAAGTTTGGTGGCGTTTAAGAGTTTAATTGATAAGTATATGGAAGAGAAGGGAATGGTTTAGTTTGGAGGGGCATTGCTTTTTATTTTGGTCGGCACAACATCGAAGGCCGAAGGGCCTGTTCTGTGCTGTAATGTTCTATGTTCTATGTTCTATGTTCTAATATAGAATCATAGAACCCTACAGTGCAGAAAAGGGCCCTTCGGCCTATCGAGTCTGCACCAAACACTATCCCACTCAGGCCCTACCCCCATATCCCTACATGAGTGGCACAGTAGTACAGTGCTTAGCACTGCTGCTTCACAGCTCCAGGGCTGGATTCAATTCCCGGTTTGAGTCACTGTCTGTGTGGAGTTTGCACATTCTCCTCGTATCTGTGTGGGTTTCCTCTGTGTGCTCCATTTTTTCCACTGTCCAAAAATGTGCGGGTTAACTTGATTGGCTATACTAAAAATGGATTAGTGGGTAAATGTGTAGGGATATGGCAGTAGGGCCCGGATGGATTGTGGTCGGTGCAAATTCAATGGGCTGAACGGCCTCTTTCTGTACTGTAGGGTTTCTATGATTATGATATTTTACCCACTAATCTCTCTAACCTACACATCTCAGGACACTAAGGGGCAATTTTTTTTAGCATGTCCAATCAACCTAACTCACACATCTTTGTGAGAGGAAACTGGAGTACACAGAGGAAACCCAAACAGACACAAGGAGAATGTGCAAACTCCACACAAACAGTGACCCCAGCTGGGAATCAAACTCAGGTCCCCGGAGCTATGAAGCAACAGTGCTAACTACTGTGCTACTATGCTGTCCACGACACATTCCCACATGGAAGTGCAATGTCAGCTAACTTGATGCTCACAACTGTTACAATCACCTTTTGTATGTCACTACAACTTGTGATTCAATCTCTTTTTCAACTGCTTTCTAATGTTACTATGTTACTCATTTTTCGAAGTATGAAAGGATCAATAAAAGCTGCCACCTATCAACATGAAATCCATCGTAAGAATCAAAATGTGTTTATACTTGTACTACAACTATCTGTTAAATGAAACAAAGCTGTGAGTGACAAAGTTTGAAGTATAATTTGCAGCTTGAATGTGCCATTCTTCAAATATATGAATAAGCCCACTTTATTGTTTAGATCAAGGCAACTCAAGCAACCAACTGATTAGCGAGAAATTTAGTTTTCTTCACCTGAGTTGTTGAAATTAAGCCAAAAGTGCTGGAAAATCCTAACTGCTCTGACTGTATTTTCAGAGAGGTCACAAGGACCGGGGCCTAAGTTCACAAGTTCACTAAGTAGGTGGATGGTAGCACAGTGGTTAGCACTGCTGCTTCACAGCTCCAGGGACCTGGGTTCAATTCCCAGCTCGGGTCACTGTCTTTGTGGAGTTTGCACATTCTCTCTGTGTCTGTGTGGGTTTCCTCCAAGTGCTCCAGTTTCCTTCCACAGTCCAAAGATGTGCAAGTTAGGTTGATTGGTCATGCTAAATTGTCCCTTAGTGTCAAAACCGACAGGTGACAGTAGGGGGTGCCATCGTGCATGCACAGATGTTACACAGAACAGAGAGAACTGTCAGTCACATCTTGTATATTGCAAACACCTCTCGGCTGATTGGCCCCCAATCACTCCCCTGGCCTGGTTAATCACCCTTCACCCCCTGGCCTAGCCCAGCCAACAACCTCCTGGGCCACTTAGTTGATCAGTCCCTCCCAGTTTGATTGCCAACCCGCCGGTTGATCACCAGTTGCAGAGTGCACAGTTTTCCCTCTACCTCTCCCTATGCCTGTTCCACGCAGGCAGTGCCCCCTCTCTCTAGGACCTGCCCCATCAGGACCTACCCACTTTGCACTCACTGTGTTCAATGGTCTCTGCCAGTGTAATAAGCTGGCAGGAAATTTGGTGTCTTATCCATGACTGTCAACAACTTTTACAGATGCACTGTAGAAAGTATTCTTTCTGGTTGTATCACAGTTTGGTATGGCTCCTGCTCTACCCAAGCCCACAAGAAATTACAAAGGGTCGTGAATGTAGCCCAATCCATCACATAAATCAGCCTCCCATCTATTGACTCTGTCTAACTTCCTGATGTCTTGGCAAAGCAGCCAGAATAATTAAGGACCCCAAGTATCTCAGGCATTTTCCCTTCCACCTTCTTCCATCAGGAAAAAAATACAAAAGTCTGAGATCATGTACCAACCGACTCAAGAGCAGCTTCTTCCCTGCTGCCATAGACTTTTGACCTTGCATTAAGTTGATCTTTCTCTACACCTTAGCTATGGCTATAATACTACATTCTGCAGTCTCTCATTTCCTTCTCTAGGAACAGTATGCTTTGTCTGTATAACGCACAAGAAACAATATTTTTCATTGTATACTAATACGTGTGACAATAATAAATCAAATCAAAATCAGTGCCAAGGTGCCCAGCAAACAGTGCCAGGATGACAGGGGCACTGCCTCCCTGCTCCTGACCTCTTGGGGGTCTCAATGACCTCTGTCCCAATGGCAAGATCATCACGATAGATTCCATTGCAGATAATACATGATCCTTACTAGTGAGGACCTTCATCAGCGAGAACTCTAAGGCAACTGAACCCAAGCTTGCTAATAATCTTTAAATTAATATGCACATTGATTTAAATATTGAAATCAGCCTCACTCTCGCCAGATGTCCAGGCTCGGTAAGATCGTGATAGGGGAGAAATCAAATGTGAACCTGATTTTACATCTCTCTTGCAATATTACTGATTCATCCCAACCATTGAATGGTAGGTTGACAAGCTAAGATCAGCCCCTTAATGTTTCACGTCCGAAATGAATTTTTTTTGGAACTCCAAGAGGATGATCTATTTTAAATTGGATTCTGCGAATTGAACATTTCAGAGATAGTTTCTGATTGTTCATCAATTTCTGGATGGAAGTGATCTTATTCTGCTTTAGAAGAAAAAGCTAGTTATTTGGTGAATATCTGGTGAATGGCTAAGTTTTATTTTATTCCTAAGGTTCAAGAAAATGAAACAACTGGTTATAAGATTAATAAAATTTATAAAAACAGAAGTGTAACATGTAATTGAGTAAAGTAATTAAATAGTTGAATAAAACATATTAAGGATGGCAGAACAGATGGTGTCAACATTTGAGAACTCCTGGATATCAATTTGATCCAGGGCAAGCACATCTACAGCAAGTGTTTGAAGTTTGAGGAACTTTGGCTCAGTGTTTATGGGCTGGAGGCTGAACTACTGACAGTGCAACAGTTTAAGGAGGGGAAAGGACACCCAGATTCTTTGTACAAGGAGGCAGTCACAAATCTTAGGACAGAGTGTCCTGATTTGTTCAGTAGTCAAGGACTACAACTGATGCAGTTGAAGAGACTCAGAGGGCAAGAACACTTGAGCCTCAGTCTTTACAATTGCCTGCCAGAATTGAGGTTTTTAGCTTTTTTGGATGAGACTGGTGGCTGCAAGGTGGTTGAGCTAACTGCCCATTGCACCACGGAAGCCAAATAACAGGGTTTGTGGGGCACTAGCACCAATACGAAAGAAATACTGTTATACTGTTTTTACTGTTGGGACAGTTTGCACGTGAACCATGCTGGGACTGGTGTTCTTGTGAGCTGCATACCTGGGGAAGCAGAGTGAGTTTATATATTGGGGCGAGGGATTGAATTTGGGAATACACAGTAAATCTGAGTGTGGAGACAAGGGAAAAGAGAAAGGTATTGTGGGAAATGAAAAACTGACAATGACAAGAAGGGATAGGATATACAATTCTAACAGTAAATAAACAGATGAGAGTTATGAAATAACAAAAGAATAAAACTGAAAGCTCTGTATCTGAATGAATGTAGCATTTGAAGCAAAACAGGAGAACTGAGAGCGTACATAGAAATAAATAAAGACGATCTGATAGCCATAATGAAGAATTTGCTGCAGAAAGCGTGGATTGGGACCTGAATATTGAAGAGTGCATGATACCAAGCAAGGAAAGGAGGTGAAGAAATGTGGTGCAATGGCTCTTGGATAATGATAATATTAGAGGGATGACCTAAGTTTAAGAAACCAGGATAAAGGCGGTAGAATTTTATATTTTAAAAAGCATTTAGACAGTTATGAGGGTAAGATGGGTATAGAGGGATATGGGCCAAATGCAGGCAATTGGAACTAGCTTAGTGAAAAAAAACTAGGCAGCATGGGCAAGTTGGGCTGAAGGGCTTATTTTAATGCTATAAACCTCTATGACTCTATATAGAAATGATTGGAATAGAGATGAGAAATGGTAAAGGCAAGAAGTCTCTTGTGGAGGTCATGTGCAGGTCCCCTCACAGTAACGACATGCTGGGGTGAAGCATAAGGGAAGATATAATTGAACCTTGTCAGGAAGGAACAGTGATAATCATGGGAGATTTTAATTTACATATAGACTGGAAAAGTCAGATGTTAGGAGATCCCACTGGTAGCCAATGCCATGCCCTCTCCAACACCACAAAACACATGTGGTGGAGGGCAGAAAATCCCAGGCTATGTTTTGAAACTTAAAAAAGGGCAATAATGAGGGCATGAAAGTTGAACTGGTTAAAATGCATTGATAAATTAGGTTAAGGCATTGATCTGTACAGATGTAATGGCAAATATTGAAGAGGATATTTTAGAATGCACAGAATAGATACATTCTAATAAGTAAAAAAGAATCCAAGCGACAGATCCAATGTCTATGGTTAACAAGAAAGTTTAAAGATAGTATCAAACTGAAAGCAAAAGCGTATAATTGTGCAAAGACTTGGTGCCAAGTCAGAAAATTAGACAGAATATAAAGAATAGCAAAGGAAGACTGAAAGATTAATAAGGAGGGAAAATTAAAATGTAAGATAAAGTTAGCCAGAAATAAAGAAATATATAGTCAGAATTGCTATGTTTAAAAAAGAAAAGAGCTAGCAATGTGAGCATTCGTCCATAGAAAGTGAGTCAGGAGAATCAATAATGGAAGCAAGGAGATGGTAGATGCTTCACTTCATCCAAAGAATGGTCAGCCTATGGAATTCACTACCACAGGAAGTACTTGAGGCCAAAACCATTATACGGTTTCAAGAAACAGTTAGATACAGCACTTGAGATGAAGAGGATCAAAGGACATGATGGAGAAGGCAGGATCAGGTTACTGAGGTGGATAATCAGCCATGATCAAAGTGTATAGTGGAGCAGGTTCGAAGGGCTGAATGGCCTCCTCCTGCTACTGGTTTTGTGAAGGGTAGGTCGTGCCTTACTAACCTTATTGAGTTTTTTGAAAAAGTGACCAAAGAGGTGGATGGGGGTAAGGCAGTTGATGTGGTATATATGGACTTTAGTAAGGCGTTCGATAAGGTGGCCCATGGAAGGCTTCTGCAGAAAATTCAGATGTATGGGATTGAGGGTGATTTAGCTAATTGGATTAGGAATTGGCTAGCAGATAGAAGACAGAGGGTGGCGGTTGATGGGAGATATTCATCGTGGAGTTCGGTTACAAGTGGTGTACCTCAGGGGTCTGTTTTGGGGCCCCTGCTGTTTGTAATTTTTTATAAATGATCTGGATGAGGGTATTGAAGGATGGATTAGTAAATTTGCGGATGATACCAAAGTTGGAGGAGTGGTAGATGTGAAGAGGGGTGTTATAGTTTGCAGAGAGACTTGGACAAGTTGCAGAGCTGGGCTGAGAGGTGGCAAATGGAGTTTAATGTGGAAAGTGTGAGGTAATGCACTTTGGCAGGAATAATAAATGTGTAGAGTATAGGGCTAATGGTAGGATTCTTAATAGTGTTGATGAACAGAGGGATCTTGGTGTATATGTGCATAGATCCCTGAAAGTTGGCAATCAAGTCGATAAGGTTGTTAAGAAGGCATACGGAGTCTTAGCTTTTATTGGTAGGGTGATTGAATTTCGGAGCCGCAACGTCATGTTGCAACTGTACAAAACTCTAGTGTGGCCACACTTGGAGTATTGTGTGCAGTTCTGGTCCCCACATTATAAGAAAGATGTGGAGGCATTGGAGAGGGTACAGAGGAGGTTTACCAGGATGTTGCCTGGTATGGAAGGCAGGTCTGATGAAGAGAGGCTGAGAGATTTGAGGTTGTTTTCGTTAGAAAGAAGGCGGCTAAGAGGAGACCTTATTGAAACATATAAGATGATTAGAGGTTTAGATAGGTGGACAGTGATAGCCTTTTTCCTAGGATGGAGAAAGCTAGCACGAGGGGACATAGCTTTAAATTAAGGGGTGGTGGTTTTAGGACAGATGTCAGAGGTAGGTTCTTTACCCAGAGGGTGGTAAGGGTATGGAATGCGTTGCCTGTGTCAGTTGTAGATGCGCCAAGTTTGGTGGCGTTTAAGAGGTTAGTAGATAAGTTTATGGATGAAAGGGGAATGGTTGAGGTTAGAGGGTCACTGCTTGTTCCTAATTGGTCGGCGCAACATCGAAGGCCAAAGGGCCTGTTCTGCACTGTCATGTTCTATGTTCTATGTTCTATGCTACTATTTTCTATATTTCTATGAATTGAATAGGCATTCTGCAACAGTCCTCATGATAGGGGTTGCAAGTAACATTTCAGAAAAACGTATAAACCAAGAATTGGAATGGAAGAAGGAAATAAAGAAAATCAAGTGGTCTTGAATAAATTGTTAAAGCTGCAGCTTGACAAGACCAAGTCCTAATGAATGTTAGCCTAGGGTTTTAAATGAAGTGTCTAGTGAGATAGTTGATGTGTTGGTTTTAATTTTCCAAAACTCCCTAAATTGGGAAAGGTCACATGAGATTGGAAGATAGCAAATGTCCTTTATTCAAAAGAGGAGGGAGACAGAGGCAGGAAACTTAATATCTGTCATAGGGAAAATTATAGAAACAATTATTAAATAAATTATTGCAAGGCAGTTGGATAAGTTCAAAGTAATCAGGCAGATTTAACGTCGGAAAGGAAATCATGTTTGATCAATATATTAGAGTCATTTGAGGGAGTGACTGTGTGGACACACTGTACTTATATTTCTAGAAAGCATTTGATAAAGTGCCACATCAAATGTTATTGTGGAAAATAAAAGCTTCTGTTACAGAACATAGAACATTACAGCGCAGAACAGGCCCTTCGGTCTTCGATGTTGCGCCAACCAATTAGGAAAAAGCAGTGACCCTCTAACCTAAACCATTCTCCTTTCGTCCATAAAGGTAGCATATTTGCTTATATAAAAGATTGAATAGTTAACAGGAAACAGAATTGGCATTAATAGGTCTCTTTCTAGTTGTCAGGATGTAATGAGTGATGTGCCATAGGAATAAGTGCTGGGGCCTCAACATTTTACAATTTATATATTGGTATATTTTGAAGTTAGCCTGGACTCTAACTTTTCCTTTTCGTTTTGACATTAGGGTGAGATTCAGGTACTTTGCTCCTGATTCAATTGACCCACAAGGAAACCTTTTATCAAAACAAACTTCCTTTAACAATACAGTTATAATGTAACAAAAAGAATTAGCATAATTTTTATCAATTGAAAATACTTAAACATGACAAAATATAATTCTCAACTATAGATCTCTATACTTCCAATGTTAACAGCATTTTCACAGAACCACTTAGTGCCAAAAACAGATATTCTTAGGTGGGTGCAAGATTTTCAGCCTTTTAAACCACTGGATGGAAATTTAGATAGACATCTGTCTTCTAATTCTCATACAGCAACCTCCAAACAAAGATCCATCCCCAAACTGCAGAATTTCAGAGAAAAAGACTTATTTCCTAACAGGTTCTGGTCTTTAAATCCAGAGAGAGAAAGAGAGATGGAGAAAGTGACCTCTCTCAAGATCCCAAGCAGTAAACTGTCAGAAAAAGAGATTTATTTCCTGGAAGATTCCAATCTCCAGTTTCAGAGCGGAAAATAGAGGCACTTGTTCTCTAACAACTCTAAATAGAACATAGAACATTACAGCACAGAACAGGCCCTTCGGCCTTCGATGTTGCGCCGACCAATATAAAAAGCAATGCCCCTCTAAACTAAACCATTCCCTTCTCTTCCATATACTTATCAACTAACCTCTTAAACGCCACCAACTTGGCGCATCTACAACTGCTGCAGGCAGGGCATTCCACTCCCGAACCACCCTTTGGGTAAAGAACCTGCCTCTGGTATCCGTCCTATAACTATCATCCCTTAATTTAAAGCTGTGTCCCCTCGTGCTAGCTTTTTCCATCCTAGGAAAAAGGCTATCACTGTCCACCCTATCTAAACCTCTACTCATCTTATATGTTTCGATCAGGTCCCCTCTTAGCCCCCTCCTTTCTAACGAAAACAACCTCAAATCCCTCAGCCTCTCCTCATAAGACATGCCCTCCATACCAGGCAACATCCTGGTAAACCTCCTCTGTACCCTCTCCAATGCCTCCACATCTTTCTTAAATAGCTTCTAAACTTGGGTTCTCTGTATAAGTGATGATGTGCAGATGCCGGTATTGGATTGGCGTAAACACAGTAAGAAGTCTGACAACACCAGGTTTAAGTCCAACCAATTTATTTGATCATAAACTTTGCAGAGAGACTTGGACTTGGACAAGTTGCAGAGCTGGGCTCAGAGTTGGCAAATGGTGTTTAATGTGGAAAAGTGTGAGGTAATTCACTTTGGCAGGAATTACAAATGTGTAGAGTATAGGGCTAATGGTAGGACTCTTAATAGTGTTGATGAACAGAGGGATCTTGGTGTATATGTGCATAGATCCCTGAAAGTAGGCAGTCAAGTCGAGAAGGTTGTTAAGAAGGCATATGGAGTCTTAGCTTTTATTGGTAAGGGGATTGAATTTCGGAGCCGCAACGTCATGTTGCAACTGTACAAAACTCTAGTGCGGCCGCACTTGGCGTATTGTGTACAGTTCTGGTCCCCACATTATAAGAAAGATGTGGAGGCATTGGAGAGGGTACAGAGGAGGTTTACCAGGATGTTGCCTGGTATGGAAGGCAGATCTTATGAAGAGAGGCTGAGGGATTTGAGGTTGTTTTCGTTAGAAAGAAGGCGGCTAAGAGGAGACCTTCTTGAAACATATAAGATGATTAGAGGTTTAGATAGGGTGGACAGTGATAGCCTTTTTCCTAGGATGGAGAAAGCTAGCACGAGGGGACATAGCTTTAAATTAAGGGGTGGTGGTTATAGGACGGATGTCAGAGGTATGTTCTTTACCCAGAGGGTGGTAAGGGTATGGAATGCCCTGCCTGCGGCAGTTGTAGATGCGCCAAGTTTGGTGGCGTTTAAGAGGTTAGTAGATAAGTTTATGGACGAAAAGGGTCATGGCTTTTTCCTAATTGGTCGGTGCAACATCGAAGGCCGAAGGGCCTGTTCTGCGCTGTAGTGTTCTATGTTCTATGTTCTATAAACTCACAAGCTTTCAAAGTTTCCTTCTTCGTTAGGTGAACCTTCAGACTTCTTACTTTCTCTGTATAAGCCCAGTTCCACCCAGTCACCTGATATTACTATCAATCAACCCAAACAAGTCCTATGATGCAAAACCCTAGAGGAAATCACTCAATAAGCAGAACAGCATGTGTTCAGCTTGAGCAAACATTCTGGTAATTAGGAGCAATTATGCTCCTCCAACACCAATAGAGGATGCTAGTTATAGACCCAATGGTATCAGTCACAAAATAAAACTGCTAAAACAAATTCTGCACAAGAAACAGGACTAAAATACACAAAAATAGGTAGGAAAGTAAGTGGTGAATAGGTCATAAGGAGACTACAAAAAGATATAGATAGATAAAGTTACTGGGCAAAGTTCTGGCAAATGGCACATAATGTGGTAAAATGTAAAGTCAGCAAGTTTGACTGGAAGAATTAAAATATATCAGCCAATAACTTCCTGGCTCCCCAGCTTTGGATTTGGGGGGACCCCAAGGATGCATTAGGAAAGTTCCTAGGTGAAGGTTTATGTGGCCATTATCCAAGAAGTGCTAACTTCCCCTGGACAATTCTGTTGCACTGGGAACAAAGAACAAAGAAGGAGAACAAAACAGCACGGGAAACAGGCCCTTCGGCCCAACAAGCCCGCGAGCCACCTCAATGTTCTCACTTCTATCCATGATCCCTGTCTATGTTTATAGAAATCTGCATTAGAACCAAATTTGCCAGACATCTGAGAAAGCAATTTATTACTCAGGAAGAGTTAGAAGAAATAAAAATACTTCAAACTTCATAAAGACTAAGCCAATCACCACACAGGGCACTCCGCCCCCACACTCCTGAATGCCCAGAGGACAGACATTCCCACCAATGACCCTTCAGCCTGGCCCTACCTACATCACCCACATTTCTGACTCTCGCCCCTGATGTCTGATGCCTGTCTAAATCCCTCCCATGTCTGAAACCCTATCTTCCACATGCCTTCCCATTAACTGAAATGTTTACACTTACAGTTAGTACTATAATAAAAGGGGCACGTCCACCTTTGCTTCACTTCTGCTGTTCTTTGATGATGGAGCTGAGGCCACACTGCACTGTCTGAATCTCACCCACCCTGAGTAATGAAGGTAAGGCAAGGTAAGCACTGACAAATTTTAGCATGGAGTGATTTCCTGATGCTGATTTCCACTCCAAGCATTATCTAAATAGTGAGAGTTGCAAAGTTACAAAGAACAAAGAACAAAGAGCAACACAGCATGGGAAACAGGCCCTTCGGCCCAACGAGCCCGCGCTGCTGTCCTAACGTCTTAATGACATATCCATGACTTTAGGCTGTGCCTATTGTGGAAGATTCCCATATAGGGACCAATATAGGGACAATTTGTTACCCAATCAGCCTAAGAGCACATTTTTGGGATGTGGGAGGAAACCGGAGCACCTGGAGAAAACCCACGCAACCACGGGGAGAACGTGTAAACTCCCGCAGACACAGGCCCAAATCCATGTGTCTGCACAGCAACAGCAATAGTCTCTGAGCTGTCATGTTGCCCATCAGATGGTCCAGTTTAAGCATACACTAACGACTTGAAGCACTAGGCCACTCCTGAAGCAACATCCAAGAGCAGCCCTCGCACTACCTGCCAAATGCATGCCCCTTGTTGGTCAACAAGGTGGACCGAATTGCCTGTTAGATATTTAGACAGTTCTGCTGTACCCATTCATTCTTCTGCATTAAGATCTCCTGCCACTGCACCCTGCTTTTTGCCAGTGGCAGATATCTGAAGTCACTGCATTGGCCTTGGTAATTAATTCCTGCTAGTTATCAATAAAGATTAAATTGAAATAAATTTAATCACTAAAGGAATGCAAGAATATGAGTAAGCCATTCAAACTCTAGAGTCTGTTCCAGGACTGCTGCATGAATTCCTCAGGACAATATATTATGCCCAGCCTCTTTAGTTGCTTCATTAATGGCCTTCATTTAGTTGCTTCATTAATGGTAAGGTATAATTTGGATGCTAGAGGGAGTTTTTTCACACAGAGGGTGGTAGAGGTATGGAATGCGCTGCCAGGTAAAGTGGTGGGGGTAGGTACTCTGGAGTTATTTAAGAAATACTTAGATGGGCACATGAACAGAATGGGAATGGAGGGGTATAGAGAACTGATTTAAAATGGGGATCATGAGCCTTGGGAGTCCCTGGGAAGTGTGTAAATAGATAATGATATTGATGTACTTGTTTTTATCCTCCAGGTGCTTTGGTCCACCTTGTTGTCTAACGAGGGGCATACACGCGATGGGTCGTGAGAGGACTGCTCTTGGATCTTTTTCAAGAGTATCCTACTGCTTCATGTTGTTAGTGTATGCTTGACCTGGACCATCTGATGGGCAACACGACAGCTCAGTGACTATTGCTGTGCTGTGCAGATACATGGATTTGGGGCCTGTGTCTGTGGGAGTTTGCACATTCTCCCCATGCTTGCGTGGGTTTTCTCCAGGTGCTCCGGTTTCCTCCCACATCCCAAAGATGTGCTCTTAGGCTAATTGGCAAAACAAATTCTCCCTAAATTGTCTCAAATTTGCTTTTTAATCCATAGATCTATAAACATAGATAGGGATCGTGGGTAGAGGTGGGAACATCGGGGTGGCAGCGCGGGCTCGTTGGGCCGAAGGGCCTGTTTCCCGTGCTGTTTTGTTCTTTGTTCTTTAAGCTTTCACATTGAAACTGTGCCCCTTTGTAATTGACATTTCCACCCTTGGGAAAAAGCTTCTGACTATTCACCCTGTCAATGCCTCTCATAATTTTGTAGGCCTCTATCTAGAATCCCCTCAGCCTCCATTTTTCCTAGTGTATGAATCAGAAAAGGCTAGTATATGGTATAGCAAGAAATTAATTAGGTTGGCTAATAGAATGTTATCATTTATTGTGAGGAAAATTGAACATAAGTATAGGGATGCTATGTTTCAGTTGTACAGCTGCACAACTGAGACCATAATTGGAGTACTGGGAACAGTATTGGTCTCAGGAAGGATACAAATATGTTGGCAGCAATTCAGAGAAAGTTTACCAGGTTCATACCCGAATGGGTGGGTTGTCTTATGAGGAATCATAGAATCCATAGAATCCTGCAGTGCAAAAAGAGATCATTTGGCCTATTGACTCTATGCCAACCACAATCCCATCCAGGCCCTAGCCCCATAACCCCATAAATTTACCCTAGCTGGTCCCCCTGACACTAAGGTGAAATTTAGCCAATCCACCAAACCAGCACATATTTGAACTGTTGGAGGAAACCAGAGCACAGGGAGGAAATCCAGGCAGACACAGGGAAAAGGTTCAAACTCCATTAGATAGTGATCCAAACCAGGAATAAAACCTGACCTGAGTCCTAGGCAACACAGTAGCATAGTGGATGGCACTACTGTTTCACAGCTTCAGTGACTGGGTTGAATTTCCAGTTTGGGTCATTGGAGTCAGATTTACTCCGGGTGCTCCAGTGTCCGCCCACTGTCCAAAGGTTATATTGATTGGTCATGCTAAAATTGCCTCATAGTGTCCTGAGATGTGTGGGTTAGAGAGATTAGTGGGTAAATGTGCAGGGATATGGGGGTTGGGCCTGGATAGGATTGCGGTCGCTGCAGACTCAATGGGCCTGATGGTCTCTTTCTGCACTGTAGGGTTTCTATGATTCTATGATTCCTTGTGGTGTGAAGCAGCAGTGCTAACCACTGTTCCACTATGCTGCCCCTTAACCTACTATACATAGTATCCCTGGGCGGTCTCCCATCCAAGTGTTAATCAGGCCAAAGTCCTCTTAGTGTCTGAGATCAGATGAGATTGGACATTTTTTTTCAGACTAGTAAGGCTGAAGGAAAAATAGGAAAGATTGGACAGTAACTGACTTAATTAAAACATACATTGGCATGTTGGATATAGAGAGGGTGTTTTCTCTTGTCAGAGAATCCAGAACTAGGGGTCATTGTTTAAAAATAAGAAGTTGCTCATTTAAAACAGAGATGAGGTGAAATGTATTCTCTCAGAAGGTTTTAGAGCTCTAGACTTCAAGTTTTCAGAACTCTATTCTTGAAAAAATGGTAGAAGGAGTGTTTTTTAATATTTTCAAGGCAGAGATGGATAGGTTCTTGATAATCAAGGGGGCAATTGATTATTGGGGATAAAAAGGATACAGATTTGAGCAGACTATCAGATCAAACATGATCTTTTTAAATGACAGAGCAGTCTCAGGGAGCTGAATGACCCTCTCCTGCTCCTCGATTGTATGTTCATTAGAATTTTAGACCCAGGTAAAACTAGAAAAGTTCCAGGAATGGAACAAAAAAATCCTTCATCTGTAAATGTTTTACAGCAAATCAAAGCAAAATATTTTAACTTGAAGGAAATAAGAAAATGCACAAAAAAGAAAACTCAGCTTAGATCCAAACAAAAGCCACAAGAGGTCTATTATGAATTAATTATTGAAATTAAAACTTTAAATTGTGTTCTTGGAGGTTTCTGTCGGTCAATATTTATATCATCCTGATTTGCTACAAACATCTGTAATCAAACTAAAAACAGACACTGAGCAAAGAAGGATATATCAAGACAGGGGAATAAAACTTTTAATCAAAAAGTACGTTTTAAAGATAATCTGTAAAAAAGAGAGGTGCAGAATTTGAGAGAGAGAATAATGCAGAACTTAGAGCCCAAATGACTGAAGTCAGAGTTGTCAATGCTGTTGCTATTACTGAAATTAATACTTACTAGTTTTCCCATTCCCATGCAGATTTAACATTTTCTAATGACAGAACCTTTACTCCATAGCCTTTGCTCATTACTTAATGTGATGGGCAAAGGTTATAACTAAAGGTTCATCTTTCAACTGAACATGACGTTTATTTATTTGAGACCATTGCTATGGCATACTGCTTTTTATGGTTTGTACTGTGTGCAGGAACACACCAATTATCGGAATTAAAGTAGCTCTACTATGCTCCAGCGACTAATAATAACCAAGGAAAAGCAAGTTAACGAAAGGAAGACATGAATCATCACAATATAACCACTTGGGAAAACCTCACAGTTGTTTTTTTTTGAAAAGCTATTTCACTGACTACAAAAATAATTCAGGTTTGCAGCTTATGCATGTAATTCCTTTATATAACATATATCAAAAGATCACATACAATTTGCATTTTTATAAATGTTCCCAGCGAACTTCTTTCCTGCATAGTGTCTATCAGCAGCAAACACAGGAAAGAAATGGTTTATGGTTAGTAGAGCAGATCCATACAAAATCTTTCATTCAAACTTACTCATTTGATCGGCATTTTGAAAATTGGCTCTGGGAGTAAACTATTGTCATTCTCAAGCAATGGATTTGGACCATTTGAGGGGAGCATGCCAATTCTAAATTCATGGTGATGCTGGTAATTTCAAAATCAATAATTTTAGTATGACTGGAATTTTGGAATTTGTTTTTTTTAGCGTTTTGTGCTAAATTGACAAACGTCGTTAAAAAACAGATCCTGCATGATTGGAAACCAGCCAGATAAGTTATAGACAATCTTATCGCGTGCAGTTAGGCTAGTCTTTCCCCACACTCTAGATGTGACTGTAACACTATATTTTGCATTTTCTCCTTTCCTTCTTCCCTAAGTACTCTATGAGCAGTATGTTTTGTCTGCATAGCGTACAAGAAACAATAATTTTCACAGGATCCCATATGTGACAATAGTAAATCAAATCAACTTAAATGTGAGTCAATTAAATAGAAAGCAATTCATTATTAGATGTATTAGTAAGGCTGGTAATATAATCTGTAATACAAAGTTTATAACTTCTGAATTAATAAGCACTGAACACTTGATTTTAATACAATTCTTAGATATCATGAGAATTGTAAGACGCTGCCTTCCAAAACAAGCTGAAAAAATAACATGAACCTGGACCAGTGGCTGATTAATGGCAGATGGAATTTAATTTAGATAAATGCGGGGTAATGCATTTTGGTAGATTGATTCAGGGCAGGACTTGTTCAGTTTATGGTAGGCCACTAGGGAGAGTTACAGATCAAAGAGATCTAGGGGGCTACATGTTCTTAGCTCCTTGAAAGTAGAGTCACAGGTAGACAAATTAGTGGAGAAGACAATCAGCATACTTGGTTTCATTGGTCAGGAATTGGGACGTTTTGTTGAAGTTCTACAAGACATTGGTAAGGCCACATTTGGAATACTGTGTACAGTCCTGGTCACCCTATTATAGAAAATATATTATTAAACTAGAAAGAGTGCAGAAAAAATTTTGGATGCTATTGGGACTCGATGGCTTGAATTATAAAGAGAGGCTGGATAGACTGGAACTTTTTTCTCTGGAGCTTGGAAGACTGAAGTGTGATCTTATAGAGGTCTACAAAATAATGGGGGGCATAGATCACCTAGATAGTCAATATCTTTTCCTAAAGGTAGGGGAATCTAAAAGTAGAGGCATAGATTTAAGGTGAGAGGGGAGAGATACAAAAGGGTCCAGAGGGGCAATTGTTTCACACAGAGGGTGATGAGTGTCTGGAACAAGCTGCCAGAGGTAGTAGTAGAAAATTACATGGATAAGATGGGTATAAAGTGATATGGGCCAAATGAAGGCAAATAGGACTATCTTCAGGATTTAAAAAAAGGGTGGCATGGACAAGTTAGCCTGAAAGGCCTGTTTTCATGCTGTAAATCTCGATGACTCTAACCTTTTGTTAAGCTTGACTCAAGAAAAGAATATGCCTTTATTCAAGACATCTCAATTATAAATGACAGATAAGTTAACCAATTATTATTCAACACTTCAGCTATGGGCAGAATTCACTCAAAATAGATCATAGATCAGGGAACCATACAATGCAGAAAGAGGCTATTTAGTCCATTGAGTTTGCACCGGCCACAATCACATCCACAACCCAATGTATTTACCCTAGCTAATCCCCCTAATACTAAGGGTCAATTTAGTATTGCCAATCCACCTAACCTGCACATCTTTGATCTGTGGAAGAAAACCAGAATACCCAGAGGAAACCTACCCAGACATGGGCAGAACATGCAGGGCAAGTCATGTTTGATTAATTTGGTAGGATTCTTTGAGATAGTTACATGCGCAGTGGACTATTTGGAACCTGTGAATGTGGTATATCTGGATTTCCAGAAGGTGCCGCACCAAAGCATGCTACATAAGATAAAGGTGCTACGGGTAATGTATTAGCATGGATAGAGGATTGGTTAACTAACGGGTGGCAACGAGTGGGATGTTTTTCTGGTTGGCGATTAGTGATGAGTGGTGTGTCTCAGAAATCAATATTGGGACCACAATTGTTTATGATTCACATAGAAAATTTGAAGTTGGGGACCAAGTGTTGTGTGTCAAAATTCGCAGATGACACTAAGATGAGAGGCAGAACAAACTGTGCAGAGGACACTGAAGGTCTGCAAAGGGATATCAATAGCCTAAGTGAGTGGGCAGATGGAGTACAATGTTGGTAAATGTGAGGTCATCTATTCTGTTAACAGCAAAATAGACTATTATCTAAAAATTGCAGCATGCAGCTGTGCAGAGGGACTTGGGTGTCCTTGTGTATGAATCAAAAAAATGTTGGTTTGCAGGTGCAGCAGGTAATTAAGAAGGCAAATGGAATTTTGTCCTTCATTGCTTGAGGATGGAGTTTAAAAACAGGGAGGTTATGTTGCAGCTGTATAAGGTGTGGGTGCGACCGCACCTACAGTACAGTGTACAGTTTTGGTCTCCTTTCTTGAGAAAGGATATACTGGCACTAGAGGGGATGCAGAGGAAATTCATTAGGTTGATTCCAGAGTTGGCTTATGAAAAGAGACTGAGGCTATATTCATTGTAATTGAGATGAGAGAAGATCTTACAGAAACATATATGATTCTGTAAGATCAGGACATAGGCTAGTAGCTTGGGCAGACAGATGGCAGGTGGAATTCAATCCTGATAAATCTGAGGTGATGAATTTTGGGAGAAAGAATGTAGGGGGGAGGTATATGATAAAGGATAGACCTATTAAGAGTATAGAAACGCAGAGGGGCCTGGGGGTGCAGGTGAACAAGTCTCTGAAGGTGGCAGAGAAGTGGAGAAGGTTGCGAAGAAAGCATATAGTATGTTAGCCTTTATACAAAGGGGTATAGAGTACAAGAGCTGGCCTTTAATGTTGCAGTTGTATAAAACATTGGTTAGACCTCATTTGGAATACTGCGTCCATTTTTGGTCGCCCTACTACCGGAAGGACGTGGAGACTCTGGAGAGAGTGCAGAGGAGGTTTACCAGAATGCTGCCTGGTATGGAAGGTCTGAGTTACGAGGAGAGATTAGGCAAATTGGGACTGTTTTCCTTAGAAAGACGTAGACTTAGAGGAGATTTAATAGAGGTGTACAAGATTATGAGGGGTATAGATAGAGTAAACAGGGTTAAGCTTTTTCCTAGGATGGACTTGAATAGCACGAGGGGTCACGGGCTTAGGATGAGGAGTGTAAGGTATTATTTGGATGCTAGAGGGAGTTTTTTCACACAGAGGGTGGTGGGGTATGGAATGCGCTGCCAAGTGGTAGAGGCAGGTACTCTAGAGTTATTTAAGAAATACATAGATGGGCACATGAACAGAATGGGAATGGAGGGGTATAGAAAACTGATTTAAAATAGGGATCATGAGCCTTGGGAAGCATTGGGAAGCTCTTGCACTCTATACTCCTTCCTATAAAGGCTAAGATACTATATGCTTTCTTCACAACTTTCTCCACTTCTCTGCCACCTTCAGAGACTTGTTCACCTGCACCCCCAGGCCCCTCTGCATTTCTATACTCTTAATAGGTCTATCCTTTATGATATACCTCCCCCCTACATTCTTTCTCCCGAAATTCATCACCTCACATTTATCAGGATTGAATTCCATCTGCCATCTGTCTGCCCAAGCTACCAGCCTATCTATATCCTTGGGAAGCATGTAAATAGATGATGATATTGATGTACTTGTTTTTATCCTACAGATGCTTTGGTCCACCTTGTTGTCTAATGAGGGACATACACGCAATGGGTCGTGAGAGGGCTGCTCTTGGATTTTTTTTCTAAGAGTATCCTAGTGCTTCACGTGATTAGTGTATGCTTGACCTGGACCATTTGATGGGCAACACAACAGCTCAGTGACTATCACTGTGCTGTGCAGATGCATGGCTTTGGGCCTGCGTCTGTGGGAGTTTGCGCATTCTCCCTGTGCTTGCGTGGGTTTTCTCCGGGTGCTCCGGTTTCCTCCCACATCCCAAAGATGTGCTCTAAGGCTAATTGGCAAAACAAATTCTCCCTAAATTGTCTCAAATTTGCTTTTTAATTCATAGATCTATAAACATAGACAGGATCGCGGGTAGAGGTGGGAACATTGGGGTGGTGGCGCGGGCTCGTTGGGCCGAAGGGCCTGTTTCCTGTGCTGTTTTGTTCTTTGTTCTTTGTTCACCCATACCACCCACCAGCGCAGAGAAATATCTTAGTGGGTGGAATTAGTAGACAGGCTTTGGGTCAGCACCACACATTTGCTGTTGCACATTGGATGGAGGCGGGAACAGTTGAGGAATCAGGCAGGTGGAGGTCTGCTGGATCCAAAGAAACAGCTGGCCCCCAACTAGGTGCCTGCTAAGCCATTGGAAATGGTTCTCAGAGTTGATGGAGTTGCAGAATCAGAGCCGTAGACTGCAGGAAGGCATAGAACATAGAACATTACAGCGCAGAACAGTCCCTTCGGCCTTCGATGTTGCGCCGACCAATTAAGAAAAAGCAATGACCCTCTAACCTAAACCATTCCCTTTTCATCCATAAACCTATCCACAGACCTCTTAAACGCCCCCAAACTTGGCGCATCTACAACTGCAGCAGGCAGGGTATTCCATACCCTTACCACCCTCTGGGTAAAGAACCTACCTCTGACATCCGTCCTAAAACTACCACCCCTTAATTTAAAGCTAAGTCCCTTCGTGCTAGCTTTCTTCATCCTAGGAAAAAGGCTATCACTGTCCACCCTATCTAAACCTCTAATCATCTTATATGTTTCAATAAGGTATCCTCTTAGCCGCCTTCTTTCTAATGAAAACAACCTCAAATCCCTCAGCCTCTCTTCATAAGACCTGCCCTCCATACCAGGCAACATCCTGGTAAACCTCCTCTGTACCCTCTCCAATGCCTCCACATCTTTCTTATAATGTGGGGACCAGAACTGCACACAATACTCCAAGTGCGGCCGCACTAGAGTTTGTACAGTTGCAACATGACGTTGCGGCTCCGAAATTCAATCCCCCTACCAATAAAAGCTAAGACTCCATATGCCTTCTTAACAACATTATCGACTTGATTGCCAACTTTCAGGGATCTATGCACATATACACCAAGATCCCTCTGTTCATCAACACTATTAAGAGTCCTACCATTAGCACTATACTCTACACATTTGTTATTCCTGCCAAAGTGAATTACCTCACACTTTTCCACATTAAACTCCATTTGCCACCTCTCGGCCCAGCTCTGCAACTTGTCCAAGTCTCTCTGCAAACTATAACACCCCCTTCACTATCTACCACTCCACCGACTTTAGTGTCATCTGCAAATTTACTAATCCATCCTTCAATACCCTCATCCAGATAATTTATAAAAATTACAAACAGCAGGGGCCCCAAAACAGACCCCTGAGGTACACCACTTGTCACCGAACTCCACGATGAATATCTCCCATCAACCACCACCCTCTGTCTTCTATCTGCTAGCCAATTCCTAATCCAATTAGCTAAATCACCCCTCAATCCCATACATCTGCATTTTCTGCAGAAGCCTTCCATGTGCCACCTTATCGAACGCCTTACTAAAGTCCATATATACCACATCAACTGCCTTACCCCCATCCACCTCTTTGGTCACTTTTTCAAAAAACTCAATAAGGTTAGTGAGGCATGACCTACCCTTCACAACACCATGCTGACTATCCCCAATCAATTCATTTCTCTCTAAATAACTATAAATCCTATCCCTAATAATTCTCTCCAATACTTTGCCCACAACAGAAGTAAGACTCACCGGCCTATAATTCCCCAGAAAGTCTCTATTCCCCTTCTTGAACAATGGGACCACATTCGCTATCCTCCAGTCTTCCAGCACTATACCTGTAACCAATGACGACCTGAAGATCAGAGCCAGAGGCTCTGCAATTGCCTCTCTCGCCTCCCAGAGAATCCTAGGGTAAATCCCGTCCAGCCCAGGGGACTTATCTAACTTCAAACCCTCAAGAATATCTAGCACATCCTCCTTATCTACTTCAATACTTTCCAGTTTACCACCCTGTATCCCAGTGTTCTCCACAACTACATTTACATCTCCCTGCGTGAATACCGAAGAGAAATATTTGTTCAGTGCCTCTCCAATCTCTTCAGGCTCCACGCACAACTTCCCACTGCTGTCTATGACGGGCCCTAATCTTGCCCTAACCAATCTTCTATTCTTAACATATCTAAAGAAAGCTTTAGGATTCTCCTTGATCCTATCAGCCAAAGTCATCTCGTGTCCCCTTTTAGCTCTCCTCAACTCACTCTTTAGCTCCCTCCTGGCTAATCTATAGCTATCCATTGCAATAACTGAGCCTTCAAGCCTCATCCTGACATAAGCCTCCTTTTTCCTTTTAACCAGCGAATTAACTTTTTTAGTACACCATGGTTCCCTTACTTGACCATTTCCTCCTTGCCTGACAGGGACATACTTATCAAGGACTCGCAGTAGCTGCTCCTTGAATAAGCTCCACATTTCAGCATGTTAGAGACATTCCAGCAACTGCAAAGTTGCCTCTAGAAGTCCCACATTCTTCAGGCACAGGAGATGATGCCAGCATTGCATGGCACCCATGCCAATATTGCAAGGGTGGTGACCAAGGTGGAGAGTATGGGGCAGGAAATGTAGCATTTGTGGCAGGATACCAGGCATGCCAAGTCACTGACGACCATTGAACATTTTATGTTCTATTTTATGGGCATTCAAATGGTCAGTGGATAGGCATATGGATAGCAATGGAATAGTTTAGGTTAGAAGGTCATAAAATTGGTTCCATTGGTCGGCACAACATTGAGGACCGAAGGGCCTGTACTGCGTTGTAATGTTCTATGTTCTATTGCTGAGGTCCTTGGGTCACCCTCAAGACATAAAGAAGAATTGCACAGGGACTCCAGAGTTGCATCCAGGTTTAGAGAGTTTCCACTGAGGACTCACAAACTATGATAAAGACAATATTGGGCCTGCAAAACTGATAGTGCTAGATGCTATTGAGGCTTCTGAAGTTCACTTCAGCTGCCCTCCATCCCATGGAGTGTCCAATGGGTCTATGAGCATGGCAAAGGAGGAGGAAGCACTGGAAGCCATGGTAGGGCTTTCCACTCAGTAGACCATGGCAATCTACGGCCTTTCTGAATACCCCTTTCTTAACGCCAGTACATCTCATGGACTGCAAGTCAAACAGCGTGGCACAACTACCTCCACGACAATTGAAAATTGGATGGGATCTCCTAGATCCTAGCCCTCTAAGGGACACCTGCCAAGAGTGTCCATACCATAGGGCATAGAACACTCCAGACCACCTCTACCTCTGATGTGCATCCTGCGAGAGTGGTCACCTAGTTGTAGTGGTAGAATACGCAAGATTAACAAGTTTTAGGGTTACCATGAGGGCATAGGTTAAGGCAGACACTGTAGTTGGGGATTGGGTAGTATGCACTGCAAATAATCACGATTGGAAGATATTGCAGTCAAAACTGCGACTCCTCCTGTCTGAGATCCTTCTCCTGCAGGGGGTTAACATTCCCTCTGTATGTTTAGGAATATAAAGCATCGCAAAGCGTGAGAAAAGCCATTTGACCTATTGAGTCCTTACCAATGATAATTACCACTGTAGTCATTTCAATCACATTGTCCAGCATTTGTGCCATATCTCTGACTGACATGATATACTGTGCGAGGTTGTGGAGTGCACAGCAGACCACCATGACATGGGACAATCTGGGGATTGAACTACAGAGTACCTTTAAAGTGATCCATCATGCCTTGAGCAGGCCAATCAATGATGGACCAGGTGGCAGTATAGGCCATATTGTAGCAGGTTGCCACCTCAGTCTTAGATCTCCACACCAGCATCATCAGCCATGATCTGTGTGCAGCCCTGCCACCCTGGCAGCCTGAGGTGGGCCTCGAAGACCCTGTGAAGTGCCCCAGGATGAAGCTCTCATACATGCTCCCTGGACAGTGTGCACACATCTGCATGATGTTGGGCAAGGTGGCCGCAGATGATTTGGATATTCAGGGAGTGGAACCTCACCCTGTTGATATAGGGCACTTTCTGATTCCACTGGGTGACATGAATGCAGTGCAGTATGTAGCCCCCTGCACTTACAGCATATGGTGATGGTAGTGAAACCTGCAATTCAGGCATCCTGTTGGGCCTGGCCTGGGTCAAAACGGATGCAATGTCCAAACGTACAGGGTGTCCATGACATCCTGAATGCATTTTGTGGGTTGATGACTGATAGATGCACAAAGGTCCCCACTCAAGTCCTGGAAGGACCCAGTGGTGTAAAGGTTTAGGGCTGCAGTCACCTTCACTGATATTAGGTGCAGGTGTCATCCCTCTTCTCCAACCACTACACCCCCCCGCCTCCACCCACACCCCCTCAATGAGGTGTCATCCGGCAGCTCATAGTGACATGCTTGTTTTCTATCGCTGAAGTCTCTGCCATCTTCTGCACCTCTCTCCACAAGCGCATAGGCTACCAGGTCCTGATCCTGACCAGCAGTCTGCTGCTACATAAGAACACAAGAAATGGAGAGTTGTCAGAAGTTGCAATGTGACATAGATAGAATGCAAGACTGGGCAGACAAGTAGCAGATGGACTTCAATGCAGATAAATGTTTACTGGTCCATTTTGGCAGGACTAATGGGATGAAGGAGTACAATATCAAGAGTAGGAGTCTTAGTGTTGAGGAGCAGAAGACCTTGGGGGTCCGGGTCCATGGGACTCTTAAATCGGCCTCGCAGGTGGAGGATGTGGATAAGAAGGCATATGGTATACTGGCCTTCATTAATTGAGGGATTGAGTTTAGGAGTTGGGAGGTAATGCTCCAATTTTGTAAGACCCTTTTCAGATCCCACTTGGAGTGCTGTGCACAGTTCTGGTCACCTCACTACAGGAAGGATGTGGAAGCTATTGAGAGGATGCAGAGGAGATTTACAAGGGTATTGTCTGGATTGGAAGGCATGTCTTACGAAAATAGGTTGAGGAAGCTAGGTCTCTTCTACCTGTAGAGACGAAGGTTGAGAGGCAACCTGATAGAGGTTTATAAAATGTTGAGAGACATAGGTTGGATTCTCAGAGGCTATTTCAGCTCAGAGGGATGAAATGATCACTACAAGAGGACACTGATTTAAAGTGCTGGGAAGCAAGTACAGAGGAGATGTTAGGGGTAAGTTTTTTACTTAGAGGGTGATGACTGAGTGGAATCGACTGCCATCGATGGTGGTAGAGGCAAACTTGCTGGGGTCTTTTAAAAGACTTCTGGATGGGCACATGGGATTTAATGGGATTGGGAGTTACAGATAGTTCTGTGGCCTGGTAGGTATGGATATGATCGGCACAACTTGTGGGCCAAAGGGCCTGTTTGTGCTGTAGTGTTCTATGTTCTAAATAGGAGCAGGAATAGGCAATCTAGCCCTTCGAGCCTGTCCCACCATTCAATAAGATCATGGCTGATCCAAAGAGGATCAGTTCCACTTTTCCGCTTTTTCCCCAAAACCCTTAATTCCCTTCCCTATCACAAATCTATCTACCCATGACTTAAATATATTCAGCGAGGTAGCCTCCACCACTTCAATGGGCAGAGAATTCCAGAGATTCACTACTCTTTGAGTGAAGTTCCTCCTCAACTCTGTTCTAAACTACACCCCTCTCCTTATTTTGAGGCTGTGCCCTCTAGTTCTGTTTTCCTTTCTAAGCAGAAAAAAATCTCTCCACCTATTCCCTATCTAGCCTCTTCATTATCTTGTAAGTCTCTATAAGATCCCCCCATCAGCCTTCTAAACTCCCACGAGTACAGGCCCAGTCTATTTAATCTCTTCTCATTAGCTAACCCCCTCATCTCCATTATCAGCCTGGTGAACCTTCTCTGTGCAACTTCCAGCCTGCAGGAGGTGATGTCTCGATAGCGACGACAATTACTGCTCCATCTGCACTAAGATTCATGCTTGCTCAGAAGGGGAATGGGACTCCAGTCAGAGGGAGAGAGTCTATATGGTTATCTATCCTGGGCCCCTCAGAGTCAACTAAAACCCAATGTTCTCATGATTCTGGATGCTGACAACCCTGACATCATTCCACTTTTGAATTTTTACTGTTTTATCCCTACTGTCCCCGTATGTTTCACTCTGAGCATCTGTCCCCGCAAGTCTCACCATGTTGAAGTCTCGTTCCCCTTAAGTTTCACTGTTTTAAATACACTTTCAAAGTTCCCCAATTTAACCTCTCACCTCCAAAACCTGTTTTAACCTTTCTTCCCTTAAATCTCGCTGTTTTAACATCTTCTCTAAAGTTTCTTGTTATACCCTTCCCCCAAAATGTTTTTAACTCTAATTCCCCTAAATTCTCATCAATTTAACCTCTCTCTCTACAAGTCTGTTTTAATCTCACTCTTACCAATGGTGTAGTTGTTTTAACCTCTGCTCTTAAGTCTCACTGTTTTAACCATTCTCTCATGAGAATTTCCATTGAATCAACCCCTCTCCCCACAATGTCTCACTGCTTTTAACTTTCTTTCCACCAAAGTCTCACTGTTTAAACCATTCTCCCCCAAGGTCTCACTGTTGCAACTCTCACTCCTACAATCTGTTTTAACTTCTCTCTCCTGGAGGTCTTACTGTTTTTGAACATAATTTGCCATTCAATCGGTGTTGGCTTTCCTTAACTAATGCATACGTGTCCAAGTGATTGCCAGTTTTGTTCCAGATTATAATTTCTAGAAGCTTTACCATTGAGGTAAAATTGTGTGGACTGTAGATGTTAGTCTTATCCTTGCACCATTCTTTTGAACAAGTTGTAGTATTTGCAATTCTCCATTTCTCTGGACTATTCCTGTATCTAAGGAAAACCATGGCCTCTCCTGATGCAACTTCCACTCTTCTTTAAGTATGTTTGGATGCATTACTCATCTAGTCCTTGTGATTTGTCCTTCAATCTGTGTCAAAGACAGTTTATAGTCAGCTTTCATTTGTTTAGCCTACCAGTGTCTCAACTATATCCTGTTTCATTAGGATGCAAGACTGGGCAGAGAAGTGGCAGATGGACTTCAATGCAGATAAATGTGTAGTGGTCCATTTTGGCAGGAATAATGGGATGAAGAAGTAGAATATAAGGGGTAGGAGTCTTAGCTGTGTTGTAGAGCAGAAGGATCTCGGGGTCTGGGTCCAAAGGACTCTTAAATCAGCCTCGCAGGTGGAGGAAGTGGTCAAGAAGGCGTACGGTGTACTGGCCTTCATTAATCAAGGAATAGAGTTTAGGAGTCAGGAGGTAATGATGCAGCTCTATAAGACTCTTGTCAGACACCAGTTGGAGTATTGTGCGCAGTTCTGGTCGCCTCATTATAGGAAGGATGTAGAGGCTATTGAGAGAGGCAGAGGAGATTTACAAGGATGCTGCCTGGATTGGATGCTGCCATGGAGTTTAATGTGGAAAAGTGTTGAGGTAATGCACTTTGGCAGGAACAATAAATGTGTAGAGTATAGGGCTAATGGTAGGGCTCTTAATAGTGTTGAGGAACAGAAGGATCTTGGTGTATGTGTCCATAGATCCCTGAAAGTAGGCAGTCAAGTGGATAAAGTTGTTAAGAAGGCATATGGAGTCTTAGCTTTTATTGGTAGGGGGATTGAATTTAGGAGCCGCAGCATCATGTTGCAACTGTACAAAACTCTAGTGCGGCCGCACTTGGAGTATTGTGTGCAGTTCTGGTCGCCACATTATAAGAAAGATGTGGAGGCATTGGAGAGGGTACAGAGGAGGTTTACCAGGATGTTGCCTGGTATTGGAGGGCAGGTCCTATGAAGAGAGGTTGAAGGATTTGAGGTTGTTTTCGTTAGAAAGGAGGCGGCTAAGAGGGGATCTTATTGAAGCATATAAGATGATTAGAGGTTTAGATAGGGTGGACAGTGATAGCCTTTTTCCTAGGATGGAGAAAGCTAGCACGAGGGGACACAGCTTTAAATTAAGGGGTATGAGTTATAGGACGGATATCAGAGGTAGGTTCTTTACTCAAAGAGTATTAGGGAGTGGAATGCCCTGCCTGCAGCTGTTGTAGATGCGCCAAGTTTGGTGGCGTTTAAGAGGTTAATTGATAAGTATATGGAAGAGAAGGGAATGGTTTAGTTAGGAGGGGCATTGCTTTTTATTTTGGTCGGCACCACATCGAAGGCCGAAGGGCCTGTTCTGTGCTGTATTGTTCTATGTTCTATGTTCTATTGGGAGGCAGGCCTTATGAAGATACGTTGAGGGAGCTGGGACTCTTCTCACTGGAGAGATGTAGGTTGACAGGCGACCTGATAGAGGTTCATTCCTCTCAAGGAATAGATAGGGTGGACTCTCAGAGACTATTTCCCCGAGCTGAAATGGTCACTACGAGAGGTCACAGATTTAAGGTGCAGGGAAGCAAATACAGAGGAGATGTCAGGGGTAGGTTTTTCACTCAGAGGGTGGTGAGTGAATGGAATCGGCTGCCGTCGGAGGTTGTTGAGGTAAACAAACTCGCTGGGGTCTTTTAAAAGACTTCTGGATGAGTATATGGAAACGAATAGGATAGGGGGTTATAGATAGGTCTGTGGATTGGTAGATGTGATCGGCGCAACTCGTGGGCCGAAAGGCCTGTTTGTGCTGTACTGTTCTATGTTCTATGACATGGGCAAAATGTTCTTGCTTGACCCCCTCTCCTGAACTTAGAATTTGCTGGAGTGATCATATGTTGAGTGCTGGGATTTGTGGTTATCTTTCAGCTCCAATTAATTTTGTGCTGACATTGTAAGCTAATAATGGCTTGGGAAATCAATGGAGATAGAAACATGAGTTGGCCATTCAGCCCTTCAAGTCTAATATGTGACTATGAAGAATTATGAACCAACAGTCGATTTACAAATTGCACACAATATAAAATTGAAACCAGCAAATTAGTGGAAAGGAAAACACTTTATTTCCTCTGTAAAAATAAATAAGGTCTTTCATCCATAAACATGATTCACCTCATTTCTGAGACACTTCTTTCCACATACAAAATAAGTGGAACTGTCCAGAAGTGTCTGACATAAAAAAAACTAAAAAATAATTGTCAAAATACAGAAGTGAACATAAGGAAACAGAAGTTGGAGAAACTCAAATCCACTTGGTTGAAGTCGGCTCATACTTCAGGACCTTCACCACCAGGAATAAGCTGGAATGTTTAAAGAATAGTTAGATAAGTAATTTAAGTGGTGAATTGTCATCATCTTCATTATTCATCACAAGTGATAAATTACAGCAATATACATTAACCTACAAATCTCAGGAGCAAAGTACAAACTGCATCACCCAGTTAAAGGGGATTTTTATATATTTGAGTAGCTAATGAGCTTGTATTTTGTACAAGAAACTCTGCATATTTTATATTGAAATGTGTCTTTTTAACCAGTAAAAATACTTGCTTGGAACAGTTCTCGCTCCAGGCCTCCACTGCTATTTTGAACTTGCGTCTCCAAAACCCTGCCCAGGACCCCCCCCCACATTGGGACCCACTGTTTCAGAAACCTTGATTTCAAGGCAATGAAAAAGAGATCTATATACAAAGTATGCATATAGCAGGGAAATGCATAATGGAATAATATGAAGAGATTAGATGAGAAATCAAATAATTAGAATGGCAAAGAGAAAATATGAAATTAAATGGTCATACAATATGGATAGAAACTAACAGGGATAGCTTGTTCAGCCTTTCCAGCCTGCTCTGCCATTCATTTTGATCATGCCTGATCACCAAATTCTATATCCTAAGTCCCCCTTTCCCCCATATCTCTTCAGCCCCAAGAGGTATATCTAATTTCTTCTTGAAATCAGACAACGTTTTGGCCTCAACTACTTTGACATAAGTGAATTCCACACATTTGCCATTCTCTGGGTGAAGAAATTTCTCCTCATTTCAGTTCTAAAAGGTTTACTCTTTATCCTCAAACTATGATCCCTAGTTCTGGACTTCTCCACAATTAGAACATGCTTTGGGAATCTATATTGTCTAACCCTGTTAGAATTTTATAAATTTATGAGATCCAGTCTCACTCTTCTAAACTCCAGTGAAGATAATCTTAACCGTCTTTATACTCTCTTCATATGACAGACATAACATCTCAGGAATCAGCTGGTAAACCTTCAGTGTATTCCCTCTAAAGCAAAGGCATCCTTCCTCAGATAAGGACATCAAAACTGTACACAATATCCTGTGGCCTCACCAATACCTTACATAAATGCAGTAAAACATCCCTATTATCAAATCTTTTCACTATGAAGGCCAACATACCATTTGCCTTGTTGACTGCCTGCTGTGGGAAGTTGCGCGTGGAGCCTGAAGAGATTGGAGAGGCACTGAATAAATATTTCTCTTCGGTATTCACGCAAGGTGATGTAAATGTAGTTATGGAGAACACTGAGGTACTGGGTTGCAAACTGGAAAGTATTGAAGTAGATAGGGAGGATGTGCTAGATATTCTTGAGGGTTTGAAGTTGGATAAGTCCCCTGGGCCGGACGGGATTTACCTAGGATTCTCTGGGAGGCAAGAGAGGAGATTGCAGAGCCTCTGGCTCTGATCTTCAGGTCGTCGTTGGTTATGGGTGTGGTTCCGGAGGACTGGAGGATAGCGAATGTGGTCCCGTTGTTCAAGAAGGGGAAGAGAGACCTTCCAGGGAATTATAGGCCAGTGAGTCTTACTTCTGTTGTGGGCAAAGTATTGGAGAGAATAATTAGGGATCGGATTTATAGTTATTTAGAGAGAAATGAATTGATTGGGGATAGTCAGCATGGTTTTGTGAAGTGTAGGTCGTGCCTTACTAACCTCATTGAGTTTTTTGAAAAAGTGACTAAGGAGGTGGATGGGGGTAAGGCGGTTGATGTGGTATATATGGACTTTAGTAAGGCTTTTGATAAGGTGGCCCATGGAAGACTTCTGCAGAAAATGCAGATGTATGGGATAGAGGGTGATTTAGCTAATTGGATTAGGAATTGGCTAGCAGATAGAAGACAGAGGGTGGTGGTTGATGGGAGATATTCATCGTGGAGTTCGGTGACAAGTGGTGTACCTCAGGGGTCTGTTTTGGGGCCCCTGCTGTTGTAATTTTTATAAATGATCTGGATGAGGGTATTGAAGGATGGATTAGTAAATTTGCAGATGACACTAAAGTCGGTGGAGTGGTAGATAGTGAAGAGGGGTGTTATAGTTTGCAGAGAGACTTGGACAAGTTGCAGAGCTGGCCGAGAGGTGGCAAATGGAGTTTAATGTGGAAAAGTGTGAGGTAATGCACTTTGGCAGGAATAATAAATGTGTAGAGTATAGGGCTAATGGTAGGATTCTTAATAGTGTTGATGAACAGAGGGATCTTGGTGTATTTGTGCATAGATCCCTGAAAGTAGGCAGTCAAGTCGATAAGGTTGTTAAGAAGGCATATGGAGTCTTAGCTTTTATTGGTAGGGGGATTGAATTTCGGAGCCGCAACGTCATGTTGCAACTGTACAAAACTCTAGTGCGGCTGCATTTGGAGTATTGTGTGCAGTTCTGGTCCCCACATTATAAGAAAGATGTGGAGGCATTGGAGAGGGTACAGAGGAGGTTTACAGGGATGTTGCCTGGTATGGAGGGCAGGTCCTATGAAGAGAGGTTGAAGGATTTGAGGTTGTTTTCGTTAGAAAGGAGGCGGCTAAGAGGGGATCTTATTGAAGCATATAAGATGATTAGAGGTTTGGATAGGGTGGACAGTGATAGCCTTGTTCCTAGGATGGAGAAAGCTAGCACGAGGGGACACAGCTTTAAATTAAGGGGTGATAGTTATAGGACGGATATCAGAGGTAGGTTCTTTACCCAGAGGGTGGTAAGGGTATGGAATGCCCTGCCTGCGGCAGTTGTAGATGCGCCAAGTTTGGTGGCGTTTTAAGAGGTTAGTTGATAAGTTTATGGAAGAGAAGGGAATGGTTTAGTTTGGAGGGTCATTGCTTTTTATATTGGTCGGCGCAACATCGAAGGCTGAAGGGCCTGTTCTGTGCTGTAATGTTCTATGTTCTATGCTGCACCTGCATGCTTACTTTCAGTGACTGATGCACAAGGACTCCAAGATCTCTGAGTATCCATTCCTCTCAATTTACATCCAAGTAATAATCTGTCTTCCTATTATTGCTACCAAAGTAGATCACGTCACATTTATTTGCATTAACTTGCATCTGCCATGCAGATACTCATACGTACAGCCTGTCCAAATCACTGTATCCTCCTACAGCTCACCTTCCCACCCAACTTTGTATCATCTGCAAATTGAGTCATGTGTATTAATATGAACAGCAAGCTGATTATGTCAATAAAAGTGGCCTTCCGCTTACACTTCCCACCCACTATGCTACTCAACCAGCGTAGCTGGAAAATTGCATGCAACACAGCAGGTATAGTATACTGAGACTTTTCCAAAGTCATTCAATAAGATCCCAAATAATTGGTCCAATGTCAGCTCAGGGTCAAGTAGTAGAATGGATATCTAGCTGGCAGCAAGGCATAAAGAGCAGCTATTCAAATAGGTAGAAGATGGGAAGTAAGGTCCTTCACTGGCTAATGCTGGATCCACTCAATCACAATTTATTTTAGCATCTGAGACTTGGCATCAGAAACAATTTCTAAATTTTGAAAAGAAAAACTGAATAAGCATGTCACTTGGAAAAGAAGAATCCAAATCCAGGATTGGAGCAGAGGAATCTGGGAAAACAAACAAATCACCAAGTAGTGATATATGTTAAGAAGGCCATTAAAAAAAACTAGGTTTATGTCTAGAGGAACAGAAGTAACAAGTAGAGAATTATGCTAAATTTATATTCCACCTTGAAACATTTGAAAAAGCACGGCCCAATTAGAGAAAGTCAACATGGCTTTGTCCGAGGCAGGTCATGTCTTACTAACTTGACTGATTTTTGGGGAGGGTGACAAAGGTGACTGATGAGGCTAGAGCAGTGGATTTTGTCTATATGGATTTTAGTAAGGCTCTGATGTGATCCCTCATGGTAGGTTCATCCAGAAGATTAAGATATATGGTAACTTGGCTGCTTGGATTCAGAATTGGCTTATCCATGGAAATCAGATAATAGTAGGAAGGGTGTTTTTTTGGCTGGTGGTTTGCGACTAGTGGCATTCCGTAAGAATCTGTACTGGGACCTCTGCTGTTTGTGATATATAAATGACTTAGAAGAAAGTGTAGATTATTGGGTTAGCAAGTTTGCAGATGATAAAAAGATGGGTGGAGCTGTGGATAATGTAGAAGGTTGTCAAAGGATACAGTGAGATATAGCTCATTTGCAGATATGAACAGAGAAATGGCAGATGGAGTTTAATGCAGGTAAGTGTAAAGCACTTTGGGGAATCAAATGTTAAGGGTACGTATACAGTTAATAGCAGAACCCTGAATAACACTGATGTACAGAGGAATCTGGGTGTTCAAATCTATAACTCCCTGAAAGTGACAAGACAAGTAGATAGGATAGCTAAGGTGTATGGCATGCTTGCCTTTATTGGTCAGGAATTTGAGCACTTGAGTCTTTATAACACTTTGGTTAGGCTGCACTTACGAATATTGTCTTCAATTATGGTCGCCACATTAAAGCAGGAGGCTTCAGAGTGGGTGCAGAAGACGTTTACGAGAATGCTGCCTAGATTAGAGGGTATGAGCTATAGAGAGAGGCTGGACAAAGAACCAGAACAGTACAGCAAGGGAACAGGCCCTTTGGCCCTCCAAGCTTGAGCTGATCACATTTACCTATCTAACCAACTACTTATATCTCTCTATTCCCCGTTTGTTCATTTGTCTGTCAAAATAAGTCTTAAATGTAGCTGACATAACTGCCTCAACCGCATTCTTGGCAGTGCATTCCAGGCCTCCAGTACTCTGTAAAAAAAACTTCCACCGCACATCACCACTGAACTTTTCCCCCTTATCTTGAACTTATGCCCCCCTGTAATTGCTAATGCTCAGGTGGGTAGGGGGAATAGGAGATTGGGCCTAGTGATTGGGGACTCCATAGTTAGAGGGACAGATAGGAGAGTAAATAGTAATAAAAGTGACTCAGGGCTGGTGTGTTGCCTCCCAGGGGCTGGGGTCCAGGATGTCGCAGATCGGGTTTTTAAGATTCTTAAGGGAGAGGGGAGTCAACCCCAGGTCATAGTTCATGTGGGGACACATGATATAGGAGGGACGAGGGAGGGGGATATTAAGCAGAAATTTATGGAGTTGGGGTGGAAGCTTAAGGCAAAAACTGGCAGAGTGGTTATCTCTGGACTCTTGCCTGTGCCAAGGGATAGTTTAGGGAAGAATAGAGAGAGGGAATGTTTGAACTCGTGGCTGCGGGGATGGTGCAGGAGGGAGGGGTTCAGGTTCCTGAACAATTGGGACTCATTCTGGGATAGGTGGGACCTATACAAGAGAGATGGTCTACACCTGAACCAGAGGGGAACTAATATCTTGGGGGGAAAATTTGCTAAGGCTATGCAGGGGGCTTTAAACTGATTCGGGGGGGGGTGGTGGGATCCTAAGTAGTTGGGGTGCTAAGAGGGATGAGAGTAAGGGGGTCATAGAGGAAAGCTGTAAAACACAGCAGCGTACGGGTGGGGTAGGGCATGGTTTGAAATGCGTATACTTTAATGCAAGGAGTATTCGCAATAAGGGGGAGGAACTTGCAGCTTGGACCAGTACCTGGAACTTCGATGTTGTGGCCATTTCAGAGACTTGGGTAGAGCAGGGACAAGAATGGATGTTGCAGGTTCCGGGGTTCAAATGCTTCAGTCGGAGTAGAGAAGGAGGTAGAAGGGGGGGAGGAGTGGCATTATTAGTCAAAGACTGTATCACAGTGACAGAAAAGAAGTTTGATGAGGACTTGTCTGTTGAGGTAGTATGGGCTGAGATTAGAAACAGGAAAGGAGGGGTCACCCTGTTGGGAGTCTTTTATAGACCTCCTAAAAGTTCTAGAGAGGTTGAGGAAAGGATTGCCAAGTCAATTCTGGTCAGGAGTGAAAGTAATAGGGTAATTGTTATGGGGGACTTTAACTTTACTAATATTGATTGGAATAGCTATAGCTCTAGCTCGTTAGAGGGGTCAGTTTTCGTACAAAGTGTGCAGGAAGGTTTTTTGACTCAGTATGTAGATAGGCCAACTAGAGGTGAGGCTACATTGGATTTGGTGCTGGGCAATGAGCCAGACCAGGTGTTAGGCTTGGAAGTTAGTGAACATTTTGGTGATAGTGACCACAATTCGGTTACGTTCACCTTAGTGATGGATAGGGATAGGCATGAAGCTGGGGGCAGTAGTTATAGCTGGGGGAAGGGTAATTATGAGGCCATCAGGAGAGAATTAGGGTGCATAGATTGGACTAGGAAACTACAGGGACTGGGAACATCTGGAATGTGGAGCTTATTCAAGGAGCAGCTGCTGCGAGTCCTTGATAAGTATGTCCCTGTCAGGCGAGGAGGAAATGGTCGAGTAAGAGAACCTTGGTGTACAAAAAAAGTTGATTTGCTGGTTAAAAGGAAAAAGGAGGCTTATGTCAGGATGAGGCTTGAAGGCTCGGTTAGTGCAATGGATAGCTATAGATTAGCCAGGAGGGAGCTAAAGAGTGAATTGAGGAGAGCTAAGAGAGGACACGAGAAGACTTTGGCTGATAGGATTAAGGAGAATCCTAAAGCTTTCTTTAGATATGTTAAGAATAGAAGATTGGTTAGGGCAAGATTAGGGCCAGTCATAGACAGCAGTGGGAAGTTGTGCGTGGAGCCTGAAGAGATTGGAGAGGCACTGAATAAATATTTCTCTTCGGTATTCACGCAGGGTGATGTAAATGTAGTTATGGAGAACACTGAGGTACAGGGTAGCAAACTGGAAAGTATCGAAGTAGATAGGGAGGATGTGCTAGATATTCTCGAGGGTTTGAAGTTGGATAAGTCCCCTGGGCCGGACGGGATTTACCCTAGGATTCTCTGGGAGGCAAGAGAGGAGATTGCAGAGCCTCTGGCTCTGATCTTCAGGTCGTCGTTGGTTACGGGTGTGGTTCCGGAGGACTGGAGGATAGCGAATGTGGTCCCATTGTTCAAGAAGGGGAAGAGAGACCTTCCAGGGAATTATAGGCCAGTGAGTCTTACTTCTGTTGTGGCAAAGTATTGGAGAGAATTATTAGGGATAGGATTTATAGTTATTTAGAGAGAAATGAATTGATTGGGGATAGTCAGCATGGTTTTGTGAAGGGTAGGTCGTGCCTTACTAACCTCATTGAGTTTTTTGAAAAAGTGACTAAGAGGTGGATGGGGGTAAGGCGGTTGATGTGGTATATATGGACTTTAGTAAGGCGTTTGATAAGGTGGCCCATGGAAGACTTCTGCAGAAAATGCAGATGTATGGGATAGAGGGTGATTTAGCTAATTGGGTTAGGAATTGGCTAGCGGATAGAAGACAGAGGGTGGTGGTTGATGGGAGATATTCATCGTGGAGTTCGGTGACAAGTGGTGTACCTCAGGGGTCTGTTTTGGGGCCCCTGCTGTTTGTAATTTTTATAACTGATCTGGATGAGGGTATTGAAGGATGGATTAGTAAATTTGCAGATGACACTAAAGTCGGTGGAGTGGTAGATAGTGAAGAGGGGTGTTATAGTTTGCAGAGGGACTTGGACAAGTTGCAGAGCTGGGCCGAGAGGTGGCAAATGGAGTTTAATGTGGAAAAGTGTGAGGTAATGCACTTTGGCAGGAATAATAAATGTGTAGAGTATAGGGCTAATGGTAGGATTCTTAATAGTGTTGATGAACAGAGGGATCTTGGTGTATTTGTGCATAGATCCCTGAAAGTAGGCAGTCAAGTCGAGAAGGTTGTTAAGAAGGCATATGGAGTCTTAGCTTTTATTGGTAGGGGGATTGAATTTCGGAGCCGCAACGTCATGTTGCAACTGTACAAAACTCTAGTGCGGCCGCACTTGGAGTATTGTGTGCAGTTCTGGTCCCCACATTATAAGAAAGATGTGGAGGCATTGGAGAGGGTACAGAGGAGGTTTACCAGGATGTTGCCTGGTATGGAGGGCAGGTCTTATGAAGAGAGGCTGAGGGATTTGAGGTTGTTTTCGTTAGAAAGGAGGCGGCTAAGAGGGGACCTTATTGAAACATATAAGATGATTAGAGGTTTAGATAGGGTGGACAGTGATAGCCTTTTTCCTAGGATGGAGAAAGCTAGCACGAGGGGACACAGCTTTAAATTAAGGGGTGATAGTTATAGGACGGATATCAGAGGTAGGTTCTTTACCCAAAGGGTGGTTCGGGAGTGGAATGCCCTGCCTGCAGCAGTTGTAGATGCGCCAAGTTTGGTGGCGTTTAAGAGGTTAGTTGATAAGTATATGGAAGAGAAGGGAATGGTTTAGTTTGGAGGGGCATTGCTTTTTATATTGGTCGGCGCAACATCGAAGGCCGAAGGGCCTGTTCTGTGCTGTAGTGTTCTATGTTCTATTGTAATTGTCATTTGTGCCCTGGGAAAAAGCTTCCAACTGTTCATCCTATCTATACCTCTCAATTTTATAAACATCGATCAGGTTGCCCCTCAGCCTCCACCTTTCCAGGGATAACAATCCCAGTTAATTCAATCTTCTGTCATAGCTAATGCCCTCCATACCAGACAACATCCTAGTAAACCTTTAATGCACTTTCTCCAAAGCCTCTACATCATTCTGGTAGTGTGGTGACCAGAATTAGACACAGTCTTCCAAATGTGACCGAACAAATGTTTTATATCACTGACATAATTTTCCAACTTTTATTCACTTTCTGATGAAGGCAATCATGTCATGTGCTTTCTGATCATCTTTCCTACTTACGCTGCCAATTTTCTGTGGACCTGTACTCCCAGATCTGTGTATAAGCTCTCAACGGTTCTGCCATTTATTTTATAGGTCCCATGAATTGGATCTCCCAAAATGCATCATCTCGCATTTGTTCAGATGAAATTCCACCTGCCATTTCTCCGCCCAGTTTTCCAGTCTAAATCCTGCTCTATTCCCTTGACAATTTTGTTTTTACCATTTGGATTACACTACTTACCATTGTTATGTTGTTTCCATTTAATAAGATTTGGTCCAGTTTTGTAATTCTTCTGCCTTCTGGTGTGATCTCACTATAGTGGAGCAAGAATGGAAAACACTAACTAAACAGCTTACATAACAAGTGGAGGTGCCAAGATGGGCATATTAAGAAGTCTCACAACACTAGATTAAAGTCCAACAGGTTTATTTGGAGAGTCTCCACTCACCTGAAGAAGGAGCAACACTCCAAAATAAACCTGCTGGACTTTAACCTGGTGTTGTGAGATTTCTTATTATAAACAATTTAACAGCTACTACCTAGAATACTCTACATTGCAGTAAGAAACAGAGAGCAGATTAAAGTGAAAGAATATAAACCTCCATGACTGCAGAATACAGTTTGTGTTAGCCTGTGTCAGCATTGGACATTCTTAATTGACATGCAAAACAATCCCAATTCTCCATGAGTCAAGTATCCACAGAACAATACAAATTCTAAAAACTTATTTAAAATGAAAACTCAGGTCATTTCTCAAAACACATTGTGGTTGCTGCGCTAATTTAAATAGTTTGTTGAAACTAACTTATTGAAAAAAAATCAAATTAAACTAGTTCAGTTACAATAGTTCCAAAATATATTTTTCTAAATGTCTTTGAATGCCCTTTAATCTTCAAAAGATTAAAAATAAATTCACTGAATTGAGATTCTACAGTCACTGGATAATTAAGGTTGAACATTTTAGCATGCGCCAGTTTCTTGTTCTAATGCTTTCTGCTATTGAAATTTAAATTAACTTTAATTTTGAATTTGTTTACAAGTTGTACTTTTCAACCTCAACTACGAGCTAAGACTGTTAGCTATCCTTATATATCAGCTGCTGAACTCCAAACGATACAAAAGCGTATGAAAAACAAACTTACAATTCTGTGACATCTTCAAGTACCATATCCAAGGAAGAGAGTTAAGAAATGCACATTCTGCAGTAAATAAGAATCAGTTTATTTAGATTCCAGCAGATCCTGGAAGTTCAGGGCACCAGTTTTCAGATTTTTAGTGACCAATTTAAGGCACCTCCCAAAATGTTAAAAATGAGCAGAGGAATGAGTGACATCCAAGTACAATAAAGCTAAACTGAGGATTGCTACTGTTTGCCTATCGCCGCAACAGGTCCACAGCAGATAACATCTCCCTGGCCATACATTCAACCCTGGAACACTTAGATAACAAAGACACTTATGTCAAACTCCTTTTCATAGACTACAGCTCAGTCTTCAGCACCATTATTCCTATGAGACTCATCTACAAACTCTGTGGCCTAGGGCTCACCTCTGCCTTCTGCAACGGGATCCTAGACTTCATAACCAACAGACAGCAGTATGGATAGGCACAATGCCTTCCTCCACCATCATCAACACTAGTGGTCTGCAAGGCTGTCTTCTCCTTAACCTTATGCACACCTTTGACTGTGTGGCCAAATTCCCCTCCAACTCAATTTTCAAATTTGCTAATGACACCAACATTGTGGGTTGGATTTCAAACAATGATGAGACGGACTACAGGAAAGCGATACAGAATCCAGTGCAATGACAGTAATCTCTCCCTCAATGTCAACAAAACAAAGGAGATAATGATCGACTTCAGCATAGTGGAGGGCAGACCCTGGTCTACATCAATGGGGATGAATTAGAAATAGTTGACAGCTCCAGGTATTTAGGTGTCCACATCATCAACAGTCCATCCTGGTCTCCCCACTATAATTAAGAAAGCCCACCAACACCTTGACTTTCTCAAGAGACTAAGGAAATCTGGCATGTCTGCTACAACTCTCACCAACTTTTACTGATGCATCACAGCTCGGTATGGTTCCTGTTCTGCAAGAGATTACAAAGGGTTGTAAATGAAGCCAGGCCATCACTCAAACCAGCCTCTCACCCATTGACACTATTTACATTTCATGCTGCCTTGGAAAAGCAGCCAGCATAATTAAGAACCCCATAAGCCACGGACATATTCTCTTCCCACCTTCTTCCATTAGGGAAAGATACAAATGTCTGAGGTCACATACCAACTGACTCAAGAACAGCTTCTTCCCTGCTGTCAGGTTTTGAATTGGCTTATCTCGCATTAAGTTGATTTTTCTCTGCATCCGAGTGATGACTGTAACAATACATTCTGCACCCTCTCCTTTCCTTCCCCACATATGGTATGTTTTGTCAGTATGCGCACTAGAAACAATACTTTTCACTTATACCAATATATGTAACAGTAATAAAAACACAAGAAAAAACACAAGATCATGACTGAACTTTTCATGAGCTCATCACCACTTAACCGTCTGCTCACCATAACCCTTCATTCCTGCTCCTATGTCTTATGGTCTTATGATATTAGACTAATAATCCATAATTTCTTTGTTACGCTTTCCTATCATTTTAAATTAACAGAAAAACAGCCAAAGGTTAACATTCAGATAAAACAATGGATTGAATAATTGTGTTTTAAAAAGGGTAATTCAAACGCCAGGTTTTAATAGGTACAGTTGCAAATCAAACAAGCCTGACCCTGCTTAACATGTATTGCTTAACATGTATATGTTAAATCAAGCCAAACAGGCTTCAAGTATTAAAAGATGACATGATAAAAAAAACCTTATCCTGTAGTTTTGTTTATTTGCTCCGGGGCGGAGCTTCCGCTGCTGGATAGTAGCAATTTGACCGAGTGTCAGCTTGATATTAGATCCAGCGTGGGAAGCACGGTGCTGTAGCTGCCCATCATCATCATCATTCTCCTAACTTAATATTAGAGTTCAGATCTACACTGCTATGCTTACTATGTATTCTCTGGGCAAGACCCTCAACAGTATGCAGTCCATCTCTCATTCAACCACCTTCCCAAACCAAGAATAGAAGATAAGAACATAAGAAATAGGAGCAGGAGTAGGTCATCTAGCCCTTCAAGTCTGTCCCGCCATTCAATAAGATCACGGCTGATCTGAAGTGGATCAGTTCCACTTTCCCGCTTTCTCCCCATAACCCTTAATTCCCTTGTCTATCAGAAATCTGCCTATCCGTGACTTAAATATGTTCAACGAGGGAGCCTCCACCATTTCAATGGGCAGAGAATTCCAGAGATTCACCACACTTTGAGTGAAGAAGTGCCTCCACAACTCCTTGGTAAACTGACCACCCCCCCACCTTGTTTTGAGGCTGTGCCCTCTAGTTCTGTTTTCCTTTCTAAATGGGAAGAATCTCTCTACCTTATCTAGCCTCTTCATTATCTTGTAAGTCTCTATAAGATCCTCCTCAGCCTTCTAAATTTTAACGAGTACAGATCCGGTCTATTCAATCTCTCTTCATAAGCTAACCCCCTCATCTCCATTATCAGCCTGGTGAACCTTCTCTGTGCTCCCTCCAAGGCCAATATGTCCCTTCGCAAATAAGGGGATCAAAACTGCACACTGTACTCCAGTTGCAGCCTCACCAGTGCCCTGTACAGTTATAGCAAGACCTCCTTGCATTTATATTCTATCCCCCTTGCTATAATGGCCAACATTCCATTCGCTTTCTTGATTACTTGTTGCGGACTGGGTTTTTGCAATTCGTACACAAGGATCCCCAGGTCCCTCTGCATTGTAGCATGCTGCAGCTTTTCACTCTTTAAATGATAATCCCTCCTACTATTATTTCTACCTAAGTGGATAAACTCACATTTGCTAACGTTATACTCCATTTGCCAGGTCCTTGCCCACTCACTCAACCTATCCAGATCTCTCTGCAGACTTTCCATGCCCTCCATGCAATTCGCTTTTCCACCCATCCCTGAAAGTAGGCAGTCAAGTGGATAAAGTTGTTAAGAAGGCTTATGGAGTCTTAGCTTTTATTGGTAGGGGGATTGAATTTAGGAGCCGCAGCATCATGTTGCAGCTGTACAAAACTCTAGTGCGGCCGCACTTGGAGTATTGTGTGCAGTTCTGGTCGCCACATTATAAGAAAGATGTGGAGGCATTGGAGAGGGTACAGAGGAGGTTTACTAGGATGTTGCCTGGTATGGAGGGCAGGTCCTATGAAGAGAGGTTGAAGGATTTGAGGTTGTTTTCGTTAGAAAGGAGGCGGCTAAGGGGGGATCTTATTGAAGCATATAAGATGATTAGAGGTTTGGATAGGGTGGACAGTGATAGCCTTTTTCCTAGGATGGAGAAAGCTAGCACGAGGGGACACAACTTTAAATTAAGGGGTATGAGTTATAGGACGGATATCAGAGGTAGGTTCTTTACTCAAAGAGTGATTAGGGAGTGGAATGCCCTGCCTGCAGCTGTTGTAGATGCGCCAAGTTTGGTGGCGTTTAAGAGGTTAGTTGATAAGTATATGGATGAGAAGGGAATGGTTTTGTTAGGAGGGGCATTGCTTTTTATTTTGGTCGGCACAACATCGAAGGCCGAAGGGCCTGTTCTGTGCTGTATTGTTCTATGTTCTATGTTCATCTTTGTGTCATCAGCAAATTTTGTTACCCTACATTCAGCCCCGTCCTCCAGATTGTCTATGTAAACGGTAAACAGTCGAGGCCCCAGCACCGATCCCTATGGCACTCCACTAGTTACCAACTGCCAACCAGAAAAGTACCCATTGATTCCAATTTTCTGCTTCCTGTTAGATAACCAATCCTCAATCCATGCTAACACTTTACCCCCAACTCCGTGTACCCTAACTTTCTGCAGCAACCTTTTGTGAGGCACCTTATTGAAAGCCTTCTGGGAATCTAAAAACACCACATCCACCGGTTCCCCTCTGTCTACCGCACTAGTCACATCTTCATAGAAATCCAGTAAATTTATTAAACACAACTTCCCTTTCACAAATCCATGCTGCATCTACTTGATCAAACCGTTCTTTTCTAGATGTCTTGTTATTTCTTCTTTGATGATGGATTCTAGCACTTTTCCAACTACGGACGTTAATTCCCTGCCTTTTGTATGCTACCTTTTTTTAAACTGCAGCCTAACATTAGCTGTTTTTCAATCCTCTGACACTTCCCCAGAGTCCAGCGAATTTTGATAAATAATTACTAAGGCATCTGCTATTATTTCTGCCATTTCAGAACCCTGGGATGCATTCCATCCAGCCCCAGGAACTTGTCCACTTCAGTACCATTAGTCTACCAAACGGTATTTCTCTAGTTACAGTAATTGTATTAAAAGCACCTCATCGCCTACCTAAAGATATTAAATTTATCTTTAATATTTGGTAAGCTACTTGTGCCCTCCTCCGTGAAGGCCGATACAAAAAAACTTATTTAATGTCTCAGCCATTTCCTTGTTACCCACCGCTAAATCCCCCTCTCGTCCTCCAAGTGTCCAACATTCACTCTAGCCAGTCTCCACCTTTTTATATATTTGTAAAACCTTTTACTGTCATTTTTAATATTTAGAGTTAGTTTAGCTTCATGTTCTATCTTTGTTGTTTTTTAAATCTTTCCCAATTTTCTAATTGCCCACTGTTTTTAGCTGCTCTGAACACATCAGTTTTTAATTTAATACTCTCCTTTATTTCCTTCAATAACCATGACTGGTTGTCTCTTTTCTTACAGTCCTTCTTTACCATGGGAATATATTTCTGCTGAGTACCAAAAAAGATCTCCTTAAAAATCCTCCACTGTTCCTCAGCTATCCTACCAACCAATCTGCGCTCCCAATCTACATCAGCCAATTCTGCCCTCATCTTATCATACGCCCGTCTGTTCAAACAGAGGACATGATAGAGTGAGGGAAAATCTATTCACACCCAGCAGAGGATAAGTCCATTGTGTTGACATCTTTCCTATTCTATACTAGTATTTACAATTATTATATTTGGTATGCATCTTAGCAACATGATAACTATTAATAAATCAAAAATCTTCAGCATCATAGAAATTTACAGCACTGCAAGAAATCATTCAACCCATCACACTGACAGACAAATAGTCAAGAAACCTGGTGACCACTTTCCATTAAGGTCTGTGAGGAGTTACAGCAATTCAAGTCTAAATCCAAGTGCATTTTAAATACTGAAGGTTTCTGTCTCTATCACTCCTTTCAATGAATGAATTCCATATTCCAACCACCTAGGTGGAAAAAGTCCCTTTCAACTCCCTCAAGCCAACCTCTTAATCTAAATCCATGCCCATGGTTATAGACCCTCAACCAAGAGAAATAAAGTGTTCTCAGCTTGACCACTCAATTTTATACAATTCAATTTGGTCACTCTCATCTATTCTAAGACAATAACTCTATCTAATAGCCTTCCTGAACTAAAATCCTGTCCAAACTATAGCCTCACCAATCTCCTCTATATTATTTCTAGTGCGATCACATTTTTGCTCCAGGGCAGTGACCAGAACTGTAACTTAACTGTCAACCAAGGTTTTATATAATTCAAACATAATCTTCCACCTCTTAAAAGTCTACACCTTTGTTAACAAAGGCAAAAATTCCATGTACTTTCTCAATCATTTTCATTAAGTTGTGGACATTCACTACAAGTCCTTCCATTTGTATATATTACTCAGTATCTCACAATTTCTTATGCATTTTTTTTGCCTTGTTCACCTTCTCCAAGTGCATTACCACAAGTCTCTCTGAATTGAATGCTATTTACTTCTGTGCCAGCTGGCTGAAATAGTCCACTGAATCACCAAGCGTGAATAAATTTGCAAATCCCAAAATTATCTGTCAAACAAGATATTTTGATGTGGAAAATGCCATAAAAGGATACTGACAAAATCATCAAAACCCAACAGTGTTCCTACAATCTCCTTGTCATTCTTCATCACAATGTGAATTCGTGAACCAATGCATTTGTCTACCAGCTCTGGAATAGAAAACAATTAGTTTGTAAATAACTTTTAAGACATTAAAATACAGCAGTAAATTTAAAGCAAGTGAATCAGAAAAAAGTGGATCAGACTTCTCCTTGCCAATTTAGGAAGTGATCACATTTCCATGCAAAGGGCTCCAAATATTTCTATCCAATAGTACTCACCCTCCCACCTCATAGAATCCCTACAGTGCAGAGGCCATTCAGTCCATCGAATCTGCACTAACTCTCTGACAGAGTACCTTACCAGGACCCCTCTCCCACCTATCCCTGTAATCCCACATTTACCGTGGCTAATCCATATAACCTACACACCTTGGGACATAAGAGGAATTTGGCCCAACCAATCCACTGAACTTTCACATCTTTGGAGCACCCAGAGGAAAAACATATAGGCAAAGAGAAAATGTGCAAACTCCACACAGTCCCCCAAGGCCTGAACTGAACTTAGATCCTGAGCACTGTGAGGCAACACTGCATCTCCATGACCTGTCTTAACTTCTGCTCCTCTCTTTTCAATCTCTTATCCTTCAGGTCTTACCCTCCCTTCTTACCTCCCTTCCCCTGCTTCCACTACTTCCATATCCCTTCAACCCACTTTGCCTGTTGTATCCTCTACTGTCTCCTTTCTTTTTACATCCTTTTCCTCTAAGCCTCTCATTATCTCCCTACATTTCCTTCTATCACCATATACCACCTCTCCCCAAGCCAACTCTGCCCTTCACAATTTCATCCAGCCCCCATTTCCCTCACTTCATTCATCCCTGTGATTTCTCCAACATTCAAACTTCCAATCCAATCTCCCATATTTCACTCATCCTTCTCTCCACTCATAGACACTAATTCGATCTGAGCAAACCGCTCCCCCCAAGCCCGCTCAGTTGATCTTTGCTTCCTTCGTCTCTCGCACCAATTATACCGAATGCAACATCTGCACCATTTCACTCACTTTAGTTAACGCGACTCCGCCTCTTTTAGCTCACCAGTTTACTAGAATATAAACCATTTACAGCCGAAAGCGGTTTGATATTGGAGCTGGGTGCTCTTCTCCAGTTCTTACCCAGTGGTAGTAACTGAGATGGGTTGGTCGAGTTCAGCGCCATCTTTGGAACAGAGTAATTTAGCACATGCGCACAGCTCTTCTGTATTGTCCAATCGGAGAGTGCCGGGAGTGCGTGATGACGCACGAGGGTCAGCGCAGCCTATCAGTGAATGACATATTGGGTCAGAGGGGACAGGGGCTGGAGGAGGCCGGTGGGAGAGCGTGAGCGGAGTTGAGGCCAGTGTCGGGGTAATGTTTCGGATCGATTGATGATCTTTAATCAGAAGTGGAAGTGTGGTGGGTACTGCCCAAAGTTTAGACAGTAGACATGAGGCGAGTATCTCTGTACAGAAACTAAAAACAGGAGTAGATCATTCGGCCCTTCCATCCTGCTCTGCCATTCACCTTGATCATGGCTGGTCATCCAATTCAATATCCTGATTCCCCCTTTCTCCAATTTCCTTTGGTAATTTTAGTCCCAAGAATTATATCTAATATCTTCTTGAAATCAGGCTTTGACTGCTTTCCGTCGTTGTGGATTTCACACATTTACCACCCTCTAGGTGGAGAAATTTCTCCTCACCTCAACTCTGAAAAGTTTACCTCCTATCTTCAAACTATGACTCCTAGTTCTAGACTCTCCCACCATTGGGAACATTCTTTCTGAATCTACCCTGTCAAACGCTGTTACAATTTTTAAGTTTCTATGAGATCCCTTCTCACTCTTCTAAACTCTGTAATCCTAACCAATTTAATCTCTCCTCATATGACAGACCTGCCATCCCAGGAATAAGCCTAGTAAACTTTTACTCTCTCAATAGCAAGGATATCCAGCTAAGGGCACCAAAACTGCACACACTACATCCAGATGTGATAGATGAGGGAAGGGCAGTAAATGTTGAATATATACGGATCTCAATAAAGCCTTTGACAAGGTACCTCATTGGTAGACTGGTATGAAAGATGAAGTCACATGGGATCAGAGAAGAGTTCGCAAGATGGATATAGAACTGGCTTGGCCATAGCAGACAAAGTAGAGGGGTGTTTTTCTGAATGGAAGGCTGTGACTTGCAGTGTCCCACAGGGATCAGTTCTGGGACCTTTGTTGTTCATAGTATATATAAATGATTTGAAGGAAAACGTACCTGGTCTGATTAGTAAGTCTGCAGACAACATAAACATTAGTGGAGTTGCAGATGGTGAAGTGGATTGTCAGAGGATATGACTGGGTGAGATTTGTGTACAGAAATGGCAGATGGAGTTTAATCTGGATAAGTGTGAGATAATGTATTTTGGAAGGTCCAAGGCACGTAGGAATTATATAGTAAATGGTAGAACCCTGAGGAGTATTGACAGGCAGAGAGATTTGGGCATGCATGTCTACTGATCACTGAGAGTGGCAACACAAGTGAGTTAGCTAGTCAAGAAGACATACCACATGTTTGCCTTCATCATTCAGGTCATTGGGGTGAGATGCATAAAGAGGAGTTTGCTAAAGAGAAATAAGCCTTACAGTCATCAACACTATTTGTCAGTTTTGAACTAACCAAAGTGTTAGTAATTACATTTGATGTATTAACATTTGGAATGGGAGCAGTTCTTTCCCACAAAATATTAGACAGAATGGAGAGGCCAATTGCATTTGTATAATTTCAGCAAAGCCTTTAACAAGATCCCACACTTGACTTGTAAAAAAGGTAAATTCACATGGGATACAGGGTAATTTGATAAAGTGGATTCAAAACTGGCTCAGTTGTAAGAAACAAAAGATGATAACAAAAGACTGTTTCAGTGACTGGAAACCAGTATCCAATGGCATACCACAGGGATCTATGTTGGGCCTCCTATAAATGGCTTTGATGACTGTGGGGAGGGCGTAGGATAAGTAAGTTTGTGGATGACAGAAAGATTGGATGGGTGGTTAACAGTGAGGTGGAGTGCCTTGGACTACAAGAAGATATAGACGGAATGGTCAAATGGGCAGATAAGTGGCAGATGGAATTTAACTTTGATAAGTGTGAGAATACATTTTGGAAGAAAGTACTGGATGAATGGTAGGACACCAGGAAGGTCTGTGGTACAAAGGGACCCTGGTGTGTTCTCAGACCTCTGAAAGCAGAAGGGCACGTTCATAGGGTGGTGAAAAAGGCATATGGGACACATGCTTTGATCAATCGAGGCATAGATTACAAAACCAAGGAAGTCATAGAACATGGAACACTACAGCACAAACAGGCTCTTCGGCCCACAAGTTGCACCGATCATATCCATGCCTACTAGGCCTATCCATAACTCTCAATCCTATTAAATCCCATGTAGCAACCATTTCAGCCCTAAGAAATAACCTCTGAGAATCCATCCTATCTTTACCCCTCAACATCTTATAAGCCTCTATCAGGTCACCTTTCAACCTTCATCTTTCCAGGGAGAAGAGACCTGGCCCCCTCAACCTAAGACATGCTTCCCAATCCAGATCACATCCTTGTAAATCTCCTCTGCACCCTCTCAGTAGCTTCCACATCCTTCTTATAGTGAGGCAACCAGAACTGCACACAGTACCCCAAGTCTGACAAGGGTGTTATAAAGTTGCAGCATTACCTCCCGACTCCCAAACTCAATCCCTTGATTAATGAAGGCCAGCACGCCACACGCCTTCTTGACCACATCCTCCACGTGCGAGGCCGATTTAAGAGTTCTATGGACCGGACCCCAAGGTCCTTCTGCTCTTCAACACTGCTAAGAGTCCTACCCTTGATATTGTACTTCTTCATCCCATTGGACCTGCCAAAATGGATCACTACATATTTATGTGAAGTCCATCTGCCACTTCTCCGCCCAGTCTTGCGTCCTATCTATGTCTCACTGCAACTTCTGACATCCCTCCAGACTACCCACAACACCACCAACCTTATCAGCAAACTTACTAACCCATCCCTCCACTTCCTCATCCAGGTCATTTATGAAAATGACAAAAAGCAAGGGTCCTAGAACGGATCCTCACCAGTTGTACAAGATTATGACAGACATGGACAGAGTGGATAAGGAGCAGCTGTTCTCCTTAATTGAAGAGTCAGTCATGAGGGGACAGAGATTCAAGGTGAGGGGCAGGAGGTTTAGGAGGATTTGAGGAAAAACAATTTTACCCAGCGGGTGTTGATGATCTGGAATGTGCTGCCTGGGACGGTGGTAGAGATGGGTTGCCGTACATCCTTTAAAAAGTATCTGGATGACAGTTGGCTTATCATAACATTCAGAGCTGGGGACCACGTGCTGGCAGATGGGATTAAGTGGGAGTTCAGTGATTGCTAATTTGTTAGTGTGGACCTGATGGCCCAAAAAGCCTCTTCTGCATTGATTCTATGAAAGAACTTTATCCGATGTTGTGAAGAAATATTCTTAAATTCACAAGGAGAATCTTGCATTCACCTATGCAGTAAAGAAGTTTCATCAAGGTACTTCATTGTGTTGGATGACAAGCCTCTGTTAGGATTATTCCAAGTGGATAAGCCTGTGCCATTGATTGCCTTTGTGAGAGTACAAAAATGGACATTGTTATTAGCTGCATACAGGTACTCCTTCCAGCATCAACCAGGGATACAAATATTGCATGCAGGTGTATTCAGCCATCTCCCTCTGCCGCAGACCATACCATCATTACCGGTGCCATGAGAAATAGTGTTGGCATTGCACCTGCTAGAGACAATGGCAACCTCGCTGTCCACATCAAGACTGGGCTGAGAGGGATCCATTATTCTCCAAAGTTAAGGGGATGATACAGTGTTGGCAGTATGACAAGTCAGAGCAGATTGGACCAACTTACAGGAGATAAGAGATGAGGATGACATGTTATAGGGAAGGTTTAGGTTATGATAATACCTCCGGGGCAACAGCTTTTACTACAGGAGCTGCATGGTGCATATCCTTATCAAAATAGGGTAAAAGCACTAGTCCAAAGTAATGGTGATGGCCTGGCATTGATAAAGAAATTGACACTGAGTTGTCTACGAACAAAGAAAATAACAGCACAGAAACAGGCCGTTCAGCCCTCCAACCCTGCACCAACCATCCAGCCCATAAACTAAAACCACCTCCCCTTCTGGGGACTGTATCCCTCTATTCCCATCCTATTCATGTATTTGTCAACAAGGTCCTCAAAAGCCACTATCGCATCTGCTTCCTCCCCTGGCAGTGAGTTCCTACTGCCACTACTCTCTTTGTAAAGAAGCTGTCTTCTTTAAACCTTGCCCCCTTGCACTTAAACCGATGCCCCCTAGTAATTGATTCTTCCACCCTAGGAAAAATTTTCTGACTATCTACTCTTCCCATGCCCCTCACAATCTTGCAGACTTCTATCAGGTCGCCTCTCAACCTCTGTCATTCCAGTGAAAACAAACCAAGTTTCTCCAACCTCTCCTCATAGAGAATGCCTGCCATACCAGGCAGCACCCTGGTAAATCTTTTCTGTACCCTCTCCAAAGTCTCCATATCCTTCTGGTAGTGTGGTGACCAGAATTGAACACTGTATTCCAAGTGTGGCCAAATTAAAGTTCTATAAAGCTGCAATATGACTTGCCAATTTTTAAATTCAGTGCCCCAGCTGATGAAGACAAGCATGCCATATGCCTTCTTGGCTACCTTCTCCACCTGCATTGCCACTTTCAGTGTACTTGTACACTCAGATCGCTCTGCCTATCAATACTCATAAGGATTCTGCTATTTTTTCTATGTTTATTGTATATTTCCATATTAGACCTTCCAAAATGCATTACCTCACATTTGTCTGGATTAAAACTCCATCTGCCAAGTGTCTCCACCCAAGTCTCCAACCAATCTATATTCTGCTGTATCCTCTGATGTTCCTCATTGCTATCTCCAAATCCATCAACCTTTGTGTTATTTGCAAATTTACTACGTTTTCCTCCAAATCATTTATATATGTTACAAACAGCACTGATCCCTGAGGAATGCCACTTGTCACAGCCCTCCATTCAGAAACATACCCTTCCACTGCCTTCTATGACTGACCCAGTCCTGTATCCACCTTGGCAGCTCACCTCTAATCTGATGCAACTTCACCTTCTGCACCAGTCTGCCATGGACTGAAGTCCATGTAGACAACATCCACTGCCCAACTCTCTCAATCATCTTTGTCATTTCCTCGTAAAACTCAATCAAGGTAGTGAGGATGACCTCCCCTTCACAAAATCATGTTGCCTCTCAATAATATGTCCAGTTGTTTCCAAGTGGAGTAAATCCTGTCTCGAAGAATCCTTGCCAATAATTTCCCCACCATTGACGTCAGGCTTAGTGGCTTGTAATTACATGGATTTTTCTTATTACCCTTCTTAAACAAAGGAACAACATTGGCTATTGTCTAATCATTTGGGACGTCCCCTGTAGCCACTGAGGATACAAAGATTTCACTCAAGGCTCCAGCAATTTCCTCCCTTGCTTCTTTCAGTATTCTGGGATATATCCTATCAGGGCCTGGGGACTCGTCTATCTTAATGTTTCTGAAGAAACCACCAGTTATTGCCGCCACTAACAAATATGCATGCATGGGAGTGCCAGGACGTATTGGACTGTTGCATTTGGACTGTTCGTGGGGCGTATGTTCCTCATCCTGGTTGATGCATGTTCAGAAGGATTTGATGTCCAGCTAATGAAATGTACAAGGTCACAGCCACCATTGTCAGATTTTTGCCATTTGTGGCATCTAATGAGGTCTTTGTGTCCAACAATGGCACAGCATTTGTGGCTGAGGAGTTCCACTAATCTGTCAAGTCAAAGGGGATGTGCTGCATATGGTCAGCCCCTTATCATGCTGGGTGAGCCGTACAAACATTTAAAGCCTCTGTGAAAAAGCAAGCTCAGAGGGCACTGACTTTACATTTAGCAGCTTTCTTATTACCGTGTTATACTAAACTGAAAGCTACCACCAGGGTTACGCCTGCTAAATTATTAATGGGCTGATGCCTACGAGCGGGCTTGAACTTGGTGTTTCCAGATTTGTCAGGGAGGGTGGAGATTAGGCAATCCTCCCAGAAAGACCATCCTGACTTGAAGAAAAGAGTTTGAGGTCGATGACCTAGTCATGGCGAGAAACTTTGGCAATGGATTGGCCTGGATGTCAGGAAGGATTGTACAGAGATCAGTTTCTTACATGTTGGAAGTATAAAGTTGTTGTGTGAGAAAACATGAATCGTTTAAGGGCCCAAAAGCTGTCTCCTGCTGTGGACTCAGGTGTGCCAACTATGGAACCAGGGATATCTGCAGCCATTGTGGATTCAAGGCAATCTTTGCCATCTGTAACTGAGAAGGGAGATAGAGCATAGAGATTTACAGCATGGAAACAGGTCGTTTGGCCCAACTTGTCCATGCTACCCTTGTTTTTAAATTCCTAAGCTAATTCCAAGGGCCCACATTTGGCCCATACTCCTGTATACGCATCATACCCATGTAACAATCTAAATGCTTTTTAAAAGATAAAATTGTACCCTCTTTTACTACTACCTCTAGCAGCTTGTTCTGGACACTCTGTGTGAAAAAATTCTCCCTCTGGACATTTTTGTACCTCTCATCTTAAACCTATGTTTTAGATTCCTGTACGTTTGGGAAAAGATACTGACTGTCTAACTTGTCTATGCCCCTCATCGTTTTATAGACCTCTATAAGATCACCCCTCAACCTCCTATGCTCCAGAGAAAAAAGTCCCAGTCTATTCAACCTCTACTTATAACTCAATACATCAAGAGCTGGTAGCATCCTAGTAAATCTTTTCTGCACTTTCTAGTTTAATATTATCCTTTCTATAATAGTGACCAGAATTGCACACAGCATTCCAAGTGTGCAAAGCCCATGGAAGACTTCTACAGAAAATGCAGATGTGTGGAATAGAGGGTGATTTAGCAAATTGGATTAGAAATTGGCTGGCAGATAGAAGACAGAGGGTGGTGGTTGATGGGAGATATTCATCGTGGAGTTCGGTGACGAGTGGTGTGCCTCAGGGGTCTGTTTTGGGGCCCCTGCTGTTTGTAATTTTTATAAATGATCTGGATGAGGGTATTGAGGGATGGATCAGTAAATTTGCAGATGATACTAAAGTTGGTGGTGTGGTAGATAGTGAAGAGGGGTGTTTTAGTTTACAGAGTGACTTGGACAAGTTGCAGAGCTGGGCCGAGAGGTGGCAAATGGAGTTTAATGTGGAAAAGTGTGAGGTAATGCACTTTGGCAGGAACAATAAATGTGTAGAGTATAGGGCTAATGGTAGGGCTCTTAATAGTGTTGAGAACAGAAGGATCTTGGTGTATGTGTCAATAGATCCCTGAAAGTAGGCAGTCAAGTGGATAAAGTTGTTAAGAAGGCATATGGAGTCTTAGCTTTTATTGGTAGGGGGATTGAATTTAGGAGCCGCAGCATCATGTTGCAGCTGTACAAAACTCTAGTGCGGCCGCACTTGGAGTATTGTGTGCAGTTCTGGTCGCCACATTATAAGAAAGATGTGGAGGCATTGGAGAGGGTACAGAGGAGGTTTACTAGGATGTTGCCTGGTATGGAGGGCAGGTCCTATGAAGAGAGGTTGAAGGATTTGAGGTTGTTTTCGTTAGAAAGGAGGCGGCTAAGGGGGGATCTTATTGAAGCATATAAGATAATTAGAGGTTTGGATAGGGTGGACAGTGATAGCCTTTTTCCTAGGATGGAGAAAGCTAGCACGAGGGGACACAACTTTAAATTAAGGGGTATGAGTTATAGGACGGATATCAGAGGTAGGTTCTTTACTCAAAGAGTGATTAGGGAGTGGAATGCCCTGCCTGCAGCTGTTGTAGATGCGCCAAGTTTGGTGGCGTTTAAGAGGTTAGTTGATAAGTATATGGATGAGAAGGGAATGGTTTAGTTAGGAGGGGCATTGCTTTTTATTTTGGTCGGCACAACATCGAAGGCCGAAGGGCCTGTTCTGTGCTGTATTGTTCTATGTTCTATGTTCTATGTGGCCTTATTAATGTCTTGTACAACTTCAATAAAACGTCCCAACTCCTGTATTCAATGTTCTGACCGCTGAAACCAAGCATGCCAAATGCCTTCTTCACCACTCTGTGGCTTCACTTTCAAGTAGCTATGAACAAAGAGATGCTACTGAGGAAGAATGGACCTTGAACTGATGAGTTTTGCTTCTGTTGTACTGGATTCATTGTTTGCTGAAAGATGATGTATTGAGTTGTGGTGTTCCTTAAGAGTAGCCACTCAGGAAGCGAGACCAATTGTGTCCTGGGTTGGGGAGGAACCTCAGTTATTTAAAAACTCAGCAACATACCTGAAGGAGCACACCACAGCAGTAACTAACTGTGCCAAAGAAGCAAATCCGTCTGTTTCCCTGTGGATGAAACTGGATGAACAGAAATGTCCACTGTTTGCTGAAATCCAGGCCTGAGGTGTTCATGTCAAGAAACCCAGATATAATCTACAGAGATCAATCAAAGATGGCAAAATACAGTACTGGACCAAGCTAGAGTTCCAGGCTAGCCACACAGACTCCCACTGACTATGGCAAAACATAACAGTCTACAAGATGAAGGCATGTAGAATCACTGGCACTTATGCACCCCTCCCCAGCTGTGAGATGTTAAATGATATAGTGAATAAAAGGATTCAGCTGATTAAATGAACAGGAGCATTTTGCTCCTCACTTGGCCTGATAAGGTATAGCCGGTTAAATAGAGTACCTCCCTTCGTTCCATAGAATGCAGGTGGTGGGGAGTGAACCTTGAACCTGTCAGGTATGTTTAAGCAGGTTTCTGAGTAATGAAGGAAAGACTTTTGGGTCAAATTAGCCAATAAATTTCTAATTATGCCAGAAGGTAGAATGATGTTGGCCAGAGTAGACATTAGGCTGTATTTTACTGTATTTTACGCAAGGCTGTATGGCCTTGCGCCCATTTTTGGGCACGAAAATGGTAAAGTCTGGTGTGAGGTGATTAGCATGATTTGCACTAGTTCCCACTAGGCCAAAAAACCAACACAATTGGGAATCTTCCCAAATGAGTGCCAAAATGGGCAATCTGTCAATTTAAATATTTTTGCATGCGTCTCAATCCCATTAACGAGCTGCACACCTGCCTTTACTAATGTGTATGCCCCAGCTGGATCGGTTTACAACAAACATGCTCTATAAAAGTCGGATTCTGGCACTCCATCAGTGAGAGTTAGTGGAAAGGTAAGTGTTTATTGTTAGATGGCTCTGTGCTGCTTACAAGAGATTGCCGCCACAAAACAATGTTGCACTTTGGGTTGGGAGGGGTCTGTGATGTGTAGGTGAGTGGGGACTGTTGTTGATCTCTGGTCCTGGGGATGCTGCTGAGTCCTAGCACACAGACTCTTTCAGGTGGGGATGTGCTGGAAGCCCTTTGAAATAGTAGTGCTGCAGTCTCTCTGCCTGCAATAGGTGGGGGTTGGGGGTTAGGTGGGTCAGTAATGTTATGGGGTACAATAGAATCCAGTGTCTGTGGGGGCCAGGAGGAAGGCTGGGAGGGATCTGTGAGAGGAGTTGCATGATTTTATTTTTTTTTTCTATGCATGTGCAGCTGGAGGCTCTGATCTGTGCTGAAGGGTTTGGGGTGTGTTAGGCCCCACTCACAGGCTTCTGCAGCAATTTTGCTTCAGCAAGCAGTGGATATCCTTATTCATCTGTGGTTTTCTGTTGGGAAACACGTGGATCTGCTTCTTTGGCACATAATGCTTCTACATACTTAGTAATGAAGTTGGTTACTGTTGTGGTATATTGTCCAGGTTGGTTGCTGAGTTTTTAAATACTGACCAGTCCACTGACTCAAATTGGATGATCTCTATAGGAGATCATCCAATTCCTCAAGATGTCCCTGTTTTTATACTCCATTTCCTCAAAAATAAAGAACAACATTCCATTTGCTTTGCCTGTTACCTGCTGAATTTGCATGTTAACTGTAGTAACTGGAGGTGACTCAATTTGGCTTCAATAACAAAAGCTTTATTAAACTAATATAACAATGTTCAAGGTAAGAGTCTGATGGAACATGTGCACAGGTCTACTCTTTTCTCCCTGGCTCTTATCAAAGGTTCTCCCCATCCCAAGACAAGATCTTGTTTCCCGTATGGTTGCTCCTGAATCTTAGGGAATATGCAACTCAATACAGAATCCTTCAGCAAGCAATGAATTTGATCAGTCTGAGTGATGGGGGTTGGACGGATAAAGGGGTCAGTAATATTGTGAGGGTAGGGTGGGGTGGGGTGGGGTGGGGTGGGGTGGGGAGTGGTGGGCAGTGTCCACGGGAGCAGGCTGGGAGGGATCTGTCAGGGGAGCTGCATAATTTCATTCTTTTCTCCAGATGTGTGGTTGCAGGATCTGATTAAGCCTGCAGCTGCAATCATAAATCATACTCAAAATTTTGCCAAAGTGTGAATGGGGTCCTAAAAACATGTCCAAAAAACAGATCTGAAACTCTCCAGTTTTAAGTCCACTGGGCACTTGTACAATGACAAAATACCAGCCAATGTGTATTAATGTAATTGAACCATCCAGTTTGTTGGACAGATTGTGTAGGGAATGCAAACCTTGCATAATATATATCTGATATGTTCTTGTGATGAAATTTGAATGAAAAGTTGAGTGAGAATCTTCATGGCACTTCACTCCTAATATGTATTGGTCAAATAAAGAATTTCTTTTACTGTTTCTCTCAAGTTTTGTATTAGCTGAAGCCCCCAGAAATTTCCCCAACACTAACTTTTACAGATGCACCATAGAAAGAATTCTTTCTGGTTGTATCACAGCTTGGAATGGCTCCTGCTTTGTCCAAGACCACAAACTACAAAGGGTCATGAATGAAGCCCAGTCCATCATGCAAACTAGCCTCCCATCCATTGACTCTATTTACACTTCTGCAGTCTTGGAAAAACAGCCAGCATAATAAAGGACCCCACACACCATGGACGTACTCTGTTCCACCTTCTTCCGTCCAGAAAAAGATACAAATGTCTGAAGTCACATACCAACCGACTCAAGAGCAACTGCTAACAGTTTGAATGGATCTATCTTGAATTAAGTTGATCTTTCTTTACATCTTAACTATGACTGTAACACTACATTCTGCACCCCCTCCTTTCCACTATGTAATGATATGCTTTGTGTGTATTGCACGCAAAAATCAATACTTCTTACTATATACTAATACACAATAATAAATCAAATCAAATTAATTATACAGGCAGCAGATAGACCAAACCTAGAATACTGTGAACAGTTTTGATCACCTTATCAAAGGAAAGCTATATTGGTAACGTAGGCAGTCCAGAAAATGTTCACAGGTTGATCCTGGGTATGGAGGGATTTTCTTAAAAGGAAAGGTTGAATAGCTTGCGCTAATACTCATTGGAGTTTGGAAGAATGAGAAGCAACTTTTATCAAGACATAAAATTCTCAAGGGGGGGAGGGGTAGATGCTGAGAGGATGTTAGCACTTGTGAAAAAGCCGAGAGCCAGAGGGTTTATGCTCACAGTAAGGATCAACCATTTAAGACTGCAATGAGGCAAAATTTTTTTCTCTTAAAGTAGTGAATGAGTAGAACTTTACGTGCATTGTTAAGTGTGTAAATGTTTAATCATTAAGGGAATCAAAGGATATGGGAATAAATTGGGAAATGGATTTGAGAATTATGATAAGATTAATCGTGATCTCATTGAATGATGGAGCAATCTCAATGGACTGAATGGCCTACTTCTTATTCCTGTGTTTTGTGGTCTCTCATTCTCATAATCTCTCTCTCTCAGACGTGCACCAGCACACAGATATGCTTTCCCATGCTGACTTGCTCTCTCTCACACAAATACACAGAGGGGCAGATTTATACTTCATACTAGCAACCATGCAACTGCATTGAGAGTGCAGAAGGCATCATATTGCATCATGTGAAGGGAGAGAACAGCTGTATGTGAGACCATTGGTGACCATGCAACTATGTACTGTGCCTGTGGCCATTGAGATAACAAAGTGGCACAAGGCTCTGGTTTAGGATTGTCAATTTCCAGACTCATGGAGAAGCAGAGCATGAGAGAGATTGAGCGATAGAACAAGCATGAATTTTGGTAAAGGCCAATCGAGGTGGCAGCAATCGTCATTGCTGCCATGGTGACCAACCAACCTCACCTCTCGCAACAGGACTAACCCAGACTGGAGGCTGTACCAGAACAACAGAACACTTCTGATCAGGACCTGGCCACTCATAGTCCCAGGAGGGGGCTAGAAGCCAGCAATGACTTTTGATCTGATTGGAGCTTCAGTTATACAAGACATGTCTTACAATGAGCCGCAGACACCACGTGCCTCTGAAGACTGCTTGGCATGACCACATTCTTGTGGAACTGGGACTTCATGGGGAGAGGGAGGGAAGGATAACACCTGTTCCCAACGACAGTAAAGGTGATGGCAATCCAGAACTTATATGCCACTGTGTCATTCCAGGGTTCAAGGAGGGACCTCTGTGGCATCTTCTAGTCATTGGCCTACACATGCATCCAGGAGGACACAAATGCACAGTACAAGTGGGCAGGGCAGTACATCCACTTTGATCCAGGCCTGGCCCAACAGAATGCCCAGGCTGCAGGCTTTGTCACCATTGCTGGAGCTTAGGGCATCATTTATGACAAGTGTGTTGCCCTATAGGCACTGTGGAACCTTCATCAACTGGAAGGAGTTCCACTTCTAAACGTACAAGTCATAGGCGACCACTGCGCCAAAATCATACAGGTGTGTGCATACTACACAGGGACTGTGCATGACAGCTATATCCTGAGGCATTCAGACATCGCTGGGGTCTTTGAGGACCTTTCCAGGCTGCTGGGATGGCTTGTAGGAAACAAGGGCTACCTGCTAAGGTCATAGCTGATGATGCCAGTGTAGAGGCCTCAGACCGAGGTGGGGCCCGCTACAGTGAGGCCCACGCTGCCGCTTAGTCCACCAATGAACGGTGAATCGGCTGCTCAAGATGTGGTTCCGCTAGCTGGATTACTCCAGCAATACTCCGCTGTACAGCCCCAAGAGGGTCTGTCACATCTTGATGGTCTGCTGTGCACTCCACAACCTGGCACAGTAGCAGGGCAACATCCTGGAGTAGGAGGACTAGGCAGATGTCCCTGAAGAGGTGGCAGACAGGGAGGGGGTGGAGGTCAACACCAAAGAAATCTGGAGATGGAGGACCTGTGGTGGTAAGAGTCTAGCAGGCCAAGGAGACTTTTATTGCTGCAAGTTTCATCAATTAGGAGATGTAGTGTCGGGCGTTCCAATCCCGCTCCGAACTCCCATCTCCGACATAACACTTTTCCTTCCCCTCTCCAAGACATTGACGTCACATCAGGGTGGTAGGCTTGGGTTGGCCACAGCAGCAAATCACTTGTTCAGGCAAGAGGGTGATGATGACTTGCTGTGAGACAAACTGTGATACTGACCTGGCGGTGCCTAAGTCTGACTCCTGCCTATCTTCTAGTTGCACACAAACATTCAGGTCCATCTGTGAATGAGGTTTGGGGCACCACCATGTGGCCCAATGCTCCAGTAGGGAGTGGGATGGCAAGACATATTTCACCCTGAAATGTGGAAGATGATGGAGGGAGTAACAAGACAGGGGAGTACTGAACGAATGGTAGGACAGCAGGCAACATGGTGGGACATTTGGCTCTTGGGACAGTTATCCCTGGATCCTTGTAGGAAACAGGAATTGGGTGATTACAGGGTCATATGGGACACTTGTTTGCATAAGTCATTACATGGTATTTATAGGCAGGGAGTTATGCTGACACTTTTGGTCCCCTTATTTGCAAAAGGATATATTGGCTTGGAGGGAGTACAGAGAAGGTTCACCAGGCTGATACTAGAGATGAAGGGGTTAGCTTATGAGAAGAGATTGAATAGATTGGGCCTCTACTCATTGGAGTTTTGAAGGCTGAGGGGGGATCTTACAGAGACTTACGAGATAATGAAGGGGCTAGATAGGGTCGAGGTAGAGAGATTCTTTCCACTTAAAAAGGAAACCAGAACTAGAGGGCACAGCCTCAAAATAAGAGGGGGGGGGGGGTGTTAGTTAGAACAGGAACTTCTTCTTTTAGAGGGTGATGAATCTCTGGAATTCTCTGCCCATTGAAGTGGTGAAGGCTACCGTGTTGAATATGTTTAAGTCACGGGTAGATAAATTTCTAATCGACAAGGAAATTAAAGATTATGGGGAGCAGGCTGGTAAATGGAACTAATCCACTTCAGATCAGCCATGATCTTGTTGAATGGCAGAGCAGGCTCAAAGGGCTAGATGGCCTACTACTGCTCCGATTTCTTATGTTCTTACTGTACGGAACATTGGTTAGGCCACAGGTAGAGTACTGTATGTATCAACTCACTAAAGAAAGGGTACTGAGGGAGCCCCACCATGATGCTGGCTGAGATGGAGCATTTAAGCCATAAGGAGAGATGGAATGGGCTTGAATTGTTTTCTTCAGAGAGGAGGCCAAGGGGGGAACATACTCAAGATGCCTCAGTTTGTGTTAGGTTGGACAAAATGAATATGGAACGACTACTCCCCATCATTGAGGGGTCAATCATAAGGGGGCATAGTTCCAGGTGAGGGGTGGGAGTCTCTGAAAGAATGTAAATGAAATATTTGCACTCAGTAGGTGGCGGGGATCTCGGATGCACCACTTGGGATGAATTTGATGATCATCTATGATCAAAATGAAGAGCTGAATGATCTGCTCCTGCTTCTATTTTCAATGATTCTATACTATTATGGAGATTCCAGTTATGACCTAATCCAAACAGCAAGGGTGAGTGCTGAACCCCATCTTGCATCTTCCTCAGATCTTCACAAGGTTTAAAGGACGAGGCATGTTTATAGATAGTGGGTGCCTGGAACTCGCTGCCAGAGGAGGTCGTGGAGGCAGATAGTCACCTTTAAGAGCGTCTTTACAGCTACGTGAATAGGATGGGAATAGAGGTACATGGTCCGCAGAAAGGTAAGATTTACAAATCAGATGGCAGCCTGGTCACTACAGACTTGGTGAGTCGAAGGACCTGTTCCTTTGGTGTAATTTTCTTTGTGCTTTGTTCTATATTTAATGGAGAAAGATGAATCACATATTTTGCATCCTGGATTCCTCTCCCTCCCTTACACTTAACCTTGTGTCCTGTGGTGCAGGGACAAAACTGAATGCCCTGCAGCCAATGAAACATGGCCCAGTCACAGATGGTCATGACTGAAGGCTGCAGAGCTTGCAGGAGACCAAGTGGGACAGCACTAAGACTCAGCGGGCTACGGCAGCAGCCCTTGAGAACTTGGTCCAACAGCAGAGGGTCATGGATGAGGAGCTGCAGAGAATCGTCCAGTCTCAGAAAGCACTCGCTGTGATCTTTCAGAGATGGCTCCCGACTCAGGTGACCATTGCAGAGGGCTCGATCACCATGTTTAGGACACAGGATGGTCCTTCAGAACTCACAGGGCGAGGTGATGCTGGAGCTTCAGAAGGTCACTGCAGAAGTGCTGCCATACCAGAGAGTGACCAGGACCCACATGACCATAAGCAGGAAGACATCATAGGGCTGTATTGGAGGCCCCGCCAGATCAGTCCACACACTGGGCTCTCATTTTAGGAGACCAATGCACCTCTCCAGTATCCCATGTGTAGCTACATGGGTCTCCACCTCAGTCAGGCTTCTAACCAGGCGTCATCAGCTATGTCCTGGGCCTTCAGGATGACATGGGTGCAGCCGATGGCCAGACATAAAAGTTCAGAGCAGCTGTCAATTTGACAGCCACCGAGAGTCGGTAACCTCCTACCACTAGATGCTAGCTCCTGCAACAGGTTGCATAGGTGTTGCACTATTTCCTTTCAGAGACAGAGACATCAGCGCCACATGGTGTCTGACATCTGTTCAATGACACAGTCGTGCACGGAACTGCCGAGGTCTCTGCTCCCTTCTTCTCTGTGCACCCCTCCTCTGGGTGAATGGCAGCCACCTCCTGCTTTGGTGGTCATCTCCCTCTACTCCTGCAAACTCCTGCCAAGACCTCCTGTTCAGCTCCATCAGCAACCAAAACAGCAAAATTGATCGGTTACATAGCAAAAGCCATCTCGTCATTCTGAAGTGTGGGAGGTGGTTAGAGATGGAGAGGAACACATATACAGGTTAAGGAACGCTGCTTGCCCCAGCCCGTCAATTGTCATTGTCTATACCCCCCAATTCCTCCAGCCACATGCAGTTCAAATTCTCAGCTCCTCCCCCATTCCCTCAATCACGTGGTCTCCAAAATCACAGCTCCTTGAAAAGTTGAGAGGCTGCAACAATGTCATTTGCAAGAACTTTGTGCATATCCTTAAGCTGGAAGTGTGCTAAGTGCACTAGGACCCAGCAGCACCACAAGACCCGAGGCCATTGATGAGACCCAGGTCTGTGCTGCCAGTCAGACATCGGAGACCCTACTGAGCAACAGCCCCCACTCTCCCACACATTCATAGAGCCACCACCAAGCCGAGAAAGAAAATGGCCACAACAAAAGGACACCTGTGAGCAGCAGAGAGCCGTCAGATGCTAGACACTTACCTCCTCACTAATCCTCACTGATGGATTCCCCGAATCAGACTTTTATGAAGCATGTCTGTTTTGTGCTGATTCTGGATTGGCAAATGTGGTGGTAAAGGGGGAAATACTGGTAAAATTAAGAATTGGCTGTCATGCCCATTTTGGGCATAGCCCGATCATGTCCATTTTTGAGCCTTAGTAAAGGGCTTACTGGCAGGCACAGATCATGCTACTTGCCTCACTCAACTTTACCAAATTTTCGCACCTGAAAATGGGCACAACATGATGGTAAAATTGGGCCTATTGTCTCATATTATCTGTGTTTCAAACTTTCTCTCATGCGCACTATCATCTTTCTCTGATACTGTTTCTCTGAAACAGAGACATTCTTTAGCACATAGTCCTTCTTACCCGCACTCAACGTATCTCTCGCACACACTATCTCTCTCACACACACCCTATAACTCTCACACAAGCTACCTTTCTTGCACACTATGGGCCCAATTTTACCATCACATTGTGCCCATTTTCAGGAGTGAAAACTTGGTAAGTTTGGGCATGAGGTGAGTAGTGCAATCCATACTCACCTCCATGCTGGCTCCTCCTGTACCATGGCCTGAAAATGGCTGCGATTGGAACTGCGCCCAAAATAGACACAACAGCCATTTAACTGTTTACATGCATTTAAATTGACTTAATGGGCTGCACACCTAACCTTACTGGCACTTCCTCCTTTATCACTGAGTTTCCCCAATCAGATTCGAGGCAAAACAGACATGCTCTACAAAAGTCCAATTTGGGCATTCCAGCTAATGAGGAGGTAAGTACCGAGTGTCCGACGGCTCTCTGCTTGAGATTGATGCAGGATGGTGGTGGGGGGGAGGAGAAAGGTGGATCTGATGGCTCTTTGCTTGTGATCGATGGGATGGGGGTCCGCTGCCACTCCGCCTATGATCAGTGAAGGGGAAGGAGGAGTCCGCTACCAGCCTCCCTGTGATCAGTGAGAGGGATGGAGGGGTCCTCTGCCACTCTGACTGAGATTGATGAGGGAAAAGGGAGGGGAGGGATTCACAATCGGTCTGGTGGCAAATGGGTGCAGGAATGAAGGGATCAGTAATGTCGTGGGATGAGGCAACATCTGTAGAGGTCGGGGAGGCATTATCTAGCCCAGGAATGATGTGGCAGGGAGCTGCATTCTATCTTTTTTTTTCTGCACATGCACAGTTGGAGGTGCCGCTCAAAGCTGCAGGGTTTGGAGCATGTCAAATCTCATCTATAGGCTTTTACAGCATGATTCAGAATTGCTGATTTTTTTTTTTGCAGGCAGAGTGCACATGGGGGCACTTGAGAATGGGTGTAAAGGTCAGATCTGAAACACTCTCAGTTTCATGTTCACCCAGCACTTAGAATCAAAATGATAAAATAGGGCCCGATATCTCTTGCGCGTGCCCTATGGATGTTATTTTAACATTGTGTTTCACCTGTTCTTGGGCACAAAAAATTGGTAAAGTCAGGCATCGGGGTTATTAATGTGACCTAAGTCCATTTTCACACTGGTTCCCACTTCACCAGAGCCAAGAAACCAACATGATTGGGAACCCGCCCAAAACGGTTATTTTTGCATACATTTCAATCCAATAAGCAGGCTGCATGCCCCAATTTACCAGTATGTCTGCATTTATCACCGTGTTCACCCCAGTTAGATCGGTATGCACAGACACGCTCTATAAAGTTGGAATCTGGCGCTTCATCAGTGAGTGCTAATGAGGAGGTATGTGCCTACTATCAGACAGCTCCATGTTGCTCACAGAGGGTCAATTCATAGTGGCCATGTTGCATTTTGAATTGAGAGGAATCTGTGAGTGTGTTGTGGGAGGGGGCTGTTGCTGATCTTGGTGTCCGATTTGTAGCAAGGCCCTGGATCTCAGTACTGACCTCAGGTCTTGAGGTTGCAGCTGGGCTCTAGTGCACGCAGCACTCTTACAGGCGATGTGCTCGAGCCCTGTGACATGGCAGAGTTGCAGCCACAGGACTTTTCAAGCAGTGTCTGTGGTCACTACTTCATGAGTTCTGGGTGGGGTGTTCCTATGGGGGAGGGGAGGGGGAGGTGGGGATCTGTGTTGTGAGGAAAATGGGACAGTGTTGCTGGCGGTCCTGTGATGGGGCATGGAGCGGCTGTCTTGCTGGGGAGTGGTGGTGGGGTGGGCAGTGTGTGCTGCTGGGCGAGAGGCAAGCAGAGTTCCTTAACCTCTCCATCTGTCTCTTCTCTTCTCTAAATTACCCCCACCCCGCCCTTTTCAGGTTGACAAGATGGCTTTTGCGATGCAACTGATTGATCTTGCTGTTCTTTTGATTGGCTGCTGGAATGAGGAGGAGAAGCTGAGGATGAATTGCAGGCAGAGGAGTCCCAGATCTTACCACTTGCAGGACTAGAGGGAGACAGGACGTGGCTGCCATTTGCCCAGAAGGTAGTCACAGGAGACCCCAGCAGTTCCGCTCATGAGAGTCGTTTGAACAAATGTCGACATCGTGTGCTGCTGACAACTCTGGCTCCGAAAGGAGATGGTGCAACACCTATGCCATTTATTGCAGGACCTGGAACTTCATTGCGGGGGTGGGGGAGCAGGGGTATGGGGATGCCACTCTCTGTGGCTGTCAAATTGATGACTGCATTAAACTTTTGTGCCACTGGCTCCCTTCAGACGCCCAGTGAAGATGTATATGGCATGTCCTAGTCAGCTGTGCACACCTGTGTGAAGGAGGTCTTGAATGCTCTGTATGCTCGGGCTGGTCAGTACATAAAGTTTGACCTGGACCAGGCCCTGCAGAAAGCCTGGGTTGCAGGATTTGCAGCCGTTGGAGGAGATGCATAATATGCAGAGGACTAGAGACTACACCCACATCACCCTCAAGACTCAGTTTCAGAATCCATGAAGATTCGTCAATAGAAAGGGGTTCCATTCCCTAAATGTCCAATTGATTTGTGACCATGACATGAACATTGTGTTTGTCTGTGTCAAACACTTCAGCAGTGTGCATGACAGTTTTGTATTGAGGAGCACTGACATACTGGAGGCTTTTGAGGAGGAGCCCAGGGTACTGAGATGGCTTGTGGGAGCCATAGGGTACCTGCTGCTGATTTGGCTGATGATGCCTGTGTGGGGCCTGAGACTGATGCAGAGACTGTGGCATAATGAGCCTTGTTGCCACTCGCTCGATAGTGGGGAAGTAGTAGAGCTGCTAAAAATATGGTTCAGGTGATTGGACTGTTCTGGCGGAGCCCTACAGTACAGCTGCTGATTTTCTCCTTGATTATGGTGGAAAAGGGGATGTGAAGACCAACCAGCCGGGCATTGCTGGGAGGAGGCTGACCAGCAGAAGGAGGAGGAAGAGCAGGAGGACAACAACTTGCAACACCATCCAGGCAATGGAGGGCTAGCAGCAGTGATCAGACACATAATGGCAGTGATCACCAGGTACTTTGCTCACTAGGGTCCAAGTGTTTATGCACTTGAATTCCATTCTCTCCCCCAAAGTCCTATGATCTCCTGCAATATTGTAACACCAGAATGGTGGGCCTAGGTACGCTGTGTCAGTGAGTTTCTTTAGCAGGCAAGAGGGTGATGACGAGTCCCTAAGCATCATTATGATGATACCCTGGTGCAATGTAGTCTGACTCCTATCTGAGCTCCACTTGCACGCTGGCACCTGAGCTTACATGTATATAGGAGGTAAGGATATATAAACACCCATACATGGCTCCTGGGGTGGATAAGTGGGGGAAGGGAGAGACAATCTCATGGCATCTAGGGAACAATGGCTTCATTTTCTCAGTGATACAGTGTTGAAGGGCCTTCCCAACAGACATCAACATGAACAATTTCTCCAGTGATCGTCAGGGTAACGGTGTTTCTGTGACAGAGAAATTAGTCACAGGTGAGTGGTGAAAAAAACATTTATTGAATAATATGTATGTGTATGAATAATAGCTAACGTGAACGGAAAAACATTAAGGTACTCATTAACTTGTGCAATCCTTCACCTATGCCACCTTAGTGCTACTACAACTTCCTAACCTTAATAGCCTATTACTATGTCTACGTATCTCACCAGAATGCATATCGGAGGTGGAGGGGGCCTGCTGCCTACCTCATCTTCTGTCCTGCAAAGCGCTTGGCAGGTGTACTCTGGAGCCCCTAGAACTTGAGAGCCCTAGCTGGTTTCCAAGTGTCTGGATATATCCATGATACTCTCTCCATCCCATTGCCCCTGGGTATGAGGAAGTAGGGAGTCAGAAGGTGCAGCTGCAGTCTCCTGGCTGAAAGGCCTCAACATGGGTTCAAGACCTTCCTCCTCCCGTAGGGATCCTGTGGGTCACTTCATGGAATGCTGGTGCTTCTGCAGTGAGCTCCTGAAGGTCCAGGACTGGCCCTGGAGGACTACCTCGACTCTACTCATGGTGGTCAAGCCTTCTGCGATGGCCACCGGAGCTGGGGGCCACTTGTCAATGTCCACAGTAAGTGCTCTCTGAGACCGGGTCACACTGTGTAACGCCTCAGCCATGGCCCTTTCAAGGGCAGCTGCTATAGCCTCTGTGTCCTGCTGGGTTTCGTGCAAGCTTTTGAGCCTCTCAGCCATCAGCTGCAGAATCCCAAGAATCCTGTTGAGTCCCTCAGCTTGGCCTGCTGTGACTCAGTCCCTGCTTGGAGATGATTCCCCTGCCCCAGACCACCACAAATGCCACCCTTGCAGCATTAGCCTAGGTACCACACAAGACAGGCAATAGCTAGTCCGCCTGAAAACTTTGGGACTCCTCCCAACAGCTTCCAGTATAGCCGTCAGCTCCTCTTGTATTCCCTGGCTCTGTTGCTGCAAGTCCAGCAGCTGAGGGAGAAGTAATCTCAGAGCTTGGGGCCAGCTGAGTCCTTGTCTCCAACAGGTCTCCTTGGGCCTCAGACGTTCCCACCTCCACCCAATGTGTATTTTTAGAAGTGTCATGCTCACTACAGAGTGACCCAGAAGCCTCATCACTAACGGGACCCACTTACGTGACAGTATTTGGGATGGTGAGTTGTGAGATCAAGCTGAAACCAAAAAAGGTGCCACCCCAGAGGTCCCTTCACCCTCATCCTCTAAGGACTTGTCTGAGATATCTCTGTCAGCATGGCCGATAGTTGTAGTAGGGGCTGTCAGTTACGATGGCCCACGCACGCCCAGATCTGCTCCTGGAACACAGGACATAAGATTAAGTGCAAAGGGAGGGAGCGAAATCTGCATTGCCAGAAAGTGGCTTCAGAATTCTTCACTGATCATAGAACGAAGCACAAAAAAAATTACAGCACAAGATCAGGCTGTTCGGCCCTCCAAGCTGAGCGACCATGCTGCCCATCTGAATTAAAACCCCCTACCCTTCTGGGGACTATATCCTTCTATTCCCATCCCATTCACGCTGGCTACTTTTCCTTAGCCTCCTGAGAAAGTTAGTGGGCTTTCTTAACTATCAGGTCAGCATGGAGAGACCAGGACAGGTAGTTGGTGATTTGGATACCTAGAAACTTGAAGATGTCGACCATTTCCACTTCATCTTCATTGATGTAGACTGGTGCATGTTCTTCACTATCCTTCTTGAAGTTAATGACTATCTCCTTTATTTTACTGACATTAAGTGAGAGATTACTGTCATTGCATCAGTTCACAAGATTCTATATTTCTTTCCGATACTCCTTCTCGTCATTGTTTGAGATCTGATCACTATGGTGATATCATCAGCAAACTGAAAATCGAGTTGGTGGGGAATTTGGCTATGCAGTCGTAGATGTATAAAGAGTATAGTAATAGGCTGAGGCCACAGTCTTGTGGGGCACCAGTATTGAGTATAATCCTGAAGGAAGTATTGTTGTCTATCTGTACTAATTGCAGTCTGTGGATTAGGAAGTCTACGATCCAGCTACAGAGCTCAGAGCTGAGCCCCAAGCCACATAGTTTGGAAATTAATTTTATCAGGATAATGATGTTTAAGGCTAAGCTGCGGTCAGTAAATAGTCTGACATAAATGTCTTTGTTATCAAAGTGTTCTAGCGTTGAGTGAGGGCCAGGAAGATGGTGTCTGATATGGACGGACATGTTGCAGCAATAGCTGAAATGTAGTGGATCCAGGCAATCTCGGATGGCAATCTGACAAGTGGGCAGAGGGGGCAAAGTTGCCTTGTTAGTAAGAAATGAAATTAAATTGATAGCAAAGATTGATGTTGGATCAGAAGGTATAGAATCTGTGTGGGTAGAGCTGATCACCCATGATGGGAGTTATCGCAGGCCTCCAAACAGTTGTCAGGATCTGGGGCAAAAATTACACCAGGAGATAAAAAAGGTGTGTTGGAAGGGCAAGGTTATAGTGGTCATGAGAGACTTCAATATGCAGGTAGACTAGGAAAATCAGATTGATAGTGGATCCCAAGAAAAGGAATTTGTTGAATGTCTACGAGGTGGCTCTTTAGAGCAGCTTGTGATAGAGCCCATTAGGGAACTGGCAATTCTGGAATTTCTGATATGTAATAAGGCAGACTTGATAAGGGAGCTTAAAATGAAGCAACGCTTAGGAGGCAGTGACCATAATATGATAGAATTTACCCTGTAGTTTGAGAGGGAAAAGCTCAAACTGAATTAACGTATTAGAATTCGGTAAAGGCAACTGCAGAGGCAAGATGGAGGAGCTGGCCAGAGTTCATAGAATCATAGAATCCCTACAGTGCAGAAGGAGGCCATTTGGCCCATCAGGTCTGCAATGACCAAAATCCCAACCAGGTCCTATTCCCATAACTCCTCATATTTTATCCTGCTAATATCTCTGACACTAGGATTAATTTAACAGGGCCAATTAACCTTACCTACACATCTTTGGACTGTGAAAGGAAACCGGAGCACCAGGAGAAAATCCACGTAGATATGCGGAGAATGTGCAAACTTCACACAGACAGTGACTCAAGACCAGAATTGAACCTGGGTCCCTGGCACTGTGAGATAGCAGTGCAAACCACTTTGCTGCCCGTTGATTCAGAGAGGAGCCTAGCAAGAAAGAACAGTGGAACAGCACTGGCAAATACGGAAGTCAGGAACAGCATAAAAGCAAAAGAAATAGCATACAATGTGACAAAGAGTAGTGGGAAACCAGGGGATTGGGAAGCCTTTCAAGACCAACAGAGAACAAACAAGAAAGAAAAAAGGTGGGGGGGGGGGGAAAGAAGATGAAATATGAGGGTAAGTTAGCCAGAACATTTCAAAAGTTTTTTACATATATAAAGGATAAATCAAGATTGGACATTGGACCACTGAAAATGATGCTGGAGAAGTAGAAATGGGGAACAAAGAAATGGCAGAGGAGCTGAATCGGTACTTTGTGTCAGTATTGACAATGGAGGACACCAGTAACATAGCAAAAATTCAAGAGAGTCAGGGGGACAGGAGTTGGGTGGAAAAGGTGCTAGTAAAGCACCTTCTTGGAAAACAGCAAATTGATGTCAGTGTTTAAAAAAGGAGGTACACAAAAGGTGGGAAACTATAGGCTAGTTAGCTTAACTTTTGTAGAAGGGAAAATCTATCATCAAGGAAGAAACAGTGAGACAGAAAACAAAAAGTGGGGGTAAATGGGTGATTTTTTAGTTGGAGATCAATGACTAGTGGTGTGCCTCAGGGATCATTTTTGGGACCCCAACTGTTTACGATGTACATAGATAATTTGAAGTTGGAGACCAAGTGTAGTTTGTCAAAATTCGCAGATGATACAAAGATGAGTGGCAGACCAAAATATGCAAAGGACGCTGAAAGTCTGCAAAGGGATATAGATGATCTAAATGAGTGGGCGAGGATGTGGCAGATGGGGTACAATGTCGGTAAATGTGAGGTCATCCATTTCGGTGGGAATGACAGCAAAATAGACTATTATTAAAATGGTTAAAAAAAAGCAGCATGCTGCTGTGCAGAAAGACATAAGATGTCCTTATGCATGAAAAAAATTGGTTTGCAGGTGCAGCAGGTAATTAAGAAGGCAAATGGAATTTTGTCCTGCATTGCTAGAGGGATAGAGTTTGAAAACAGGGAGGTTATGTCACAACTGTATAAGGTGCTTGGGAGGCCAAATGTGGAGTACTTTGTTCAGTTTTAGTTACTTGATAAAAGATATACTGTCACAGGAGTGGGTACAGAGAGGATTCACTAGGTTGATGCCTGAGTTGAGAGGCTTGGCTTATAAGGACAGACTGAGTAGACTGGCACTATACTCATTGGAATTCAGATGAATGAGGGGAGATCTTATAGAAACATATAAGATTGTGAAAGGAGTAGATAAGATAGAAGCAAGGATGTTGTTTCCACTGGCAGGTGAAACCACAACGAGGAGGCATAGTCTCAAAATAAAGGGAGCAACCTTTGGACTGAATTGAGGAGAAATTTCTTCATCCAAAGGGTTGTGAATCTGTGGAATTCCCTGTGTATTGAAGCAGTTAAGAAATTCAGGGTTATGGTGAGCAGACTGGTAAGTGGAGCTCAGTCCACTAACAAATCAATTTTGGTTAAAAGTCTTGTGTAGTGAAGAGGTTTTGTTTTAACCTGTGTATAAAGATGTTGGCATATCGAGGCTCCATGTCTGTTCCGTGTATCTGGGTGAAGAACTGGTTGTTGAAGGTGAAGATGTTGTGGTCTAGGATGAAGTGGATGAGTTGTAGAATTACATCTGGAGATGGGCAGTTGTCAGTGTTGAGTACTGAAGCAGTTGCAGCAATGCCGTTGTAGTGAGCAGTGCTGGTATACAGTGCTGCGACATCCATTGTACAAGAAGTACTGTTGGTTCAACCATTCTATGTGTGCTGAGTTTCTGTAGGAAGTCTGTAGTGTCGCGACAGACGATGGGTTTGAGGATGCTCTCAACGTAGCTAGAGAGGATCTCACACAGAGACCCGTTGCCTGATATGAGAACAGCCGGGTATGTTAGCTTTGTGTATTTTCGGGAGGCAGTAGAGATCTCCAACGCGAGGTGTACGTTGGATGAGAACACGGAGGATGCTCTGAAGGTCAGGATCAAAAGTCTTGATCAGTCTATTGAGTTGTCGGGTGTGTTCTTTGTTCGGATTTGCAGGTAACTGATTGTAGTGTTTGTTGTTGTCAGTACACTTCTTTACAGTAATCCATTCTTGTTCTTTGTTCTTTATTCTGTTCACTATGACAGTGGCCTCTCTTTTGTCTGCTGGTTTGATGACAATATGGTCGTATGAGTGCGAATGGCATTGCATTATGCTTGAGTGATGTTCAGGGCTGTGTTGTGAGTAAGATTGATGAATCTGGTGTAGATGCATCTCCTGTCAGCTTGGGCATACTCATCAAGTCGAAGGTAGTGGCCTTCCGGAGAAGTCCAATTCAACTCTTTCCTCTTCGGTTTCTGCAATGCAATCCCTCTTCAGGCTGTTCCAGTTCATTTGCTGTCTCATTGTGTTTGTTATTGGCCTCTTGGAGTTTGTGGAAGAACTCCCGCAGCCTCATTTGCTCGATGAATTCCTCTGTGTCAGCTGAAGGACTGATCAGGTCCATTTTGGTGGTGGGGCAAAAATTGAGCCCTCGACTGGGAACTTTGATTTCATCTGGTTGAAGTGCATAGTCCAACAAATTGACAATGATTTCCCTGAGGTGGTACTGTTTGATACTGTGGTACTATGGGGGAGGCTTGGTTGCTGCTGGTGATGATTTCTCAAGTTCCCTGTTCTTGGTGTGCATGTAGATGGCATAGTTCCATTGTCTCATCTGCTTGACAGTGTTTCGCAGCTGGTCTGCGTCCTGAGTGCAAGTTGAGAATATGGACAGTATCTTAGTTTCCAGGTTGGGTGTCTGTTGTAGAGCTGGTGTATAAGATGGTTGAGGAGTGTGAGAGATTTTGCAAGTCCAGGCAAGTCGTGAGGGTTACAGATAGTGTGACTGCACAACTCCTCACTTATCTGAAGAAGGAGTGACATTCTGAAAGCTTGTGCTACCAAATAAACCTGTTGGACTTTAACCTGGTGTTGTGAGACTTCTTACTGTTCTTACCTTAGTCCAATGCTGGCATCTCCATGATAGGGAGACTTCCAGAGGGCTGGAAAATTGCTAAGAAGGGGTGGAAGCAAATGATGGGAAATTACAGGCTGGTTAGCTTGACCTCAGTCGTTGGTAAGATTTTAGAGTCCATTCTTTAATATGAGATTTTGGAATACTAGGAAGTGCATGGTAAAATAGAGCAAATTTAGCATAGTTTCGTCAAAGGTTATGCCTGACAAATCTGTTAGAATGCTTTGAGATAATAACAAGCAGATTACATAAAGAATGTTATCTACTCTGATTTCCAGAAGGCCCTTGACATATTGCCACATAAGAGGCTGATGAATTTAAAAAAACTGTCCAAAGGCTAATTAAGAAAAACACAGGCAGGAGGCCATGTAACAATATTGGAGATGGTCCCTGGTTCTTGGGAGGATTGGAGCTTGAGATTTAAAGTCAAAATTCATGCTTTAGTTATGGTCACGAAGATTATGATGGTAGACTGCAGATCGGGAGAAATGGTGTACAATGGGTGGAGTGACGCAGACTGCAATTCTGGTGAAGGTTAGTGATCACTGCAGGTGGAAGCGAGAAATTACTTTGTGAAGTGGAGGTTCCTTGAAGGATGAAGAGATGCAAGGGAAAATCCATGAACAATTCATAAATAGAAAGCCACTGACGGAAATGTTGGGTTTCTTACTTGGATCCTTTTCTTTGTGTGACAAATCCAAAGTCAGGTTCATGTCACTGTTCAAAATACAAACATACATCACTTTGCTTGGTGTTAATATTAGATTCGCATATTGTTCTGAGCAGTGCACGCAAGAAAAAATAATTGAAAGATAAAAAAAAATTGAAATTCGTCATTGCAATGATGGATCAGGAATGTCTGAACACCTATCGATTATGGAAAGGTCTACATGACATAACAGGCTACAAGGTGAAGTGTAGAGCATCAGTAGCAACACTGCTCTCCTCCCTGCTGAACTAAACACATTCTTTGCCTGTTTTGAGCAAGAGGTCAGTAAGAGGACATCATCTGTCTCAGAAGCTGTGGTCAAACTGGTATCTGAAGTCACAATTGCATATGTCAGATCTGCCTTCTTGAAAGTTAACCCAAGGAAAGTAATTGGCCCACATGGGTACTTGGACAAGCACTTAGATCCTATGTGGACCAGCTGGTGGGAATATTCATAGACATCTTTAACATCTCCTTTCTCTGATCTGAGGTCTCTACTTGTTTCAGAAGATGACAATCAGCCCCGTAACAATGAAAAGCCAGGCCGCTTGCCTTAATGACGCCTGGTGGCGTCATTATTATATACTCTTCAAGGGATTCACTTGATCCGAGCTACCTATGGATGGCATATGCCTTCTTGTTGTTGATCAGAGCCTCAATATCCCGAGTCATCCAGGGTTCCCTACTTCTACCAGACTTACCCTTTACTCTAAAAGGAATGTGCTTACCTTGAACTCTGGTTAATACATTTTAGAAAGTCTCCCATTTATCAGACATCCTTTTGCCTGCCAGTAGACTCCCCCAATTAATTTTTGTAAGTTCTTGTCTGATACCATCAAAATAGGCTTTGCCCCAATTTAGAATTTTAACTTTTGGGCCAGTCGTATCGTTCTCCATAGCTATCTTAAAACTAATGGAATTATGGTCACTGGTCCCAAACTGATCCCACACTAACACTTCTGTTACCTGCTTTTCCTTATTTCCCAAAAAGAGATCAAGTTTTGCTCCTCCTCTAGTCCAGCCATCCATATACTAAATGAAAAATTCCTCCTGAACACACTCAGCAAATTTCTCTCCATCCAACCCTGGAATACTATGGCTGTCCTAGTCAATGTTGGGAAAGTTAAAATCCCCTAGTGGCGACCAGAATTGAACACTATATTCCAAGTGCGGCCTAATTAATGTTCTATAAAGCTGCAGCATGACTTGCCAATTTTTAAACTCACTGTCCCGGCCAATGAAGGCAAGCATGCTGTATGCCTTCTTAGATACGTTCTCCACCTGCATTGCCACTTTCAGTGACCTGTATGCCTCTGTAAAGTCTACATAGACTTCAGCAAGGCCTTTGATAAGGAACCACATGGTAGGTTATTACATAAGGTTAAAACTTTTTAGAGAGCTAGCAAATAATGAGGGGTATAGATAGAATTGATAATCTATCTTTTCCCAAAGATAAGGGAGTCTAAAACAAGGTGAGGGGGGAGATACAAAAGAAACCAGAGGGGCAGTTTTTTTTCACACAGATGGTGATGAGTGTCTGGGACAAGCTGCCTGAGGTAGTAGTAGAGGCGGGTACAATTTTGTCTTTTAAAAAGCATTTAGACATTTACATGACTATGATGGGTATAGCTGGGTATGGGCCAAATGCAGGCAACTGGGACTAGCTTAGGGATTAAAAAAAGGGGCAGCATGGACAAGTTGGGCCGAAAGGCCTGTTCGCATGCTTGTAAACTTTATGACTATGAGTTTCTTTGTTTGAACAGATAAAATAGGATGGGCAACCAACTGACATAATAAATTTGATTTACTAAAAAACATTTCAGTTCCTTCAAAAGCTACTTCTGTTTTCTTTTCCGTGCGCCACCACTTCCCCCTTAAACTAAATATACGATGTACAGGTTCCTTTATGACGTTTAGCTGATAATTGTTGCTCTCATTTTGAGCTGAAAAATTTGGTGGCAGTCGAGGTTAGACAGCGTCTGCGGAGAGAGAAAATATAGGAACATTGTCGGTGAATTATCTTTTGACAGATCTGAGCACCAGTCTTAAGAGTTTCGAATGCAGAATTCACTGGCATCTGCGATATTTCCGCGACAAATATGTCTTAAGAATTGAATCAGTCGCTACCTCAGGAAGTTTATATCCAAGTTAAAGGAACTGGGGAAGCGTTGTATGGTCAATGCGGTTTGTTTGCAACCCAAAACAAAGCAGAACGGCAATCAATACGACATAAAACGACGAAGAACTGATTTAATTTATTTTCATCTGTCTAGCAGGATATTAACTGCTCTCGTTTTCTGCTCTTTTTCCTGAAAATTGTTCAACAAGCGGTTAGTGTCTTTTCCATTCAGCATTGTCACTGTCGAACTGGCAAACTGACCAAGTCCAGAGTGTGCTAATGGAGCGCAGAAACAAGCCACCGGAAAAATTAACAACCGGTATGTAGAATCAGCTGGATTTATGAAATTTTGTTTACTGAATTTGAAAATTTACTACGCGTATTTCAGCCCATAGGAATCATTTTGTACCCAAAATAGTGCCAAATCTCTGCTGCTGGTGGCACTGTATCTCCATGTTGGTGAGGGCATTAGTGTAGTAGGCAGGACTAGTTTCTGGAGGTATCGAAAGTTGGCAATTGGAGGTATCAGTGAACAATTAATGCTGATTGTTAGTTTTAGAACTAACATTATCTCTTACCCTCGGGCAGCTGAATAGCAGGAACCCATCCCGCCAGCCATATTCGAAAGGATTATCAAGTTTTATTTTCTGGAGTCACATATTGGCCAGACCAAGTAAGTGAATTTGTGATTGACTCTTGTTGGGTTGTAAAAATGTTTGGTTTCAATTGTTGTTTAAAACTGTTCAAATCTATTCGGTTTAGTGAGATTCATGCTTACGGACTTCGCCCTGACTTGAAGAAATCTGTATAAACCAATTGCTCCCACGTCTGAGTGTAATGGTTTCCATTGATAGATAGGGGAGAAAGTTCAGAGGTGAAATAGCAGGTCCAGCTGCTTAGAAGAGGGGACGATTCTTGACAGGAGACTTATCTATGCTGAATGCTCAGGGAACTCTTCTTTTCAGAAGACTTCAGTGAAGAATGGTTCTTAGGCATTTCTGGTTCACTTCAGATAATTCTCATGGATATCTGGCACCTTCAGGCATAATTGCAAATTCGGAGTGAAGCATTGCCAGTGATAGTAAAGATGACTGGGGTCATGAACTTTTAAACGTGTAACTTCTTCCAAGTTAGAGCAAACAATATTTGGAACATCTCCCAATTTGCTGCACCAGTGTTGCAAAAGGGAGGTTGCAGAAGTGGGGGGCAGCGATTGTACTTTGGGGACATGGGTTTAAATCCCATCATGGCAGCTGGTGCGCTCACAATATTCCAGATGGGGTCTGACCAAAGTTTTATACAGCTTCAACAACTTTTCCTGTTCTTGTATTCTAATCCTCTAGAAATGAACGTTAACATTGAATTTGCCTTCTGAACTGCCAACTGAATCTGTCAAAGCATACTGTTCATAGAGAAGAAATCAAGAGTGTGCAGAATATAGTGTTACAGTCTTAGCTTCGGTGTAAAGAAAGATCAACTTAATGCAAGAATCTGCATGTTAACGTAAAAGTAGGTTCAGAACAAGTATCTTAGTCCCCTTGACCTTCAAATTCCCAAACCTTTTCCCATTTAGAAAATAGTCTATGCAATATTCGCAGCCTCCCCACTTCCTCAACTCTATCTGCCCCTCTACATATCTTTGTGTCATCAACAAATTTAACAACCATGCCCTCATTTCCATTTTCCACATCGTTAATGCGTATAGTGAAAAGTTGTGGCTCTAACACTGGTCCCTCTGGAACGCTACTAGTCACCAGTTGCCATCCTGAAAAAGATCCCTTTATCCCACTCTCTATCCTCTGTCTGTCAGCCAATTGTCTCTCCCTGCCAGTACCATGCCTCTAATATCATTGGCTGTAAGCTTATTTAGCAGCCTCCTGTACAGCACCTTCTCAAAGCTGCTGTACGAGGTACTGGTGAGAGCACATCTGGAATACCGTGAGCAGTTTTGGTCCCCATATTTAAGGAAAAATATTATTTCATTGGAAGCAGTTCAGAGAACCTCAGAGAAGGTTCACTAAGATGATCCCTGGTATGGAGGGATTGTCTTATGGGGAAAGGTTAAACAGTTGGGATGCTGCTCACTGGAATTTAGAAGAACGAGGGGTGATCTCATTGAAACATACAGGATTCTTAAGAGGTTTGACAGGCCAAATGCTGAAAGGGTGTTTCCCCTCACAGGAGAGTCCAGAACCAGAGAGCATAGTCTCAGAATAAAGGGGTACCCATCTTAAGACTGAGATGATTTAGCAGGACTCTTGCGAGGGTTTTTCCTGTGATAGAGAGCAGTGAGATTCTTGATGGTTGTTGCATACTTGCGATTGCCCTTCCTCTTGTAGGGGTGTATGATGGAAGCATCTTTAAGTTCCTGAGGAATGGATCCTTGCTTCCAAAAGGACTGGAACAATTCGGTGAGCTTCTCGATAAGTGCAGGACCAGCAGCTTTATAGATCTCTGTGGGTATGGCCTTTGCCACTGGAAAGCTGGCTGACAACTTTCATGACTTTGGGTATTACCGGTGGGTCATCCATAGCGCTGTTGATATCAACCTGGGAAATCCTGTCTATTGCCTCATCGTTAATAGATGACGGTCAATTGAGGATGGCTTCAAAGTGTTCAGCCCATCTCTGCAGGATCTGAGCCCTGCAGAGGTGTACTGTAATGAGAGTTGTACTATCTGTACTCAGGAGGGGGGAGCTCCCAAGAAATTGAGGTCCATAGAGCGTGGTGAGGGCTTTATAGTCATTTCTGTCAGCATATCCCTGTATTTTGTCTGCCTTGGCACTTAGCCAGGCATCCTGCATTTTCCATAATTAATTCTGGACTGTCCTGCGAGCACTGTTAAAAGCACTTTTCTTGGCAGCTGATGATGGGTCATTCTGACAGGCCCGATGAAGACGCTGCATTTCAACAAGTAGAGCCTGTATCTCCTCATCATTCTCATCAAACCAATCATGCTTCTTGCGGGTGGAGGACCTGAGCATCTTCAGTGCAGGTGAATGGACAGCATTCCTGAAATGTTCCCAGTCGTCCTCAGCACTGCCTGCGAGGTTTACGTCAGCAAGCCTGATTTCTAAGTCTTCAGTCAGTGCTAAAGCTACGCTGGGGTTCTTTAGCTTGGTGGCCGCATTGATTCTTTTTCATAATCTTGATTCCTTATGGTCACCTCTTGGATCTGATGCGGAGCCTCATTTTGGAGACAATGAGCCTGTGATCTGTCCAGCAGTCAGCACCACATATGGCCTTGGTCACTCTGACATCCTGCCTGTCTTTTCTCCTGACAATGACATAGTCGATAAGATGCTAATGCTTAGAGCAGGAGTACGTCCAGGAGGTCTTGTTACAGGTAGGCAGACAGAAGGTTGTGTTGGTGATGAGGAGGTTGTGTGCTGCACAGGTCTTCAGTAAGAGTAGGCCATTACTGTTACACTTGCCCACTCCATGCCTCCCAATGAAACCAATTAAAGTGAGGAAGAGTTGGCGCAGTGTCAGCCTCACTCACTCTTCCCAATTCCCATCTAGATCCAGTGGCAAGGTAAGAGTCAAGACGGCTGGAGGTGGGACTAGGCGCAGTGGATGACCAGGACGTCTTCTGTGTCTTGTCCTGCTCTTCACATACCACAATGCTTGCAGAGTCTGCCTTCTTGACTGTTGGACCTTCCATTGGTATCTTCTGCTCAATCCGCTGGACTCTGTCTTCTCACGTTGGGATAGACATTTCCCTACCTCACCGAAGGTTGAGACCCGTCAGCTACCCTCACCTGGTTTAGCCGGTTTATTGAGGCCGTTGCCCGGGGTGAGGCTGCTGTCGCATGTAAACAGCTACGGGGAGCCACAGGTGAGAGCTGAGTGCCAGGTGGGGACAAAGGATGGACAAACTGCCCTGAAAGGATGCAACATGTTCACCCAGCAAGGTATTACCCTCCCTGACACCCCATACATGCCCATGAATTTCCCCACAACTATTTCTCTACCAATACTGATTTCCTTCGGGTCCTCAATAAAACTTGTTTCTCTCTGAACTTCTGGTGCATGTCTTCCTTTGTGAAGACAGAAGCAATGTATGAGTTTAATTCCTCAGCTTCTTTTTTGTTCCCTGTTGTAGATTCAGTTGCTTCTGACTGTAAGAGACTTACAATTGACTTTGTCAATTTTTTTCTCTTTAATAAATCTCACACTCATCTACCTTTCTTAGTTTATTGCGTATTTTCTACAACTGATTTGCATCTATCTCTATGTTAAAATCCATCTGCCATTTTACTGCCCATTCCACCAACCCATCAATATCTTTTTGTAGGTTATAGCTATCCTTTGCATTAGTAACTACTCAGTCAGTCTTTGTATTACCTACAAATTTTCTAATAGTGCCCCTCATGTTCACATCCTAATCATTAATTATATTACACAGACTGCAAGAGTCCCAGACCAAACTCTGTGGAACATCACTTCAAACAACTTTCCATTCACAAGGGCATCCATCAGCCATGTGGAACTTCAATCATGAAGATCAATTGGAGAAGTTAGGATTGTTTTCCTTGCATAAGAGAAAACTAAGAGATGATTTGACTAAGGTCTTCAAAATCATGAGAAGTCTGGAGAGGATAGAGAAAAACTGTTACCACTCATGAAAAGATCAAAAATGAGAGGGATTTAAAATAAATGAGGGGATTTAAAGCAAGTTGGCAGAAGAAGCAAACACAAAATGAGGAAAAGATTTTTTGCTTTGCGATTGGTTAAGGTCTGGAATGCACTGCCTGACGAGTGTAATGAGCAGGTTTAACTAAAGCATTGAAAAGGGAACTAGATTATTATTTGAAAAAGAGGAATGTGCAGCATCGTGATGAGAAGGTGGGAATGGCACCAGGCGAATTGATCATTGGGAGACCTGCTGCAGAAATGATGGGTTAAATAGCTCCCTGCTGCACTGTAACAATTCTCAAAATCTGTAACATTTATCTTGTAATGTTTATATGTGTAATATAATTGATTAAAGTGGCTGTATACATTATGCATATCCTATCTTTGAAATTCTTTGTTTTTCAGAGCCTCCGAATGTAACTGTGGATAATTTTGTAAGTATGTGTTGAATGAGGGTATAAGTATGCATGCATGTAAGTATGTGTGTTGTGTGAATTTTAACTTGCAAGAGTAAGTGCGCTTGGGAGAAAAAGGGGGCATTCGAGTTCCTGAAATTGACAATGCCTGGCTTGTCAACGTAACTGTGGCATGTTAGGGTGAGCAATGTCCTCTTGCTCATTGAGTGAGATATTTAAATTGGTTTTGGGAATTAGCTCATCAAATCCCAAAGTTCCTGGAAACTATCTCTTGTCTCTGGTATTCTTCTCCACATTTCCGGATCTCTTGCCTAGTTACTGTCATCTATAGTTTCTGCCAATGTTTTCTCTCTGATCAAAACACCTTCAGTTTCTGGAACACTAAACTCTGTTGGTTCCTCAGATTTCTCTTGCAACAATTCCAAATCAGGGATAACTTCCTCACTTTGATATGGTGTGGCCACCAGATAATCTATGCATCTCGTCCAGACCCATTTGATGTGGATGTGTACAGTGTATCTCACTATCTCCACCTACATTGTAGGAACCCATTTTTCCCCCACCATGTCTATCCTTACCAACACTGTTTCCCCTTTCCTGAACTTCCTTGACTTTCCCTCTTTTCAGGTGATCTGCCCTTCTTGGCTGTTTGTTACCATTTCCTGCATCTTTTCTGGCTGCATCAAGTTGAAAGTGGGCTTTATGCTGCAGCCAAACATTAGTGATGCAAGGGAACGTTGGGTTGTTGCAGAGGGTGTGTTGTGACCTGTGCTTAAGAATCAGTTCTTAAGTTGAGGCCAAAATGGCTGATTTTAAGAAGAAATTAGATGTCATTTTTGGGGCTAAAGGGACCAAGGGATATGGGGAAAGAGGGTCAGGGTATTGAATTTGATCATAAATAGACTTGGAGGGCTGAATAGCTTACTTACTGCTGCTTCTAATTTCTGTTTCTATGATTCACTTGCCTCTTAGAGAACTGTCCCCTTGGGAAACCCTCAGTGTCCGTTTCCAGATCTGGGCAAACCTTTCAGCCCAATCATTTGTTACAGGGTGGTATAGGACTGACTTCACCTGTTGGACTCCTTGGTGATCGAGGTAGCCCTCAAATTCCTTCACCACATATTATGGCCTGTTGTCACAGCTAATTGATGAGAGTTTCCAAATCAAGCAAACAACTTATTGAGTGACTCTGTAGTCACCTCCACAGATACCAACTTCATAATTGCTACTTAAGGCCATTTTGAGTGGGCATCTTTCCTTCCACTGGACCTGCAAAGTCTACATGGATCCTTTGCCAAGTTTCTTCAGGCCATTACCATGGGTGAAAGGCTACAATGTAATGTTTTCCACATACGAGTACTCAGTGACTATCGCTGTGCTGTGCAGCTACACGGATTTGGGCCTGTGTCTGTGGGAGTTTGCACATTCTCCCCGTGCTTGCATGGGTTTTCTCCGGGTGCTCCGGTTTCCTCCCAGACCCCAAAGATGTGTTCTTAGGCTAATTGGCAAAACAAATTCTCCCTAAATTGTCTTGCAAATTTGGTTCCAGTACATAGATCTATAAACATAGACAGGGATCATGGGTAGAAGTGGGAACATCGGGGTGGCTGCGTGGGCTTGTTGGGCCGAAGGGCCTGTTTCCCGTGCTGTTTTGTTCTTTGTTTTTTGTTCTTATACCGCACGGGATTCACAAGCATCTGCCTTCTGTTCAATGTTGGAGTCAACACCTGTCCACCAAAAATAGTCCTGGTAATCTCTTCCACCTGCACCACACCCAGGAGCCCTTGGTACACTTGATCTAGCACCTTCCTACATAACGTGAAAGAAATGACCGTTCTTTTACCCTGCAAAAGACATCAGTCCATTACAGATAAATCTCATCTCCTTGTCAAGCAGGGGCTCAAATCAAGCTGGTTCCTATGAACAGTCTTCCCTTGTAAGACTATATCCATTACCTGACTTAAGACAGTCATTTCTTGTGGCCTTTCAAACCTGGGTTGCTGTTACAGGTTCTTTATCATCGAGGTAAAAATACATAATTTTTAAATGTCAGTCAGGATCATTCGTTCCCCACGGAGTTGTAGTCTTGAAACTGCATCAGCATTACCGTGCTGTTCAGGCTGTCTGTGTCAGGATTATGTTAACAAAAGTTGCTGCTATAGATGGTGTTTCTGTACATGTCCTGAAGATGGTGGTCAAGGGCATGTGACCAGTTCATAGTACAAAATGCTGGCTGTATAGAAAATGGGAAAATTTCTTCACCCTCCTTCTCGACTTGGGTATTTCTTCCACTGTTTTTTGTCAAGGGAGCAGCTGCTCCTGTTAGTTGAGGGATCACGTGTGAGCGGACATAGGTTCAAGGTGAGGGATGGGAAGTTTAGGGGGGTTTTCAGGAAAAGTGCTTTTACCCAAAGGTAAACTCATTGCTGGTGGAGGCAGTGGAAGCAGATATGATAGAGACTTTTAAGGGGTGTCTTGATTAATACATAAATAGGACAGATAGAGAGAATATGGTCCCAGAAGAGTGGGGGGTTTTAGTTCAGTCAGGCAGCATGGTCATTGCAGGCATGGAGGGCTGAATACCTGTTCCTGTGGTGTAATTTTCTTTGCTTTTGTGTCAAGGTCAGATCAAAGAACAGTGGCCCAGGTTTGAAACTTCACAAGAAAGAACCCTGTCTTAAGTCAGGAAATGGATATAGTCATGTAAGGGAAGATTGTTCATAGGAATCAGCCTGATTTAGGGCAGAAAGGTAGGATAAGAAGGTGGCAAAAAAGGGATATGGCACGTACACCATTATCAGTTGGGGTATAGATTACAAAAGCAGCAAAGTTATGATGGAGTTGTGTAGAACTTTAGTGAGGCCACAGCTAGAGTACTGTGTGCTGGCTGCCACATTATAGGAAAGAAGTGAATGCGCTGGAACAGGTGCAGAAGAGATTCACCAGGATTTGCCTGGATGGAATATTTAAGTTATAAAGAGAGGATGAATAGGCTTGGGTTGTTTTCTCTGAAGCAGAGGGCCTGTTCTGTGCTGTAATGTTCTATGTTCTACTGAAGGGTGACCTGACTGAGCTGTTCGAGACTGAGGGCATGAACAGGGTGGATAGAGAGTAGTATTCCCCTTAGTTGAAGGGCTAGTTATGAGGGGACATAGGTTCAAGATGAGGGCTGAGAAGTTTAGGGTGGATTTGTTGAAAAACATTTTTACCCAGAGGGGAAAAAAACAAATTTTTTTTTGTTGAAAAACATTTTTACCCAGAGGGTGATGATGGTCTGGAATGTGCTGCCTGAGATGGTTGTGGAGGCATGATGCCTCACATACTTTAAAAAGTATCTGGATGAGTACTTGGCATACCATCACATTCAAAGCTATGGGCCATCTGCTGGCCAATGGGATTAGGTGGACAGATCAGGGCCTTTCATGTGTTGCTGCAGACTTGATGGACTAAAGGCCTCTTCTGTGCTACAATATTCTGTGATTCAATGGCAGTAATGCACACTGGTACAAACGATATAGGTGAAAAAAAGGAATGAGGCCCTGAAAGCAGAATATAGGGAGCTGGGAAACTAGTTGAAAAGTAGGACTGTAAAGGTAGTTATCTCAGGATTAACTACATACCATGTGCTAGTCAGAGTAGAAGCAGCACAATATATAGGATGAATACGTGGCTGAAAAGATGGTGTGAGGGGGAGCGTTTCAGATTTCTGTGGCATTAGGACTGGTTCTGGGGGAGTTGGGACCTGTACAAGCTAGGTGGGTTGCCTCTGAGCAGAACTGGGACGATGCCCTGGGTGGGTACTTACTGGAGTGGTTGGGGGAGGATTCAAACTAATATGGCAGGGAAGTGGGAAGCTCTATAAGGATTCAGAGTAGGAAGAATCAAAAACACGAGGAATAAGAAAAATAATAACTAGAAGAATCAACGACCAGAGTCAGATAGATACTATAAAACAAAAGTAGGAATGGGAAACAAAACATTCAAAGAGCTCACCTTCAGGTTTTGTATCTGAATGCTTGAGCATTTGAAACAAAATGGATGAATTTATTGTGCGGTGGTGGAGTTGCATTATTGATTAAAGACGATATTGATACGATACTGAGGAAAGATATTAATGTGGAATCTTTATGGGTCGAGATAACAAACACTAAGGAGCAAAAACATTCATGAGGTGATATATGGACCATCAAACAGTAATGATAATGTGGAGAATAGCATTTGACAGGAAAGCAGAAGTTCATGGGTGAAAGGAACATCTGTCATTGATTATGGTTGATTTTAACCTGCATATGGATTAGGAGAATCAATTTAGACACAATACAATAGAGGAGGAATTTCTGGAGAGTATATGGGAGAGTACAGAGGAGGTTTATCAGGATGTTGCCTGGTATGGAGGGCAGGTCTTATGAAGAGAGGCTGAGGGATTTGAGGTTGTTTTCGTTAGAAAGGAGGCGGCTAAGAGGGGACCTTATCGAAACATAGAAGATGATTAGAGGTTTAGATAGGGTGGACAGTGATAGCCTTTTTCCTAGGATGGAGAAAGCTAGCACGAGGGGACACAGCTTTAAATTAAGGGGTGATAGTTATAGGACGGATATCAGAGGTAGGTTCTTTACCCAAAGGGTGGTTCGGGAGTGGAATGCCCTGCCTGCAGCAGTTGTAGATGCGCCAAGTTTGGTGGCGTTTAAGAGGTTAGTTGATAAGTATATGGAAGAGAAGGGAATGGTTTAGTTTGGAGGGGCATTGCTTTTTATATTGGTCGGCGCAACATCGAAGGCCGAAGGGCCTGTTCTGTGCTGTAATGTTCTATGTTCTATATTTTCTGCACCAATAAGTTGAGGAACCAATCTTAGACAGGGTATTGAGCAATGAAAAAGAATTAGTTGGCAATCTAGTTATGAAGTTGTATTGCATTCACTCCTGGCTGCTACATTACAAGAAAGCATGTGAAAGCTTTGGAGAGGGTGAAGAAAAGGAGATTTCCTGGATTAGAAGATACAAGGTATAAGAAGAGAATGGACAAACTAGGGGTTTTTTTTCCTAGAGTGACAGAGGTGAGTGAGACCTAATATGAAGTTGATAAAATTATGAGAGACATAGATAGGACTGACAGGCAGAATCTTTCTCCCAGAGTTGAATGCTGCAGTTCAATCACCCAGCCCACCATGGAATCGGAGAGGGCGAGGGGCAGCAATGGAAATATCCATTGATCTTGGTTTGGATCTCCTAGTCGTGGCTTGATTGAGGCTGTAAAATCCTGCCCAATATATCAAATACAAGGTGAAATGGGGGAAGTTTAAAGGAGATGTAAGGGAAATTTCTTTACACAAAGTGGTAGATACCTGGGACATGCTGCCAAGGATGGTGGCGGAGGCAGATATGATAGAAGTGGTTAAAGGGTTTTTACATAAGCACACAAATATGCAAGGAATAGAGGAATATGGACAAGGACAAGTAGAATTGATTATTTAATTTCGTGTCATGTTCAGCACAGCACCGTGGGCCAAAGGGTATATTCGTGTGCTGCACTGTTTCACACTCTATGTTCGAAAGAGAAAAAGAGTGACAAAAACACATATAGGCCAGGCAGAAATGGGAGAGTTCATAACAGGGAACAAATATGTTTGAAGAACTAAATTCATACTTTGCTTCTGTCTTCATAAAGGAAGACATGAATAATGTACCAGAAGTTCTGAGGGAAACATGTTTAAGTGAGGAGTTGAAGGAAATCTGTATTATGAGAGAAATGGTTTTGGGGAAATTGATGGGATTGAAGGTGGATAAATCTCCAGGGCCTGATAATCTTCATCCTAGAGAACTTAAGGCAGTGGCCCTGGAAATAGTGGATCGATTGGTGGTAATTTTCCAACATTCTTTGGCTTCTGGACTGGTTCCTATTGATTTCAGGGTGGCTATAGTATCAGCCCACTGTTCAAAATGGGAGGTAGAGAGAAAACTGGAACTATAGAACAGTGAGCCTGAGGTCATAGAAAATAGAACATTACAGCGCAGAACAGGCCCTTCGGCCTTCGATGTTGCGCCGACCAATTAAGAAAAAGCAATGACCCTCTAACCTAAACCATTCCTTTTTCATCCATAAACTTATCTACTAACCTCTTAAACGCCACCAAACTTGGCGCATCTACAACTGCAGCAGGCAGGGTATTCCATACCCTTACCACCCTCTGGGTAAAGAACCTACCTCTGACATCCGTCCTATAACTACCACCCCTTAATTTAAAGCTATGTCCCCTCGTGCTAGCTTTCTCCATCCTAGGAAAAAGGCTATCACTGTCCACCCTATCTAAACCTCTAATCATCTTATATGTTTCAATAAGGTCTCCTCTTAGCCGCCTCCTTTCTAACGAAAACAACCTCAAATCCTTCAGCCTCTCTTCATAAGACCTGCCCTCCATACCAGGCAACATCCTGGTAAACCTCCTCTGTACCCTCTCCAATGCCTCCACATCTTTCTTATAATGCGGGGACCAGAACTGCACACAATACTCCAAGTGCGGCCGCACTAGAGTTTTGTACAGTTGCAAAATGACGTTGCGGCTCCGAAATTCAATCCCCCTACCAATAAAAACTAAGACTCCGTATGCCTTCTTAACAACCTTATCGACTTGATTGCCAACTTTCAGGGATCTATGCACATATACACCAAGATCCCTCTGTTCGTCAACACTATTAAGAGTCCTACCATTAGCCCTATACTCTACACATTTGTTATTCCTGCCAAAGTGAATTACCTCACACTTTTCCGCATTAAACTCCTTTTGCCACCTCTCGGCCCAGCTCTGCAACTTGTCCAAGTCTCTCTGCAAACTAGAACACCCCTCTTCACTATCTACCACTCCTCCGACTTTGGTGTCATCCGCAAATTTACTAATCCATCCTTCAATACCCTCATCCAGATCATTTATAAAAGTTACAAACAGCAGGGGCCCCAAAACAGACCCCTGAGGTACACCACTAGTAACCGAACGCCATGATGAATAATTTCCATCAACCATCACCCTCTGTCATCTATCAGCTAGCCAATTCCTAATCCACTTAGCTAAATTACCCTCAATCCCATACATCTGCATTTTCTGCAGAAGCCTTCCATGGGGCACCTTATCAAACGCCTTACTAAAGTCCATATATACCACATCAACTGCCTTACCCCCATCCACCTCTTTGGTCACTTTTTCAAAAAACTCAATGAGGTTAGTAAGGCACGACCTACTCTTCACAAAACCATGCTGACTATCCCCAATCAATTCATTTCTCTCTAAATAACTATAAATCCTATCCCTAATAATTCTCTCCAATACTTTGCCCACAACAGAAGTAAGACTCACTGGCCTATAATTCCCTGGAAGGTCTCTCTTCCCCTTCTTGAACAATGGGACCACATTCGCTATCCTCCAGTCCTCCGGAACCACACCCGTAACCAACGACGACCTGAAGATCAGAGCCAGAGGCTCTGCAATCGCCTCTCTTGCCTCCCAGAGAATCCTAGGGCAAATCCCGTCCGGCCCAGGGGACTTATCCAACTTCAAACCCTCAAGAATATCTAGCACATCCTCCTTATCTACTTCAATACTTTCCAGTTTACAACTCTGTATCTCAGTATTCTCCACAACTACATTTACATCTCAGGACTGGAGAAGTTGCTAAAGTCCATGATCAAAGATTTCATTACCACTGTTTTCCAAATACTGGTTTAATCAGACAATGTCAGCATGGAGTTACAAAGGGGAAATCATGCTTGATGAATCTATTGGAATTTCAGGATGTAACTAGTAAAGTTGACCAAGTAGAACTGGTGGATGGATAGGAAGCAAAGTTGACATAAATGGATCTTTTTCTGATTGGCAGGCAGTAATTAATGGGATACCAACTGTTTGCATTATACTTTAATGATTTGGAAGAGATAACTAAATGTAATATTTCTAAATTTGCAGATTGATGGGAGGGTGAGCTATGAGGAAGATGCAGAGCTGCTTCAGCGTGATTTAGACCATCTGAATGAGTGGGAATATGCACTGAAGATGCCATATATATAATAGATAAATGTGAGGTTACCCACTTCAGTAGCAATAATAGGAAAACATTATTTGAATAGGTATAAATTGAGAGAGTTGAATACTCAGAGAGACCTTTGATGTCCTTGTGCACCAGTTGCTAGAAGTAAATCTGAAGATACAGCAGGCACTGAAGAAGACAAATAGTTTGTTGGCATTCAACAACAAAGAACAAAGAGCAATACAGCACAGGAAACAGGCCCTTCGGCCCAACGAGCCCACGCCGCCATCCTAACGTCTTAATGACATATCCTTGACTTTAGGCTATGCCTATTGTTGAAGATTCCCATATAGGGACCAATATAGGGACAATTTGTTACCCAATCAGCCTAAGAGCACATTTTTGGGATGTGGGAGGAAACCGGAGCACCCGGAGGAAACCCACGCAACCACGGGGAGAACGTGCAAACTCCCGCAGACACAGGCCCAAATCCATGTGTCAGCACAGCAACAGCGATAGTCTCTGAGCTGTCATGTTGCCCATCAGATGGTCCAGTTTAAGCATACACTGACGACGTGAAGCACTAGGCAACTCCTGAAGCAACCTCCAAGAGCAGCTCTCGCACGACATGCCGCATGCTTGCCCATTGTTGGTCAACAAGGTGGACCGAATTGCCTGCAGAAACAAATAAGACTTAATTAAACATGCTAAAAAAACTAAGACATTCCCAAGACGAAACTAAAAGATAGTCTACTACTATTTGGTCCTCCCTATATTCAAACAGTCCTGCTATATCCCTCTATCTGCAGACCGCTCATGTGGCTGTCCAAGAGACCCTTAAACAACCCTAGCGTGCCTGCTCCCACCACCTTACTCGGCAGTGCATTCCACACCCCCACTACCCTTTGTGTGAAAAACTGGCCTCTAATATTCGTCTTATACATAGCCCCCCTCACCCTGAGCCCGTGACCCCTCGTTCTATCCATTTCTAATGGTGGAAAAAGCTTACCACCATTTACTCTATCTATACCCCTCATAATCTTATATACCTCTAAAAAATCCCCTCTCAGCCGACGTCTTTCAAGGGAAAATAACCCCAGTGTTTTCAATCTTTCCTCGTAAGACAGCCCTTCCATACTAGGCAGCATCCTGGTAAATCACCTCTGCACTCTCTCCAGGGCCTCTACACCCTTCCTGTAGTACGGCGACCAGAACTGGACGCAGTACTCCAGATGAGGCCTAACCAACGTTCTATACACCTGCAACATCAGACTCCTACTCTTGTATTCTATACCCCTTCCTATGAAGGCTAACATACCATACGCTTTTTTTTAAAACCACATTCTCCACCTGTACTGACACCTTCAGAGACTTGTGAACTTGCACCCCCAGGTCTCTCTGCATCTCTATACTCCAGATAGTTTTACCTTTTATCCTATAACTCCCTTCTACGTTATTCCGGCCAAAATGCATCACCTCGCATTTATCCGGATTAAATTCCATTTGCCATCTATCTGCCCAATCTACCAGCCTATCTATGTCATGTTGTATTGCCAGGCACTGCTCCTCAGTACCCCCCAATCCAATCATCTTAGTGTCATCAGCAAATTTGCTGATCACACCACCTACCCCCTCTTCCAAGTCATTTATATACACCACAAATAGAAGGGGTCCTCGTACAGAGCCCTGTGGCACACCACTAGTGACGGACCTCCAGTTGGAAAAAGAGCCTTCCACTACTACCTGCTGTCTCCTCCTCCCAAGCCAGTTCTCAACCCATCTACATACCTGGCCCTGTATACCATGCGCCTTCACCTTTTGTATCAGCCTACCATGAGGGACCTTATCAAACGTCTTACTGAAATAATTTGATTATGGGATTAGTAGATGTTTTTGCAGGTGAGGCCACACTTGGAGTATTTGGTGTCCTTATCTGAGGAAGGATGTTCTTTTTTAGAGGGAGTGCAGCAAAGATTGATGTTAAATGAGAAGAGACTAAATTGGTTCGGACTATATTCATTGAATTTAAAAGAGTGAGAGGAGTCTCAAAATTAAAAAATTCTACCAGATTAGATAGAGTAGATTCAGAATTATGGATGGCATGGTGGTACAGGGGTTAGCACTGCCTAGGGTCTGGATTTGATTCCTGGTTTGGATTACTGTCTGTGTAAAGTCTGCAAGTTCTCCCCACGTCTGCGTGTATTTCCTCTCACAATCCGAAAGATGTGTATTGGCCAATCTAAATTCTCCGTCAGTATATCCGAACAGGTGCCAGAATGTGGTGACTAGGGGATTTTTACAGAAATTTCATTGTAGTATTAATATAAGCCTAGTTGTGACACTAATAAGTAGATTAAAAAAAATGTTCCCAATGATTAGGGAGCCCAGACAGGTCATAGTTTAGGATAAGGAATAAAATATTTAGGTCTGAGAAGAGAAATTTCTTCCAGAGAGTGGTGAATCTGTGGAATTTACTTCCAGGACACAAACTGGGGAATGTGGATTGGGAGTGGCTATTTCTGGGCAAATACATACCTAGCATATAGGAGGCTTTTAAAGACCAGTTGATTGAAGTGCAGAACCTGCGTGTCCCAGCAAAAATGAAGGATAGAAATAGCAGGATTCAGGAACAATGGATGACAAGGGAAATTGTAAATTTAGTCAAAAGGAAAAAAGAAGCATGGAATAGATGTAGGCATCTAAAAACTGATAGAAGTCCTTAAGAAGTTTAGAGAAAGTAGGAAGGAATTTGGGGGGGCGGCAGCTAAAAGCGGCGATGAAGTGTTTTAACAAACAGGTCAAGGAGAATCCCGAGGCTTTTTAATGCATACATTAAGAGCAAGAGAAAGAGCAGGTGGACACCAGTACAATAGAGGAAGTTGCACGTGAAGCCTCAGGAAGTAGGTGAGAATTCTTAATGAATACTTTGTATCGATATTCACCAAGGATATTCACATGATGAATGCTGAGGTCAGGGATAGATGTGTGAACGCTCAAGGGAATGTCAATATATTGAAGTATCTAAATTGTATCCTAAATTGTATTCAGGTAGACAGTCCCCGGGACCAGTTGGGATCTATCCTGGTTATTGTGGGAGGCAATTTCTTGGGCCTTAACAGATTTCTTCATATCCTCATTGACCACAGGCTACAGAGGTCTGGAGAAAAGCCAATGTTGTTTGCTTGTTTAAGAAAGGAAGCAGAGATAATCCAGAAAATTTAGGCCAGTGAGCCTAACATCAGTGGTGGAGAAGCTTTTAGAGAAGATACTGAGGGACTGTTATATGCATATTTGGAAGAAAATAGATTAGATAGTGACAGGCAGCATGGCTTTGTATGAGGAAGGTCATATCTCACCAATTTGAGTTTTTTGAAGAGGGGACAAAGGTAATATAAGAGGGCTGTGGATGTAGTTTGACAGTCCCACATGGCAAACTAGTTCAAAAGCTAAAATCGTATGGGATTTGGGGTGGGCTGGCTAGATGGATACACGAAATTCTACACTCTCTCGTTTCCTTCTCTGTGAACAGTATACTTTGCCTGTATAGCGCACAAGAAACAGTACTTTTCATTGTAAGCTAACACATGACAATAATAAATCAAATCAAAGAACTGCCTTAGTTATAGAAGACAGACCATGGGTGGAAGGGTGTTTTTAAGAATGGAGATCTGTAGCTAGTGGTGTTCCACAGGGATTAGTGCTGGAATTTCTATTGTTAGTATATAAATGATCTGGGGGAAAATATGGGTGGTCTGATTCTTAGGTTTGTGAATGACACAAAGATTAGTGGAGTTGTTGATAGTGCTGGGGATTGTCAGAGGATACAACAGGATATAGATAGATTGGAGACTTGGGTACATAAATGGCAAATGGAGTTAATCTGGACAAATGCAAGGTGATGCATTTTAGAGGATCAAATTTAGGTATGAACTATACAGTAAATGGAAGAACCTTTAGGAACATTAACATAGAGGGATCTGGTCAGACAGGTGCACAATTCCCTCAAAGTGGCAACACAGGTGGCCAAGATATTTAAAAAGGCAAATGCATGATTGCCTTCAACAGTTGGGGCATTGAGTACAAGAGTTAGAACATAGAACATTACAGCGCAGAACAAGCCCTTCGGCCCTCGATGTTGCGCCAACCAATTAGGAACAAGCAGTGACCCTCTAACCTAAACCATTCCCTTTTCATCCATAAACTTATCTACTAACCACTTAAACGCCACCAAACTTGGCGCATCTACAACTGCAGCAGGCAGGGCATTCCATACCCTTACCACCCTCTGGGTAAAGAACCTACCTCTGACATCCGTCCTATAACTACCACCCCTTAATTTAAAGCTATGTCCCCTCGTGCTAGCTTTCTCCATCCTAGGAAAAAGGCTATCACTGTCCAGCCTATCTAAACCTCTAATCATCTTATATGTTTCGATTAGGTCCCCTCTTAGCCGCCTCCTTTCTAACGAAAACAACCTCAAATCCCTCAGCCTCTCTTCATAAGACCTGCCCTCCATACCAGGCAACATCCTGGTAAACCTCCTCTGTACCCTCTCCAATGCCTCCAACATCTTTCTTATAATGTGGGGACCAGAACTGCACACAATACTCCAAGTGCGGCCGCACTAGAGTTTTGTACAGTTGCAACATGACGTTGCGGCTCCGAAATTCAATCCCCCTACCAATAAAAGCTAAGACTCCATATGCTTCTTAACAACCTTATCGACTTGATTGCCAACTTTCAGGGATCTATGCACATATACACCAAGATCCCTCTGTTCATCAACACTATTAAGAGTCCTACATTAGCCCTATACTCTACACATTTGTTATTCCTGCCAAAGTGAATTACCTCACACTTTTCCGCATTAAACTCCATTTGCCATCTCTCGGCCCAGCTCTGCAACTTGTCCAAGTCTCTCTGCAAACTAAAACACCCCTCTTCACTATCTACCACTCCTCCGACTTTGGTGTCATCCGCAAATTTACTAATCCATCCTTCAATACCCTCATCCAGATCATTTATAAAAATTACAAACAGCAGGGGTCCCAAAACAGATCCCTGAGGTACACCACTTGTAACCGAACTCCATGATGAATAATTTCCATCAACCACCACCCTCTGTCTTCTATCAGCTAGCCAATTCCTAATCCAATTAGCTAAATCACCCGCAATCCCATACATCTGCATTTTCTGCAGAAGCCTTCCATGGGGCACCTTATCGAACGCCTTACTAAAGTCCATATATACCACATCAACTGCCTTACCCCATCCACCTCTTTGGTCACTTTTTCAAAAAACTCAATAAGGTTAGTAAGGCACGACCTACCATTCACAAAACCAATGGGAATCATGTTCTCTTGAATGTTCACACATCTATCCCTGACCATGGTTTGGCTGCATTTGGAGTATTGCATGCAGTTCTGGTCACCACACTACTAGAAAGCCATGGAAGCTTTGGAGAGAGTGTAAAGAAGGTTCACCAGGATGTTGCCTGGTCTTGAATGTGGTGGTTATGAGACATGGTTGAATAAATGAGGATTGTTTTCACTGGGAAGACAGACGCTGAGGGTAGACCTAATAGAGGTCTTCAAAATTATGAAAGACATAAACAGGGTGGATAGTCAGAGGCTTTTTTCCAGGATGGAAGTGTCAATTACAAGGGGGCACAGGTTCAAACTGAGAGGAGGAATGTTTAAGGGAGATGAGTGGGGGAAGGTTTTCACATAGAGAGAGGTGTGTGTCTGGAATGTGCTGCCAGAGGAGGTGGTGGAAGCACTGATGTGGAGATGCCGGCTTTGGACTGGGGTGAGTACAGTAAGAAGCCTCACAACACCAGGTTAAAGTCCAACAAGTTTATTTAGTAGCACAAACGTTTGGAGTACTACATAGAGAGTTGGGTTCATAAACAGGGGTGAAACACCAAACAAGCTGAAAGACGCTCTCGTAAGGACAAGATATGGTGGTTGACTCACCAAAGGTTCTGATGCGCCATGACAAAAAACTGCACTGACCTCCTCAGAAGACAAACATGGGACATGGGTGACAGTACCCTTTACTTCCCTAGAGTGGAGAAACTACAACATCTTGTAGTGTTCAACATCTCATTGATGAAGATCAACATCTTGTCAAGGCCATCTCCACACCCTCACTATTTATCTTCAAACAACTGTGCAACTTCAAACAGACCATTGTTTGCAGCAAATTACCCAGTCGTCAGGTGAACAGTGACCATCACACATACAACCCTGCCACAACAACCTCTGCAAGTCGTGCTGGATCACTGACATGGTGTCATCGTCTCACATGAGAACGCCATCCACCCAGGTACACAGTACATACTCTTGAGACTCAGCCAAAGTGTCTACCTGATACACTGCAGGAAAGGATGTTCCGAGGCACGGTACATTGGTGAATCTATACAACAATGGATGAATGGACACCGCTCAATAGTCACCAGGCAGGACTGTTTCCTTCCTAATGCAGAACATTTCAGCAGTCAAGGGCATTCAGCAATCTTTGGGTAAGCATTCTCCAAGGCAGCCTTCAAGACAGAATGCAGAATCTGATAGCTAAGTTCTAAGAGAATGGCTTCAACCAGCATCTTGGGTTCATGTCATGCTATTTATACCCATTTGGTCTGGGCTTGCAAAATCTTACTAACTGTTCTGATTTGTGATAATTCACACTTCTTTAACCTGTGCTTAATCCTCTCTCCACTCACATTGTCTGTATCTGTAAAGACTTAATTATCTGTTAAGATTTGCATTCCAACAATTACCTTGTAATTGAGTCTGTGTCTATATATGCTCTGTTTATGAATCCAACTCTCCATTCACCTGATGAAGGGTCTGCATTCTGAAAGCCCTTATTGCCAGATAAACCTGTTGGGCTTTAACCTAATGTTGTCAGACTGCTTGCTGTGGTGCAAGCAGGCACATAGCAAAATTTAAGAGGCATCTGGATGGGTATGTGGATAGGGAGGGAGTAGATGATATGGACTGAGTAAGGGCAGAAGGAGTTTTCTTTAGTTTAACTGGGGCGTGATGATCAGCACAGGCTTCGATGGACTTGTTCTTGTGCTATACTTTTGTTTTTTAGATAAAGCTCTTAGGGCTGAAGGGATGATGGAATATGGGGGAGGGGGGGGGAAGGTGGACCAGGATATTGAATTTGATGATCAGCTATGATATGAATGATGGCGGAGCAGGCTCAAATGGCCAAATGACCGCCTCAAGCTTCTATTTTCTATGTCTCTGTGTCTATGTATGGTAGTGGATGTGCTCATCTTTGAATGAGCCTCTGGCTTAAGTTGAATCTTTACCTTGACCCCTTTCATTTCACCCAGAGTCTCTTGGAATACATCCTTTTATCTCTCCAGGACTTTCTGTAACTTTGGGCCTGATTCTCCCATCGTGACACGCACATTTTTTTTGGCACATCAGGTTAGCAGATCCCATGTCGGCCATTTCGCAGGATTCCCATGAGCGTCTACAACCCGCATGCATCTCCCAACTGGAAAAAAATGGCGCTGATCATCCCACCTATTTCAGGCTCTTTGGCATGCATAGGCCCCAGTCCCGAGCTTTTAATGATATTCATGATTGTGATCTCTTCAGCATGGGAGATTCAGATCTGAAGTTGCACTGAAAAAAAAGTTATCATTTACACTATTTTTCTCACCAATTGAGCACTCAAAGTTTTTGAGAGAATTGGGCCCCTCGTCTTCGAATCTATCAACATGTTGACTGCACTCCAGTTTAATTTTAATTTCTAAAGCCAGGAGTGTCCAAAGGAGCAGGGTAGTCACCCTTGACCACATTCAATGGTAGCTTCTTTATACTTCTTTGCAAGCACATATCCTCACAGTGGCACCATTTGCTCCAGATAAGTAAAGAAGATAACGTTTGAAGCTTTCAAAGGCAGTGTTTTCAACTTTGACTGTGCAGTATAGCCACAAACTGCATGATGGATTCAATTTCCAATTGCATTCTCTTCAAAATTGGAACTATTCTACTATCTTGAGTGGCTTTGGGGCATAATGATTTCTTTCTGCTTCACGCAGCTCTGTTAGGAGATGCTTTGCAGGTTTTGCGGGTTTCACTGGTTGTATGAGGCTTCTTAATGTTGCTGCCTGTATAATATCTAACTCTCCATATCTTTGTTGAAAGCCCAATTGCCCTGAACAGGCAATTGGGACATTTCTTGGTTCCTTTGGCAGGTATTTTTCCCACTTCCATGTACTGCAGCCACTTTTTGCGCTCCTTTGCCATGCATTGCATACTTCTCACCGTGCTCCCTCACCGACTGTGCTCTGCCACTCTTACTCTTGGTTGCTGTCTGAGTCCCCTTGCAACTGCTTTCCTCCTGACTGTCTTAGTGTTGCTGGTTGAGAGATCCTTCTCATATTGCGGACAGCACAGTCGTTAGCATTGCTGTCTCACAGCACCAGGGACCTGAGTCCGGGCCACTGTGTGTTTGAAGTTTGCACATTTTCCCCACACCTGCATGGATTTCCTCCAGGTGCTTCAGTTTTTTCCCCACAGTTCAGAGATGTGTCTGTTAGGAAGATTGGCCATGCTAAATTCTAAACCTCAAGTGTCAGGGATTAACAAGATAAATATGTGGGATTAAAGGAATAGGGCCTGGATGGGATTGTGGTCAGTTGCAAACTCGACTGACCGAATGGCCTTCGTCTGCAAATCTGTCGGGATTCTATATATCTGGTCTCTGTCTGTAGCTCTAAATTGCGGGGGCTTTTGCTAATTCTGTTGGAGAGTATTTAAACTAATGTAACTGGGAGATGGGATCTCAGGATTAGCATCAGATAGATCAGATTCACATCAGGAAAATGGAGATAGAACATTAGTTACTAATGTAGAGGGTGGAATGATAGACTTGGAATTACAGGAGAAAATAAGTTTAAGCTTAGCAAGGGAAATCAATGGGGTTAAACTGTTTCTACTTCATCGCAAGAAGTATTACAAACAAAATGAAGGGCACAGGTAGACAAATAGCTGCATGATATCATTGCAATAAATGGAAACCTGGCTAAAAGAGGGGTTAAACTTGGCAGCTCAAAATGTCTTATATAATGTCTTCAGACACAGAACAGTGAGACATTTATAAAAAGGAAGAAGAAGAGCACTAATGGTTAAAGAATCAATTCCAGTTGTGAAACATGATGACTTATTGAATGCGTTAACAAGCAAGACTTAATGGGCTAAATATAGAAATTAAAAAGGGGCAGTCACTCTATTAGGAACATATTACTGACAACCAAATGGTGAAAGAACAAATCTGTAGGCAAATTTCTGCTTGTAACAACAAAAGCAATAATAGTAAGAGACTTTAACTATCCCAATATCAACTGAGATTCAAACAAAATAAGCAGCACTGAGGGAAAAGAGTTCATGCGATGTTCTGAGGAAAATTTTTTCAACCAATTGTCATGTGAATGTACCTTTTAAGAAAGGTTTTAATTTTAAAAATCATGCAGCTTGTAGCCTCAGTGATATCATTGGTAGGGTAGAACTAAGCTACGGCAGTCAGGTGATGGGTTTTTTTTTCCTTTGGAGAGTGTTTCATTTTGGGGAGTGTGTTGGAAGCAGTTTAGCAACAAGCTAAGAAGCAATCTCTCTCTCTCCCTGTTCCTCTTTATTTGGTTCTAAAACCAAATAAAGCTGAAGGAGAGGCTTATTGCCATCCTGCCTTAAAGAAGCTGTGTTTTGGGAAACAGATTTGACTACAACCTCTTCTAAGTTTCTTCACAAGAGATTTTCAGCTTTCAACCCAGAAGGCTGGATTTCTGTAACAAGCAGGGCATTAAGCTATGCTATATTGTGCTTACTTGAATGGTTTTGTGTATTGAATGTTGATTTTGGTTGGAACACATTAGAAATATTCCTTAAGAGTTATATATTATGGTTGTTGTATTTCTTATTTGTAATTGTTAAAAATTCTGGCTTATGTACATGTCAACAATATTCTTAATTAAATTTTGTTTTTGATAAAAGTTCATTATGGGTCAGTTGAATCACACCCGAGGTGAAAAATCTCATACTAATCCTAGCCAAATTCAACACAAAATGTTACAGGTCAGGCAACCTTTGTAGAACACTTTGAAGTATCTAATCTGACTTGTAACAATTTGGGCTCATGAGATTGAAATCTGCATTTCTTGATTGATTTGTGATTACTGAAGTCAAAGACAGTGAGTTGTGTTTTCTTTCCAACTGTTGTATTCAAATTTAAATGTGGTGCGGATTAATGGCTTTTTCAGAAGTTTCTGGGGCTGGAAGAAATCATGCAAGATACCTTACAAAAGGTGACTAAAGCAAAGCTGTAGGAATTGGCTAACACATTGCCTGGCAGAGTACGGAAAAGAGAAATAATTGTGGTGATAGTATAGCATTTGAAATTGCCAAAAGCACAAACATTCATTGGAAATGGTGAGAATTCAGCTACTAATGAAACAGCTTGAATATGAAAAAGAATTGCAGGTAAAAGAAAAAGAAAGGGAGGAATAACAAGAAAAACAATTAAAACTATTTGAATATATTTTATAAAACTAACTTACTGGCAAAGGTGATTGGTGGTTGCAGGGCACATTTGCATAATTGCAGTCACTATGACTAAAAGGTGATTTGTGGAAGAGCTGCTGTGAGGGGACAATATCATGACCGTACTGGGAGGGGATATATCCAAAAGTTTGGTCATTGTGTCTACGTGAGTAGAACTGAGAAATAAGAAGGGGGAAATCACTTTGACAAGGTTGCAGTATAGCCCCCAAATAGTCAGTGGGAAATTGAGTCATAGAATCCTACAGTGCAGAAAGAGGCCCTTCAGCCCATCAAGTCTGCATTGACGATTATCCCACCCAGGGCACTAAGGGGCAATTTTTAGCACATCCAATCAACCTAACCCACACAGCTTTGGACTGTGGGAGGAAATCAGAGCCCAGAGGAAACTCACCCAGACACGAGGAGCAAATATTAAAGGAAATTACAGATAGCTCCAAGAAAAATAGAGTGGTGTTAGTTGGAGATTTTAATTTTCCCAACATTGAGTGGGACAGCCATAGTATTAGAGGATTGGATGGTGAGAAATTTGTTGAGTGTATCTGGATGGAATTTCTCATTCAAGATGAGGATGGCCCAACTGGAGAGGGGGCAAAACTTGACCTCTCTTGGGAAATAAGGAAGGGCAGGTGACAGAAGTGTCAGTGAGGAATCACTTTGAGACCAGTGACCATAATTCTATTAGTTTTAAGATAGCAATGGAAAATGATGGGTCTGTTCCAAAAGTTAAAATTCTGAATTGAACAAGCCAATTTTGATTATATCAGGCAAGAACTTTCAAAAGTTAATTGTGGGAGTCTCTGCGGAGGCAAAGGGACAGACGTATGGTAAGTGGCATGTTTTCAAAAGTGTGTTAACTAGGGTCCAGGGCAAACACATTCATCTTAGAGTGAAGGACAAGGCTGGCAGAAGTTAGGAACCCTGGATGACTCAGGATATTGCGGCCCTGGTCAAAAAGAAGAAAGAGGCACATGGCATGAATAGGCAGCTGGGATCAAATGAATCTCTTAAAGAGTAGAAGGGATGTACGAGTAGAGCTGAGAGAAATCAGGAGGGCAAAAAAGAGACGTAAAATTGTTTTGGCAAATAAGGCAAAGGAGAATCCAAAGAGCTTCTACGAATAGTTAAAGGGCAAAAGAGTAACTAGTGAGAGCGTAGGGCCTCTTTAAGACTAACAAGGTCATCTTTGTGACAGTCCACAAGAGATGGGTGAGATCCTAAATGAATATTTCTCATCAGTTTTTACTGTTGAGAAAAGCATGGATATTAGGCAATTTGGAACTAAGACATAACATGGCCAATCAACCTAACCCGCACATGTTTGGACTCTGTGTGAAAACTGGTGCAGCAGGAGGAAATCCACGAAGACACGGGGAGAATGTATAAACCCAAACAGACAGATGTCCAAGGCCAGAACTGAACCCAGGTCCCCACTACTGAGGCAGTAGAGCCTGTGTCATCAATAGCTTTGTTCCACATATAAAGCATATATTTAATATTGCTTCAAAAAGTGCAAACCAGTTCTAGTGGTAATAGTCACATCATGTTGTGCACAAAAATACTTTCCAAAATGAGCACTGACCATTCTTTCATTGAAAAATCTGGGTGGATAGTACTGATGTAGATAGATATAGATATATATCAGTACAGGACATTACATTAGTATAGGACATTACTATGGTTGAAAGGAATACAAGAAAGAGGTACAGTGCAGCATACGTTTTCTTTCATTATTCTTCTTGTCACTTCCAGGAAGATTACTTGGTAACAGATGATCTACTGGTGGACTACTTCAATATATTCCTCGGTTTATTTGTGAGTGGTTTCTTGATTAAATAGTTATATAATTAATTTATGCTGATTCTCTTGGAGATGGCAATTATGCTGTTCCTTAGAACAACATAGAACACTATAGCACAAACAGGCCCTTTGGCCCACAAGTTGCGCCAATCACATCTGTACCTACCAAGCCATAGACCTATCTATAACCCGCAATCCCATTAGATCCCATATACGCATCCAGAAGACTTTTAAAAGACCCCAGCAAGTTCGCCTCTACCACCACCAAAGGCAGCTGATTCCGTTCACTTAACACCCTCTGAGTGAAAAACTTACCCCCTAACATCTCCTCTGTACTTGCTTCCCTGCACCTTAAATCTGTGTCCTCTCGTAGTGACCATTTCAGCCCGGGGAAATAGCCTCTGAGAATCCATCCTATCTATTCCTCTCAACATTTTATAAACCTCTGTTAGGTCGCCCCTCAATCTTTATCTCTCCAGGGAGAAGAGTCCCAGCTCCTTCAACCTATCTTCATAAGGCCTGCCTCCCAATCCAGGCAACATTCTTGTAAATCTCCTCTGCACCCTTTCAATAGCTTCCACATCCTTCCTATAGTGAGGCGACCAGAACTGCGCACAGTACTCCAAGTGGGGTCTGACAAGGGTCTTATATAAAGGATCTTCCTTTGCTAAAATTATGAAAGTTAGATAAGCAAATGAACTGTTATGATTGCAGAATGTGGCTTTCTAAATAATTTCCTGTTTTGCAAACATCTGTGCCATTTTTGGAGGTTTGCTGTAGATTTTACAAAATTTTTCTATACAGCATCTTTGTGTATAGTTAGTTGCATTGCAGATTTAAAGCAGTCATTTTCACTTCCTATTAAATCTTAAATGTACATTGTAAATCCATAGTGTGGGTTCAACTTAAACAAAGTGCAATAAGAATCTTCTGAAGGGGTAGCATCCCAACTACGTCTAAACATTACAGCTGTGACTGAATGTTCGAAACATTAGTCAATCTTCTATTTCCAACCACCGGGTTTAATGGCCTCTCCCAGTCTAAGACTTAAACGTCCCACACTATGGTATCTTTCTCCCTTTCTTATCTAAGATCAGGTGTCTGGAACTAGCTGTTTACCGTCCTAGTATGCATGTCTCTGCAGTTAAACATTGTGCAGACTTTTGTGGTTTGTCTTCTTTAATCCTTTCACTGGACACAGTTATTAGTATGGTTACTATTCTCGTCCATGTATGGATATTATTCCCAGCAGTGTACATAAGCAAGGAGTTAATGCTGAATTTAAACAGTAAGCTAGTTAGATGTCAGCTGAAGTTTTGTGTATAGTTCTGGGTGCCACATTATTAAAAGAATGTGAACATAATGGAGAGAGCCTAGTTTTGAGTAGCAGCTTATCTCGATCACCAGCTGGGAACCAAAACCAGATAGGCTGCAGAGAGGAGGCAGCAACTGGAGCAGGTAAAAACCCGAGCATGTGGCATTTCAGCCTTTGTTTCTTGTAGCAACATTATCTTGATCCATTAAAAAGAACAAAGAAAGTTACAGCACAGGAACAAACCCTTTGGCCCTAAAGCTTGCACTGACTATGCTGCCTGACTTAACTAAAACCCCATTCCCGTCTGTGAGCCATGTCCATCCATTCCCATCCCAGTCATGCATTTGTCAAGATGCCCCATAAAAATCACTATTGTATCTGCTTCCACTACCTCCACTAGCAGTGAGTTCCAGGCATGCACTATTCTTTGTGTATAAAAAAATGTTGTACACCTCCTTTAAATCTTACCTCCTCGCACCTTAAACCTTCTTGTAATTGACTCTTCCATCCTGGGAAAAAGCTTCTGACTATCCACCCTGTCCATGCCCCTCATAATCTTGTAGATTTCTATCAGGTTGCTGCTCAACCTTTGTCGTTCCAGTGAGAACAAACCAAGTTTTTCTAATCTTTTCTCATAGCCAATGTCCTTCATGCCAGGCAACACCTGGTAAATCTGTTTTGTACCTTCTCCAAAGCCTCCACATCCAATTCTGATGGTGTGGCGACCAGAATTGAACGTATATTTCAAGTGCGGCCTAACTAAGGTTCTATAAAGTTGCAACATGACTTGGCAATTTTTTAAACTCCCTTCTTGACTACCTTCTTCACCTGCGTTGCCACTTTCAGTATAATGGATTTACATATCTATATATATATATATATCTGTATCAGCAAAGGTCCCAACAGTGCTCCCTGAGGAACGTCATGTGTTATAGCCCTCCATTCAGAAACATGCCCTTCCACTGCTACCCTCTGTTTATAACCGAGCCCTAAATTCAGAAATACATCTTTCCACTGCTACCCTCTGTCCTCTACAGATATCTATGACTGAGTCAGATCTATATCCATCTTGCCACCTCAACTTTGATCCCATTCGACTCCACCATCTGTACCAGTCTGCCATAAGAGATATTGTCAAAGGCCTTACTAAAGTCCATGTAGACAACAGCCACCGCCCTAATCTCACTAATCATCTTCATCACTTCCTCAAAAAATTCAATCAAGTATCATAAAATCTAGTCCAGTCTGCAGATCAGCCAGATGGTTCAATCTGTCTTTGTAGTTTCTTTAAGCAAACAATAAATTGCTATTCACAGCTGGACAAGTGCTCAATCCCCCAGTTTGAGGATTTATTGCAAAGTTTGCAGAGGGACTCTTGTTTCCAAAATTAGATTGGAGTCATACTTATTTGCAGTTGCAGCTGGATAAGGATTCACAGAAACACTCCATGATCAATATTCGAAAAGGCCTCTATCAACACATAGGGTTACATGTGACCTCCCATACCGGAAAGCCACACATCTCCATCGCCCATACTTCGACTCAAAGTCCAAAATGGACACTGCAGATGAAGCCACAGCTAGTCCTCTACCACCAGAGGAACGGAGTGAACTAGAACTCCGGCGCTCGCATCATAAGGAACAGGTGCTTGTGGGATACACTCCTCACACATCAGATGCCGAGTTGGAAGCTCTGAAACATCCAAAGAAACCCAGGCACAGGAGATTGGCCTCTTGGAGTATGAATTGCCTGATTGAGGTGATAATTACCTGCTCAATCAAGAAGACTCATGTGTATGTAAAACCAGGATTATCAGGTTTTCTGGCCCTCCGGTTTCTGACTATGTACCAGATGCACATTACTGAATGAAATAGACTTTGTAAATAAAAGGAATCTGGTGAAGAGATTCTCTCTCTTCAGCCTCTGACTAGTTATTTCAACCACCTCATACCAATCAGGTGCCCTTCTACTCAAAACATCACTTTTGAACTTAAATGCAGTGAACTAAGTGCAGTGATAACACAAACTCCCCATCTATTGCTCCCACAATACTCCAGTCGAGGTCACTGGTGCATTCTGGGAGAAGTCAGCCAGCAACATCTACTAAAAAGTGGGAAGTGGAAGATCTGGTGTCAAGGAGCAGTAAGCCTGAAACACTACATTAACATTTCCCTCCCTCCTCCTCTAACCAAAAAAAGGGTCATTGTGAGAAAGTAGTAATGGTAAGGCTTTTATAAATTTTCTTAAATAATTTAATTGCTGCTAGAAATGTTAGTCAGTGGGGTTAAGTGCTGCACTGTGAGATGTGGGAGACCCGTGACGCTTCCAGCCTCTCGGACAACTACAGCTGCAGGAAGTGCACCCAATTGTAAGTCTTACAGACTGCATGACTAGGTTGAAGCAGCACTTGGATGCAGTTCGGAGTATGAAGGTGGTGGAAAACATCATAGGTTGCAGCTTTAGAAATGTGATCTCACCCAAGGTGAAAGCAGATAGATAGGTGGCTGCAAGAAGGAGCAGGCAATCAGTGCAGGAATCCACTGTGGTCATCCCCCTTTCTAACAAGTATACTGTTTTGGATACTATTTGGAGGGGGGATGCATTGGCCTAGCAGAAGATAACAGCAGCAGCAGCCAGTGCAGTGACACCACCGCTGGCTCTGTTGTTAAGCAGGGAGGGACAACGAGCATTAGAGCAATGGTTATAGGGGGCTTGTAGTTAGGGGTGCAGATAGATGCTTCTGTGAACATGAAAGAGATTCCAGAATGGATGCAATGCAACATGGGGCTAAACAGCTGGTGTGTAGGAGGGAGGTTTCAGAAATCTGGGGTCTTTTTCAGGGAGCTGGGACCTGTACAAGAAGGGTGGGTCACATCTAAACTGGAAGGGCATAAATATTCTGGCCAGGAGGTTTGCTATTGTCACACCAAGGAATTAATGTAGTCCGGTGGTGGTTGGGTGGGGGGGGGGGAAGTTGAATTAACTGAAGGGGAACCAGAGAATAGGGCCAGTAAGATGCAGACAAAGAGCAGGCAGGGTGTGGTTGCTAATCAAAGAGGGTCTGGTAGACTGAAGTGTATTTGTTTCAACGCAAGAAGTGTAACAGGTAAGGGAGATGAACTTAGAACTTGGATTAGTGCTAGGAACTATGAAGTTGTTGCCATTACAGAGATTTGATTAAGGGAAGAATAGGATTGGCAGCTTAACATTCCAGAATATAGATGTTTCAGGCAGGATAGAGGGGGATGTACAAGGGGTGGGGGAGTTGCACTCCTAGTTAAAAATATCACAGATGTACTCAGGATGATATCTTGGAAGGTTCATACAGTGACGCAATATAGGTAGAGCTCAGGAATAAAAAGGATAGGCACAATAGCTCCCTGCTATTATAGATCACCCAACTGCCAGTGGGAGTTAGAGGAACAGATATATAGGCAGATTTTGGCAAGGTGAAAAAGTAACAGGGCTGTTGTGGTGGGAAATATTAATTTTCCCTATTTTGACTGGATCTGATTTAGTGATAGGGACGTGAATGGGACACAGTTTGTAAGGTGCATTCGGGAGGACATGTTGAAACATTATGTCGCTAGTCCAATTTGGGAAGGGACCATACTGGACCTGGTACTAGGGGATGAGCCCAGCCAGGTGGTCGATATTTCAGTAGGGAAACAATTCAGGAACAGTGACCACAATTCAGTAAGCTTCAAGGTACTGATGAAAAAAATTTAGTCCTCAAGTTAAGGTGCTAATTGGGGGGAAGGCTAATACAACAATATTAGGCAGGAACTGAACGATGTAGATTGGGGACAGATATTTGAGAGCAAATCAACACCTGGCATGTGGGAGGCTTTCAAGTTAAGTTGATTGGGGTTCAGCACCGGCACGTTCCTGTAAGGGAGAACATAGAACATTACAGCGCAGTACAGGCCCTTCGGCCCTCGATGTTGCACCGGCCAATGGACCCTCTAACCTAAACTATTCCAATATCATCCATATGCCTATCCACCGAACATTTGAATGCCCCCAAAGTAGGCGAGTCCACAACTGCTGCAGACAGGGAATTCCACACTCTCACCACCCTCTGTGTAAAGAACCTGCCTCTGACATCCGTCCTATAACTACCACTTCTTAATTTAAAGTTATGTCCCCTCGTGTTGGTCATCACCATCCGAGGAAAAAGGCTCTCACTATCCACCCTATCCAGTCCTTTGGACAAATATGGCAAATTTTGAGAACTCTGGATAATGAGAAATATTGTGAGCTGAGTCAAAGAGAAAAGAGAAGCATTTGTCAAGGCTAGGAGGCTGGGAATACACAAAGAAAGTGTAGAATACAAGGAAAGTAGAAAGAAACTTAAACAAGGGGTAAGGAGGGCTAAAAGGGGTCACGATAAATCATTGGCCAGCAAATTAAGGAAAAGCCTTATATGCATATATAAAGAGCAAGAGGGTAACCAAGAGAGGGTTGGCTCACTTAAGGACAAGAGAAGGTATCTATGTGTGGAGCCACAGTGGCACAGTGATTAGCATCAGGGACTCAGGTTTGATTCCTACCTTGGGATACTGTCTGTGTGGAAGTTGTGTTAGGGGGGCTAGCTAAGGTAAACTCATGAGGTTATGGTAATAGGGCTTGGGTATGATTATGGTCAGACTCAATGGGCTGAATGGCCTTCTTTTGCACTGTAGGATTCTAAATGGGTGAGGTATTGAATGAATACTTTGCATCTATGTTCAAAGAGAAGGACTTGGATAATGAGTCTGGGAAGGAGTGTGCAGATAGTTTGAGTCATGTTAAGATAAAAAAGGAGGAATTGGGGTTTTTGATAAATATTAAGATAGATAAGTTTCCAGGGCCTGTTGAGATATACCCACAATACTGAGAGAGGCAAGGGAGGAAATTGCCGGGTCTTGTAATTTTCGGACCTTGAGAAATCCTTGTATCCTCGCTGGCTACAGGGAAGGTCCCAGGGGATTGGAGAATAGCCAGTGTTGTTCCTTTGTTTAAGAAGGGTGGCAAGAATGATCCACATAATTACAGGTCGGCGATCGTTACATCTGTGATAGGGAAATTATTGGAGAGGATTCTTCGAGACAGGATTTATTCCCACTTGGAAATAAGTGGACGTATTCGCGAGACGCAATATGGTTCTGTGAAGGGGAGGTTGTGTCTCACTAATTCGATCGAGTTTTTAAGGAAGTAACGAAGATGATTGACGGTAAGGCAGTGGATGTTGTTCGCATGGATTTCAGTAAGACCTTGACAAGGTCCCTCATGGCAGATTGGTGCAGAAGGTGAAGTCACATTGGATCAGAAGTGAGCTGGAAAGGTAGATACAGAACTGGCTTGATCATAGAAGTCTATTGAAGACAGAGGGTAGCAGTGGAAAGATATGTTTCTGAACACAGGGCTTTGACTCATGGCATTCCTTTGGGATCAATGCTGGAACCTATGATATTTGTAATATATATAAATGATTTGAAGGAAAATATAACTGGTTTGATTATTAAGTTTGCGCATGCACAAAAGTTGGCAAAATTGCTAATAGCAATGAGACTGTCAGAGGATACAGCAGGGTTGGAGAATTGGGTGGAAAGAAGAGTTTAATCCAGATAAATGTGAGGTAGTGATCTTGGAAGGTTTAATACAGATGAGAATTATACAGTACATGGTAAACTCTTCAAAAGTATTGCTAGGCAGGGAGATCTGGGTGTACAGATACACAGATCACAGGAAGTGATAACACAGGTGGAGAAGGTTGCCAAGGAGGCATACAGCATGCTTGCCTTCATTGACTGGGGCATTGAGTTTAAAAATTGGCAAGTTATGTTGCAGCTTTATAGAACCTTAGTTGGCTGTACTTGGGATATAATGCTCAATTTTGGTTGCCATACTACCAGAAGGATGTGGAGGCTTTGGAGAAGGTACAGAAATGATTTATCTGATATGGAGGCATTAGGTATGAAGAGAAGTTGGAGAAACTTGATTTGTTCTCAATGGGACAATGGAAGTTGAGAGGCAACTTGATAAAAGTCTACAAGATTTTGAGGGAGAGTGGATAGTCAGAAGGTTTTTCCTGGGGGAAAAGTCAATTTCTAGGTTTAAGCTGCAAGGGGCAATGTTTAAAGGAGATGGATGAGGCAAGTTTTTTTTTTACAGAGGGTGGTGGGTGTCTGGAACTCACTGCCGGGGGAGGTAATGGAAGCAGATATGATAGTGATTTTTAAGGAGCCTCTTGACAGATTCATAAATATTATTGGAATAGAGGGCTATGGTCTTTGGAAGGATAGGAGGTTTTAGATCAGATGGACAGCATGGTTGGTTCAGGCTTGGAGAGCCAAAGGGCTTGTTCCTTTGCTGTAATTTTCTTTGTTCTCCTTTGATACCATCTCAAAATCATGGAATTGCGACCTGATAGACATATAATGTCTATCACCCCCTGCGGTATGTATGAGGTGAGGGACACCAGTAGTGTTCCTGCTGATTATACCTGCAGGAAGTGTGCACAATTGCAGCTCCTTGAGGATCGTGTTAAGGAGCTGGAGCTGGAATTAGAGGAACTCAGGATAATTCGAGAGGTTGAGGAGGATATTGGCAGGAGTAACAAGGAGATAGTCACTCCTAAAAATGATTCTTGGGTAACTATTAGGAAGAGGGGTAAGAAGCAATCGGGGAGACAATCCCCTGGGGCTGTTCCCCTCCAAAACAAATTTTCTGTCCTGGAGGCTACAGTTGAGGAAGAATCAACTGGAGATGACCAAAGGGAGCAGGTCTCTGGGGGTGAGCCAGCTGAGAATGCTCAGGTGGGTAGGGGGAATAAGAGGTTAGGCCTGGTAATTGGAGACTCCATAGTTAGCGGAACAGATAGGAGAGTAAATAGTAATAAAAGGGATTCAGGGCTGGTGTGTTGCCTCCCAGGGGCTGGGGTCCAGGATGTCACGGAGCAGGTTTTTAAGATTCTTAAGGGAGAGGGGAGTCAGCCCCAAGTCATAGTTCATGTAGGGACACATGATATAGGTAGGATAAGGGAAGGGGATATTAAACAGAAATTTATGGAGTTGGGGTGGAAGCTTAGGGCCAAAACTGGCAGAGTGGTTAAAACTGGCTTGGACCAATACCTAGAACTTCGATGTTGTGGCCATTTCAGAGACTTGGGTAGAGCAGGGACAACAATGGATGTTGCAGGTTCCGGGGTTCAAATGCTTCAGTCGGAGGAGAGAAGGAGGTAGAAGTGGGGGAGGAGTGGCATTATTAGTCAAAGACTGTATCACAGTGACAGAAAAGAAGTTTGATGAGGACTTGTCTGTTGCGGTAGTATGGGCTGAGATTAGAAACAGAAGAGGAGAGGTCACCCTGTTGGGAGTCTTTTATAGACGTCCTAAAAGTTCTAGAGAGGTAGAGGAAAGGATTGCAAAGTCAATCCTGGACAGGAGTGAAAGTAATAGGGTAATTGTTATGGGGGACTTTAACTTTACTAATATTGATTGGAATAGCTATAGCTCTAGCTCGTTAGAGGGGTCAGTTTTCATACAAAGTGTGCAGGAAGGTTTTTTGACTCAGTATGTAGATAGGCCAACTAGAGGTGAGGCTACATTGGATTTGGTGCTGGGCAATGAGCCAGACCAGGTGATAGGCTTGGAAGTTAGTGAACATTTTGGTGATAGTGACCACAATTCGGTTACGTTCACCTTAGTGATGGACAGGGATAGGCATGAAGCTGGGGGCTGTAGTTATAGCTGGGGGAAGGGTAATTATGAGGCCATCAGGAGAGAATTAGGGTGCGTAGATTGGACTAGGAAACTACAGGGACTGGGTACATCTGGAATGTGGAGCTTATTCAAGGAGCAGCTGCTGCGAGTCCTTGATAAGTATGTCCCTGTCAGGCAAGGAGGAAATGGTCGAGTAAGGGAACCTTGGTGTATGAAAAAAGTTGATTCACTGGTTAAAAGGAAAAAGGAGGCTTATGTCAGGATGAGGCTTGAAGGCTCGGTTAGTGCAATGGATAGCTATAGATTAGCCAGGAGGGAGCTAAAGAGTGAGTTGAGGAGATCTAAGAGGGGACACGAGAAGACTTTGGCTGATAGGATTAAGGAGAATCCTAAAGCTTTCTTTAGATATGTTAAGAATAGAAGATTGGTTAGGGCAAGATTAGGGCCAGTCATAGACAGCAGTGGGAAGTTGTGCGTGGAGCCTGAAGAGATTGGAGAGGCACTGAATAAATATTTCTCTTCGGTATTCACGCAGGGTGATGTAAATGTAGTTATGGAGAACACTGAGGTACAGGGTTGCAAACTGGAAAGTATTGAAGTAGATGGGGAGGATGTGCTAGATATTCTTGAGGGTTTGAAGTTGGATAAGTCCCCTGGGCCAGACGGGATTTACCCTAGGATTCTCTGGGAGGCAAGAGAGGAGATTGCAGAGCCTCTGGCTCTGATCTTCAGGTCGTTGTTGGTTACGGGTATGGTTCCGGAAGACTGGAGGATAGCGAATGTGGTCCCATTGTTCAAGAAGGGGAAGAGAGACCTTCCAGGGAATTATAGGCCAGTGAGTCTTACTTCTGTTGTGGGCAAAGTATTGAGAGAATTATTAGGGATAGGATTTATAGTTATTTAGAGAGAAATGAATTGATTGGGGATAGTCAGCATGGTTTTGTGAAGGGTAGGTCGTGCCTTACCAACCTTATTGAGTTTTTTGAAAAAGTGACCAAAGAGGTGGATGGGGGTAAGGCGGTTGATGTGGTAATATATGGACTTTAGTAAGGCGTTTGATAAGGTGGCCCATGGAAGACTTCTGCAGAAAATGCAGATGTATGGGATAGAGGGTGATTTAGCTAATTGGATTAGTAATTGGCTAGCAGATAGAAGACAGAGGGTGGTGGTTGATGGGAGATATTCGTTGTGGAGTTCGGTTACAAGTGGTGTACCTCAGGGGTCTGTTTTGGGGCCCCTCTGTTTGTAATTTTTATAAATGATCTGGATGAGGGTATTGAAGGATGGATTAGTAAATTTGCAGATGACACTAAAGTCGGTGGAGTGGTAGATAGTGAAGAGGGGTGTTATAGTTTGCAGAGAGACTTCGACAAGTTGCAGAGCTGGGCCGAGAGGTGGCAAATGGAGTTTAATGTGGAAAAGTGTGAGGTAATTCACTTTGGCAGGAATAACAAATGTGTAGAGTATAGGGCTAATGGTAGGACTCTAATAGTGTTGATGAACAGAGGGATCTTGGTGTATATGTGCATATATCCCTGAAAGTTGGCAATCAAGTCGATAAGGTTGTTAAGAAGGCATATGGAGTCTTAGCTTTTCTTGGTAGGGGGATTGAATTTCGGAGCCGCAACGTCATGTTGCAACTGTACAAAACTCTAGTGCGGCCGCACTTGGAGTATTGTGTGCAGTTCTGGTCCCCACATTATAAGAAAGATGTGGAGGCATTGGAGAGGGTACAGAGGAGTTTACCAGGATGTTGCCTGGTATGGAAGGCAGGTCTTATGAAGAGAGGCTGAGGGATTTGAGGTTGTTTTCGTTAGAGAGGAGGTGGCTAAGAGGAGACCTTATCGAAGCATATAAGATGATTAGAGGTTTAGGTAGGGTGGACAGTGATAGCCTTTTTCCTATGATGGAGAAAGCTAGCACGAGGGGACACAGCTTTAAATTAAGGGGTGATAGTTATAGGACGGATATCAGAGGTAGGTTCTTTACCCAGAGGATGGTTAGGGAGTGGAATGCCCTGCCTGCGGCAGTTGTAGATGCGCCAAGTTTGGTGGCATTTAAGAGGTTAGTTGATAAGTTTATGGAAGAGAAGGGAATGGTTTAGTTTGGAGGGTCATTTCTTTTTATAATGGTCGGCACAACATCGAAGGCCGAAGGGCCTGTTCTGCGCTGTAATGTTCTATGTTCTAATGTTGCTTTGGCTCCTTTTATTGTTCCTAGCTGTTCTCTGAATACTTCTGGGAATTTAAGCAGTACTTCACTTAAGCAACAATTTTCAAATTAGAATATGTTTACCAATTGAAGTATATTTACTTTTCTCTGCCAGTTTTGTCCCATTAGGCTCAGACCCAACCTCTGAGCCTAACGAGTTGTCATTACATGTCTATTAGCCTAACGAGTTGTTCGGTTGCCCCCACAACTATATAAGTCCTCAGTCTTGCCGGAGACTTAAGGTTTGGAATCCAGTATGAATTCTACTGAACACAGATTATCCTATCATGGATGTGGCTGCAACTGTATCCAATACATTACTTAAATTTAATCTTAGATCATCTTAATTGGTTCTGATTTGGACAATGCTATCAGTTTAATTGTTCCTTGTTAAATGTAGGTGGATCTTCAAGGGTATGCATTCTCTGGACATTGGCCTAAATGTCATTTTCTGAAATCTAGGTCTTGCACATTTATTTTGCTGCTCCAACTCTGGATGCTGGCTGCAGTTACAATGCACTGTTAGGTGGAATTCTGAAAGCTGTCTGTTCAAAGCTTGGCTTTGTTTTGCAGCTGTCCCGTGGGCAGACCTGGGCTTACTTGTACCTGCATCTTTTCTGAGAGCGGCTATGTAATTGCCAGCACTCAAGTGATAGTCCCTTTGTTCAGTTGAATTGTTGTGGGTGTTAAATAGGCTGGAGACCTGTGCAGAGAAATGGCAGAATTTAATCCAGACAGATGCAAGGTGATGCATTTTCATAGAATCCCTACAGTACTGAAAGAGGTAATTCGGCCCATGGAGTCTGCATTAGGTGATTAGCACTGCTGCCTCACAGCACCAGAGACCCATGTTCAATTTCTTACTTGAGTCACTGTTTATGTGGAGTTTGCAAATTCTCCCGTGTCTGTGTGGGTTTTCTCCGAGTGCTCTGGTTTCCTCCCACAGTCCAAAGATGTTCACGTTAAATGGATTGGTCATACTAAATTGCCCCTTATTTTCATGGGACTAGCTAAGGTGAATACATTGGGTTATGGGATATGGTTTGGGTGGGATTGTGGTTGGTGCATTTTTGATGGGCCGATTAGCCTCCTACTACACTATGGAATTCTATGAGAAGAAATTCAAATTCTGTGAAAAACAATCCCACCCAGGGCCTATCCCTGTAACCCCACTAATCCTTCTGAATTAAGCATCTGGGACATTAAAGGGCAATTTAGCATGATCAATCAACCTAACCTGTACATCTTTGGATGCTGGAAGGAAACCTGAGCACCCAAAGGGTTTGGAAGGTCTATTTCATGAGAGAAGTATATAGTAAATTGCAGAACCCTTAGAAACATAGAGGAATCTTGGTACCACAGTTCTTCAAAAGTGGCAACACGAGTGGAATAGATAAAGTGGCCAAGAAGGTGTGTGGCCTTGATCAGTTGAGGCATAGAATATAGTAATTGACAAGTCATGGTGTAGCTATTTTGAACTTTAATAATGCCACAGTTTGGGTCACTACACTATCAAAAGGATGTAGAGGCTTTGGAGAGAATACAGAAAAGGTTGTCTTGTCTTGTTTGGAGAATATTAGCTATAAGGAAAGATTGGACGAATTTGGTTTGTTTTCACTTGAATGTTACACTTTAATAACTCATCATGGCTGACAGCATTACTGTCATGTATTTCTTTACATAAGCACTTATTGGAAAATAAGCTTTCCATTTCTTTCACAGCAATTCAGTTATCCTATTTAGTTTAGGGAGCTTATTACACCATGATACAAAAAAAAGTTCAGTGGTTAATCTTTAACGTGCCATGATGTCCAACATATAATTGCTATAAAATACTTTTTTTAATTAATGAGAAATAGAAATGAAGGATTATGCCCCAAGCTTTAGTAGTCTTACCAATTCTATTCTTTCAAAGGTTTTGTTTTCTTAGTTTTTCCTTTTCTGTTTATTAAATTTTAACAACAATCATGGGAAAGCTTACGGGACAGCAATAATTTAATGTGTTTACATTTGAATTAGAAATAAAAGGGAAAGAAAAAAGAAATAGGAATAGAAGAAAAAAGAATAAAAAGAAAAGGTTAAAAATCCCTCTCCCAAAATAAGAAAATCAATAACAATCATATACACCAGATATGGTTTCATATGAAATAATATATATAACCTACATAGGTTCAGTTATATGAAGATAGAGAGCTGTTCCTCAAATTAATTCAAGAAAGGTTGCCAAACTACATAAAATTGTTCAGTGCAATCTCTTTTGGTGTGCTTTCTCTTCTCAAGTTTAAGATTCTGCATGTTTCTAGCCAATAATGTTGAAAACATTATTCAAGTCTGAATTTTTGTCAGAGAGATTTTGCTCCGCTCTAAGGAGAAGTTGTTCAACATTACTACTAAAAATCAAAGTAAGAAGTCTCTTACCAGAGTAAAATTCAACAGTTTCTTTGGTAGCATGAGCTTTCAGAGTGTTGCCCCTTCATCAGGAGATTCAGATTATGCTCATGAAGACGGAAATAAATGATATGCTTCAATTGGGTTGCATAAAGAGAGTTTGCCACACAAAGTGTATTCTGAGCTAATTTTAAGGGATTGCCCAGTGATTTGAAGAAAAGTGACTGGTGAAGAATCACAGAGTGGACGAAGATTGGACTGACAGGAGGTTGTTTCCAATTGCACTCACAAGAAACTAACTGGGTCTGAATGAAACTAATAAGAAATATTACTGATATTAGAGCAATAATAAAACTGAAAATTTGGCAATGCCAAACATCTAAATGCTAAATTCTGGGTGTTTTCTTAATCCAAATAA